>JALAZF010000751.1:0-1200000 GCA_022829125.1 Lathyrus tuberosus
GTGACAATCACTCATGATATGTTATTTGAGCATTTCAACAAATTATGATACATTTCAAGAGTCGAAGTTACAATATATTCCTTTTCACATTCCATAAAAGCAAAAAAAATTGAATATGTCATCTCTTTAGAAGTAACACAAAAAATTTAAGCAAGTGTAGTTTGTATTTGTTGGTCTTATACGCTGAATCCATTATTAATACAATGGACATGTGTTAAACAACTTAATGAATTTTGGATGCATAAAAAATATATCCCAAACACATTCCATATCACCACACATTGTACCTTGAAACATAATTATTTTCATGTAACAGTTTCAAAAACTATTGCATTTTAATTCACACGTCCTTTATTACCTTGTTGTTTCTGTACCGAACAATTTATTGGCCTGATATTTGTTACACTATTGAACTATTTCTTTTCAAAGTTGTATATTTTTGGACAGAACTGTGTTCTTTGTCATCTTAGCAACAATTGTTTTTCTCTTCACCATATAAACGACCGACAATCGGATGACATGCTAACATGCATACTAGTTTATGATTATGTACGTCACTCAGCATATTAAATTTCTAAGTAGCTATTGTCGTATAATACCCGCGCAACTTGAAAGGACACCCATATTTCCTTAAACTAATATCATCACGTTTCAACATTTTATTTATTTTTTTATACTCACCACATCTATCACAACTCATCACAACATAAGACGATCTTATATCAGAACCAAAACCAAACCTCTCGATAACTATCTCAAAACTTACTTAACAACTTTCGCACAAACCCATGTTAACGTATGATCGCGTAACACAAAGAGTTGTTTAGTGATACATATTTTCCAACATCAACTTTAACAACATCTTGTTTAAGAACACCTAGTTCACTAAACTCTAGTACATTAACATTTAGACCAACATCATATGATTTCTAAGATGTTGGGTTGACAACATCAAAGTACACTATATGTATAATCATTATTTTAAAAAGAAACAAAATCAAACAATATTACACGGACACACAGAGTCCTTTCAAACAAATTTAAAAAAAAAAATGAAAACCTCCTTTCGAACCACATAATTACCAATTCAAAAAAAATCTTAGTATAAATCAATAAAAAAATATAGATATACATAAATTAGAATGATGTTAGAATTTTTTTAACATAACTTACTTTTTAAAAAAAAAAACAAAAAAACACACGTTTAAGAAGATTTACCAAAGTGGACTAGTTTTGGAAAACGGAAAGACCCGAGGCGTCATATGGGATGGCGACTCAGGAAAAAAAATTTTCAAAAAATTCCTACACGCCAAGTGGGATGGCGCCTCAGTGTAACTGGGGTGCCCTAATTTTCAGGGGGAGGCGCCATATGAGATGACGCCTCAGTGTAAGTGGTTTTTTTTTAAATGATTAATTTTTTTTTAATATAATTAATTATATTATTTAATAGGGTATCACGTGCCTATAAATAAGGGTTCACCCTCACTTGTTATTGCACAACACTTGTCACCAAAACCCTAATTTCCTCTCTTCCCTCACCAATATCCCAAACTCTCCCCTTCTCAACACCATGTCTGAGTGGTTAAATCGCCGTCCGTCGTCATCATCATCAGCACCGGAGGAACCGTTTCCATAATTTCCACTGATGAAAAGAGATGCCCTAGTTGTATACTCAACTGTCAAGCCTCCGATAAAGATGCTACTCTGGAACACGCAGACGTTGGAGCATTTGCATAGGGAACTTCGCCGCTGGCTAGCATATGTATTTACGGCAGGTGAAAAGATCAGGAAGATTGAGAGGCTGGTTGAAAAGGCTGGTCCAAACGGAGTCACCGGGTCTTGGAAGAAAGTGGAAAATGATGCTGACGTCCTCATGATGATGATGTTAGAACATGAAATTAAGTTGATGGTTGTAATTTCCTAGATAAGCTGATTCTATGAGTTGTTTCGTTTGGGTTTGTTATTGTAATTTTTTGATTTGGTATTAGGTTCCGTTGATGGTTATTTGTTGATGTTTAGCTATTAAGTTATGTTATGTTATGTTATGTTATGTTATGTTATGTTATGTCGTTGTAATCAGTTAAGTATGCCATCAATGAAATAAAATTTGTTGTTGTTATAAATAGACAAATTTACAGTTGAAACTATGATGCTGTGCTAGAACCCATATTTGGACAATTGTTACGATTGTGGCCTGGCTGGCGGCCAAAACCACACAACCTCACCATTTTGTCTGCTGCATCCATCTCCGTGTGAATACGGGTGCTGTTAGGGCGACCTTTTTTATTTATTCGCATCAAATCATTATGCCATAGAATTTCGCCTTCGTATGGAGGCCAGTAGTCCTCCCTTGATACCACTTGAAAGCTAGTTCCGTAGACATTGCATAGAGTAATGACTTGGTGAAAAACAGAGAGATAGTTGGTTGGGTCCAGCCGAACCTTGGAACAGGCTGCTATAACATGGGAGCAAGGCATACGAAATGCCTGAAACTTTCCACAGTCACACCAACTCATATCCAGTTCCACTCGAAAACATCCCCTAGGCATTCCTTCGTTATGATCAATAGACTCTGCAACACTGAAGTGACCTGTAATACGGTCAAAGACCGTGACGACATGTGTGTTGGCCTTTGCAGCTTCTTCCTTCAAGAATGTCATTGAACTATCACTAAACAACTGCCCAAATTATATGACCGAACCCCACTTTGTACATCTGGTATCAAAGAGTTCAGCGAGCCTAAAATATGTTGACCTCACAAGAGCGGTTATCGGCAGGTTTCAGATGCCTTTGAATACAAAGTTCATAGACTCAACCAGGTTTGTTGTCATGTGGCCCCCATCGCTTCCCATTATCGTACGCCCTTGTCCACTTCTCCCCGTTGAATATTATCAATCCATCTCAATGCATCTGCGTTTGTAAGTCTGATCTCGTCCCGGTAGTATTTGAAGGTAGGCTCTGTTAGTGCATAGCCCACGTTAGTAACCATCTTCTTTAGCCCCTTGTCCTTGAACTCCCGCATGAAATTTTGACCGATGTGTCTAATGCAATACACATGGCATGAGGGAGGATCCTGCCAACCGTTATCAGGATTGTTGTAAGCACTCTCTATTGAGGGGTGTCTGTCGGAGATTAAACATAAGTTAGGCTGAGGAGCAACGTATTGTCGGAGATTTTTTAGGAAAAAACTCCAACCTCCAGCAGTCTCCCCTTCAACTAGAGCGAAGGCAATAGGGAAAATGTTGTTGTTGCCATCCTGTGCCACGACCATTAGTAGCGTGCCCTTATACTTTCCGTACAACCATGTTCCATCAATCCAAAAACCTTTTCAACCGCCTTCGTCCTAGCAATCCACACCTTCCTGTACGAAGGAGTGTAGTTGTATCTTTGAACCATATGAGCTATTATTGTACTCACTTTCACATAAGGGTTATCGCTAATGACTGATAGAATTTCATTGCAGATCAACTAAAAGCTGAGCTTGCGATGATCCTTACTTGGATTCGTGATTATGCAAGTGTGCTTCGGACCCATTGACCCTATCTTCCAGGAATCACTTCGCTTCCGGAAAGATGCTGTTAATCTAAACGGGCAGGCCTTGTTACAACAATAGATCTTGTATAGAGTCAGATTTGTTCGATCGACTCTATAATCTGCAGATAGGTTCATGTGGTATTATTTTATTGCTTGAACGCAATCTTCTTTCGTACGAAAATTATCTCCAACTTTTAATACTCCTGCTGTCTGCATGTATGGGTCGTAAAATATATTCGTTGATGGTTCGTCTTCGCCTAAGTTGAGTGTTGTCATGTGTTGAGGTGGGCAATAGACATGACTCCCTGGTAATTCGTCTGTCTCGTTGTTGTTTACCATTTCATCGACAATGTCTTCCGCTTCTTCTTCTTCCTCGTCAACGACATCCACCTCAGCTTGTTCGTTGTCGGAATCGTTAAAAATCTGCGAAACTTCTAGTTGTTGCGACAATGGTTGATGTTGTAACGTAATATATAACTCAACCTCATTGAAACCAGAATGCTCATGACTCAGAAACATATTACGCACATCATCTTCGTCCCGAATCTTCATCTGAAAAAATTTGCATGGTCATTTAAGGTAAGTTTGTACACTTCCCTGCGCTTATGTCCTTTAATGAAATGTTTAGTTGTAATTAATTCATCTCTAACTACATTTTCAGGTGGGCAGCTCCAGGAATGAGCTACAATCGAAATCCAAGGAACACTATAACAGTCTACCGCAACCTACTAGATCACATTGACCCAGACGACGTAAATTTCCCTAATACTTACATAAATATTTCTAACACTTTAAAGCAAAATACAATTTCTCATTAAACATTGTGTTCTTGTAGCTTGTCTGGAGGCCGTACAAGGGGCTCGACCACCAGCCCAACACGAATGATGCTGCTGTGTGGACTTCAAAACGTCCATCATTCGGTTCACCACTATCGAGATGCATCAGAGCGATCGAGTAAAACTTCAGTTCGGAATGCATCAGGATATTCCGGTGGCTCCTACAAGTTTGGGAAAGTGGCATCTGCGTAGAGTCGACACCCAGTGGGCAGTGGGTGAGTGGACTAACTTTGCAACAGAGATGTGCCAACACTGGGGAGAATCGACACCAGCACGTCATAACCCGACCCCGTTGTAGAAGATGTTATTCCAACGCAACAATATATGAGTTGGTTTAGGCCTGTTACAACACCGCAACCATTCCTCTCTTAGCCGACGTATCTCATTGACCCCCGTCAACGTGCGTCTTCCTCGCAGCAACATACCCAACAATATGCCCAACATAATACACCTACCTATACCTAACAACAAGAAGAGCCTAACCCATACCCTAGCATGCTACCTACTCAATCACAACAAGAAAACCCTTACCCCTACCCCCATCCCGCCTATAGCCCTGACGAGTCTTTCGAACCCACCTCAGCCCACCATAGCCCCCCACAAATGAACACCCCATCTTCCTACAACCAAGAACCACAATCGTCCTACAACCAACAAACCCACCCACTTTTCGACTACCAAACCCCACATCAACCACTAAATCAGTACCAACACCCATAAATGCAACATTTCGGCCAACCATACCATATGCAACCAACCCAACCCCCATACAAAATACGCAAACATGGGTATGCAACTGGATTACGGAAGCACCGTCGGTGGCAACCCCCCGGTTATTAGGGACAGATGCTTTAGAATTTGTCTGATGCGCCGGGGCCATCTCAACAGACACAAAGACCAGTCACACCTCAACAAAATAGTGGTGGTAGACAAAGACGCCGCGCAAGAGCCCCTGCATGTGGAACCGGTGGACCGTTTAGATAGGCACGATCATTGAATTTTTTTTTAGCACCGATTGTACTAATGGTTGTCCTTAACATTTTGATGTATTTATAACTACCATAATTTTATTTCCAATACATTTTTCATTTCACAAATTAAACAAAAAATTAAAAAAAAAATGAACTGAGGCGCCATCCCACATGGCGCCTCCCCCTTTGCAGTATAAAAAAATTAGGACACACCCATTTGGCCTGAGGCGCCATATGGGATGACTTTTGTCTTTTAACTGAAACGCCATCCCATATGGCGTCACCCTTTTGCTGCAAACCATGCCATTTTGGTCATTTATTTGAAATGTTGTTTTATTTGATATTTTTTTAATAAATGTGTTATTCTAAAAAAAGATTCACAATGTTAAAGTTAATATTATCAAAAATAAGTGTGGATTTTGTGACCACTAAAAACTTCTTATTTCTTTAAAAACAAAATAAAATTGAGTTTTTAGGGAATCTTAGAAATGTATGAACAAATCTAAAAAAAACATCGAGTAAGTTTTTTTTTTTTTTGAAAAAAAAAAACATCGAGTAAGTTAATCCAAATTCAAAATAAGAATTATTTTTGTTACACTTAATTGTCTCCATTTGATTCGGATACATTAACAAGAAAACAGAGGCATTGCACAACGGAAACAGAGCGTTACCAGAAAAGAAAACAAACCTATTCCTCACTCTTCACTCATCACATCACTTCCCTACTGCCATGGCGTCTCTAACCCCCGGCGTCCTCTCAAAGCTTCTACAAAACGCCGGCAACCGAGTAACCGGCGAGCACCGTCAAGCACTCCTTCAAGTAACAGAAATCATCCCGCGTCTTTCGGAGGACACGTGGCAACCCAACACCGGCTACTTTCTCAAACTCTCCGACTCTCTCCATTCCGCTTACGTCGCCGTCTCCGACTCCGACGCCGAGTTAATCCGCTCCGACAAACTTCAACTCGGTCAGTTCGTTTACGTAACTCGCTTTGACTCGGACGATTCATCTTCTCGTGTTCCACTCGTTTGTGGCTTAAACCCTCTTCCTAAAAGAAGACCATGCGTCGGAAACCCCACTGATTTGGTCTCTAGTGATTCTTTAAGCTTTCTTACAACTTCAAAACCAAACAACAACGTTAAAAAGAAGAAGATGAATAAAGGGTCATTGTCGGGGTCAGTTCTAAGGCCACACTCTAATGGAAACAAGAAAAACAATGTGGTTGTTGCAATGAGAAGGCTGAGTTTGGATTCTTCTACTAGAAGAGTTTGGGATCATAGCGTTGTTTCTAAAACCAAACCATCTTCTCCAAGTTCAAGTTCTAGATTCAAATTCAACAAATCTACCTCAACTTCACCTAATGTACTTTCTTCACCCTTTTTTGGGTTTACCTTCTTTTTCATTTGGGTTGTGTTTTTGTAGTTTAAAAATGAAATCTTTGTTATGGATAATGCTAATGATTTTGATTTTGCATGAGGGCCCTATCACTTTTTATAATGCTTTTGTGTCTCTTGAATTGGACCCATCTACCAGAGAACTTTTTGTTTTTCAAGCTCATAAAAATCTTTGAATGGTAAATATTATGGGTAGATTAGGTTTCTGCATAATTTACAATCTGTACTGTGTAGAAAAAAATTACAACTTGATGGTATTTTCTAGTAAAAAAATGTTAACTTTTTAAGTATTTCTTTAATCATTTAATGGGCATGTTGGTGATGAAGTTTATTGGTGTAGGTGATAGACAAGAGGGTTTCTCTGAAATCTGATTCTCATTCTCCATTGAAGAAGTCTCTAACTTCAATTGTGTCACCATTGAAGAACAAAAATGAGAACTTGTGTCCCAAAACAACAGGCACACCTCCTAGGAAAAGTGCTGCTGCTGTTCCTAAGTTAGCCTGTGTTGGAAATGGCACTGTTCCAAGCCAACTTGTTAAGGTGCCGTTGAATTTCAAGACATGGTATGATAAGTCTGGATCTTGGGATAATCTTCCACAACCCATTTCTAATCTTGGAAAGGTGTGTATGTTACTAACTATATCTTTTTCATGTTAGCTTTGTGAATTTGATTCATTCGTCTGATTCTGAACTTGTGTAACTTTTTTTTATAGCAAGTTGTAACTCATAGGAATGTTGCTTTTTTGGCGGCTGTTAGATCTCTTGAAGAAGCATCTGCTGCAGATACTGTGCTTCAATGCATGCGGTACTTTTTTATTTTGCTTCAAACATTTTGCCCTTCCATTCTTTGCCATATTAATCTTCACATCTCCTGCTCATTTGAAAATACGTATGCTTCTCACTTTTGAGGTGTCGAGTGTGAGTTTGAAATTCTAGAATAGATGAAAAAGTAGATGTTGAGATGCATAATAGTGAGACGACCTAATGACCTATATGCCTAATGTCTTCGTTGTAATGTTGATGTTCACTACTGTCAAATAGTGGCTATTCGAACACATTACACAATTGTCACTTGTAAATATTGAAACCAGAATTTGAAGGAAATTTCTCAGTTTTCTATTTCTGTTGTTGCTTTGCTCGTGCAATGCGAAATTGTTTCTAAATTGTTTCTATGGCCTATAACTGCATCGACTAAGATAACTAACAAATATCATTATTTCAGCTTGTTTTCTGAACTCTGTGAGTCTCGTCAGACACTTTCTGCTGGATTGCTTGTGAAGCAGTTTTTGGAACTTCATCATAGTCTGCAAAGAGTAAAAGTGGCATTTGATTCCTTACTTTCCTCACCTCCTGAAACTAAACCAAGCAGCCAAATCACTATACAGTCTCTAGTAGAAGATGCTTGTAAAGTTCCGACTCGCAAGAATGCTACATTTTGGATACAAGCTGCATTAGATACCAACTTTTCAAAATTCAATCTATACAAAACACAAGAAAAAAGCGAGGCTTTGAATGGTGAGAGATGTCATTATGTTATCATTGATAATGAGGATTCTCGGGCGGAAATGAATACCGAGGAATCCATCGTTCAAAACAAGAAAAGCCGCATAACACATGCCAACAATCCCTTACAAAATTCAACTGGTAAAAAACTTTCATCTTCAAAGCGAAATCTCTTGGTAGACAAAAACAAGGTTACAGAGAAACGGGAACAGTCAAAAGAATGTGAACTTAAAGCGGCTGCGAGTTTGGCAGAAAAACTGCTTGTGGCTTCTCGTGAATGGTTCCTGAAGTACTTGGAAGAATCTATAAGTAATGAATTTGGGTTAAAAAATGAAGGGAGCAGTGAAGTTGCATGTCTTCTTGGACAGCTAAGAAAGGTTAATCGTTGGTTAGACAATTTGGATAGTAAAGATAAGGTTGATCATAGGATAGAGAAGTTGAGAACAAGTTTGTACCGGTTTTTACTCGAGCATGTTAACTCGACTGTTGCTTCTAGTTAGTAAATATTTTGTACTACAAGAACTAACAGAATTGACAAAATGGAGCATACTATTCTGAACAATTGACTCTGCTTTGGATAGCTAACAGTTGCATTACAATCAATATTTGAATAGCTAGTGTTGGATTATGTATAACCCTTTAGGAGTAAAGATCTCACTTTCTGTATACTCTTATCTAACTTTTCAATGAATGAAGTTATGAACAATATTATGCAATTTTAAGAGGTATTATGTCATCTCGAATATGTTGTTATTTCCGGCTTAATAACGTTAGCATTCTTAGTTTTGAGGTCTGTTTTGGCTCCGATAAAGCATTTGCGCAACAATTAGTTTCATGACACTAGTGACAAACTTTCACTTCCTAATCTAAAGTAAAATTTTCTTAGCACCTATCTATGATCCAAATGTTCATGGCTTAATAACAGAATGAAGAATCATATCCAAAGCTGTGATAAACTAGAGAAGACAAAAAAAACTGATAATATTTATAGGTCAAGAAACAGAGTGAGAAGCTACATCAAAACTTAAAAACCAAATGCTTTTTCTGGTGTGAAGTCTAAAGAAATCATCCATATTTAATTTTGCAAAAGGTAAAATCTACAAGACGAAGTTGATCTCTGATGTTGTGTTTCCTCAGCAATATTTGAAGTTCCCATGCCTTTCATTCCTTTACAAGACTTCATGTGTTTGTGCATTTTCTCAGGCTTGAATGATTTCCCACATTGCCTGCATCACCAACTTCTAATTATGGCCTTACCTTTCATAATCACAATTAATAACACAATTGAATATTACTTTACAAATATGGGCTTATAAAGTATATAGCTCATGCTATTCTAACTTTGTCATATTAAGTTATGATGCAAGAGATTCTGCTTTTAATTAAAATAAGCTCAAGTAGCTAATAGTTGGTAAACATCATAATCTAGTAATTAATGTCAACTTATAGTTTGTATTTTTATTTTTGATAATATAATAATCACACCAGCAGAATCTTGACCCTTTTGGCCTTTTCTGTTAACTTATGCCAGATGTAGTTCAAGTACATGAGTCATATATTTTTAATTCTGTTTTCTTCTTACCAAACTTTCAAACTAGTGAACACTATTTTTGATAAATAAATGTCTATGCAAGTTGAGTCCCGGCAATCGGGCAAAAAAAACCTCACGGTTCATAAATAGCTAACAAAGAAATTTCACCAGCAGCAAGATTCGAACCAAAATACTTGTAAGATCTGAGTTGAAAATCAGTCAAAATACTTGCACAATTTGTCATGTAATGTATTACATTGTTGAAATGGTAAGAATTGAAATTATACTAGTGACATGTTGTTCAGTTACTTACGAGCAAACTGGTCCACCAAATGGTTTATGAGAAGTTTGACTCATTAACTCGCTTAGCTTTTTCCTGCCCCTGCTTATTTCCCCTCCATCACAGCTTTTTCTGTAAAAAAGAAACTGGAAATTAATAAAAAGTAACTTGAAAGCAGCAACCAAATAATGGTTTCCTTTAAATCAGTTACAACGGTGTTACAACATTTTGCAAATAATCATAGCGACATATGGCTAATGTAACCCAACTATTATGACTACAACATCATGGTTTTTTATTTTAAAATACTACAGCCATTTGATTCGCAAAGACATCAAAAACTATGATGTCTGCGCTAATAATTGAAGTCGCTGACCATTTTCAAAAACCATGCTTAAACTGCAATCTGCAATCACCATATTGACAACAATACAAAAATTTTTGAGGTCCCTGCCAAGGGATCATGACTGCAATTTCGATTGCGTCAACCATAATTCATAGTTCAATTTATGATACAATCCTCACCTAGGTTCATAATGTCCATTTTGGTCATGGCAATTCCAAGGAGTACTAAAACACCTAGCTGATCCTCCCAATTTGTCTCCTCTACAAATCTCACCCCTTTTTCCAAGCACATACTTAGTTTCCTTAGGGACAAGTTTTGGAGCAGAGTTCAAAGAGACAAAAGCAGCATCATTTGTTGCCACGGTTCCACAACCGATCAAATTTCTGAACACACTAGTAACTCTAGTAGAATTGCTTCTGATCTTAGTAAAAGAGGATTGAGACGACGTTGACGAAGTCGGAGTCGACAAAGTTGAATCAGGAGGTGTAGTAGTAGTATCCGTTTTGTTATTATGTCCATCTTTTTTACCCTTCTTACTCATCAAATTATGATACAAAGAAGGAAATGTGAAACTCTCAAATTTCTCATGATTCTTTTCACTCAAACAACTTCCTTTACCACTCCCTAAAAGCTTCTCTTCTTCGACTTTAGAAGATGAATCATCATCGGTCACCGATGATCTGTCCGAGCTGAAAACCAATGAATCCTGACTTATTTCCGATGACACGTGATTTAGATTATTCTTTCTCATATCAGTTTCTTTCTGAATTTCAGATTCTCCCTCCGATAAAGATGGTTTCTTTTGCTGCTTTTGTTTGTTGTCCTCTTCAACCTGTACAGCTATATCAGAACCATTCTTCTTTTCATTGATTGAATTTATTGATTGAGTTTCTGCATTAGTCATAAAAAAAATGTACAACTTTATGATTCTTCTTTCACATTCTCAGAAAAATAACATAATAAGGTAACAAACTCTATAGCACCGCCACCACTGAAAAAGGCGTGTCCGACAGATACTTGTGATAATGTTCAATTTATGACCGGTGTCAACGTGTCAGTGTTGGTACCGTGCCCGCATTTCATAGGTAATAAACAATAATGTTGATAGCTAGAAAATATTGATGAATACAATCAAACACTTAATGTGCATTAATAAAAATAGGATAATAGTGATCATGTGAAAGTACATACCAAAAGGGGTAGTGTGGATTTGTGATCCTTTGAGGACGTATTCATTATCAGAAATGGGGGTTATGAGGTCGTCATCCATTAAATCCTGCCACACATATCCACTCTTGTACCTCCTACACTTCAATAATTGTCAGTTACAAAAATTGATTAGGGTTATACATATATAGTTAAAGGTTGAAAAAAATGAGGTAAAGAAAAATGGAGTAAAGTAAGAAAAAGTAAAGATTAATAAAGAGTATGTATGATTCAACAACCTTTTGTAGGACCAAGCATATGATTCAGGTAAGTCTTTTCCTCTCAATTCACCTAGCCATCTCTTAATATCTTCTCAAAGCAAAAATATAAACAAATAATTGTCAGATGATTCTAAATTGCAGTTGGGGTCTCAGATACATCATCAAATTATACTTGCAACAAAATATGATTCTAAATTGCAATTGCAGATACACTAAAACATCTGCAACTGCAATTGTGATGTCATTGCAAAGACATCTAAAAATATCTAAAATTTTTATATTAACCATAGATTAATAATCCAGACGAATTTATCAATAACATTAACAAATTGAATGAACAAGAGTTTTCACCTCGTAGAAAAACACCATTTCGAGCGAGATGAAGAACGCGAATGAGATGAGGATGTTCTGCATGACCTCCCATATGACTAAGAAAATAGATTATGTGAAGCCTTCTAACTTCTCCACCACCTTTTGCTTCCATACTTGTTTTCTTCTTGTCTTTGCTGCAAGAAACACCAAAACTAAACAATGACTCTTCTATTGAAACACAACAAAACAATTAAAATATATAAATTCATTCAAAATACTATATAATAACATAAGATCTTTGTCTTTCTGCAGGCATGCTACAAAAAGAACTGTTATCAAAAGATATAAAAATTTATTTCATATAAAATAATATTTCATATCTATCATATAATATAATATAAGGTAAATATAATGCAGGCCTAACATAACAGTTAACAAGAACTTTATTGTAAAAAAACATAGAGACATAAAATTAAAGAATGATAATCATGTAAGAAAGTGATTGGTTTGTGTAGTATAAGCAGTTACCTTTTTTCTAGCAAAGAATGCAGAGAGAGAGAAAGAGAGAAAGAAAAATGTGATTGAAATTTGACCTGGTTTGCAGCTATATATATAAAGACTTGGTTAAAGGATTATCTAATTTTTTGCAATGTAGTAATAAATATATTTATTTATATGATAATAAATGTGTAATAGTCAGCTTTTGACTCTATATTATTTTTCCTAAAAAGTTCATTTCCGTTTTTTTCTTTGTGTTTTTTCTTTTATAAGATTCCTTTTCTGTTATTTTTTTAGCCAAATATTATAATGTTTTTAATACAATTAAAAGGAATATTATTATAATAATGAATTTAGCCAAACATATTTTTCATATTTTCCTTCCAATTATTTATGTTTTTTTTAATTATTATTATTCTTATAATTTCATTAAGCACCTCCGAAAAGTATTGTCTGTATTTTTCTTTTTTCCTAAATATATAAATAAATGTATTATTTTTTAATAAAAAATGATGTCATAACTTAATTCGGATAAGAGTGTTCTATATATATATACAGAACAGTCTTATCCGAATTAAGTTATGACATCATTTTTCATTAAAAAATAATACATTTATTTATTTTTATGCAAATTCAAAATGTAAAAAAAAAACTTAATATAGTATAAATAAAAAAGGAATTTGATATTAAATTAAAAGTTACATAATTGGAATTATAATATTTAAAAAATAAAGTTTATAATTTTTTAAAATATGTAAATTGTTATTATTTACATATATCATATATTAATGAATCTTACCCGATAAATATTTTAAAATGACTAATTTATTTATAAGATTTTATTTCTAAAAATGAAATTAATTATTTGGTAATGTCTATAATTTTTTAAAGAAAAGTTATAAAAAATAATTCATTAATTGAAAAAATATTAAAATTAATTTCAAAAAATATATTTAGCTTTTTATAAAAATATAATTTTAATATAATATATATCTTATCATGTCATTATCAAATATATGTATCAAATACATGAAGCACAGTAATGATATTATATTTCTGATTATGTGAGTATCTAACATAAAATAATATAACAAATATCTATTATATTTCTGATCATGTGAATATATAACATATAATAATATCATAAAATATCTATTATATCACTACTATTTGTCTATTTAATTTTCGAAGTGTTTTTATAGAGAGGAGAATGAATATCTATAAATATAGATGGTGTACTAATATCCATACCGTTAGACTAAATTATTATAAAAGTAATAGTTTAAGAATTAAATTGGATGTTTATTCAATATTTTCTTTTTTGACTTTCTTCTTTCCAGATCGGTTATATCAATTTCAATATTCTCACTTAAATGTCCTAATTAATTATGCAATTTCTTAATGCACCACCCAAGTTTCTTAGGCATCACGTGAAATTATTTTTCTGCCCCTCTATTTCGGATGTGCACATCCGGACGCACCAAATTTTTAAAAATCGTAGAGATTTTCCAGATATGTATATCCGGAAAGAATTCTGATGTGCACATCCGGAAGTATTTCTTATTAGTTCGCGCCAGACGTTCTTCCCCCCTCATTATTCACCTTTCCATTTCCAAAATCTCTCAAACTCTCAAATTTTCAATCACCACAAATCTCGATTTTTTCCACTCGAGTTCGGCGCAGAGCAACTGCTACAACGATCAACACACTCCAAATCCTCTGTATCACATTTTAATCGGTAAGTTTTCAAATTTTAGAGTTTCGGAGTAATTTTTGAGTAATCGATTTAGAGTAGACATTTAGGTGTAGAAATTGTTAGGTTGTATGAATAACATAGGTTAGAGATAATGTAGGTAATTTTTACTGCTTCAAACGGACGATCAGGACATAAAAATGCCCTTTTGGTTGTTACAGTGGCCATGGCTGCCGTTTTTAAACTTCAAAATACGTACCGGATGTACAGATCCGGAAATATTGAAACATTTAGTGTTTCCGGATGTGCATATCCGGAAATACCCAACGTTTAAAATTCAGCGTCCTTCCGGATGTGCACATCCGGGAATACCTAACGTTTAAAATTCTGAGTCCTTCCGGATGTGCACATCCGGAAGACTATTTTTTTTTCCTTTTTTAATTTTGCTTGTTTGTTTGTTTTTGTTTAATTATTTTTAAACAAAATTTAATTTATTTATTATGCTTTGCAGATTAGATGGCTAGCAGAGACGATCGTACCATACATGGACGGACAGCTCAGCACGCATCTGTCCGACGTGAGCGGATGCAGTCTACAGCCGAGGCTTCCGATGCAGAGGGAGTTGGGGTAGCCCCTACAGCTGAGGGACATCCTACACCACATCCTACACCACAGCCATCCACATCTCGGAGGCGTCGGGATTCTACTGCTAGTTCATCAGGGTCCCAGCCCGCACGCAGGCGTCGTCGGGAGACTACAGCTCCATCAGCTGCTCCTCCTCGTTCCCCTGTTGCTGTTCCTGTTCCAAAGGGTGATCACCCAACACATGAGGGTGTTGAGGATGATGACGATTTCGATGAGCTGGGCGGTTACCCCGGGGGACCGTCTAATATGTCCCTACTCGCGGGGTACTCTGAGCATACTGCCAGATTTGTCTGGCTAGGACAGGTAACCTTTCTCGGTTTATTTATAGAATTGTATTCGTTGAAAATATGTTCATTTGTAACATTGTTTTATTTGGAAATTTTCAGGATAAGGATTCACAGAAGTTCTATAACCATGGGGGCAAGGTTATGGACACGATTGAGATGTTGCCAGAGGCTGAGTGGTTCACGTCTGCACTTGCGGAGTCTGGTCTTGGAGGCCTGTATAGGATTGGGTATTCCCAGATCCAGTAGTGTATCCTGATGGCATTTGTTGAGAGATGGCACCCTGAGACATCCTCATTCCATCTACCGTACGGCGAGATCACGATCACGCTAGACGACATCTCGTGCCTCTTACATCTACCGATCACGGGTACCCTTCTGAGTCACGGTAGGATGACGAAGGCGGACGACATAGAGTTGTTGGTTACAGAGCTTGGGGCTAGCCCAGAGAAGGCACATGCGGAGGTGCACCAGTTGAGGGGTGCACACGTCCGGTTCTCATTTTTGATGGATAGATTTACTGAGGCGCTTGCAGAGGCAGGACGGGCAGATGGTGATCCAGCTGAGGTGGCGATCCACAGGACGCGTGCCCTAAGGTGCTACTACTTGTTTTTGCTAGGCACGCAGGTGTTTGTGGACACCAGCGCCTATTATGTTGATATCGTCTACTTCAGGTACCTTTCGGATCAGACAAAGATCCATCGGTACAACTGGGGGACGGCTGCGCTGGCATTCACCTATTCCAGGCTCTCTGATGGTTGCCGCTGGGCAGCCAAGACTGTGGCAGGCAGCTGTACGCTATACGTGGTAACAATATAATATTCTAAGTGATTTTTTCATTTCTTTTCTTTCTGTATTCATTATAATGTTTGACACCCATGTTATGTTTTCCATTTCAGGCGTGGATTTTACAGCACTTTCCCTATATTACTAGTTGGGGGAGTGCCCAGGGGTACACTGAGGATATGCCACGTGCTGCTGCATTTGTCCTGCTCAGAGGGAACCAGGCGCCAGACCCCTTCAGAGTGTATCTAGATCGGATGACTGCTGAGGATGTTTTGTATTGCCCCTATGCCGCTCACTGTGTGACGCGCCCGTTCGATGAGGTTTGTTTGTTCTCAGGATGGTTGTCATGCAGTTCGACCGTTACTGCCCGATACCTGCCAGAGCGCGTCTTGCGTCAGTTCGGTTACACGCAGACGATCCCCAGGATGCCTCATGAGTCTGCTCCTCTAGGCTTGACCCGCAGGCAGATAGATGGGCTATATGCTGACTACCAGTCCCACTTGGTACTGGAGGAGGCTCGGGCGACCAGAGCGGAGACAGACTGGAGTGTTGCTGCCGGGTACATCGTGTGGTTCTACACCGTCTCACACCCATGCATGGTGCCCACTGCTGAGGGATCGCCACCCAGACCTTCTCATCAGGAGATATTAGAGGAGCGGCAGTCTCAGCTGGACCACACTCAAGATGTCCTACCACGCTGTCGTCAGATAGAGTAGATAGCGCAGCAGGCCATTGCGGACGGTCACCTCCCTGAGGGCTCTGGTGCCAGACTTGCCGTGGACAGGATTATTGTGATTGCTCAGGGGGCACTTCAGTACCGCAGACATCGATCCAGGATGGCGGGTAGGGGCAGAGGAGCAGGGGAGCCAGGAGAGATCATTCGCCATACGCAGTAGTTTTTTGTTTGATGTATTATATTTATATTAGATGTATGCACTGTATTTTGACAGATATTTATTATATATATATATATATATATATATATATATATATATATATCATTTTATTTTATATATGGATGTTGTCAAATGTATATTAAATTGCGACGATTTATTAACATATGCGACCAAGCAAAAAAACCGATTTTAAAAAAAAAAATAATGTTCTGCCTTTTTCCGGATCTGCAGATCAGGAATGTTTCCGGATGTGCACTTCCGGAAAGAATCAGCGTTTTTAAAAAAATTGGTGCGTCCGGATGTGCACATCCGGAATCAGGAGGCAAAATCAAAAATATAAATGGTGCCTAAGAAACAAGGGTGGTGTGATAAGAAATTGCCCTTAATTATGATTAATGACTAAAATACTGAAATTATTGCCGGAGATTCCAGCAAACATTCATACCATGTAGATCTTCCAAATATTTTCTCTCGTACCTTTTGATCATTAAAAAAACATGTATTTTTTCTTCGTTAAATAATAACATAATAAAACATACCCAAAAAAATAAAAAAAATGTTGATGGAAATGAATTTCTCACCTTGTTATAATTAATTATAACAACCATTTTTTCTTTGAACTTACAAATAACTTGTTTGAGAATTCATTTAGATCTAACAATTCAATATACAAAATGAAAAGAAATAGATATAAAACCCACATGTTGCAAATATTCTGCTAACACAAAGATGCACCAAACATGCAAACCAAAGAACAACAAAAACTATTGCACAAAAACAAATTTGACTTTTTATTTTTATTCATTTAAAATGATGAAGTTGGTAGTAAACTTATTTAAAATTTCAAATAAACTCATCTTGGCCAGCAAGTACATTTTAAAGGATAATCATACAGAAGAATGGAAAAATAAATTAATGAAAGAAAAATTGCAAACATAATGGTCCAAGAAAGCAAAACATAATATTGTTGATATATACCTTTTCATGATGCGGAGATCCTCATTTGTATGTTGTGGATGGCTTTGCATTAGTTCTATTGCAATTGGATCCTTAACACAAGTTTTTTATTAATCTTTTTTGTCTTTCTCACTCAACATTATAGTGAAATTTTCATCGCAAAAGAGGGACATATAAGTGAGTAGTTGAAGTACACAAGTGGAAGCTAATATCCTAAATAATACATAATTAATTTGAGATTAATACCATTTAATAAAAATAATGATTTCTCTACATCAGCATATATGTTACTTCTGCTGTCTTATAGTAAATGATCGATTTATAAATATATTTTGTTACAAAGTATATAACCCTTCAATGTTTTCTTTTTCCGCACAAATATAGAGATTAATTATTTCATTCGGCCTTATAATAAATGATATATTTATAAATATATTTTGTCATAAAATATGTTATGGACTGGGCCGGGGACTGCTACTCAGTCGAGCAGGCCCAACCCACACATCCTAGGATGGCCCAACAAGAGCCTTTTGGATCGACCAACGTCGGGCACTTGCGCCTCCCCCATGGCGTCGGGCACACGCATGACACAGAGCATCGGGCATGGCGTTGCCCCCCGAGTTCGTTCCTCCTCGACACTCCTATGCTCCTCCCCGCGGGGAGCCACTTTCTGCACATGTGAGTCCTCCCCGCGAGGACACGTCTCTCCCCGACGCGCAAGAGTCCTCCCCGCGAGGACACGTTCTCATGTAACCGCCCCACTCCCGATGGAATCGGTCTACCCTAATTCCGGAGATTTAGGAACGGTTACCCCAGGGCGAAGACCACGTGCTGGTCTTCACTACGCCACGTAAGCCCTGGCAGTTACTTGGATTGGGCCTGGCAATCCAGCCCAGTACAAGTAACCGTTGGCCCCGCGCTGGGGGCTCTCTATAAATACCCTCTCACTTGAGAGGGTCAGGTTAAGTTCACTTTTCACCTTCTTCTTTTGTACTTGCTTTCTTCTCTGACAACCACCTTACTTGAGCGTCGGAGTACCTTGCAGGTACACCCCCCCCGCCGTCTTTCAACCTCACCGGAGCTGAAGCCCAGACGACGTTGTTGGCCACTAGAAACTGTCTGATCCAGGTACGATCAGTGGCGCCTTCTGTGGGAACCTTTGCTTCCCCGTTTCTCCCTCGTTAAACCAAAGCAACTCTCATTCATCACCAACATGGCCAATCCGTCAGTTAACCAGGCTCTGGACACCGTGCTCGCACAACTCGAGAACGGGAACCACCGTGAGGACGCCGTCATCCTCAACGGCGGCGAAGGCGACATTAGAGACGGGCAGACCGCCTCCCCGGACTCCCAAGATGTGGCTTACAACACCGCCCGCCAAGACGATCAGCAAGCCATTTTTCAACCAGTCGCTCCTCCGCCCAATGCGGACCCGAGCACCGCGACCCTATTCGCCTTGATCAATCTGAACAATCAGCTGATCGCGCACCCGAATACCAGAATTGAAGCACTAGAGCAAGGACGGGCACAACGATCTTCCCCGCGAAGACATCGTCGTCCATCGTCACCTCGCCGTCTCCTTCCCCGCGAAGGACTCCTTCCGAAGAATCTGGGACCCCGTCTCCGGTACGCCAGGGTCGTCGACCACGCCTCGAGCGCCCCCAGCCGACGATCTCCCAGAAACGCCCTCGTTCCCCGCCTCGGAAGGAACCCAGGGCCTCCACCACTTCCAAGAAGTCCAAGCAGATCGAAGAAAGACCAAAGAACCGTTCGAGGAACTCCCCTCCACGACATCGTCGATCACCTTCGAGGTCCCCGGCTGGTAGCGACGACGATGACCAAATGACCCATCTGTCGTGGGAAATCATGAACGCCCCAATCCCTGCAGGCATGGAGAAGCCCCCACCATTGGAGACCTATGACGGCCTGACCGACCCCGACGATCACGTCGAGAGTTTCGAAGCAATGCTCGACTTCCGAAATGTCAGGGGAGCCATCAGGTGCAGGCTGTTCCCCACCACCTTGCGGAAGGGAGCCATGACTTGGTATAAGGGTCTGACATATGGGTCGATCACATCCTGGAAGCAACTTAGGCAACGCTTCACCAAACACTTCACCGCGTCTCGTCGACACCCGAAGACGGAGGCTGCCCTGGAAAGCAGCTTCCTAGGGAAGAACGAATCTCTCCGAAACTACATCGAGAGGTTCAACAAAGAGGCTGTCGAGGTCCATACGACCGACGACATGAAGAAATATTTAATTCTCCATGGACTGCGTGCCGGATCTGACTTTGCCAAATCCATAGGCCTCCGCAGACCCCGACGCCTCGAGGACCTTCTCGCTCGAGCCCATAAGTACATCGAACTCAAGGAGACGGAGGCAGCTCAGATCACCCTTGAGACGAGACGCAGGGAAGGCCCCCGGGGCAACAAAGATGAAGACTCTTCTCCCCGACGAGGAGGAGAAAGAAAGAAAGAGAACCGCAACCGTGATACCCGGGAACCACGCAGACCAGCTGGCCGATTCATGGAGTACACCCCGCTCAACGCTCCCCGGGCTCGAATCCTCTCTGAATGCCAGAATTCCGAGTTTGTGAAGGGGGGAGTTCGTTTCCCGAAGCCAGCTGCTCCCAAATCGAACGTTGACAAGTCAAAGTACTACAGGTTCCACCGGAGCTGTTATTTCTGTACTTTTGTGGTTGGCATTTATTTTGCTAAAACTATTATAGCAACAAGATGTTGAAACATGAAGTTCTAAGTTGTTGCACTCAACATGTCGAATGAAGATGTCTCATACCAGCTCATAGGACATCGCGTTGTGGATTCAGTTTTAATGCAGATTCTGTTACTATGAATTGTTACTGAATATTCTGGGAATATTTAGTTATCCTATGTGGCATCCAAAGCATTTTTGGATTATGATTATTTGTTGGTTTTTTTGCATTTGCTGTTGTTTCTAATTATGGAGACATAATAGGAAACTTTGGATTGAAGACCTATTTTATTGGAGTTAATTTTGCAGATTTGTGAGCAGTCTATTTCCTGCTTTTTTGAAGCCCAATTCAGTCCAGATTAAATGCTATATATTGACTGATGTAAACCTAGTTTAGGCGTGGAACTTACTTGTGTTTTGTTAGGGTTTTCGAGTGTATTTTGTGAGCCTAACTGGTATCATTCTGATAACAGTATATGGACTGGTTTTTGTGTTGTAAGTTCTGTCAGTTACTCATAAGCTTTTAAGCATTGAGTTTCTTGTGTGTCAATTCTCATAAGCTTTGAAGTATTGAGAATTGTGTGTTTTGAAAGTGTGACTTTCAGTTTGTTACTTGTGTGGAAAGGTACCAATCACGGGTTGTGGTTGTAGAGGGATTTGAGGAGGGCCTCATACCTAGGGGAGTCTTAGGTAGAAGTAATAGGAAGGGTAGTGATTAAGTGAGCATATTATTCGGTGGGTGTATGATCTGTGAATTGATACTATTGTATATTGGTTTCGTCCCTGGCTTGGTAGCCCCCAGTGTAGGATTGTTGATCCAAACTGGGTAAACATATCACTGTGTTATTTACTTTCTGCACTGTTATTTTTATTGTTATCTTGTTCATTGTGTTGGATATCAGTGTCTCAACATCTGTGTAGGACATCTGATATCTGTGCCAGAATTTCAATTGGCATCAAGAGCTTGCACCCTTAATTGGTTCTGAGTGAGATTCAGGGAAGGTACTTTCTGGTACAATGGACAAGGATGGAGGATTTCTGAACAAACCAACTCTGTTTGATGGTTCCAACTATGACTATTGGAAACCAAGGATGATAGCATTCATCAAATCCATGGATGATCAAGCATGGAAAGTTGTTATAAAAGGATGGGAGCCCCCTAAGGTTAAAGATGAAAAAGGTACCCCTACTGATGTGGTGAAGGAAGAGGAAGACTGGGATGATGCAGATTACAAAGGGCCCGTAGGAAATTCCAAAGCCATGAATGCATTGTTCAATGGTGTTAACAAGAATATCTTCAGGTTGATTGAACACTGCACCATTGCTAAAGAGGCGTGGGAGGTCTTGAAGGTTGCTCATGAAGGGACTTCAAAGGTGAAGATGTAAAAACTTCAGCTTCTCACTAGCAAGTTTGAGAGTTTGAAGATGAAAGAGGATGAGAGCATTCATGATTTTCATATGAACATTATTGAGATAGCTAATGCCTCTAGTGCCATAGGTGAAAAGATGTCTGACAGCAAACTGGTCAGAAAGATCCTCAGATCTCTACCTAAGAGATTTGACATGAAAGTGACTGCTATAGAGGAAGCTCAGGATATAGACAAGATGAAAGTGGATGAACTGGTGGGATCTCTTCAAACATTTGAATTAGGGATCAGTGAAAAGTCTGAAAAGAAGAAGAGCATAGCTTTTGTGTCAAATGCTGGTGACTTAGAAGATGAAGGTGACCTGGTCAGAGATGAAGGGGTGTCTAAAGATCTGGTTTTGCTTGGAAAACAATTTAACAAAGTGTTGAAAAGGATTGACTGGAAGTCGAGAGCAAATGCTCAGAACAAGTCACTTGACATCAGTAAGAACCAGGATGGAGGCAGAAGATCCAGAACTGAAGAAGACTCCAATCAAGGGGAGAGAGTTCAGTGCTTTGAATGTGAGGGATATGGGCACATAAAGACTGAGTGTCCCACGTATCTCAAAAGGCAGAAGAAGGGCTTATCAGTGTCTTGGTCAGAAGGAGAGTCTGAGAGTGATCTTGAAGAAGAATCAGCAAAATTGGTGACAACTTTGACTGGGATCTATAAGGCTGATGGAGAAACTACTTGTAAGTCTGACTCTGACAAAGAATCCTATGTTGGAGAACTCACTAAGGAAGAAGTCTTCACAGGGTTTTCAGAATTGTGTATCAAGAATGAAGAAAAGTGCCAGATAATATTGGAACAGAAGATTCTGATAGCTCAACTAGAAGCTGAGAAGGAAGAACATCTATCAACCATTGCTGATCTGAAAGAGGAGGTTGAATGGCAAAAGTCAAAACTTGACAATATGACCAAATCTATAAGAATGCTGAACAATGGTACCACGCAGCTGGATGAGATCCTTCTGAATGGGAAAGAAGCTGGAAATGTGCAAGGCCTTGGTTTTAACAATCAAGCAGAGACTTCCAAGAAGCCTGTATTGAAGTTTGTTCCTCAGAAAATAAAGCAAGAAGTGGGGATGTGAAATCACATGTTTCAACATCAGATGAAGCATCAGAAAAGAGGTTGTAGATCAAAGTATAAACCAAGGAGATGCCATTACTGTGGAAAGATTGGTCACTTAAAGTCTTTTTGCTACAAGCTGCACGGCTATCCCAAAACTGCTCAGCAACAAAATAAAGGACAGAGTTGGGGTAAAGTGAAGAGAAGATGGATTCCTAGACAAATGATGGCTGGTCTCATAGCACATATCTCTCTTAGAGCATCTGCAAGAGAAGATTGGTACTTTGACAGTGGTTGTTCAAGACACATGACTGGTGTGAAGAAGTTCTTGTCAGATATCAGGCCTCACTCCACCAATTATGTCACCTTTGGGGATGGATCAAAGGGTGAAATAAAAGGGGTTGGAAAACTGGACTACACAGGACAACCAAATCTGGATTGTGTTCTATTTGTCAAAGGCCTGACCGCAAATTTAATCAGTATAAGCCAACTGTGTGATGTAGGTCTCAAAGTAAATTTCACCAAATCTGAATGTCTAGTAACCAATGAGAAAGATGAAGTTGTTATGAAGGGAACCAGGTCTAAGGATAACTGCTATCTGTGGAATCCTCAAGAACCTGAAAGTATGTCTACTTGTTTGATGTCAAAGGAAGATGAAACCAAACCGTGGCATCAGAAATTGGGTCACTTACACCTAAAAGGGATGAAGAAAGTTATGTCAAGTGAAGCTGTTAGAGGTATTCCCAAGCTGAAGATTGATGAGGATAAAATTTGTGGTGAATGTCAAGTTGGGAAGCAAACAAAGGTGTCACACAAGAGGCTTCAACATCTTACCACAACTTCTAGAGTTCTGGAACTTCTTCACATGGACTTAATGGGACCTATGCAGGTTGAAAGTCTTGGTGGGAAGAAGTATGCCTATGTTGTCGTAGATGACTACTCCAGGTTCACTTGGATAAGTTTTATCAGAGAAAAGACTGAAGTATTTGCAGCCTTCAAAGAGTTGTGTCAAAGGATTCAACGGGAAAAGGATTGTGGTGTTGTTCGAATCAGAAGTGACCACGGGAAAGAATTCGAAAATAGCAGGTTTGAAGAGTTCTGCTTATCTGAGGGAATCACTCATGAATTCTCATCACCGATCACTCCTCAGCAGAATGGTGTGGTGGAACGCAAGAACAGGACTATACAAGAGTGTGCAAGAGTCATGATTCATGCCAAAAGGCTTCCATATCATTTTTGGGCTGAAGCCATAAATACTGCTTGCTATATACACAATAGGGTGACTATCAGATCAGGTACTTCTGTCACTCTTTATGAGCTATGGAAAGGTAGAAAGCCAAATGTGAAGTATTTCCATGTGTTTGGTAGTAAGTGCTATATCTTGGCGGATCGTGAGCAGAGACGAAAGATGGATCCTAAGAGTGAGGAAGGAATATTTTTGGGATACTCTATAAACAGTAAAGCATATAGGGTATTTAATTCCAGAACTAAGGTGATGATGGAATCCATAAATGTAGTGGTTGATGACTCTGGCAAAGACGAAGATGTCCCAGATGATGTTGGAGCATGTCTGCCCATGAACAATGAAATCTCCCAAGACATTGAGTCTGTAGAAGATAGTGCTCAAGAAACCAACCCTAGACCTGAGAATGAAGAGGTAGAGGATGCTAACAGGGGACCCTCTATAAGGATTCAGAAGGATCACCCTAAGGAATTGATTATTGGTGATCTGAATGAAGGTGTAAGAACCAGAACGAGGGAGACTGTGTCAAATGCATGCTTTGTTTCAAAGATTGAGCCAAAGAATGTCAAAGAAGCATTGACAGATGAGTTCTGGATAAATGCTATGCAAGATGAACTTTGTCAGTTCAAGAGGAATGAAGTCTGGGAACTAGTACCAAGACCAGCAGGAACAAATGTGATTGGAACAAAATGGGTTTATAAGAATAAGTCTGATGAGCAAGGAGTTGTTACCAGGAACAAAGCCAGATTAGTTGCTCAAGGATACACACAGATTGAAGGAGTAGACTTCGATGAAACATTTGTGCCTGTGACTCGATTGGAATCCATCAGATTGCTGCTAGGAGTGGCATGTTTGTTGAAATTCAGGTTGTTTCAAATGGATGTCAAGAGTGCCTTTCTGAATGGCTATCTTAATGAGGAAGTCTATGTTGAGCAGCCTAAAGGGTTTGTGGATCCAAATTTTCCTGATCATGTTTACAGCTGAAGAAGGCCTTGTATGGGCTGAAACAAGCTCCACGAGCTTGGTACGAAAGGCTGACTGAGTTCTTAGTCAACCATGGGTACAGGAAGGGTGGTATTGATAAAACACTTTTTGTCAAGGAGAAGGATGAGAAACTAATGATTGCTCAGATTTACGTAGATGATATTGTGTTTGGTGGGATGTCGGATGAAATGGTCCAACATTTTGTCAACCAAATGCAGTCTGGATTTGAGATGAGCTTGGTAGGTGAATTGACCTACTTCCTTGGATTACAAGTCAAGCAGATGAAAGATTCCATTTTTATTTGTCAGAGCAAATATGCGAGGAACATTGTGAAGAAGTTTGGACTGGATAATGCCAAGCATAAGAGGACTCCTGCTCCTACTCACTTGAAGTTATCCAAATATGAAAAGGGAGTGAATGTTGAACAAAGTTTGTATAGAAGTATGATTGGCAGTCTGCTGTATCTTACTACAAGTAGGCCAGACATAACTTTTGCTGTTGGTGTGTGTGCAAGATATCAAGCAGAACCCAAGGCCAGTCACATCAATCAAGTGAAGAGAATTCTAAAGTATGTGAGTGGTACATGTGATTATGGGTTGCTTTACTCCCATGACTTAAGTCCCATTTTATTAGGTTACTGTGATGCTGATTGGGCTGGAAGTGTTGACGATAGGAAGAGTACCTCTGGAGGATGTTTCTTTTTGGGAAATAATCTTATTTCATGGTTTAGCAAAAAGCAAAATTCAGTATCCCTTTCTACTGCTGAAGCTGAGTACATAGCAGCTAGAAGCAGTTGTGCCCAACTAGTATGGATGAAGCAGATGTTATCTGAGTATAATGTCACACAAGATGTCATGACACTATTTTGTGACAACCTGAGCGCTATTAATATTTCCAAAAATCCCATTCAACATAGCAGGACTAAGCACATTGATATCAGGCATCACTTTATCAGAGAACTTGTGGAGGACAAAGTCATAACTCTTGAGCATGTGAGCACAGAGAATCAGCTTGCTGACATATTTACCAAGGCTCTGGATGCAGTTCAGTTTGAAAACCTGAGGAGCAGACTTGGGGTCTGCATTCATGAAGAACTATAGCAATCAATGTTCCTTCTGGCTGCCAGATTGAAAAGACTAAAGGAGGTTCTGGTAGTGCAGTGTGTGAATGAAGGGAAAATGCTGAAGTGTGTGCATGACATTTGGGCATGTGATATGGTGTGCATCTACTCTCTGATGCATTTTACTCTGGTTTATTTTTACTTTGACTTGTTCTACTTGCCTTTGTCATATTTATGGCTACAAAGGGGGAGTAGTATGTTTGTGTGGGGAGTGCTTGTGTGCTTGTGCTGCTGTTGAGGGGGAGTTTTGCTATGCTGCTATGATGAGTTGTTTGCTGTACTGAGTGTTGTATGCAGCTGAAGGGGAGTGCTGCTATGCTGGATATTTTTTTTGCTGTGTGCTGTTGGTGTTTTTGCTGCTGTCTGATATATGGATATTTTTTTGCTGTTTGTGCTTCTTTGAAAGTTTTTTTTGTGTGTGTGTAGTTTTAACCAAAATAAGCCAAAGGGGGAGATTGTTATTTCTGTGCTTTTGTGGTTAGCATTTATTTTGCTAAAACTATTATAGCAACAAGATGTTGAAACATGAAGTTCTAAGTTGCTGCACTCAACATGTCGAATGAAGATGTCCCATACCAGCTCATAGGACATCGCGTTGTGGATTCAGTTTTAATGCAGATTCTGTTACTATGAATTGTTACTGAATATTCTAGGAATATTTAGTTATCCTATGTGGCATCCAAAGCATTTTTGTATTGTGATTATTTGTTGGTTTTTCGGATTTGCTGCTGTTTCTAATTATGGAGACATAATAGGAAACTTTGGATTGAAGACCTATTTTGTTGGAGTTAATTTTGCAGATTTGTGAGCAGTCTATTTGCTGCGTTTTTGAAGCCCAATTCAGTCCAGATTAAATGCTATATATTGACTGATGTAAACCTAGTTTAGGCGTGGAACTTACTTGTGTTTTGTTAGGGTTTTCGAGTGTATTTTGTGAGCCTAACTGGTATCATTTTGATAACAGTATAAGGACTGGTTTTTGTGTTGTAAGTTCTGTCAGTTACTCATAAGCTTTTAAGCATTGAGTTTCTTGTGTGTCAATTCTCATAAGCTTTAAAGTATTGAGAATTGTGTGTTTTGAAAGTGTGACTTTCGGTTTGTTACTTGTGTGGAAAGGTACCAATCACGGGTTGTGGTTGTAGAGGGATTTGAGGAGGGCCTCATACCTAGGGGAGTCTTAGGTAGAAGTCATAGGAAGGGTAGTGATTAAGTGAGCAGATTATTCGGTGGGTGTATGATCTATGAATTGATACTATCGTATATTGGTTTCGTCCCTGGCTTGGTAGCCCCCAGTGTAGGATTGTTGATCCGAACTGGGTAAACATATCACTGTGTTATTTACTTTCTGCACTGTTATTTTTATTGTTATCTTGTTCATTGTGTTGGATATCAGTGTCTCAACATCTGTGTAGGATATCTGATATCTGTGCCAGAATTTCAGGAGCCATAGGCATGTTACTGAAGACTGCATCCATCTCAAGGATGCGATCGAAATTCTGATCAAGGAAGGGCACTTGAAGAAATAAGCCAATAAGAACGATACTCCTCATCCCACCTCCCTGGAAGCCCAGAACGTCGAGGAGACGACGCCTCCTCCCGACGAGAGTCACCTTCAGGTCGCCCTCAGTGTCACCCGACCCGAGGACTTCTTTGTCCCCCCAATCATTGAAGGACAAGAAGCAATTCGCGACATGTGGGCGACATTTCCCCACGAGGACCCAATTACTGCCCGTAGCACCTGGGAAAGCTTCCCCAGGGCGATGGTTATCTCCGGGGGAGGACCAGAGAAGCTGTCGTAGGCTCGATCAAGCGGAAATTTGACGAACTGGAATCTGCGACATCGGAGAAGGCGACCACCCTCGAGAAAGTGCGGGGAAACTCCAACCCCATCACCTTCTACCTCGAGGAACTCCCCGGGGGAGCACCAAATGCCAATATTCCCCTCCTGATCAGGGCGCAGATGGCGAACTTTGACGTTCGAAGGATCCTAGTCGACCAGGGGAGTTCGGTCGACATCATGTACGCTCATTTGTTCGGGACCCTTCAGCTCGACGAGAGGCATCTGACCCCGTACGTCGGTTCAGATCTACAGGGGTTCAATGGAACCACCACCAGACCATGGGGTTACGTGGAGCTAATGGTTACATTCGGGACTGAAGACACTGCCCGACAGGTGAAGATCCGTTTCCTGGTGGTCGAATGCCCGTCCCTTTACAACTGCATCCTCGGGAGGACCAACCTGGCCGAGCTTACGGCGGTACCGTCAACGGTCCACCTCAAAATGAAGTACTACACGACCAAGGGACAAGTAGTGACGATACACGGGGACATCGACGCGGCCAGAAGGTGCTTCGACGCCGCCATCAAAGGCTTAAGCTCCATCGGCCCCAAACCCAAGACCGTGGCCAAGCCACCCCAGGATACCGAACAGGTACCTCTCCCGCGCGTCAACGCGGTCGACCTTGACAGCAGGTTCTCTGGCGAGCCCGACAAGGACAGAGTCGAAGATCTCGACCACCAGTCGGAGAACAACAGGCGGCCTCTCCACCCAAAGCACCCCATCCCAGACGGAGACTTCGAGCTCGTGGTACTCGGGGAAGACCCAGACCGCAATGTGAAGATTGGCACCGGGATCCCCGACCCGGCTAAGGAGCAGCTGAAGGCATGTCTGAGGGAGAACGCTGACCTTTTCGCGTGGAGCGTGTCCGAGATGCCTGGCCTCGACCCCGAGGTGGCTTGCCATCAGCTCGCAGGAGATCCGGCCGCTAGGGCCATAGCATAACGTACGCGTAAGCAGTCTCCTGAGAGAGCGGATGCTGCTGAAAAAGCTATAAAAGACCTCCTAGAGGCAAATTTTATCTCGGAAGCCAAATACACGACATGGCTGTCCAACGTTGTACTTGTTAAAAAGAATAATGGAAAATGGAGAATGTGCGTTGATTATACTGATCTTAACCGGGCTTGCCCGAAAGGCTGTTATCCCTTGCCTAACATCGACCAACTGGTCGACAACTCTGCAGGTTACAAACTACTATCCTTCATGGATGCTTACTTGGGATACAACCAAATTCCCATGGACAAGGTCGACAAACAACACACGGCCTTCATGACCGCGTCGGGCAACTACTATTATAATGTAATGCCCTTCGGTCTGAAGAATGCCGGTGCAACCTACCAAAGGATGATGAACAAGGTTTTCCGGGCCGAAATCGGCGACATGCTCGAAGTCTACATGGACGACATGATCGTCAAGTCTGCAGAAGAAGTCAACCACGCCGCACACCTCAAGAAGGTGTTCGACACGGCGAGGAGGTGCCGTATGAGGTTTAACCCCGACAAGTGCACCTTCGGCATCCGAGTAGGGAAATTCCTCTGATTTTACCTCACGGAACGAGGAATCGAGGCCAACCCCAACAAGTGTAGGGCTTTCTCCGAGCTCCCTACCCCGGACTCAAAGAAGTCGATACAATCATTAAACGGGATGCTCACCACCCTTTCCCGCTTCGTCGCCAAATCCGCACAGTACGCACTCCTATTTTTCAAACTTCTTCGACAAAAAGCAGAGTTTGATTGGAGCGAGGAATGCGAGCAAGCACTAGTCCACTTAAAACAGGTCCTATCACAGCTCTCGGTCCTCTCATAACCTGAGAACGGGGAGACACTCTTCTTGTATCTTGCGATCACGAGTGAAGCAGTCAGCGCCGTCCTCATTCGAGAAACCCCGGTCGGGCAGAAGCCAGTTTACTTCACGAGCAAAACCCTCCAAGGCCTCGAGCTCAGATATCAGGAGATTGAGAAGGTCGCCCTGGGCCTCGTCACCGCAGCCAGGAGGCTACGCCACTACTTCCTCGCCCACACCATTGTCGTAAGAACCGAACAACCTATAAGGCAGCTCCTCGGGCGGCCGGACATGGCGGGGAGGATGCTCAGGTGGTCACTCGAGCTTGCCGAGTTTGACATCCAGTACGAAGGGAGGAAAGCCCTGAAGGCACAGGTACTGGCCGACTTCGTAGCAGAGATGACCGTCCCAGAGCCTTCGACCAACGGATCACAGAAATGGACGATCTATGTCGACGGGGCGTCCAACCCAAAGGGAAGCGGGGCGGGCATCATCCTCGAAAACGAGGAAAGCATCTTGATCGAGGTATCCCTCGAACTGTCCTTCCAGACATCGAACAACCAAGCCGAATACGAGGCCTTCCTCGTAGGACTTCGGCTGGCGGAGGACCTCGGCGCCAAGGAGGTCAAACTCTTCACCGATTCCCAGCTCGTGGCCTCGCAAGTCCGAGGAGAGTACCAAGCCAAGAACGACAGCCTCATAGAATACTTGGCCTCGGTAAAAGAAAAAATGAAAAAGTTCACCTCCGCGGAAGTAACCCACATTCCCCGAGAGCACAACGCCCGAGCATATGTCTTGTCCAAATTGGCGAGCACAAAGAAGAAAGGCGGGAATAAATCCGTCATACAAGAAGTGCTTTCCCATCCGAGCATTGAAAAACCGGCCATGGTTTCGGACATCAACACCATCGGGGACAGCAACTGCTGGATGACCCCGGTATACGAATACCTCATGACAGGCAGACTGCCCAAAGATCCCAAAGAAGCAGGAATGGTCAAGAGGCGGGCATGCTCGTACACGATAGTCAAGAACAAGCTATACCGGCGAGGGTTTTCTAACCCCCTCCTCTGATGCGTCGAGGAGACCAAGGTCCCCGACATCCTCCAGGAAATCCACGAGGGTATTAACGCACAGCACCTCGGCGGCCGCTCGTTAGCCCGTAAGGCGCTTCGAGCAGGATACTACTGGCCCACCATGCAACAAGACGCCAAGGAACACGTCAAGAAGTGCGATAGATGCCAGAGACACGGGGACATGCACCTCGCTCTTCCTAGCGAGCTTAAAACGTTATCCTCCCCGTGGCCGTTCGCGTGGTGGGGAATGTACATCCTTGGACCCTTCGTCATAGGGTCATATCAAAACAAATACCTCATCGTCGGGGTGGATTACTTCACGAAGTGGATCGAGGCGGAAGCATTGGCCAAGATCACGACCTTTAACATACTGCGCTTTTACAAAAGAAGCATCCTTGCCCGATTCGGCGTGCCTCAAGCCATTGTCACTGACAACGGGACGCAGTTCACCGACAAGAACTTCCAAGACTTCGTCACCAAACTAGGCACGAAGCAGCACTTCACGTTGGTCGAGCACCCCCAAACGAACGGGCAGGCTGAAGCGACGAACATGGTAATCCTCCGAGGATTGAGACGCCGATTAGGCGACGCCAAACAACGGTGGGTCGAGGAGCTACACAACGTCCTCTGGGCCTACCGAACGACCCCACGCTCCCGACCGGGGAGACCCCTTTCCGTTTGACCTACGGAATGGAAGCGGTGATCCCCGTGGAGATCAGGGAACCCTCGAGGAGGACAGAAGCCCCCCTCGACGGGGACGCGAACGACGAAGCCTTGAGGGAAGAGCTCGACTTCGTCGAAGAAACACGCTCGGGCGCTTCTCTTCGAGAAGCTTCACTTAAACAAAAAATAACACTACGTTATAACGACAAAGTTATCAAACGTGATTTTCAGGTAGGCACCCTCGTCCTACGCAGGAACCAGAAGGACTCGTGAGAAGGCAAACTCGCCGCAAACTGGGAGGGCCCGTATCGCGTCCGCGGGAAAACGGGGACAGGAGCCTACTTCCTCGAAAATCTGCACGGGGAAGAACTTGCTCGGCCATGGAATGCTGAGAAGCTCAAACAGTACTACAGTTAAGCACTTCCCGCGGCTCACTGGCACCGCGATCACGGGGACACGCTAAGGTACGAGCGTGACACCCCTATGCAGAACACGATGATCAGAGACCACGTTGTGTGTGTGCGAGGACCTTTGATCCGACGGGGATACCTCTATCGAGGCCCACCGTCGTTGTACCAGTCAGGCAGAATACCCAGCTCGCGATGGGAAGTTCATGCCACGAAGCTAAGACCTCGACCGAGCTCTTGGCCTCGTTAAAGGTCGGAATACGCCTTCGGCCGCCCGACCAGCTCTCCATGCGGTCAGGGACTATCAAGGTCGAGCAAATCCCAAAGTCTTATTACTTAGACAAAAATAAAGTATAACAATAGCATCACACACGAGCGAAAATATACAAACATCACATATGCAGACAAACAAAAATGCATTGAGCGGGTAAAGCCCATTGTATAGGTGTTACAAACATCAAAGAAAAAACCCCTGGCACGCAGGCCGGGCACAAATATTACAATAAATCAAAACAGCTCGCAGGCCGACCAAAACGAAGATAAAAAAGCCTATTCAGCTGCAGTCCCGTCGGGCTCCTCGTGCTCGTGAATTTCGTCCACCCGCATCGGCTGCACGATCTGACCATCCACCACCTCGGCGTCGGGGTCAATCCCTTCGGTGACGAGGTCGGGGTTGAGGACCCGAAGCTGCTCCACGGTGTTCCTGAAGCCTATGCCAGCCACTTCAAGGTTGTCGTCCTCGGCTTCCCAGAGCTTCGCTATCAGCGCTGCCCGCGAAGTAAGCAACTTGTCTTCCTCGGTCTCCTCCTCAGCCGGGCGGACAGCCTCCTCCAACTCGGTGATCCTCGCCAAAAGGCGATCCCTCTCCGCTTCGATACCAGCAAGACGTTTCCGGTCCTCCTTGGCGCCTTTCAGCTTTTCCTCCAATTTCTGCTGGAGCTCGACTTGGGCCTTGTTCTGGCTTTTACAATCGGCCAACTCCTTCCCTACCTTCTCCATCTCGGCCGAGATGGTCTGGAAACGGTCCCGCAGCTTTTGCAGCTCGCCGGCGGAGCACGCCTCGTCGTTCAGGACCAAGGCAGCCGCGCAAACCCTCATCACGGTGGAGACATAGTCCACCAGCGCCTTTCTCCGTGAAGCCTTGTCGACGCCTAGGATGGCCTGAGCTTCAGGGCCACCCACGCACAGCGAATTATTCCCAGTGAAGAAGTTCGGCCTCGTATGACAGGGCGGGAGCACAAATTTTATGGCAGGCGGGCTCTCCTGCTCGGTGAGGTCGACGTCCACGGTGCTCTCAAGCCGTTGCCTCTTCAGGGAGTGCTGAGGGCTGAGGGAACCACTGTCCTGGTGAGAACCAGAGGAACCCACGGGTGTCGGGGAGGGAGCGGGCTCCTGCTGTCGAAGCTGCTCGACGCGACCCTTTCCACCTTTCTTCGCGGTACGGTTGGCCTTCAACTTCTTGAATCTTTCCTCGGAGGTCGACATCTTATCTGCAAAAATGGGAAACAAACATGTTAGCGAACCAGAAATCAAGGTGCGAGAAAAAAATAAAAGGGTAAATCCGAAGGGTGTCTCCACCTAACAGCTCGAGAGCCTCCTCATCGAAGAACGTCTCGAGGAGGGCCCTCGTATTAATCAGACGGCGCTTCGTCAACACCCGCCCGTCGTCTCCGCGGACGAAGTCCCCGTCCATCATCACGAGCTTGCCCCGGTTAAAGCTGTTGACGAACGCCACTATCCGCTCGTATGCCAATCGATCCCCCTCCTCGAGACGGCTGGGCTTGACCTTGTAGTTGTCCGTCCCGAATTTGAAGTGTGCTTCTGTCCAGAACAACGGGAACCTAGACTTGAGGACCTCCTGTCACCGACCGTCTATCTCCTCGACCTCTCGACGGTACATCGTGTTTACGGCCTCAAAGGTGATCGACCGCACGAGGTAGTACCGATATTTGAAGTCGCGCATGAAGTCCAAGTAGGTGTGAAACAGGCTATTCACCTGCTTGAAAGATACCCAACCGTGCCTGCCGTCGATGGCCTGCCTCTGAAGATGGAAGATACGAAAAAACAAGGGTACAGTGGCACCAATCCGCAAGTATTTACACACCAGCTCGAAGGCCCTAATGAAAGATAGTGAGTTGGGGTGGAGCTGGGAGGGGGCCAAGCGCAGCCAAGTAAATACGGCCTGCTAGAAATCTGTGAAGGGCAGGCGCCACCCCGCCTTGTCGAACATGAACTCGTAGAAGGGGAACCGCATCCCGCCATAAGTCGAGCAGATCCTGTGCTGCTCCCTTGGCCTGAATACATTCCATGACTTGGCCGAGCCCACCAGGCAGTGCTCGACGGTGCAGAAGATATCGTCTTCGTCCCCGTCGACGAACAGAGACGACATGTTTAAGGCCTCCTCGCAGGCCCATTCGTCGGGCGACCTCTCCCCGCTGGCTGTCTCGGCCATAGGAGAGTCGGGCTCATCGTAACTGTCCAACGATCACACAGCCACGGGCAACGCGTCCATTTACCTGAAAAGTAGAAGGAAATGGTGAATTCGATGACCCGTATCAAATCCACCCCCCCATCGCTGATCAAGTGAAAGGGCGATGAGGGATCGTCGGGGAAAAGGAGATATTCGACCCGGGTCCCCGAGACGAACTTTGGCTCCCCAGGGACCCCATCCTTTTTCCCCGTGGGATTCTACAAACGAACCAAGAAACATACATCCAAGGACCCCGGGACATTCTTCATGACCCCGGGGATTTCATCACCTCTCCCCGCGAGATTCAACGACTAAACTATGAAATTCCGCCGTTTTTGCCGGATATTTCACGAATTCCATGGGAACTTCACCAGTTCACCATAAGATTCGCCCTATAAATGCAAACAAAAGGAGAAAAAGGGAAGAAACTTACTTGAAATGCGTTTTTCTAGAGTTTTGGCACGACGGTAGTTGGAAGAGAATGGCGGAAGACGGTGGAAGCTAGCGGCGGAAGAACGGAGGAGGGAAGAATAGAATGTCTGAGAGTGAAAGAGCAAACGGAGCAAATGAAATGAGGCGAGGCCTATTTATAGGAGCCTCACGGAATTCAAAGAGTTTAGAGCACTTAAGTGCACTACACTAGCCTAGCCGCCCTAGGCAATGATGGCGTCTGCCACGTGGCACGCATGCGACGGTTCGCTCCCCAACACGCGTCTCTCCATTTGCCTCGACACTCAACTTCAAACTTCTCGTATCCCCACTGAGTCGAGCAAACTCAGACTGCCGCGACGAAACGGCCAGTGGACCCCTAACGAGTTCTCCCTCCTCGCGGTCGCATACTTCCCCGACATACTTATTGGCCCTTAAGTCATCACTCCGACACTTCGGAGCGACGACTTGGGGGACTCCTGTTCTGGACTGGGCCGGGGACTGCTACTCAGTCGAGCAGGCCCAACCCACACATCCTGGGATGGCCCAACTATGGCCTTTTGGACCGACCAACGTCGGGTACTTGCGCCTCCCCCATGGCGTCAGGTACACGCATGACACGGAGCATCGGGCATGGCATTGCCCCCCGAGTTCATTCCTCCTCGACACTCCTATGCTCCTCCCCGTGGGGAGCCACCTTTTGCACATGAGAGTCCTCCCCGCGAGGACACGTCTCTCCCCGACGTGCAAGAGTCCTCCCCGCGAGGACACGTTCTCATGTAACCGCCCCACTCCCAATGGAATCGGTCTGCCCTAATTTCGGAGATTTAGGAACGGTTACCCCAGGGCGAAGACCACGTGCTGGTCTTCACTACGCCACGTAAGCCCTGGTAGTTACTTGGATTGGGCCTGACAATCCAGCCTAGTACAAGTAACCGTTGGCCTCGCGCTGGGGGCTCTCTATAAATACCCTCTCACTTGAGAGGTTCAGGTTAAGTTCACTTTTCACCTTCTTCTTCTGTACTTGCTTTCTTCTCTAACAACCACTTTACTTGAGCGTCGGAGTACCTTGCAGGTACACCCCCCCCCCCCCCCCCCCCCCCCCCGGCGTCTTTCAACCTCACCGGTGCTGAAGCCCAGACGACGTTGTTGGCCACTAGAAACTGTCTGATCCAGGTACGATCAAAATATATTACTTTTCAATATTATTGTGTTTTATATATAAATTAGATATTCTCAGGGTCGGTCCAACCCTTTTATAGAATTAAAGTAAATTTTAAAATGAAGTCTTTAAATGTATTTTAAAATAATAATTTTGTGGTTGCTAAGAGTTGAACTCAAGACCAAAAGAAAAAGAGGTCTACTTTTACCAATTCAACTATAATAATACATGTAATTAATGTGTCATTATATATTTTTATAACTAAATTAAAAAATTATGAGACCGTTTTTAAGTCCAAACTTCTGAGGCCTAAATCCCTAGCCTAGGTTGCTTGGCCCTGGATATTCTCTTAGCGTAATCATTGAAACCAATGTTTTAAAAATCGGATCGATAATCGAACTTGTGAGGATACTGAGTCACTGATTTATTAGTCGAACTACTGAGTCACTGGTTAAATCGCATGACTAAACTGAATAAAATCGAATAACTCGGTTGAATAAACCTATCACTATAACAAAATTATATAGGTATTAAACCGGTCGAACCGGATGACTCGGTGTTTAAAAAAATTACTAACGCCTAAAAAATTTAAAAATATCATATTTTCACAAGTTCATAATTTAAATTCAAATTTGAGTCAATTATAAACTCGAGTCAAGTAATTGATTTAAAAATTTAATTAAAGTATCAATTTGAAATATAAACTTATGTTTGTTATTTATCAAACATGTATTACTATTATTTACTTTATGCAACACCTCAAGCCTTAGCCTAACTAATAAAAATCAATGATATCAATCACATAGGAAAGAAAATAGAGTATGTTCAAATTCTGCAACCTATCAATACTATAATACTGCAATAGCCTTTATTTATTATATTTAACATCGTTGTCACCAATTTTTAAAGGAAAAAATATCAATTTTCTCTTATATTTTTATTTTTAAAGCACTTAAACCACCGGTTTTCCAAAATCGTTGGTTTTTTCGATTTTTACCCGGTTTACCACAGTTTTTACTGATTCTCATAAGTTCAATTACATACTCGATCCAACAATTGAATTAAATCGATTTCCACTCCAATTTTCGGTTCAACCAATTCGACCGCCGGTCCGATCCAATTTTTAAAACTATGATTGAAATTAATCCTTTAAGCTGATGAAGAACGCATTAAAGACAAAACCCTTCATTAAAAAATGTAACACAATACTTGCTTAGGATTGTCTTTAAATCCAAAATCTCTAATTAAGATATCTTTATCATCTTATTCAAGTGCGAGATAATAATACTTTTTCTTTCAATTGCATCATCTAATTAATATATTCATTATTTTTGAATGAGAAGTATTAGGAATACTCAGTTTTTAACACTTTCACTAACACTCAGTCTCTTATAAGGTGAAATATATGTAGGTCCTTCCCTTTAAGAATGAATTTCACATAAAGTAGTAGGACCAACATGTATTTCACCCAATAAAAAAATGAATGTTAAAAAGTGTTGAAATAAGAGTGTTACTAGCATTCTTCTTTTTAAATTAATATTTTTTTTTTACATTATACTTACAATTATAAAAATATATCAATATTTAATTAGAATAATTTACTAAAAGTAGTATTCTCTTTTCTATTTATTGGTTGCAAGAATCTTTAAAGCCAAATACTTCTCCCGTTCTTATTTTTTTAGGCTATTATTGGTAATAATCCGAGTTTTGTTTGGAGAAGCATTTGGAAAACTAGGAATGTTAACTCTTGGTTGTAGATGGAGCATTGACAATGGGTGTAACATTAAGGTGACGTTAGATCCTTGGTTGAGAGGTGAAGGAGACGACAACCTTTATGCACCACAAGGTCAATGTGTGTATAATATTAATGTTAATAACCTTATGCTGCCTAATGTTAAACAATGGAATACTTAGAAAATTCTTCGCTGCCCGTTATCAACACGTCGTCTACGTATAGGCAAAGGATAACCACTCCTTCACTTGTATTCGTCTTCACATACATGCCATATTCATATACATGTTAGGTGCAGATTTGACCTAAAAATGACATATCTTTCTTTGCACTTTTTCCTCTCTTTTCTCATGTTTTCATTGGTTTTATCCATGATTGTTGTTGTTCTTCTAACCTTAAGAAAATACTTTTGGTGCTTATAATATGTGTGTTATTGTGCAGTAAAATGCATGAAATGATCAAAAGTGTAAGGCACAAGAAATGGTGCAAGCTGCTAAAGAACAAAGGATGATATCAGTTAGTTCACTTTACAAACATGAAAGCGAGTGCCAGCGAAGGTTTGCTTTGCGAACTCTGGCGAGGGTTCCAGCGAATGGTCCCAGAATTGGACAGAGGAAAAAGGAGCTAAAGTTCGCTTTGCGATCTTGATAGCGAGTGTTCGCTTTGGGAACATTCCTTCGCATTGCGAACTCACGAGAATTTCTGGGGCGGTTTAACTATTCAGAGGCACCTGAAGTGCCTATTTTTGCCATTCGCTGTGCGAATAATTGGTTCGCTTAGCGAACGTGTAATTTCCTAAATGTGTTATAAATACATTCTTCACACTTTTTAGAGATAGTTTTTGGATAGATTTATATATTTTTCAGAGAGAAACTTTGCATCTCTTCATTTTCAAGGGAGAGAAGGTAAGAGCTTTGATTTCTTGTTGGTGTTGGATGTAATCTCTTGCTACCTTATGTATTTCATCTAATGTATGTTTGTGAATATGTTTTGATTCTCTATTGTTTGTTATCTTTGATTGATTATTTGTGGTATTGACAAAACCTTTACAAATCCTTGATCTTAGATTTTCAACTATTAATGAACCAAACTTTTGACATGGTTTTGTGAGTTGATATTCATTTTATCTTTTGTTGTATTGTGTTGAATAAGTAGCATGGCTAGTATGAGTAGGATCGATACGGTATTACGAGGATGCGTGATAATAGTGATGAAGAACGGTATTCACATTCATTTGGCAAATTAGTGGAATACATGTAAAAAGGGTTAAACGTATGTATGTATTCTGATCGTTGGCATTTTATATGAAGAAATCATTTATCTGATGTGGGTGTCATCTTTGTTTACCTGTTTATCTTTGATTTGAACCGCTATAGACATATACTCTTCAGATCTGGATCTAAAATGATTATCTGTTTTGTTCTGAACTCTAGAGATAGATTTAGGCTTAACACTTGCGTGAGTATCAGCTCTTAATGCTCTGTGTTGGTTTTTGTTGCGTGATACATCACCAATGAGGCAATACGGTCGATCTCTCGATGTTGCGTTAGACATAACCTCTGTCGTGGGTGATACGTGAGGATATTAGGCGAATGATTGATTTATGTATAATACGATTAGAAGAATGCATGTGTTATTAATTGATGAGATCCAATTCCATCAAGGCTCCGTTTATAATTCAGTCTTTATTTTATATTTTCTGTCTTTACATTTTCCGCAGTTTACTTTGGTTCCTTCTTAAAACCAAAACTTTTGAACCATGAGCTTAGAAACATAGAAACCGTCGAATGGCATTCTTTCCCTGGCACTGATCCCCGTGGAGAACGACAAAACTGGGTTACTTATATATTTTTGCTTGCTGCTATTCTAGCTTCAACAAAATGTCGCCGTATCCGGGGATCGGTGTTTAGATATTGAGTCGCATCGCGATAGTTTCTATATTTTTGAGCTTTATACATTTGTTTATATTGTTTGTATTTGTTTTCTTTTATGTTTTCTCTAGTGTGATCAGGAATGATGAGAACTTCTGGATTGGTTTCTATTTGTATAAAAGTATTCAATGAAGCTTCGACCGAGTCTGGATGGTGAGATTTGAATGTTTGCGAGGTAAATATACTATTTCATAGAATGCTAGAATGATTTAAGAATTTTGTGCTTTGTGCAAATGTGTATTTTTATTTCATGTTGCAACTTGTTTGAATGCTTGTTTCACTTAGGTCCAAAAGCTACAAATTGTGAGAAACCTCCATTGTTTACTAAATGCTTGGATGACTGATAACTTTGTTTAATTCGTTTGATTCATGCTTATCTTTTGATTATTATGATTTTGTGGAAGCATTAGAAATGATCAAGACATTTGTTTATATTGAGCAGAACCGTATCCAAAAGTACCTTACCCGTGAGTAGAGCGAATTCGTTAGCCCCTTTGAGCCTAAACAATTTAGATCTCATTTTAATGATGAACTTTGTTTATGTACATAATTTGAAAGTGTAGTTCATCGTTTAATTTTGTGAGGTTCTAAAAATTTCTTCTTCAACCTTTGAACATTGTTATAATTTGATTTCCTTGCCTTAAAAAGCAAGGAGCACTCACTTGAGGTTTGGTTGAATTCAAGTTGGGGAGAATGAAAAAGAAGAATGGTAGGGTGCTATAAATCTTTTGAAAAAGTTCAAACAAGCATGAAAAGAAAATGTATGAATATGAATGTGAAAAACAAAATAAAAAGAGTGCTTGTTTGAATGAGAAAAATAGAGAATGAAATAATTGTGCATAAGGAAGTTTGAGAAGGTTTGTGGTAAATGAATGAAATTGGTGAATGAAGTTCTGATGTGTAAATACCATGTATAGTGAATGTTTCTTTTTGCATCGGTAATTTCGATTCAATGGCCTTTAGAAATGTCCCTTTATTGTTAACCTGACCAAGCTACAACCTTTGAAGCCCTTAGTGATCTTTTTGCTTCCATGTTTTCATTTTTGATTGTTAGATGTTGTATGAATTGGATTGCTATTGACATTGTTTGTCGGGTGAGTGAAATTTCCCCGTGGTTGCAAACGCGTCAATTTCTTCATTCTTATTCTGAAGAGGGTGTTAGAGTGATTCAAGTATGATAACTTAGTTGTTCTTTGAACCAATTATGATATTTGTTTAAGAACTTAATTCTTTGTCATTGTTCGATTCTATTGAGTGGTGAACGTTGCTTGTGCGCATTTTCATGCTTGACTTTGGTTGAATCTTAAGCTTGAGCAAATCCTCTTGTTTTCATGAGGGACATACTTTGCTTGAGGACAAGCAAAGATCTAGTTGGGGAGAGTTGTTAGGTGCAGATTTGACCTAAAAATGACATATCTTTCTTTGCACTTTTTCCACTCTTTTCTCATGTTTTCATTGGTTTTTACCCATGATTGTTGTTATTCTTCTAACCTTAAGAAAATACCTTTGGTGCTTGTAATATGTATGTTATTGTGCAGTAAAAGGCATGAAATGATCAAAAGTGTAAGACACAAGAAATGGTGCAAGCTGCTAAAGAACAGAGGATGATATCAGTTGGTTCGCTTTGCGAACATGAAAGCGAGTGCCAGCAAAGGTTCGCTTTGCGAACTCTGGCGAGGGTTCCAGCGAATGGTCCCAGAATTGGACAGAGGAAAAATGAGCTAATGTTTGCTTTGTGAGCTTGATAGCGAGTGTTCGCTTTGCGAACATTCCTTTGCATTGCGAACTCACGAGAATTTCTGGGGCGGTTTAACTATTCAGAGGCACCTGGAGTGCCTATTTTTTCCATTAGCTGTGCGAATAATTGGTTCACTTAGCGAACGTGTAATTTCCTGAATGTGTTATAAATACATTCTTCACACTTTTTAGAGATAGTTTTGGATAGATTTAGATATTTTTCAGAGAGAAACTTTGCATCTCTTCATTTTCAAGGGAGAGAAGGTAAGAGCTTTGATTTCTTGTTTGTGTTGGATGTAATCTCTTGATACCTTATGTATTTCAACTAATGTATGTTTGTGAATATGTTTTGATTCTCTATTGTTTGTTGTCTTTGATTGATTATTTGTGGTCTTGACAAAACCTTTACAAATCCTTGATCTTAGATTTTCAACTATCAATGAACCAAACTTTTGACATGGTTTTGTGAGTTGATCTACATTTTATCTTTTGTTGTATTGTGTTGATTAAGTAGCATGGCTAGCATGAGTAGGATCAATACGGTATTGCGAGGATGCGTGATAATAGTGATGAAGAACGATATTCACATTCATTTGGCAAATTGGTTAAATACATGTAAAAAGGGTTAAACGTATGTACGTATTCTGACCGTTGGCATTTATATGAAGCAATCATTTATCTGATGTGGGTGTCATCTTTGTTTACCTATTTATCTTTGATTTGAACCGCTATAGACATATACTCTTCAGATCTGGATCTAAGATGATTATCTGTTTTGTTCTGAACTCTAGAGATAGATTTAGGCTTAACACTTGCTGAGTATCAGCTCTTAATGCTCTGTGTTGGTTTTTGTTGTGTGAGACATCACCAATGAGGCAATACGGTCGATCTCTCGATGTTGCGTTAGACATAACCTCTGTCGTGGGTGATACGTGAGGATATTAGGCGAATGCTTGATTTATGTATAATATGATTAGAAGAATGCACGTGTTATCAATTGATGAAATCCAATTCCAACAAGGCTCCGTTTATAATTCAGTCTTTATTTTATATTTTCTGTCTTTACATTTTCCGCCGTTTACTTTTGTTCCTTCTTAAAACCAAAACTTTTGAACCATGATCTTAGAAACATAGAAACCGTCGAATGACATTCTTTCCCTCACACTGATCCCTGTGGAGAATGACAAAACTGGGTTACTTATATATTTTTGCTTGCTGCTATTCTAGCTTCAACAATACACCTTTTCGAAGTCAACCTCCTTTAGGAAACCATATATCCTCTTGTTCCAAGCTCTTGGAGCTTGCTTAAAACCGTACAACTCTTTCTTCAACTTGTAGAACTTTAACTCTTGGTTTCTCACAACAAAACCAGGGGGCTGTTCTACATACACCTCTTCTTTAAGTGATATGTTAAAGAACGCAGATTTGATGTCCATTTGATAGATGAACCAATTATTGTTATTCTTAATACCAACAACTAATCTAATGGTTTCAATTCTAGCAACCGGTATGAATACCTATTCAAAGTCTATGCCTTCTCTTTGTAAGAATCTCTTTGCAACTAATCGTGTCTTATGCTTGATTATTTCACCCTTGGGATTTTCCTTCACTTTGAACATCCATCTCACACCAATAGACTTCTTACCGTCCGGTAGATCTACCAACTCCCAAGTATTGTTCTTCTCGACAGATTCCAGCTCCTACTTCATATCACAAATCCATTTTGAATCACTTAAAGTCTCTTTTGTTTTAACGGGTTTGGATTCAGCCATAAGTACAAAATGGATGAAATTACCATCATCATTGACTTTGTTGTCTCAGAAAATCTCACAATCTTGGATTCTTTTAGGAAAACCTCTTTGCCTTGTTGATCTTATCATATTATCTTTATTTCGGGCTTCGACGACGGGCATTTATGCATTCTAAAATTTTGTAGAAATTGAATTTCCAATGTAGTAACCGGTTACATCTTTTACGTAACCCATTACAAGCTGCTGATGCTGCTTGATCTCATAAAAAATGATGTCTCAGCTGATCACAATCCTCCTATTTGCTGCACCATTCAACTTATAACCACCGGTAGAGTGATACCCTACAAGTATCATCAACTCTCCCTAATCATCCAGCTTCTTTCTTAGCTGCCCCAAAACATGTCAATACGCTACATAACCAAAAACTCTCAAATGGTTCAAATACAGTTTGAATCTAGACTATGCTTCCTCCGATGTTAGCTTCTCAAGCTTCTTTATTGGACACCTATTCAACAAATAGGCAGTTGTGGATATCGCTTCTCTCCAAATCTCTTTCGGCAAATTCTTCCCCTTTAACATGCTTCTTACAATGTTCATGATCGATTGATTCTTCCTTTCAGAAACACCATTTTGTCGAGGTGTATAAGGTGCTACAACCTCATGTACAATCCCTTCTTGATCAGAAAACTTCCTAATTTATTTTAGACATATTCGCCTCCACCATCCGTTTTGAACACTTTGAGCTTGTAACCTCTTTGTCTCTCAACCATGGACTTGAACTTAAACACTTCAAATACTCATACTTTATTTTCATTAGGTATGCCCATATATTTCTACTATAACCGTCAATAAATGTGACACAATATCTACTGCCACAAATGGAGTAAACTTGCATCAGACCACACACGCCCGAAAACACCACCTTAAGATGATTCTTGGTTCTACAACCTGTATCCTTACTTAATTTACCTCTATGTTCCTTCGCTTGCACACATTTTTCACAAATTTCATTCGGTATGTTGATCAATGGCAACCCCATTACCATTCCTTTTTTTTTACAAGTCTTTGAGATCTCGGAAATTGAGATGCCCAAGACTATAATGCCATATCCACTCTTCTTTACTAGCCTCTGTAGATAGACATCTATGCTCCATAACATTTAGCTCAACCTTGAAAGTTCTATTAGAATCCACAGGAGCTTTAAGGACCCAAACCCCCGTTTACATCCATAACACGTAGCCCCTTATTTTCCGTATGAATTTTGTAACCCTTCTCAAGAAATTGGCCAGAAGGTTACATTTGACTCCTGGAATGTACAATACATCTTTGATCAAGGAATCTTCACCATCCCTTCTCATGATTAAAATATCACTGATCTCATCGACCACTAGAGTGGTGTCATCCACTAACTTCACTTTATTCTTCATGGCACAATTGATTATTCCTCCTCGTCATATGAGTAGAACAACCAGAGTCTAAATACCATTCCTCACTGCATTGAAATACACATTTTGTACTCATCATGACATTTTATTCTGCTAGTAACCAGTTACAGCTTTTACGTAACCGATTACAACATGTTTCTGGAATGTTTCCAAAACTATTGTTGCTTCTATCCCGCAGCCTGCTACTGCTCTATTCCCCTTCCATGATTAAAATTCTAGTGGCAGATCTCAGATGTCCTGATAGATATTAAGACATTGATTTATGCTTTACTAAACAAAGACAAAACAAGAACATTCTGATATCTCAAAGTCATAACAATGTCATGACAAATGTTTCAACATCTCTCAAGACATATATTTCAGAGCATAAGAACAAACTGAATTGTGCATGACAGAATGATAGATAACACCAAGCTATGATGACCCAGTTTGGTGCAACTAACCTACATCTGGGGGATACCAAGCTAGGAATAAATACACTATCATTAGTATTAATTCTAAGTATACAACCTCCGGTAACTTATCACTTAATTCCCTACCCAGTGCAATTCTACCTAGAAACACATCTAGATAAGAGAAACCCATTTTAATTCCTAAATCACCTCTGTGATATCTAACAACCACAACCTCCGGTGATTGCATCAAACTGTTCAGTTGAAAGACAACCCTTTCAACACAATATCCAGTCAATACTCTTGACTAACACTAACACTTGAATTTTCTTAAAAGCTTCATCAAAGAACAATATACAATTCATTACCTACGTGTTTATAAATATGTAAAACTATGTCTACCACAATGTATCAAACCGATATAAAGGGTGACTTACAATACAAGAAAGCTCACGACTCTCAAAACCCTAAACCCTTATTTTTACTTTTACGACAGTCTTAACAAGGCTAGTTGTTTGCCATAGGTCTTGGTCTTTCTTTTATAATATTCAGCTGTCCACGGGCTTCGAAATCTCTGTCTAATAATTCCTTGATCCATGTTCTGATTGCACTTTAAAACTTAGAACATGTCTGTAACAAACTTGCTGTATCAGACCAAGATGTCGAGTTCTCAAGATAAGACATCTTGTCTGGCATGTTTTCTTTTAATAGATTTCTTCATGTTAGGACATCTTGTTCAACATCATGTTTTTACCAAAATTTAGTCAAATCTTAGAGCCTTCAATCTCCCCCTTTTGACAAATTTTGGCTAAAACTCCTTTTGCACAATAAACCCAGGAAATCAATGAGAGAAAGAATATAAAGTCCTGAAGTCATTTTAGCCCACATATGACGAGTCTAGCAGAAAATAATGTGACTCCTGGAAGCTTTCATTCTTCCTGTCCAACTGTTTGGATGATTTACACAACATATACCACCTGTTGTATGCCGTGTACCCTTTGCCCTGGCATACATGAGGAAGAAGATGCAAGACACTCGCCCTTAAAACCAGTCCCAATTTACCATCCTCCATTATCCAGATCAAGGCTCAGAGGACCAAACCCTAACTTTGGATAACTTAGAACACAAGACACAATTATGTTCATAACTCGGATCATAAGTCACAAATAGAAGACTCATAACAAAAGGAACTGAGACACAGATAAGATGTTAGAATATCCTATCCCACATCCTTGCAAAACAACTGCAAGAATGGACTCAAGACACAAAAGAGGATCATCCATGTGTTACACAGAACAACACATAACTAAGATGGATACACAACCTTTCTCCCCCTTTTTAGCCAAAAATTGACAAACGTATCCAACATAATTCCATACCTAAACAGTACTCATCCAAACCCAGACAAATGCCATAACCTTATAACACACTGACAACACAACCTGAGACACAAGAAGCAAAAACCCTCCTTTAAATACCCGAGCAGTTTCCTTAGGAATTAACGACCCATAGATGTTACCAAAGATTAATTTAATGAGGTCATAAATTGAGGTGGATAACTTCAGCATAAATGAATGTGCATCGCCCAACTCAGTTTTGACTATTTCTTCTTTAATGAGAACTGTCCAAAGAATGCGCATGTACCAAGAAACATGTTTTGCACGCCTTTTTTAAGGCACGCTTTCCACCGTCCATATAGAGCTACTTGGAAATAAACACAAGTCCTAAACAATGTCCTGACACCCAGTCAGACTTTGTCTACTATCTCTTGTAAACTCTGAAGTATAGTCACATTGCGTTCCAATGAACCCCAAGCATACTCCTTTCAGCCAGAATAAGAAAACTGACCATGATGTCAAGACATTATGTCTGACATCTCCCATTTATCAACAAAGACTCCCATGAACCTTATCCCATTCTGCAGACAGAAATAAACTCTTATAGACAATATCAAATCTTATTTCTCATGTCTCTCCTAAGAATTAAGAACATTGTTGAAATAAGTTAATAGCCTTAACAACACAAACTCCTAAATAAAACTTACTAAGCTAAGGGATCAACACACCACGATGTCAAGACATCTTGTCTGGCATTACAACCTCACATGAATCACATGAGCATCTTCATGTTCATAAATGAGAAAATACTAGGATCACACTCCTTGTACCATAACAAAAAAAAAACTCTTGAATTGAGACCAAATGACACCATTGATCACTCTCCCCTTGAACACATCCACACACTGTACCAATCCATCTTGAATCTTATAGCCATAGACAACCTTGTTCTTGGAGAATAAATCTAATCAGACTTGGAATGCTCACATCCCAGAAAGAGTCATACAAATTCTCTTAACTCCTTGGTTGGCCAAGATGTCATCCACACCTGAAAGACATCAAACCCCTTCTCTATATGAAGAGAGATACATCCTCAGTCTGCTTCCTTCTCAGGATTCAGCCTGATACAATCTTTTCTAGTGATACTTCCAGCAGAACCTATCATCGACTCACAGATAATCAGAATCCACACAGTCTTGACCAGTAGCTCTACACCATACTCCACGAGGAAGAGATATAGATCCAAAGCTGAAAATCAAACTCAGTCATCCTCCAAGAATAACTAATAGCAGGAATGATATTCCAACATCATTTAGGAGACCCGTCTCAAACAGAGGAGTCATGTACTTTGATAATTGAAACACCAATCACTGGACTTACCATTTGCATAGTAATTCTTACACCTTGTCAAGGTACACATGAAGATCTTAATATGATACACACATGTATCAGCTTAAACTTTACACACATCCGAAAATCACTAAGGGAAATAAACTCCCATGCATCTCATAAAGCTTCTACCAGAAGCAGATGTGTAAACAAACTATCTGATGTTAGGGACATTAATCATCCTTAAGCACCTTGGGAATTCTTCTATCTCAACAAAACAAGATTTCCATGTTCTCATAGACTTGAAACTTATATTCAAGTTTGAGTAAACAACCTCTATCCTATTTTTAAGAAAAACAACACCTAGTCTTCTGAAACACCATATTGATCAATTGCTTCTTTAAGATTTTTTCCTTAACATAATCATCCATACCAGAGACTATTCAGAGTATCCACAAGCAGATTCACACGAATATGGCTTCTTATGAGCAGAAGAATCTTCAAGATATATGAGAAAGAGTCCTAGATATTTGATTTTGACCTCCATATAGTCTGGTTGAGCTGCCTTTAATAGTCCTCCACTAGGAATTATAACACATACTCCTATAGGGGATAATGGAACATGGCTTCTGCACCCCTATGCGCTTAGATCAGAAATGAACTGACCCAAGGAATGTTCATCAAGTTGATCATGTGTTAATCTTCACCTCCACCATCACACCTATCCATAATAAGTTTCTTGGATAGAGACTTCCTAGACTGCAAACCAAATATCTCTTCAAGTCCAATCAGAAGAAGATTCCTAACACCTTTGATCAACACACATTTGTTTAGCCTCCAGAGTATATGCCACAACACTCCTTTATCCAGGAAGTTCACTCCTTGGATCAACAAGATTCTGCACACACTCTTCTGGAATAATGTTTCAACATCTGGTTGAACATCAGTTCCTTTTCCAATGAACAAATCATTGAAATTGGTTCTGAAGCTATTTTCATAATTATACACCTTGATTACATTTAAGGACAAGATGAAGACCTTTTGAAGACTTCATAGATGATACCAACTGTATCCATTCTTCAAGACACATCAGATGCATATAATAGGTTCTGAAGTTGCACCTTCAGGTGTGACATTTTGACATCATCTTTCTTGAACACCAAGCAAAAGGATAATCAATTAAATACTTGCTAAAGCCACAAATAGCAATTGATTTTAAATCCCAATTTTGTATTCTTCAGTCACCAAATGTCATTAGACTCTCTTTTATCTAGAGAATCCTGCAGATGATTACGATGTTGAGACATTAAGATTAACATCCATGACTCAACTTGCTTCACAACATTTTGACAGTTCAGTGTTCTCTTTGGTGTTCAAACTAGGAAAACCATATCCTCCTGAATCTTTCAAAAACTTCTTCACTATATGAGCCCTATGCAACTGTTCAGTCCTTACATACTCCTATTTCTTCAGGTTGACATCCCTACAAAATCAGGAATAAGACATCCAACACAATCTAGGAAGAAATCTTCAAAGCATAAATCTTCCTTAGAGAACAATATTCAGACAAACCAGTAATATCCTTGGATAAATAGGATCACTTTCCAAGATTCAGAAACCACATATAGTTGCTCTTGAGGTCAGTTTGAAAATTTTCTCCACAAAGATCCAATGTCTTCACACTCATAAGACTGCTTTGACATTGATCAATATTAACTCCACTTCCAACCTAGTTGAATGTCAGTACAATTGTGCTGACATATGAACAACCATACCGTTCCTTCTATAGAATGCCTTCCAAGAATTCTGATAGGTAATCCTCAAACATAGACAATCTCTTATAGGGTTGGAAGCAAAAATAAATTTCTTTTGTCTCTCATCAATGGTATGACATTCTCATGTCACACTTCTACGTACCCTTGGAACTTCTTCTTGATCATCTTCTCTTTTGAACTCTATTTATCAAACACATTTAGAAGTGCCTTTATGAGTGGACTTGAGAGAAAACTCAAGTATCTTGGGCTACTTTAACCATGACATCAATATATCATGAATTTGATAAACAAGACCTCAACTCAACCTTTTTCCTTCTATTACCTTTCATGGTACCTGGTTGAAACTATCTCCCAAGCAACATAGTAAGATCCTTCGGTGGAAGCCAGCTCACAATGCTCTCTCCTTTATATTACTCCCAACTAGTGATGGCCTGAACATTTAGAGAGGCTAACCCTATCTTCAACAAGCAGCACCAGGTAAGATGTCAGAAGATCTTAAGAGACACCATGCATAAGAATAACATCATTATCAATAGCAGCGGTAGAATCTTCACAAAGTATCAGTCAACCATCATTAGTTATCTGGTTGGCTTCAAAAAGCTATCATCCTAGCTTCCAATCCCACAACAACAATGGATGGTCTGATAATACAATCTCCTTCCTTGTTCAAAAGACCAGAAAGTATCTTCCCTAGAACTCATCCAGAAACAGAACAGGATGTCTGCTCTGATACCAATTGAAATTCTGTTGGCAGATCTCAGATGTCCTGAGAGATGTTAAGACATTGATTTCTACTTTACTAAACAAGGATAGAACAAGAACATTATGATATCTCAAAGTCATAACAGTGTCACGACAGATGTTTCAACATCTGTCAAGACATATATTTAAGAGCATAAGAACAGACTGAATGATGCTTGACAGAATGATAAATAACACCAAGATATGATGACCCAATTTGGTGCAACTCACCTACATATGGGGGCTACCAAGCCAAGAATAAATTCACTATCAGTAGTATTAATTCTAAGTATACAACCTCTGGTAACTTATCACTTAATTCCCTACCCGGTGCAATTCTACCTAGAAAGCCATCTAGATAAGAGAAACCCATCTCAATTCTTAAATCATCTCAGTGATATCTAACAACCATAACCTCCGGTGACTGTATCAAACTGTTCAGATGAAAGACAACCCTTTCAACACAATATTCAGTCAATACTCTTGACTAACACTAACACTTGAATTTGCTTAAAAGCTTCATCCAAGAACAATATACAATTCATTACCTACAGGTTTATGAATATGTAAAACTATGTTTACCATAATGTATCAAACCGATACAAAGAGTGACTTACAATACAAGAAAGGTCACGACTCTCAAAACCCTAAACACTTATTTTTACATTTACGACAGTCTTAACAAGGATAGTTGTTTGCCCTAGGTCTTGGTCTTCCTTTTATAATCTTCAGTCATCCATGGGCTTCGAAATCTCTGTCCAATCATTCCTTGATCCATGTTCTGATTGCACCTTAAACCTTGGAACATATCTGCAGCAAACCTTCCGTATCAAACCAAGATGTCGAGTCCTCAAGATAGGACATCTTGTCTGGCATATTTTCTTTTAACAGATTTCTTCATGTTAGGACATCTTGTTCAACATCATGTTTTTACTAAAATCTAGTCAAATATTAGAGCCTTCAGTGAATATGACCAAGAGCGTGTTCTACTCATCAAACTCATAACTTGAAACCTTGACTTCATCTCCTTGAGGTTTCTTCTTGTTTTCATTGCGCTCTCTTACGAAATGACCGAAATTTTGACAATTAAATCATTGCACCTTACATTTGTCAATCCTCTTCGTTTCACCTCTAAAGTTGCCTTGACAACCATTTTTATTGCAGCTGCTCTCACCCCTTTGACAAGTCAAATTCTTGAAACTTTGGGTCTCTCTTCCACCGAAATTATGAAAATTCCCTTTATTCATGGGCCATTTTCCTTTCGATCTCTTGTCCTTCTTGTTGAAACGAACTTACAAACCAATCTCCGCCTTTGCCTTCTCACTATTTCTCTCATCCATCCTGTGCTCCTAAGCCTCAAGACAACTTTGCTGCTCCTCTTTTATCATCATTTGCAAGATACTTCGATTTCCCAATCGCTATAACCACGTTATCAAAGCTAGGTGTTAAAGAACACAAGATTTTGGTGATAATATACTACTTTGTGACCTTTTCTCCACATGCCTTTGTTTGATTCACTAATCGAGTGATTCTCATTGTGAAATTATTGATTGTATCTTTTTCCTCCATTTGAACTAATTCGAGTTGACGCTTGTGAGTTTGTAACCCCACCACCTTCGACTTATCAGCCCTTGGGTATGCCTTCTCTAAGATTTCCCATGTTTGCTTTGATGATTCGCAATCACCAACTTTCTTAAATTTTTCACCACCCACTCATTGATGGATAAAAAATAGCGCCTTGAATTCGTTCTTATTCTCTTCCTTATGTGTTGCTCGTTGTGCATCCATTGCACATTCAACAAGAGGATTCATGATCACTTCGAGAACATGGTGGTAGTCAAACAACACCTTCATTTGTTTGCACTATTTTTCGTAATTTTTGGCATCAATGATGGGTAGATTTGTAAAGACTCTTTCATTGGAGACAAAATTTATGTTGCACACTAGGTGTTTGTGGATCAGAACCAGACTCTTGATGCCAAATGTTAGAACTTGGAACCACAAGATTGATGATTAATGGAGAAATTGGATGTGGAGAGGGAGAGAGTGAGAGAGAATTGTAATTAGAAAGAGTAATTGAGGGTGATAATTATCATTCGTTTTCATTCATAATACCTACAAGGTATATGTACAATTACTAGTGGATTGATACACAAGTTACAACATAAAAAATAATAGAAAATAGAAAATCTTGTATCTGTAACCGGTTACACAAAACCAGTAATCGGTTACAACTAGGGGTGAAAATAGGCTGGGTCGAGCTAGGCTTTGCCAAACCTAAGTCTGGCTTGTCAAAAAATCCGGAGCCTAAGTCTGGCATGTAGCTTGTCATAGGCTTATTTTTAGACCCGAGTCTGGCATTTTCTAAGGCCTGGTAAGTCTGTTAGCCTACATAAAAGCCTATTATAATATATATATATATATATATATATATATAAACAATTAAATTAATGTTTAAATAAACTAACAAACTAGAAAACCAATGAGATTAAAACGTTGTTTGCATTGACTTATTTTAACTTACTTATTAGTATAAGTTTTGTGAGACTATTTGTTTAAGATAACTTATGAAAACAACTTATAACATTGTTCATAAGGTGTTTTCATCTTATTTTCATAAGTTCTCTAAGATAACCAATTTTTGTTTATGTATTTTAATTCAAAGTACAAAACATAACATAATGATAATAAAAAAATTATTCATATTTATTTAAATAAGCTGACCTGTTAGACGTAAAAGACTTTTTTCATGACTTGAGGCCTAACTTTTTTAATTAAATAGACTTATAAAAAAGTTTATGTATTTTCTATTTAAAAAAAAGTTTAGTCTGACCTGAACCTATGTAGGCTAGGCCGTAGGTCCATGTTATCAATCTGACCTATTTCAACCCCTAGTTACAACTGAAACAAATTTTAAAAATATAACAGCGGTAAATGGTTACTACGACGCTTGTGATAATTGGTTACAACACTTTAATTATCCTTTTTTAACCAATCAAAATTTAAAATTTTCATTGAAATATTATTATAAACTTTGAAAATGTCTAAAATTAAAATTTTCTTTACGTCTTTATATGTGATGAGTTGGGGCTAATTTAAGAGTCTTAAATTCCCATTCTTATTTTTATAGACTTTAAAAGACCCTTAGTTTCCATTAATATTCATATGAATAATGGTAGGAGCTAGCACGATCTCTTCTTTTATACCGGAAAAAGAAAATATAGACAGTATAGGATAATTGCTTCTATCAATTTTGATCAGCAACTTATGAAATTAAGGGGATGAATATTTATTGTAGCACGTGACTCATAGCTTTGCTATTTGAATTAAAAATCATGATAAGGTTAGCAAAAAGTGGAAATTTCGCTGCTTAAGTCATAATCAGGTGGTGGTGTTGACAATTCAACAACCTCCTACCTATTAAAACATATTTCATTTCTTCCATAACAAAATATAAATTGCAGATATTTTGTAAAGGCAACAATTCTATTAATGATTCTAATCTAATATAGGTAATAAATGATGAAGCCTAATAGTTAGTTAAGAAGTTAGTTGTGTTAGTTAATTTTCTTGTGCCTTAAGCAACTAGCATGTAATTCTTTTGTATATATACTTCTCTCACTCTCTATATATATATACTTCTCTCACTCTCTATCAATACATGAGAATGATACTTCTCCTTTTTCATTTTCTTTATATTCTTTCTCATCTTCATATTGTTTTTCATACTATCTTCCATGAAGCATAAAATGGTATCATCGCTTTCGATTCACAATCATCCTTTCCACTCCTGCCATGAATTAGTTGGTGATTCATCTTCTTTTTTGTGAGTCTTCTTCACATTTTACCTCTGCACATCTTTTTCTGTAATTCTTCTTGTTTCTCCTTCTTGTTTCGATTCTTTTTCACCATGCCTCCACGAAACGATCCCACTGCAAATCGCATTACAAATGGTGATGTTGATTCAGTGTACTATGTTCATCCCAGTGAAGGTCCAAATTCTGTCAACATTACACCTTAACTGAATGGTTCTAACTACATTTCTAGGTCAAGATCCATGCAACGGGCTCTTGGAGCTAAGAACAAGATTGCTTTCATTGATGGTTCTATTAACATTTCAAATATGCTCGATTTTAATCGTTCTGCATGGGAACGATGCAACTGTTTAGTACATTCATGGATTCCGAATTCAGTTAATGCTCCAATTGCTTAAACCATCGCGTTCTTGGAAAATTCTCTCGATGTATGGAACGATCTCAAAAAACGTTCTGCTAAAGCTGATCATATTTGTGTTTTAAACTTGCGTGTTGAGATCAACACTATCAAACAAGGTTCTAAATTTGTACTTGATTACTTCATTGAGTTGCGTGGATTAGGGAAGAATTAAACTCTCACAAACCTATCCCAAGTTGCACTTGTGCTCAGCAATGTCAATGTGAAGCTAGTGCAGTGCACGTGATTTTCGCCTTGAAAATCAAATCATTCAATTCTTAACAGGTTTGAATGATAAGTTCTTTGTCATTAAGACTCAAGTTTTGTTAATGGATCCACTTCCCTCCATAAACAAAGTCTATAGTAATACAAGTAGAAAGTAATAATGTTTCTTTACTTTCTAAAGTGGATTCCAATATCAATCTTGATGAAGCTAACACTTTACTCAATGCCTATGATTCTAGAAAATTTGTTGATCGTGGTAAAAACCCCAATTCCTTTGGCGGTTCTTCTAATCTTAAGAAGGATAGTAGATTGTGCACTTTTTGTCACAGGTAATGTCATACAATTGATGTATGTTATCGTAAGCATGACTTTCCTCCTACTTTTGCTAAAAAGCAAGCTTCTACAAATGCATCTAGTGCATCTCATGGTGATACACAGTTTGTGGTTAACAATGGGGAAGAAGGTACTGCAAGTAACCCTGCTGCCAGCATTACCCAAGAACAATATTCTCAATTGATTGACTTGTTACAACAAACCAATTTGCTTCCTCTTACACCAAACACAAACTCTAACCCCAGTGCTAATCGTATTTCTACTCATTTTGGTCATACACTAAATGAGATTCAGTAACTCACTAGTGTCAACAGTCTCATATTCTACCCACCTCAAACCTGAATTTTGGATCCTTGATTCAGGTGCTAATGAACATGTTTGCTCATCCTTACATTGGTTTAGTTCTTACCACAAAATTAAGCCTGTTAATGTATGTTTACCTAATGGTTCTATAATTGTAGCTAAACACGCAGGCACATTTAGTTTCTCACCACAACTATACCTCACTAATGTGTTATACACCCTTGATTTTTCTTTGAATCTTTTATCTGTTTCCAGATTATGGCATTCTATCAACTGTATTTTTCAATTTTTTTGACTCTACATGTCTTATACAGGATGTGAAAACCAAGAAGATGATTGGTTTGGCTAGCCAATTTGAAGGATTGTACAGACTTATGATTGATGATGGTTGCTTTGCTGAAGAAGCAACTCAAACTCAAACCAACATTTCCAGTTTTTCTTTATCCAAAACATCTGTACCTAATATTTCCATCAATAATTGTAAAGTGATTCCTAAGAAAGACATATGGCACTTTAGATTGGGTCACTTATCTCATGATATAATTTCTAAGAAAAACATCCTGCCATTTTCAATGATAATAAAGTAGTTTGTGATGTTTTTCATTTTGCTAGACATAAGAAACTTCCATATATGGGTCCTGTTTCTATTAATTCCACACATAACCATAGATACTTCCTCACAATGGTTGATGATTATAGCAAATTTGTTTGGATCATCCTACTTAAAACAAAATCAGAAGTATCTAACAATGTTCAACAATTCATTACTCTTGTAGAAAACCAGTTTCAAACTTGCCCCAAATCTCTCAGGTTAGACAATGGACTTGAGTTTTTAATTCCTCAATTATATGCCTCAAAGGGAATTGTACAATCTCCCTAACAAAATGCTAGGGTTGAGAGAAAACATCAACACCTACTCAATGTAGGGAGAGCCTTACTTTATCACTCAAATTTATCCTAAATCCTACTGGTCTTATGCTGTTAGTTATGCAACATTTGTTATTAATAAAGTCAACACACCTTTTCTTAACAATCAATCACCCTATCATATTCTACATGAAACATTACCTGACATAAATCAGATCAAAGTTTTTGTCCAATCATAGAACCAAACTTGACACTCGAGCTAGAAAATATGTCTTTCTAGGCTATGCAGTTGGATACAAAGGTTCCCTTTTTCTTTATTTACATTCTAAAACATATAACGAGGCATGAAAATTTGAATGTTGGAACCAATCTATCAAACTTGAGCTTGATGCTCTTGAGTAAATTGGTACTTAGAAGCTTGTAGATCTTCCATCCAATGTGAAACCAATTGGTTGTCGTTAGGTTTACAAGATCAAACACAAGTCTGATGGTAGCATTGAGAGATTCAAGGCACACCTTGTTGCAAAAGGTTATAACCAGATTGAAGGCCTAGATTACTCTGACACTTTCTCACCAGTTTCCAAACTCACCACAGTTATACTTGTTCTAGCATTGACCTCTATCCATAACTGGCATCTACATCAGCTTGATGCAAATAACTCCTTTGTACATGGAGATTTACATGAAGATGTAATTATGATAACCCCTCCCAGTGTTCAAACATCCATGCCAAATCAGGTTTGCAAGTTGATCAAATCTCTATATGGCTTAAAATAAGCTAGCAGGAAATGGTTTGAAAAGGGGCATCACTTCTCACTCACCATGGATACACACAAGCAGCCTCTAATCATTCCTTATTTGTCAAGAAAACACAAGCTTCATTTACAATTTTACTTGTGTATGTTGATGATGTTATTTTTGGCAGGTGACTATATGAAAGAATTCCAATTCATGAAAAACATTCTGCATCAAGCCTTCAAGATAAAAGATCTTGGAAAACTCAAATATTTCTTAGGCTTGGAGGTTGCACAATCCAAACAAGGCATCTCCATTTGCCAAAGAAAGTATTGTCTTGATCTCTTAACTGATTCAGGATTCCTGGGATCTAAACCAACCAACACACCTTCTAATCCTTCCATCAAATTATGCCACAACAACAGTCATGTTTTTGAAGACATTCCATCTTATCGAAGACTTATTGGCAGACTGATTTACCTCAACACTACTAGGCCGAATATCACCTTTATCACTCAACAACTCAGTCAATTTCTTTTAAAACCATCCATCACACATTATAATGATGCATGTAGAGTGTTGAGATACTTGAAACAGTATCCAAGATAACATGAATGGCATAGATATAATGAATGCAATGAATAAAGCAAATAAAGCATAAAAGCAAACACCAAAAGAAAAAGAAAATAAACAAGAGCTAGGACTGACTCGCTTAGGGAGGTTCCCCAGCAGAGTCGCTAGCTGTCGCTACGTGAAAAACAACCGGCGAAGACACAGAGTCGCCATCGAACTTTATTTATCCCAACGAGGAAAGGAAAACATCGAGAAAACCTCAGGAGAGAAAGAACATGGTCATCGCAACCAAGTTTGGGGTTCGGGAGTCGATTACACAAGAGGAAGGTGTTAGCACCCCTCGCGTCTGTTGTACTCAATGGGGTCCACTCTTGTTGTTCTAAGTCTAAGGGTGTGTAAGTCTAAAGCTTAATTTGCTAAGGGAATGCGTGAATGAAAATGGGAAAGCAAACAGGAAGAAAAAAAGGTGACTCGATATGATCTCATAGTCCTATGCCTACGTATTCCCTCATGCGATAGGAAAGTCAGAGTCAACGTAGTTCGGAGGACTATGGGTGAAAAATGGAAAGATTGCTCGCCAAGAATTGGGGCCCTTGTGCCTACGTATTCTCAACAGGTATGAGAAATCAGAGCGTCCTTAGTTCGGACTACGGTTTGTTGGTGTTTTTTTATAGGCGATGTTAACGTCCGTGTTCTAACAGTTAGGTGTATTGCCGCTCGCTTGCGGAGCCTTATGCGTTACCTGTATTGCGGTAGAACGGAAATAACATGCCCTTTATGAAAATGCCTTTGAATGAATCCCAAAGGATGAAAAGATTTTAGATTTGTTGAAATGTATTTGTTAGGGTTTTGAAAAGAGTTTGAGATGCGCATTGTACTAAAGTCTATGATATAGGAGCGAGTACTTTGCACAGACAATCCGAGATGGCTCGCGCACAAAGTACTCTAGAAGAGGTAAGGAGAAATTCCCGCTCATCATTTCCCATATACTTAAGAATCGTGACGCACTACACGTATCGTGTTTATTAGGTGTTTTTGGTTTTTGATGCAAGAAAAGATTTGGATGCAGAAGAGTTAAAAAACTACGGGAAACTGGATCCTAAATGTTGTCATGCGATGATGGTCCTAAGGTTGAGATTAAAGGGAGAATCTATCCTAATGAGGACATGCTCGGATTAAGAACCTAGAATCTATCCTACTCCAATCTTAATCAGGAATTAAATTAGACTAGGAGATCCTAAGGGAATACAAGAGTTCGCAAGCAAGCAAATGAGCGCTATGCATCTCAACATTAAGCATCCCATAATCAAAATAAAATCCTTCATGAAGGGATTTATTAATCAAGTTAAATTTAAATATTTAATAAGATTATTTAAGAATTTAACTAATCAATATTAAATAAAAACATTTTGTTCTGGACTGGGGCAGAGGTTGCCCCACTGTCGGGCACAGCCTAACCTATCTAACCCTTCGGGGAGGGCCTAATCCATCAAGCCACCCGGGGAGCGCTCACGCGTCTCCCCCACGGTCTCCACGTGCCCCTCACGCAGGGACATGTCATCAGGCAGCTACCCGTGTTCAAAAGAATAGGTCAACCACCTTCCGAATATCATGGGGCAGTTGACCTAGGGCGAAGACCACATGCTGATCTTCCCTACGCCACGTAGACCCTAGCAGTTACTCGTATTATGCCTAATGATCCAACCCAATGCCAAATTACCATTGGACCAGTGTTGGGAGCTCACTATAAATACCCTTTATCACTAGAGGGTCAGGTTTTCTATTTTCTACACCTTTCTGTACTTGCTTTCTCACTCTCCCTGAAATTTACTTTAGCATTGAAGTGTCTTGCAGGTACACCCCCTCTTCTTCTCCACCACTGGCGAATTGAGGAGCTCACGACGTGTGCTGGCTGCTGATCCTTTTCTGATTCGGTAAGATCAGTGGCACCGTCTGTGGGAACTACTTACTTCCCCGTTCTTTCTTCTTCTGAAATCTAAGAACCAAAGCATTTACCACTTCCGTCGATCATGGCCAGCCTACGCACTGACGATAACACTCAAGAAACTACCTTCACCACTTTCACCAATGACAACGGTCACGATCCCAACATAATCGTTCACGTCAAAGAAAGTGACGCTAGGGACGGGCGCACTGCCTCTCCCTCCCCTGATGATTCGGCCTTCAACTCCGTCCGACGCTTTGATAGCCCGATTGTCTTTCAGCCAATCCTTGTGCCTCCCAATGCTGACCCAACCATGGTGGCTCTGTTCGCGGCGATTAACTAGATAAACCTGATGATCTTCCAATAGAACGAGAGGATTGTGATGCTGGAGAAGGAGTGACAATCACGCTCTCCCCCGCGGAGACATCGTCGCCCCGTTTCTCACAATCCTTCCCCGCAACGACGAGAAACCCATCTTTCCCCTCCCCAGCGGAGGCCACAACATGGAAATCAGAGCAATCGTAGTTCCTCCTATTCTATGGGAGGAAAAGATGTTTCGGTGTCTTGTTCAAAGCCCAAGACTGAAGCTAAATGAGTATTTGTGTCTTGTTCAAAGTCCAAGATTGAAGCTAAAAGGTTTTGACTGAGAGAGAATTTGTCATCTCTAAAGAGAGACATCTCGTTTGTTTATCACAATTGTTGGGTGACTGATTATAAAGGAGAATTACTTTAACTGGGATATTGGAATCCAATAATGCCATAATTTCCTTTATGAGGGATTTGTCCTGAAGGAGAAAACTTTAACTCAGTGTTGAGCAATGCCATTTTTCCTTAGGAGTCTTTCTTTCTAAGAGAGGGACAGTGGCGTGGATGTAAATAATCCAGAGGCTTGCCGCTTACAACAATTAGATGAAAGAGAGGATTTTCCAGGATAAAATATGGACGACAGCTTGGATCAACAAGTGTGCCACTTATAGCAGTTATCTGGGATTAAGGTTTGTTTGTTTTGATGTGTGATAACACAGAGAAATGTCTTCCTACAGAGAGTTTTTGATTTCCTCTGAGGGGATGTTGATTTTTTGTATGTGCCTTGATCAAAGCCCAAGGCTGAAGCTAAGAGATTGATTGATTCCACTGGGGAAGTCCTTATACAAAGCCTAAGAGGAGGCTGGAAAAGGCTGACTCAACAAGAGAGTGTTTATATGTCTTGTACAAAGCCCAAAATTGAGGCTAAAAGAGATTTGACTCTTTTGGGGATATCATTATACAAAGCCTAAGAGGAGGCTGAAAGTTGACTTTTTCGGGGAAATATTTTGTCTGTCTTGTACAAAGCCCAAGGTTGAGGCTAAAAGAAGAAACTGACTCTACTGGTGAGAGGTTTTATCTGTCTTGTACAAAGCCCAAGATTGTGGCTAAAAGAAGATTGACTCTGCTGGAGAGTATGATTTGTCTTGTGCAAAGCCCAGGATTGGAGGCTGGAAATAGGATTAACTCTGCTTAGGGAGATTTATATGTGTCTTGTACATATCCCAAGGTTAAGGCTATAGGATATTTGACTGACTCAACTAGAGACTGTTTTTGTGGGTGTCTTGTACAAAGCCCAAGTTGAGACTGAAAAGATGAGTGACTCAACTAAAGAGTGTTTATATGGTGTCTTGTACAAAGCCCAAGATTGAGGCTGAAAAGGGTTGACTCAACAAGAGAGTGCTTTTGAGCCTAACTCTCTTGAGGAAAATCCTTATACAAAGCCTAAGAGGAGGCTGTCTTCTATTGAGAATTATTGAGATCTAGAGGTAGGTCCAAGTCGGGGGATCAACTCTTGTTGAGGGTTTACAGAAGAGTTAAGGTATCAGATGCCTTGAGGTTCTGATTTGGGATAGTGTTATCCTGATGATAAGCTGACCCTAGCTGAAGAAATTTATGATGAAAAACTGAGTTTTAGATCCTATGAGGGTTTTAACTCTACTGGAGATTGATAAAATGATCAGGGTTTCTCCTGTGTATGTAGGGAACTTGAGAATATCTTTGAGATCCAAGAGGAGAATAGACTGTCAAAGTCTACTGGTATGGAAGAGTTTATCTTTGTATGATGCCCAAGAGGAGGCTGGTGCTTTAAGGGATAAGAATCAACCCTAAAATTGGTCTGAGGTTTGACTCTTTAGAAAGACTGATCTAACAAAGGATGACTAAGTTCTGTCCTATACCTTTAAGAGGTCTTTAGGGTCCTTGTATTAAGCCCAAGAGAAGGCATGAAAACTTCTAAGAAGCCGGAGGGTCCTTATACAAAGCCCAAGAGGAGGTTGGGGATGCTTTTAGGAAGCCTGTGGGTCCAAACTTAAGAAACGTTCAAGAAAAGTTTCACCGAGAATAATCTTTTCTTTAGTGAACAGTTCTAGGGTTTGAAGAAACTCAAGAGAGGTTTCACCGAGAATTAATCCTCTCTGGGGGAAATGAATTTCTTTGACGATTTTCTAATAGTGACAGTCTGAGAAAATTTTCACCGGAAATAATGCCTTTCTCTTTGTTCCATATTGTATAAGCCCAAGAGGAGGCAAGACTGTATCTGGAATTTCCTTTGGGGAACTAGTTTTGACTGTGTTGAAAGAGTGACCACTGACTTTATCTAATCCTAGACCTAATTGCCGGGAAAAACTCTAAGCAGATAATATATAGGCATATATATACAGATGAAATATATACTGTATGTAAAAGAAGGTAGGAGGACTTACAGGTGAGCAAGCTTCCATCACAAACAAATATATATATATATATATATATATATATATATATATATATATGCAAGTATGTAAAAGAAAGCGTTAAAACTGACAGGTGAGCAATCTTCCATTGTAACAGCTGTATAGTTAGTTATTCAAGAAATTAAAGAAAGTTTTGATAACAACTATGAATTTGAACCTAAATCAAAAGAGAAATTTGTTTTTGAAAAGAAGATTGGGGCTTATACTCAAGGAGTGACCCAGATGAAAAACTAGTAATCGTACCGTTGATCTAAGAACTGTACTGGGACTTATACAATGACTGAGGCCCAAAAAGGTTTTACTCACAAAGGGATGGGACTTACACTCTATCAAGAGTGTAACACCCTGATTTTTGTAAGAATATTTATTTAATTTATTTAAATATTATATTCGTGGTTTTCTATGAATTTTGAGCCAAAATATTCATGAAAATTTATGCATAAACTTTCATTATATCATTTAAAGTTTCATTGACAAGTTCTGAGCACTTAAGTAATATACTTTGTGAATTGTTTACTTGAAAGGAAAGATCAATTCTTAAAATTGATACAAGTACAAACCTTCATTACCTATTCAAAATTATGTTTTTGTTCACTAAGTGTTAGTGCTCATAGTTCATAAGTGAAAGTGGCGTGCTTTCTCTTATTTTTTGTAAAATCAAATGGTGGCGTGTCTTTGTCATTATTGTTAGATAGTTAAAAGAGTCAAGTTGATAAAGTGTAACATATTTGACATAGTAAAATCTCTCATGGGTTGTGAAGGGATTGAAGTACTCTTGTTTGGAAAGAGGAACCAATATATATTGTTTGTGTTCTTTATTTTCTGCACTTACTTTATGCATTTTACCGTTCATAACATTTACGGAAAAATAAGAACACAATGCTATATCTCTTAAAGCGAGAAAATTTCATAAAGACAATTAATCTAATTCACCCCTCTTAGATTACATTTCATACTTATATTTGACATCAGAGTATGTTATAGTTAACATATTCCTAAAGATCCAGAAATGGCTTCCGCAAATCCGGTTTTTTAAGACGGTGGTAGCAATAACAAGCCTCCATTGTTTCATGGTAAATACTTTGATTTTTGGAAATTACGTATGAAGGCACATCTCGAGGCATAAGGAGAAGAAGTTTGGGATGCTGTGGAAAATGGATTATTTGTTCCTACAAGTGTTATCAACGATGTTGGTACAACAAAGATCAAAAGTTCATAGGATGAAGATGATAAGAAAAAGGTCTTCTACAACAAGAAAACAATCAACTTATTTCAAGCGGCTCAAAGCATGGATAAATTCTTCCGCGTTTCTCAATTCACAATAACAAAAGAAGGGAAAATTCCCTTTTTGGTCCCGTATCTTAACCTCGGGGTTCATTTATGTCCCTTAATTTTAAAAAGGTCCGTAATGGTGCTGTGAGATTTGGATCTAACTCTAGTTAAGCATGCCGTTGAAGTCTGTTCACATACTGTTGTCGAAGACCTACATGTTTTAGTTGAATTGTGTTCTAGTATGTAGTTGTCAATATGGGCCTTGTGTTAAGGATCCAATTTTTTAGCTTAGCTTGTACCCTAAGTTTGCTTGTAATGAGTAATTGTTAAAAAGCCCATTAGTTTAGTATGTTAGGTTTTATTAAAAATAGCATACTAGTCTCTCATCTTAAGTGTGGTGTGAAAAATCCTAATTAGGGTGAGAGGGTTATTTGTTATTCTTAAGTACTTGTAATCTGATTTGAAGAGAAAGTAAAGAATAGTAGTTATAACTAATCCTTATTATTTTTCCTTGTTTTTCCTTATTAACCATAACCCTTGTGTGTTTCTTGCCTATAAAGAAACCGAGTATATTTTGTTTTAAGGTATCCTAATTCACAACAAATCAGTGCGGTGAGCGTGGAGAGATGCCTTCAACAAAGTATGAGATTGAAAAGTCCACCGGAATGAGCGACATCGGTCTGTGGCGCTTAAAGATGAAACCCAACTGGTTCAGCAAGGTTGTTTGGAATCGTTGAAGGGAGAGGCAGCCTTGGATGCTGTATTAACAGAAAAAGAAAAGATGTCCATGGTAGAGAAATCCCATAATACAATATTGTTGAGCCTTGGTGATAAGGTTCTCCGACAGGTATCAAAGGAGACGACGACATTGGGGTTATGGTTGAAACTTGAAAGCTTGTACATGACCAAATCTCTGGTGAATCGACTATACCTGAAGCAAGCTTTGTATTCATTCTAGACGAGTGAAGATAAACTGTTGGCTGAGCAGTTGGATATGTTCAACAAGATGATCCTTGATCTTGAAAATATTAATGTGAAGATTGATGATGAAGATCAAACACTATTGCTGTTGTGCGTTTTGCCCAGAACACATGTTCACTTCACAGAAACTCTCCTGTATGGAAGGGAGTCCCTGAGCTTTGGAAAAGTTCAATCAACCTTGTATTATAAGGACTTGAACGAACTAAAAGAGCATAAACCTTCGATGGATGGTGAAGGTTTAGCCGTTAAGGGAAAATTCTTGTGAAAGGATGGTAAGTTCGACAAGAAAGGTAAAAGTCAGCAGAAGTCTTATAGTGGCGAGGCATCTGGTATTCGATGCTATCACTGTAAGAATGAGGGTCACACAAGAAAAGTGTGCCCTGAATGCCTGAAAGATCATGAAGGTAAAGATAATATAAATGAAACCATTGTTCAAGATGACTTTGAATCATCTGATGTTCTTGTGGTTTCAAGCGTCAACTCAAGAAAGAAGTGGATTATGGATTCAGGTTGCACTTGGCACATGATTCCAAATAGAGAATTGTTCAAGGAGATATGTGATAAAGATGGTGGATCAGTGCTGCTAGGAAACAACAAAGCTTGTAAAATTGCAGGTATTAGATCTGTGAGATTCAAGCTCCGTGATGAGTCAATAAGGTTATTGACTGAAGTCAGGTATGTACTTGATTTGAAGAGAAATTTGATTTCTCTTGGTGAATTCCACAGGAAGGGATATGTTTTTCAAGAAGAGAAAAGTATCCTAAGAGTCATGAAGGGGTCGAAGGAAGTATTGAGAGGCGTGAAGAAACAAGGCTTGTATACCCTTGAGGATAAAGTTGTAAGTGGTTCGACAAATGTTGCATCCACGAAACCATTGTCAAAAATAGAAATTTGGCACATGAGATTGGGCCATGTCAGTGAAAAGGGTCTGGTAGAATTAGGGAAACAAAACCTGCTTGGAGGAGACAAAGTCGAAAAGCTGAAATTTTGTGAAACCTTTGTACTTGGAAAATATTGCAGAGTGAAGTTCAACAAAGGCAAACAAAGAACTCATGGATCCCTTGATTACATCCATGCTGATCTTTGGGATCCTACAAGGTTTCCATCACATTTAGGAGCAAGGTATTTTCTATCCATAGTCGACGATTATTCCAGAAAGTTATGGGTATTCATCCAGAAGACTAATGATGAAACTTTTGAGAATTTCAAAGGTTGGAAGACCCTGGTCGAAAATCAGACTGGCAGAAAGATCAAGAGGTTGAGAACCGACAATGGCCTTGAATTTTGCAATGAGGAGTTCGACATATTTTGTGTTGTCCCAAGTATTACAAGCTACAAACTACCGCAGGTATTCCATAACAAAATGGTTTGGCAAAAAGGTTTAATCGAACTATTTTGGAAAGAGTTAGATGCATGTTGACTAGTGCTGGGTTAAAGAATGTGTTTTGGGCTAAGACTGTTTCGACAACAACATATCTGATAATAGATGTCCTTCGACTGCGTTAGATATGAAGACACCTGAAGAAGTTTGGTCAGAACATCCACCTAGACTCGACAGACTGAGAGTATTTGGCTGCGTGGCCTATGCTCACATTAGGCAAGACAAGGTTGAACCTAGATCTCTGAAATGCATGTTCATGGGATACCCTGAAGGAGTCAAAGCTTATATGCTATGGTGCCTAGAGCCAGGTCATAGGAGGTGTATCACAAGTCGAGATGTAGTTTTCAAAGAAGCTGAGATGGTTTTTAAGAAAACTGATGATGCTGACGAAAAGCTGGAATAATGAGAGATTCTTGTTGAGATGGAGCTTGTTGATGTTGAATTCCGTATCCCAGATGAAGTCAGAGAAGAAAAAGAAGATGTTGTCGAAGATGAGGAGACTGATAATGACTACCTGCTAGCAAGATACAGGTCGATGAGAGTCATCAAGCCACCTCAGAGACTTGGGTATGCAGATCTTATAGCTTTTTCCTTAATCTCTACAAGTGAGGTTCTAGACGAAGAACCTAGAGACTATAAAGAAGTTATGAGGAGTCGAAATAAGACTGAATGGATAAAAGCCATGGATGATGAGATGAAATCTCTTCATGACAACAACACCTGGGAACTGATCAAGAAACCTGCTGGAGCCAGGTTAGTCAGCTGTAAATGGATTTTCAAAGTTAAGGAAGGAATCGAATGAGTTGCGTTGAAAAGATACAAGGCAAGATTGGTCGCTAGGGGGTTCACTCAGAAAGAAGGTGTCGACTTCAATGATGTGTTATCTCCTATTGTGAAGCACATGTCCATTCGAATGTTGCTTTCCATGGTGCCACAATTCGAACTTGAACTAGAACAGATGGATGTGAAGACTGCGTTCTTGTATGGTGATTTGGATGAAACAATCCTAATGAGGCAACCTAAAGGGTATGTCGAAAGGGGGAAGGAAAATTATGTGTGCAAACTGAAGAGATCTTTATATGGACTAAAAACATCTCCTTGACAGTGGAATAGGATATTCAACAAGTTCATGGCACACATAAGTTTCATTAGAGTTAGTTCGACCACTGTGTTTACTTCAGATTTCGACCGAGTAATTCATTTGTTATTTTGTTGCTCTATGTGGATGATATTCTAATAGCAAGCAACAATGTTAAAGATGTAATGAGGGTGAAGGCTGAACTCTATAAGGAGTTCAAAATGAAGGATCTGGGAGATGCGTCTAGGATTCTTGGGATTGACATTCAAAGAGATAGAAAGCAGTCAAAATTATGCTTGTCTCAAGAGGCATACCTACGGAAGATTCTTGGAAAGTTTGGTATGTCGAATTCAAAGCCTGTTGTGGCTCAAACAAACCCTCAATTCAAGATGAGTATAGATCAGTGCCTCAATATTGATGTCAAAAGAGCTTATATGAATAGCATTCCATATGCTAATATAGTCAATTTTTTGATGTACGCTAGTGTCTATACTAGATCCGACATAACATATGCAGTAAGTCTTATAAGCAGGTACATGGCGAATCCTAGAAAGACTCACTGGCAAGCATTGAAGTGAATTCTAAGGTACATAAATGGGTCTCTGAACTGAGTCCTAATTTATGGTGGAGCCTTGGGTGAAGATAGTAAAGCAGCAATTGAAGGATATGCCGACTCTGATTATGTAGGTTGTATGGATTCTAGAAAATTTATTTCTGGATATGTGTTCACTATGTTTGGGACAACAATCAGTTGAAAAGCAACACTTTAGAAGGTTACTGCCTTATCAACCATTGAAGAGGAATATATCACCCTAACTGAAGTTGTGAAGGAAGCATTGTGGCTTGAAGGTTTTGTAAAGGAGCTAAAACTTCAAGGTCGAGTTGTCACTATTAAATGTGATAGTCAAAGTGAAATACACCTGTTGAAGAATTCATCCTATCATGAGCGAACCAAACACATTGATGTGAGGCTGCATTTCGTCAAAAGGGTAATCGAGCGTGGAGAAGTCCAAGTACTGAAGGTTTCGACATATCATAATGTTGCTGATATGATCACCAAGACGTTGCCCAGTTGCAAGTTCTTCCACTGTATGCAGTTGATAAAGCTGCATGAAGAAAACTAGTTTGTTTCTTCATGTTATAGAGTTATTTCCAAGGAGATTTGTGAGGTTTTGATCGAACTCTAGTTAAGCATGTTGTCGAAGTCTGTTCACATGCTGTTGTCGAAGACCTACATGCTGTAGTAGAATTGTGTTATAGTATATAGTTGTTGATTTGGGCCTTGTGTTAAGGATCCAATTATTTAAGTCAGCTTGTACCCTAAGTTAGCTTGTAATGGATAATTGTTAAAAAGCCCATTAGTTTAGTATGTTAGGTTTTATTATAAATAGCATACTAGTCTCTCATCTTAAATGTGGTGTGGCAAATCCTAATTAGGGTGAGAGGGTTATTTGTTATTCTTGAGTACTTGTAATCTGATATGAAGAGAATGTAAAGAATAACAGTTATAACTAATCCTTGTTGTTTTTCTGTTTTTCCTTGTTAACCCTAACCCTTGTGTGTTTCTTGCCTATAAAGAAACCGAGTATATTTTGTTTTAAGGCATCCTAATTCACAACAGGTCCCTTAAATCTTCAAAACCTTCCATATTATTCCTTTTTGTCCTATTAGCGACGGAAAAATTCAAAAAATCAGTTGCTAAATTCGTCACTAATTAGACATAAAGGACTAATATGGAACGTTTTGAAGATTTAAGGGACCAATATGAACCTTTTTAAAGTTAAGGGACCAAAATGAACTCCGAGGTTAAGATACGGGACCAAAAAGGGTATTAAACCACAAGAAATATGGGATACATTAGTAGTTACTCATGAAGGAACTGCTGAAGTAAAAAGATCAAGATTGAACACTTTATGTCAAGAGTATGAATTGTTCAGAATGTAGCCCAGAGAATCAATCCTTGACTTGAAAAAACTATTTGTACACTTGACCAATCACTTGATCACTCTTGGTAAAATTTTTACCAACGATGAACTTAATCTTAAAGTATTTAGATCTTTAACTAGGGAATGGAAACTAAAGGTGAAGGCGATATCTGAAAAGAAGATTGTATCCATTATTTCATTTGTATCATTATTTAGAAAACTTCAAGAGCATGAGATTGAACTTGGAAGACTAGAAAAGCATGAGTTTCAAGAGAAGAAACCTAAAGGTATTACTTTAAAATGTGATTCAAGGGAAGAATTAGAAGAAGATGTTTTAGATGAAGACGAGAACTTCATGCTTCTTATAAAAAGGTTAGGTAAGCTTTTCAATAATGATAAATCCTTAAACTTTGTAAAAAGAAAGAATATATTTTAGGAAAAAAGAAGATTTTACATCTACACAAAATTTCACTTGCTTTGAATGTGGAAAAGAATGACACATGAAGGCAAGTTGTCCAAAACTTGCCAAGAAAAGTGGTTATAAAGGAAGGAAGAAATCAAAGTCCAAAAAGGCCTATATTGCATGGGATGTTAATGAAGTAAGTTCAACATCCAATTCGGAAAGTGAAGAAAGTGCTAATCTTGCATTGATGACATCACACCATTCTAATGATAGAGAAGACGAGGTAAGTAACGAAAAACTTTCTTATGTTAATGATGCACAAAGAAAAATAGATGAATTTCTCAATGAGTGTGAATACAAAATAGTGCCAACTGAAAAGAAACAAATTTTATCTCATGAAGAGAAGATTAACACTATGCAAAAAAACTTTGATAAAGAAAAACCTAATTATTTTCATAAAGAAAAATAGAATTCCACATGCAATGAGTTTAATTCACTTTCTTTTCAAATTTTCTAATTTAAAAAGTTATTGAATGAGATGAAAAAGGACAAATTGGATTGGGAGGTGTCCTTAGTAGACAAAAATATTCCAATGATAAAAGTGGACTTGGTTACTCAAAATTTGACAAATCAAGTGCTAGTAAAACCATTTTTGTTAAGATAAGTGACAAATCCAATAGAGAGAAAGTGAATAAAGTACAAAATGTTCATCATCATCCTAAGAAAAGATTTATTCGGAAAAAATCTTATGTTCCTAGATATAAAAGCAATTTTGTTCCTACATGTTTTTATTGTGGTTTAATAGATCATACACCTAATTCTTGCTATGTAAGGAATTTTAAGGTTGCAAGTGGGCATTATATGTGGATCAAGAAAGGAACTAATTATCACGGACTCAAGCCACGTTGGGTGCCTAACAAATCTTGATTTGTTTTGTAGGTTTGCTTGAAGATCACTACAAATCTATGGTATCTTGATAGTGCTAGTTGTAAGCATATGAAGGGAGATATAAACAAATTTTCATCTATAATCCTAAAGGCCAAGGGATATGTCACTTATGGGGACAACAACAAATAAAAAAAATTCTTGGCATAGAAAAAGCTAGAGCACCTTTCACAACTATTGAAGATGTACTTTATGTAGAAGGTCTAAAGCACAATCTTCTTAGCATAAGCCAACTTTGTGACAAAGGCTTCAAGATAAAGTTCCCCAAGAATGGGTGCTTAATTGAAGATGAAGAAACACATAAGGAAAAAATTATGGGTAAAAGAATTAATAATATTTTCATGATTTCTTTAGATGATTTATCTTTGAAAATAAAATGTCTTATGGTAAGAAATAATGACTCATGGATTTGGCACAACAGAGAAACCCATATTCATATGGAACATTTAAATAAAGTAATCAAACATGATCTTATCATTGGTTTATCAAAAAGGAAAATTTTCAAAGATATTATGTGATGCGTGTCAAAAAATAAAGCAAACCAAATCAACTTTCAATCTAAAGAATGTAGTAATAACGACAAGGTCACTTCAATTATTGCATATGGACTTGTTTGGTCCACCAAGAACAAGAAGATTTAGAGGTAATGTATATACCTTAGTTATCGTCAATTATTTTCTAGATTTTCTTAGACACTATTTTTAGTGCAGAAAAGAGGCAATTTCAAGGCATTTAAGAAGTATGCAAAGAAAGTACAAAATGAAAAATCACTAAAGATTGCATCAATTAGAAGTGACCATGATGGAGACTTCCAAAATGTGTCATTTGAAGAATTTTGTGAAGAAAACAATATCTTTCATATTTTTTTAGCACCAAGGACCCCTCAACGAAATGGAGTGGTTGAAAGGAAAAATAGATCTCTAGTTGAACTTGTAAGAACCATGCTAAGTGACTCGAATCTACCAAAATATTTTTGGGCTGATGCGATAAGCACACCATGGTATGTAAGAAATCGAGTAATCATAAGGCAAATATTGAAAAAGCTCTGTGTGAACTCTTCAAGTGAAGAAAGGTAAACATTGATCACTTTCATATTTTTGGATGTAAGTGCTTTTTTCGTCAACAATGACAAAGACAATCTCGGTAAGTTCAAAGAAAAATTGGACGAAGGTATTTTTCTTGGTTACTCTCTCTCTCTCTCTCTCTCTCTCTCTCTCTCTCCCTCTCTCTCTAGAGTAAGGCTTATTTGATTAACAACAAAAGAACTTTAACTATTGAAGAATCAATGTATGTATCTTTTGATAAAACTAACCCCTATAAGGAGGATATAGTTGTTTGTGATAATGATGGTGAATTTTTAGAAGTACCTATGAAAGACATTGTTAATAATGACAAGGTTGATCAATCAGATCTCAAAGAGGAAAATATTCAACAAGAGCAAAATAAAAGTAACATTCCTCAAGAATGGAAAACCCATCCTGATCATTCAATAGACAAAGTTATTGGTGACATTACAAAGGAGTTTCAACAAAAATAAATCTCACGGATGCTTGCCTGAAAATGGAATTTTTTCTCTTAAATAGAACCTTCAAAGATTAATGAAGCCTTAGAAGACGACCAATGGATACTTTCCATGCAAGAGGAATTAAATCAATTCGAAAGAAACCAAGTTTGTGAACTTGTTCCTAGGCAAAGTGGTAAACATATCATAGGTACCAAATGGGCGTTTAAGAACAAACTTGATGAGAATGGTGTAATTGTTTAAAATAAAGAAATATTGTTGATCCATGGATATAATCAAGAAGAAGGAATCGAATTTGAAGAAAATTTCGCTCCAGTTGCAAGTTTAGAAGCTATTCGTTTATTACTTGCTTATGCTTGTTCATTAAATTTTTCAGTTATTCCGAATGGATGTCAGGAGTGCCTTATTGAATAGATACACTAATGAGGAGGTCTATGTCAAACAAACTCCCAGTTTTAAAAACTTCAAGAATCCTTTACATGTCTACAAGTTGAGAAAGATTCTTTATGGCTTGAAGCATGCACCAAGGGCATGGTATGATAGACTTAGAAACTTTCTTTTCAAAGAGGATTTGAAAAAGAATTCGAGATGTCCATGATGGGTAACATTAAATATTTTCTTGGACTTCAAATTAAGCAATTAAAGAATGGTATATTTATCAACTAATTCAAGTATTTCAAAGAATTGTTGAAAATGTTAGATATGGACAATTGCAAAGAAAAAACTACTCCAATGGGTTCCGAAACATATGTAGATCAAGATGAATTTGATATTCTGATTGATATAACAAAATATCAAGGTATGATTGACTCTTGACTTTATTTGACGGCAAGTCGTCCTAACATTATGTTTAATGTTTGTCTTAGTGCCCGTTTTCAAGAAATCCAAAGGAATCTCATCTCGACTTCGTGAAACGAATCATGAAGTATCTCAAAGGAACAACAAATGTTGGGCTATGGTATCCTGAAGGTAGTGTATGTGATTTAGTTGGTTATTCTGACTCAGATTATGCAGGCTGTAAATTAGACCAGAAAAGCCCAAGGGGGACATGCCAGATCCTAGGAAAAATTTTAGTATCATGGTCTAGTGAAAAGAAAGAATGTGTTTCTATTAGTACAAATGAAGCAAAATATATTACAGCAGGTGTAATACCCTAATTTTTACCCCTAAGATCCCACATGTCCTTTTGCATCTCATACCATAGACAAGATCACACTTTGGTTCCCTCTTTTGTAGGTTTGTGCCTTGCAGGGATCTTTGAGTATGTGTGGGTTTGTTAGCTGTTTTATTGCTTATTTTGTTTATGTTTACTAACCATTAATTAAAATCCAAAAATATCTTGTTTTCTTTCACTAACATTTTCAGAGAAAGAACAGGTTGAAAATACCAAAAATAGTCCCTCAGCTCGAACGAATTTATCTGAATAAAGTCAAAAGTTGATCTGCAAACAATTCAAAATTCATCTGATCAAGAGTCTCCAAGATTTAATTGATTACTATTCAAGAGACTCCAAGGTTCATGTGTTTATTTCCATGCCTTCTTTGACAAGAAAAAAAATTGAGCCAGAGCCAAGACAGCACATCAAAAAGCCAAATTTCTCAAAACTTCACTGTGTTAATCGATTAACACATTGGTTAATCGGTTAACGCGTGCGAATTTTGAAAAGATGGCAGCAAAATTCAAATTTCAGCAATTGGCACTAATTTTCATCATTTTGGAATATTCCATACCATTCCTTTTAATTCCCTACATCACCATAATTAATTCTTATCATACACCTCCACTAATCACCACTCTTTTGATATTTCCCTCCAAATTTGAATTCCAATCCTAATTTTGATCATCCAAACCTAATTCCAAACCACCAAATTCCCAAGCCTAAAATCTATAAATAGAGGCTTCATTTCACTCATTTCACAAGCTTTTGATAGCCAACAAACCTCTTGCAAATTCTCTCCCCAACCACAAAATTCACCAAAGCTCACATTTCTTCTTTTGAAAGTTAGTAAGAATTCACATTGATTCTTGCTTAACTTTGAGCTAAACCTTCATCCATTCTTGTTTTTGTTCATCAATCACAGTAGATCAAGGTTTTGGAGTGTAGATCTTGCTGCAATTCAAAGGAATTTTCTGATTTGGATTGGTAATTCATCTTCCACCATTATTAAAGCTTCATATTCATCATTCAAGATGTAGATCCTTGGTGCTTCTTGTTGTTGATCCTTTGGATCATATATTGTTGTTTGATTGCAGGTTTCTTTGTCTATTTTTACTTTAAAATTCGTGCAAATTCAATCCATGATCATAAGGTGTTTGAAAATTGTTTTGAAAGAGGATCATGCTGAATTTTGCACATTTTCTTTGCTTCTGGTGCAGTTTTAACCGATTAACCAAATACAGTGTAAACTAGTTAACCGATTAACATCCTGTTTTGCGCAGAAATTCAAAATCTGCACTGGTTAACCGATTAACCATTTGGTTAACCGATTAACTAGTGTCCAGAATGTTATTTTGGCTCTGTTTTGGGACTGTTTTGGTTCTTTTCCATTTCCTTCCCCTTCCCTTTGTTTTTAGCCTTAGATCACATATTTTTGTGGTTTAATTTAGCTTTCTCTTCATCTATTTCTTCTTTTATTTTGATCGATGAAAGTCTAAAAGATCTTGGAATTCCGTTGTTAAATTTCGATCAAGACTAGATCGTTACCATTTTTTCTTTTCGTGCGGTATTGCTTTCGGATGACGATCTACATATCGTTCATCTAGCATACATTAGCACAAAGAGCTATTGACCGGCCTCATTGTAGGGTACTTACTCTGTAAATTACTCAGAGATTGCTTAACATAGCGCAACATTTGTCCCTCTTTATCCAATTCGGAACTTGAACATTCGTGGTCCGGACCTTGATTGGTCGCGTCAACCCAATGTTGGTTAAACTTTTGTATTAGGTCCATAATCTTTGAAACCTGGCATTGTAGAGGCTTTGGTTCTACCAATCTTCTGTCAAGTTCATTAACTTTGGCCTAAGTGCATTGTTTAATCACTATAGTTTATAACGCGAAACAAAATAATCAGTGAAGGCTTATGGCACTAGAGCCTTGTGCTACTAACTACTAACTTCTAACTTTATATTTCCTTCTCGCTCCCCATCTCTCTTTTTTTATGCTTTATGCCATTTATCATATCATGTTTATGTTTATGTCATTTTTTCTTTTGTCCACTTGGACCATTTTATCTTGTGCTTTATTTTTCTTTTGTCCATTTTGGACTCAAAAACATTAATAAAGGATTAAACCACTAAAAAACTTGTGCTCTTAATATTGGACTATGACTACTATCCCTTGCTTTGGAGGACCTTCTTGACTTGATTATGGACTTTTGGACTTAGAATTAGGATCCTAACCTATGCTTGGGAGTTTGTGATGGAAAACCTTGGATTTTGGATACTTGGAGTCCTCTTTTGAAGACTTATTTTGAATCAAGACCAAATCAAAAAGGGAAAAATGCTTATGCTATGGAGCTTGTCCATGTGGTTAGATCTTTCTTATCCTTAGCTTTTATTTTCATGCACTAGGATAATCACTTCTTCTCCACCTCTTCTTCAATTTTCAAAACTTTCTCTCTTTTTCAAAACCTTCTTGTTTTCAAATTCAAAACCGCTTTCATAATAAAACATTGACTTTGGTCAAGTGATTTTTCAAACTTTGTCTTCATAAATAAATGTTAATCAATGTTAACCATGCTTTGAACATTTCAAAAAGACATAAAAAATACAAAAACTCATCAAACTTTTTTTTTGTGGTTTGTGCACTTTTTCTTTTAAACTTTTTCATCAGTTTAGACATGATTCATTTCTTTAAGCGGAATTTTCGCTTGGGAATGACGACTTGTCTTTACACTTTAAATCAACCAAAACAAACAAATTTTTGTTCTTTGTACCACGAACTACGAGGTTTTGATCCTACATTGCACATCGTGGGTACGTAGGCATGAGGCGATAAGTCTCTCCAAACACAAAAATATTAAAAACAATTTCTCTTCTCATCTCCTCAATCTCTTTACAAGCAAACCATTTTCAGACCAAAAGCGGTAGATATTTCAAAGGTTTGATCAGTGCATTTCGATGCACATTTTCCCATGTTTGTAGTTATGCATTTCCATGGTTTGTTTAGCTTATTTTTATATTTTATAATGTTTTTCTATTTCAGTTTTTATTTACCTTTATTTAATTTTCGTACTTAATTTTCAGCTTTGACAGTTTTTACGGAAACGATCATAACTGGAGTTCCAGGAATTGGCTTGAGGCGTTCTACCAGTCGATGGAAAGCTAAGACAGAGAGCTACGACTTTCGTGTTGGAGTCGAAATCAGATTCTGAGCCATATTTTCCAGAATTCCGTTTGAAGTTGCAGCATTAGTTTTAAGTTGTTTTGGGTCATTTAGAATTGGGCCTGGGTCGAGTTTTCCGACCCGGTTTTGTATCAGAATTGAAACCCTTGTTTTGTTAAAACATTGAGGGGACCGTGTACTATTCACCTTGACTATTCACGAATTATTTTTCTTACGCTTGGAAAGAACCGTAATGGAGAACTAATCTACCCGGACGGATTTGCTGTATTCAGGTTCAATACTTTGAGATTGTTACAATTACAATTAGAATTCTATTCCTTTCAATAATTTTATATGATTGTTGTTTGCTTAATTCGATTTCCATATAATATTGTTGGTTAAATTTGAATGTTATGTGTTCTTGATTTTTAATCGCAATTCGACTCTGCTTAACCGTTAAATTCGCGATATCAATAACCGTATGCTTAATCCGGTAATAAGAATACATATTTTACAGTGTCAATCACGCTTGTTGAATGATATTGTGTTCAAATAGGATAGAAGTCGTAGTTGTAGCAATCGATGATAAGTAGAACCCGGCACAGTGAATCCGTTTGTTTTATAATAACTTATTTTTATAATCACTTTTCCAATTGCTTTTTCTAATCGCTTTTTCGAATTCGAAAACCCCCACTATTTGTTACTACTATCGCTTAATAATTTAAGAATCCTTGTGAGAACGATATCCGAGTTAAAATTGTCGCTATACTACCGTTTTACAAAATCACTCGTTTTGATCCGCGCGCGACAGCGGATCAGGGTTCCTATAGAGTACTATAGACGTTTTGGGTGCTAGCACCTTCCCATTGCGTAACCAACTCCCTTACCCATTCTCTGTTTGTTCTTGTTTTTTAGAACTCTTTAGGTTTTGTTCGCTCTTTTTCCTTTCCCTTTTTGGATAAAAATAAAAGTGGAGTGGCGACTCTTGTTTATTTTTGAGTTAAGTTAATCAATAGCTTACACTCAGAAATTTCCCCGCTACAGAAAAGTGGCGACTCTGCTGGGAAAAATCTCCCTTGAGGGGTTTAGCCTACTTTGATTTCTTTACTACTTTTTGTTTGATTTGCTTATTACTTGTTTGTTCTGTTTGGGAGTTTCTCTGAGTGTGAGATAGGTCCTATACCCGAACCAGAGTGCACTTTGAAATAAGAGGATAGTATAGTCAAGGGAACTTTGAAGGAGTCGAATCCTGAAAAAGAAGAACTTGAGAATCTATCCGCTCGGTGGTTGCCTCTTTGGAATTACTGATGCCGATCGAGCGATCGAGAAGGCATTACTTTTTCCATAGAAGCCTATAACACTGAGGACGGTAGTAACCCTTAACCCATCCTAGCCTTTTTAGGATCGTAGCGCAGAAGCTATGTAGATGCAAATCTGACTTAGCTGTCACGCGATGCTACACTCAGGTTAGATTCTCTTGAGGATAACTACCAACCTCCGAGAAAATCGGTGTGCTGGTGTGTCTGATAGTGGATTGTGGACACTGGGCACTTTGTTAGAACCACTATTTTCTGCAGGTACAATAAAGACAAAATCTTAGTACATACCTTTTGTGGGATTGGTTCTTACCCTTGGCTTTATGCTTGTGACTTGAACCTTGACCCGTGTGCTTTGTGTGATCTTGTTTGTGGTTGCTGCATACATGTACTCATGCATTCATGAGCATTCTTTTGGAAGGTTTCAAGGAACTTAAAGGTGTTATTGCAAACATTGAAGATACTTTTGTTATGGATTTTGGAAGGAGAAGTACAAAGAAGTACACTTTCAAGAGTCCTAAGTTAGGGGGTTTGAGAGAGCTAGGATCTTTGGTTGCTGATACAAAGAAGTCCGAGTCCAGATATGGAAGGATTTTATCTCTCTTGAAGGTTGATATGGCTGAAGGATTGCTTACTACTTTGGTTCAGTTCTATGACCCTTTGCTGCATTGTTTCACCATTCCTGATTATCAGTTGGTACCTACACTAGAGGAGTATTCTCTCCTGCTTGGTTTGCCTGTTCATGGTTAGATTTTCTCTGGTTTGGATCCCGCTCCCGAGCATGACATTATTGCGAAGGCTACTCACTTGAAGGTTTCTGAGATTAAGGCTCGCATGGATACCAAAGGAAAGATTCTTGGTTTACCCGCTAAGTTCTTGATGGATAGAGCTCATCACTTTGCTAGTGTGAAGAACACAGTTGCTTTTGAGGCTATTCTTGCCTTGCTCATTTATGGACTGTTCCTCTTCCCGAATGTTGAGAACTTTGTCGACATCAAAGCTATTCAGATCTTCTTGATTGGGAATCCAATTCCCACTTTTCTTGCTGATGCTTACCATTCTATTCACCTCAAGAATTTCCGTGGTGAAGGGATGATTATCTGTTGTGCACCTTTGCTTTACAAGTGGTTTATTTCTCACTTGCCGAAGTCTGCAGCTTTCTGGAATCTCAAGGATGGTTTATATTGGTCGCGGAAGATTATGTCTCTCACTCATTCTGATATTGACTGGTGTAGCCGTGTTCCTTCTGGAGCGATGATTATATATAGTTGTGGTGATTTTCCCAACGTGTCTCTTCTTGGTACAAAGGGAGGAATCAGCTACAATTCGGTGTTGGCTCGTCGTCAGTTGGGATATCCTTTGCGAGAGGTACCGAAGAACATTTATTTGGCTGGTCTCTTTTTCAAGGAAGAAGAATCTGAGGTTGCTCTCAAGAGAGAAATTGTGGAAGTTTGGTGCAGCATTTGTAGAAAAGGAAAGGAAATATTGGGAAATCCGAATTGTGTCTCTTAGGAACCTTACCTCCAGTGGGTTAAAAATAGAGCTATTACTTTGAAGATGCCTTATGTGCGTCAGGAGCCTTTATCTCTAACTGATAAGAAGCCTATTCTCTACTTTATGGAAGACACAGAGAAGCTTCAGATCACTTTGGCCGAGATGCAACAAGAGAGAGATGCTTGGAAGGACAAGTATCAGATTGTTGAGTTAGAGAATGCAAGACTTCAAGAGCACTTCAAGAAGAAGAATGAAGATGAAGTTGCCAACAAGAAGAGAAAGGTGCAAGAGGATTTATTTTCCCCTCGCATTCAGCCAGTTTCCGATATTTCGAAGAGTTCAGAATCTCCTTGGAAGTTGATCGTTGATCAGTTGCTGATTGAGAAGACTCAGATGCAGGCCCACATCAAGAAGCTGGAAGATAGAGCTGGGACTTCTTCTCATAGGATTCTCTAGGGATCTAGTTTTCTTTATTCTCTATTGTTTTAGGATTTTTGAATTTGTACTTCTGAGATGTAATCTTTTCCATCATTAATGAATGAGATTTTGGTATTTCATATAACAATGTTTGGAATATGCCTTATAATTCCTTGAAACTTTGCATTTTGCATCTTGCATATCAAGCATCATTCTGCATTGTTTTTTTCCTTTTCAGGTGTCTTATTGTTTCCCTTTGGTCTTCATTTAGCCAAGTTGTCACACCAGTATAATACTCGGGCTAATCTGAAGAAAAGATGGATCAATTGCAACAAGAGAACCGTGAGCTTTGTGAAGAAGTATCAAATTTGAAGGATAGTTTGGAAAGACTCACTGCTATGATGGAAGCAATGGTTGCTGCTCAGAATCCACCTCCTCCTCCTCCGCTTTTAACTCCTGTGCAAAGGACAGTAATTTCTGAGATTGTCTCCACGCCCATCTCTGTGGCGCCTGCTAGTGTTCTTCAATACTATATGCCTCCTGGTTTCCCTTGGGGCATGCCTCATAACTTTGTTCCTGAGGGTTATCAACCACTACCACCTCCTGAAATTCCAGTTGTTCATACAGTTCAACCTGTGATGGCTGTACCACCGCCTGTGGTTCATGCCGTTCCTTTTGGTGAAGAACAGATTTTCCATACTGCTCCAAGTGAAAATGCCAGCGCTTATGATAGAATGGAAGAGATTCAAGACCAGTTTACTGAAATGCAGAAAGAGATCAAAGCTCTGAGAGGTAAAGAGTTGTTTGGAAAAAATGCTCATGAGTTATGCTTGGTTCCTAATGTGAAGATCCCGCATAAGTTCAAAGTCCCTGACTTTGAAAAGTATAAGGGTAACTCTTGTCCGATGAGTCATTTGACTATGTATGCTCGTAAGATGTCAGCTCAGAAGGATAATGATCAGCTTCTCATTCACTACTTTCAAGATAGTTTGTCTGGTGCGGCCTTGAAATGGTATATGGGACTCGACAGTACTCGAGTTCGCACTTTCAAATATTTGGGTGAGGTGTTTGTGAAACAGTATAAGTATAATGTGGATATGGCTCTTGATCGTGACCAGCTTCGGGCAATGGCTCAGAAAGATAAGGAGACATTCAAAGAATACGCGCAAAGGTGGCGCTAGATTACTGCTCAGATCAACCCTGCTTTGGAAGAAAAGGAGATGAACAAGATTTTCCTGAAAACTCTGAGTCCTTTCTATTATGAGCGTATGATTGCTAGTGCCCCAAGTGATTTCACTGAGATGGTTAATATCGGGATGAGATTGGAAGAGGGTGTCCGCGAGGGACGTTTGTCGAAAGATGGCAATTCTACTGGAAGTTCCAAAAAATAAAGTGGAGGATTTGCTAAAAAGAAAGAAGGAGAAACCAATGTCGTTTCTCGATAAAGGTATAGAGGACCTCGCCATTGAAACAATCAGTACCAGCAACATGTTGCATCTGTCACTCCTGTTATCAGTTTAGCTCTTGTTGTTCAAGTAGCTCCTGCTCAGCAACAATGTTCTAATCAGCCAAACAATCAACGAGAGCATTTTTGAAAAGATTTTGATCCGATTACGATGACCTACACAGAATTGCTTCCTTGTTTAATTAAGAAGAATCTTGTTCAGACCCGTCCACCACCTGCTGTTCCTAAAGATTCACCATGGTGGTATAAGCCTGAAGCTCGTTGTGCTTTCCATCAGGGAGGAGCGGGACATGATACTGAGAACTGTTATCCATTGAAGATGGAGGTACAGAGGTTGGCTAGAAGTGGTATTTTGTTTTTCGAAGATTTCAATCCTAATGTACAATCGAATCTGCTGCCTAATCATGGCAAGGCGTCTGTTAATATGTTTCAAGATTGCCCTAGTGAAGATCTTTCTACGACTGCAATTCTTGAAGATGACTCTGTAGGTTACATCCCGTTTGGTTCTGAAGATGATGTCATTCCTGCTGAAGACTGGGAGCCTTATTTGGAAGACCTCGGGTATATGTCCCCGGAGGATGCATATGTGCCTTTTTATTCCCCTAGGAAGAAGTATAAGGAACCTGAATATGAAGTCAGTGCCATCATTGAAGATAATGAAGAGGAAGAACTTCCCAATTTCGTGACACATGGACAAGTCTGCCAGAATTGGATAGCTGTTGATGTTCCTACTATTGTTCATATTTCAAAGTAATTTGTTTTTGTTTCTTTCAAAAATCCTTTCACTCTGCCCAAGGTGAAAGTGAATTTGTGAGGGCTTTGTTTCAAATTTTATCATCATCAATAAAATGTTATTTTGTTTATCCATATTATGTTTTCCCTTTTTGCTTTATTTCTGAAGAATGGTAACATAAAAAACCAAATAATAATAATAATAATAATAATGTGATAATCACTTTTATCTGCATGATACTTGCACTTTTTGTTCATATTCTAAAATCAAACATAAACCATTGTGCAGATTGATTTTTAAACCCATTGAAAACAATGACCCTATGTCCCTTCCCAACTTTGAGTTCCCTGTGTTTGGAGCTGAAGAAGAGGATATTGAGGAGATTCCAGATGAAATTTCTCGGTTGCTTGAGCACGAGGAAAAAACCATTCAGCCTCATGAAGAGCCGTTGGAATTGGTTAATTTGGGTTCAGATGATGATATAAAAGAAGTCAAGATTGGGGCACTACTTCAGTCAGATGTTAAGAAGAGGATTGTGGAGCTTCTTAGAGAATAAGTTGACGTGTTTGCTTGGTCCTATCAAGACATGCCTGGTCTTGATACTAATATTGTGGAGCATCGTTTGCCATTAAAGCTTGAATGTCCACCTGTGAAGCAGAAACTGAGAAGAACTCATCCTGACATGGCTGTGAAGATCAAAGAAGAGGTTCAAAAGCAGATTAATGCTAGTTTTCTTGTGACTTCTGAATATCCTCAATGGGCGGCCAATATTGTGTCTGTTCCAAAGAAAGACGGAAAAGTCCGAATGCGCGTTGACTATAGAGATTTGAATAAAGCTAGTCCAAAAGATGATTTTCCATTGCCACACATTGATATGTTGGTAGATAATACTGCTAAATTCGGTATCTTTTCTTTTATGGATGGATTTTCTGGTTATAATGAAATAAAGATTGTGTCGCTCCCAGGATTTTCATCTAGGTACAAGCGCGAAAGTGGCGCGGAAAACAGAGTCGCCAACCGTGTAAATTTATCCCAAGAGAGGGAAAGGGAACACCGCATAAACCTGAGGAAGAGGGAAAGGAATGGTCATCGCAACCATAGCCTGGGTTCGGGAGTCGGTTACGCGAGGGGAAGGTGCTAGCACCCCACGCGTCCATCGTACTCGATGGGATCCACGCTTGTTGTCTACTCTAAGGGTGAGTTATCCTATCATCTAGGGCTGCACTAAAACGGGGAAGGGGAACGCTAAGACAGACTCGGTAGGACGTCGTCGTCCTAGGCCTACGTACCCCCTTTGTGCAATGGGGAATTCAGAGTCAACGTAGTTCGGACCAAGTTCTTTTTGTGTTTTTTTTATGAGCGACGTTAAGTTCGCGTCCGGCAGTTAAGGTCGATGCCTGTTTACGACTCAGACGGAAAATGACGTGCCCTTTTTGAAAATAACCTTTAGTTTGACAATCCCGCAGGATAAAAAGGTTTGAAGTTTGTTTGTATTTTTTAGGACAGAAGTGACTTTAGTTATTTCATAACTCAACTTGAACCAAAGTCTATGACACGGGAGCGAATGCGTCGCATGGTCGCCCCCAATGGGACGTATGCTCAACACTCTAGAAGAGAGAAGGGGGACCCCTCAATCTTCATTTCCTATGTTTAAGGCTCGTGTGCAAGGCAGGTTGACCTTGTTAAGTATTTTAGAGATGTTAAGAGATGAGAAGAGGGACTCAAAAGGAAAGAAAAAAACACTACGGGGAAAATCTATCCTAATGTTATCATGCAAAGATTGCCCTAAGGGGAGGTTTGACAACAACCTAAGCCTAAAGAAAAAGAAAAGATGAGAGAAAGAAAGAATGAGGGTGAACATGGATAACTATCCACACCCTTAAATAACTTACCTCAGCCCCTGCATAAAAGGTTAGTACAAAACAGACATAAGTAATAATAAGACTAATGGAACCCAAGCAATGACATATAATGGTGATCAAGTGACCTATAACAATTCAAACATGGTTTAAGGACTCAAAGACACAATCCCAAAGCAATGGCACAAGTGCCTTTTCAAACAGGTAACCAGACATGATCAGAGATATGCATACAAGAAGACCTCAAATAAAAGCAATCAAACAATTAGCAAAACATCTTCTAAAATCACCAAATTAATTATCAACATACCTCAACCAGTGGCAAAGAACATGTTAAAAACTCATGCAAAAATTCACAAGATAGGTCACCCAAACAATTATGTAAAGTTCAGACAAGAAACATGACTCAATATGCAAGAGAAGAGGGCTAAAATGCAATATGAAATGATTTAAAAATGAGAGAAAAATGTTTTAATGAACTTCAATGTGTTGATGAATGAATTCAAAAGGAATGAGTTCAAAATGCTTTATGGATGATGAGAAATAAAATAAACAAGTCATGGTATGCATGTATGAAATAAATTCAAAAAGAAAATAAACAAATAATAATTTCAGATGCTAAAAATAAAATAAAATAATAAAATAAAATTTCATAAAATTTTATAAAATGCAAAATGTGATTCATGAATTTTCTGGGAATTTTTTAATGTAATTAACTATTTTTAAAAATTAAAAATGGATTAATGCAAATTAAATAAAATAAAAGAAGAGAAATAAGCATGGGGGTGTGTTTAGTAAGCAGTCCATGTTCAAAAGGCTAATGGGCTCATACAAGGGGTGCGAATAACAAGGCCCAAAACTTAAATCCATCAGCAGAAATAAAATAAAAAAATGGAACACGCGTGGACCTCAGTCAACCCAGTTGACTGCATACCTACCCTTTGATCAATCTGACGCTTATCATTAAGTCAACCAAACCAGCATGTATTCAAGATCTATGGCCCAGATTAAAAAGCACACGATAATTAACACACACACGCATACACCAAAGCAATCAGCATACCCTATGCTCCCACGTGAGCAGCACATGGGTTTTTAATGTGTTGTCACAATTCCATCCCTATGATTCATCCAACGTGCCACATTAGTCAACATAATAAGAAAGTAAACCTAATGAGAGGACATGATTGAGTGCACATGATAATAACCATGGGGTAATGAACACATAATCATTAAAATAAAAACTCAAAAATAAAAAACGTGGCACAATATGGAACGTTGGATCTGGGCAACGGACGGTCACGATTATCTCTTCTACATCCAAACCCTAGCTCGCCGGAGAAAAGGCCAGACGCTGGAGCCCTAGCTCCGGTCGTCTTCTCCGGCCACCTGCAACCAAAACTTCACCAAAACATGCAACCAAATACACTATTCTGACCAGAATTTAATGAGGATTAATAATATCATCTCAAAAATCACAAACAATGCATAAATAAGGAGAATCGAAAGCAACAAGGTTTGGTTCAAAACTTTCAAACTCACGAAACAACCAATCTACACGTCCAATCTCAAAAATAAATATATCAGAATCATCAGTGAACATCACACATCAATATACATGTCAAAAATCTGAGTTTTAAGATCATGAAAAATACCACCAACCTGAGATCACGCAACCCTTATCCTTGCTTTTAGCTTCCAACGAGGGGTGATTTGTACTATGTAGATGCCAAGGATGAAAGTTGTGAAAGAATCTTTTGAGAAACCCTTGTGGATTGTGAGATTCGATGAAGAAAAGCTTTAGGGTTGCAAACTTTGTTCTCCTCCAAATTCACGTGTCCTCCCTCTAACCCTAGCATGAGTTAGCTTAAATAGATTAGGTTAATCCACTGATAATTATTTGGGCCTTGTTAATTCCACACTTAATGAGTTTTGGATGATTTTGGAAAATTGCATTATGTGAAATACACCCTCCTCCATGCATGTATATCCAAACCCTTGATGATGGATCACTTATTTAACAATTGCTAATCACACCTGAATTGGATTTGGGCCTTGAGATGTATTGGTTCATGAGTTTTTAATGATTTTGCAATTTTGCACCATGTGAAATAAGTAATGAATAATTCATGGAATCCCTTGGTTCAAAGGCCCAAAATGATCCATAAGGAATGTTATTTGATGTTAGAATGTGACATGAAGCAATGGAATCAATTATAGGTCACTATGTCCCAAAATGCAAATGGAACCATAAGGAAACCCTAAAAACCACTTTGCCTTCTTTTGATCATAACTTGAGTTTCACAAATGATATGGAGATCCACTAGTACTTGTTGGAAAGAGGAGAAAAAGATATTCAACTTTCATGTTTGAGGAAAATTCATTTGAAGCTTTTTTGATGATGAAAAGTCAAGTTGAATGTTGTGTAAGGACTTGCCCAAAAAGGAAACTTTCAAATTATAGGTAATTTCCATATTTAGTAACTTTTGTACCAACCCTTGATTCTTGATGAATGGTATGAAACTTGACCCTTGAAGACCATATGAGGATGCGAGACCTTGAAAACCTTGAAGAGAACCTCAAAATTTCACAGTTGACTTCCCCTCTCACTGTTGACTTTTCCCCAATTCTCCTGATTCCCAATCCATTGGCCAATTGAACTTCTCACGAACCAAACTGATGGAGAGTCTTCCATTCCTAGATACTTAGGGGCCCAAGGAATACCATGGAATCAAGTCTTGCCCAAGAAATCAGAAATAAACTGACTTTATTGCAAACCCTAATTTTGGTACTCTCAGTCTAGGAGGAAATAACACAGTCTCCAAATTCAAATTCCTCTGAATATGATGCGTATCCTCTCCAACAAAGATAAGATATGCCATTTGGTGATGATAAAAACCCAAGAAGCTTGTCCATTGGAGCAATAAACCCAAGAACCTCAAAACCCTAATTTCGGCACTGGTTAGGAGAGAGTGATCCACAATACAAGAACTCTTGCTTGACTCTTTGAAGAACATCTTCTCCTCTTGAGCTGCCTCAAGCACCTTGACCCCATGCTAAGAACCAATGATATGCACACATGATAATGCAAAATGAGATGAAACATAAGTCAGTTAGTACTAAAGTAAGGAGAGCAAATTTTGGGGTGCTACAGCTGCCCCTATTCAATCAACTTGGTTCTGAGGGTATGATAGCGACGACTTTCAGACAATCGGGATGCACGGAGATTGAATACCAAAGAACCCGGAAATTTGCAATCCTCAAAGAGGGACGACTCCACTGGAGAATCAACCATAAATGCTGTACTGTCACAACACGGACGAGTGCTAGCTATGCTGGATATAAGGTGAAACAAACTCTCCCGGGTTATGTCATCTCTGCTGATAAAGAGAACTGACAAAAGAATCTCGAAATATGCCATCCCTACTGATAAAGGGAACTGACGAAGGAAATCTTCAAAAGATTGCTATCTCTGCTGATAAAGAGAACTAGCAAAATAAATGCCATCCCTGCTGATAAAGGGAACTGACGAAGAAAATCTTCAAATGATTGCTATCTCTGCTGATAAAGAGAACTAGCAAAACAATTGCCATCCCTGCTGATAAAGGGAACTGACGAAAGAAATCTTCAAAGGATTGCTATCTCTGCTGATAAAGAGAACTAGCAAAATAAATGCCATCCCTGCTGATAAAGGGAACTGACGAAAGAAAATATTCAGAAGATTGCTATCTCTGCTGATAAAGAGAACTAGAAAAACAAATGCCATCCCTGCTGATAAAGGGAACTGACGAAAGAAATCTTCAAAGGATTGCTATCTCTGCTGATAAAGATAACTAGCAAAACAAATGCCATCCCTGCTGATAAGGGGAACTGACGAAGAAAATCTTCAAAGGATTGCTATCTCTGTTGATAAAGAGAACTAGCAAAATAAATGCCATCCCTGCTGATAAAGGGAACTGACGAAAGAAAATCTTCAGAAGATTGCTATCTCTGCTGATAAAGAGAACTAGCAAAACAAATGCCATCCCTGCTGATAAAGGGAACTGACGAAAGAAATCTTCAAAGGATTGCTATCTCTGCTAATAAAGAGAACTAGCAAAACAAATGCCATCCCTGCTGATAAGGGGAACTGACGAAGAAAATCTTCAAAGGATTGCTATCTCTGCTGATAAAGAGAACTAGCAAAATAAATGCCATCCCTGCTGATAAAGGGAACTGACGAAGGAAATCTTCAAAAGATTGCTATCTCTGCTGATAAAGAGAACTAGCAAAATAAATGCCATCCCTGCTGATAAAGGGAACTGACGAAAGAAAATCTTCAAAAGATTGCTATCTCTGCTGATAAAGAGAACTAGCAAATTAAATGCCATCCCTGCTGATAAAGGGAACTGACGAAAGAAAATCTTCAAAAGATTGCTATCTCTGCTGATAAAGAGAACTAGCAAAACAAATGCCATCCCTGCTGATAAAGGGAACTGACGAAGAAAATCTTCAAAGAATTGCTATCTCTGCTGATAAAGAGAACTAGCAAAACAAATGCCATCCCTACTGATAAAGGGAACTGACGAAGGAAATCTTCAAAAGATTACTATCTCTGCTGATAAAGAAAACTAGCAAAACAAATGCCATCCCTGCTGATAAAGGGAACCGACGAAGAGAATCTTCAAAGGATTGCTATCTCTGCTGATAAAGAGAACTAGCAAAATAAATGCCATCCCTGCTGATAAAGGGAACTGACGAAAGAAAATCTTCAAAAGATTGCTATCTCTGCTGATAAAGAGAACTAGCAAAACAAATGCCATCCCTGCTGATAAAGGGAACTGACGAAGAAAATCTTCAAAAGATTGCTATCTCTGCTGATAAAGAGAACTAGCAAAACAAATGCCATCCCTGCTGATAAAGGGAACTGACGAAGAAAATCTTCAAAGCATTGCTATCTCTGCTGATAAAGAGAACTAGCAAAAAAATGCCATCCCTGCTGATAAAGGGAAATTGGCCAGCAAAATATGTCAAGCAAGAACTGACTACCAGGTGAGAACGGGATTTCACAAAAGAGAAGGGCCAAACAAAGGCAAACTCCCAATCGACTCAAAATCCACAGGCAAGATGACTCCGCTGGGGAAGGAGAAGTCTAAATAAAAGACTCTGCCGGGGAGCACAAGTATGAGGAACGCGTCCCTCCAGGATCTCCTGAGTCATGTCATCTCTGCTGAGAAAGAGAACTGGCAAAGAAAGTATCAAACCTGGCTTATGCTTAAAATGCAAATGTTTAAATTTTGGCGTAATGCTCCATACGAAATGGAAATGCTACGCGTTTGAGGATGCAATGCGAATGCTTATGATATGCAAAAAGGGTCCCTCCAGCAAAATAAATGCCGGAGAGAAAAGACCAATTCAGTTGGGGATGACAAAAATAAATTGTCCTCTGAATCCAGAAATTCTGCTGAGAAGGATCACACTGACCGACTCTTTGGATCCACAACTTCCACTGGGGATGAAATCCCAAAAGAACATCCGCACTACCGGGGATTACACGTGACCTCTACTGAAGGTAACATCCAAAACCTGAGATTTCTCCTCTGCTGGGGGAGTTGAGAATGAATGCCAATGACAGAACCAGAAGTCAGTTGCTGAGGATTGCTAATAATCAATGGGCTTAGAACCTGCTGGGATGCCAGCCCGTAACACCATCCTGCTTGGGGAAAACAGTCCATAATACCATCCTGCCTGGGGATACTGCTGAATTTAGCCTGCTGATGGGAAGAATGACTTTACTCCCATCTTGCTGGGGATTAGAATATGAAATTGTTGGTGAAAGTACACTTCCTGACGGGCTGGGGAAAGTGGACACCCTGATTCTGTGGGGAAACAACGTCTTGATCCAGAGAACAAATTCCCCGAGTCTCCTGCTGGGGAAAGTCTGATCTGCTGAGGAAGGTGCAATTTCAATGCTGGGGAGAGTAACTCTACTGGGGAAGTACAATCCTGTTGCCATCCAACCTGACCTGTCTCTAAGGTCATAAACGGCCCTTTGAACTTTCCACTTGCCCCAGACCACCAGGTCTAATGGAAGAAATCATCTCAAGAGGATTTTATAGAAGACCGGGCGTTCGCACTGCCCCAGGGTCTTCAAACTCTTGGAGAGATTTATCAGATCTCGACATAACTGCCCCAGAATTCATAATCCATGAAGTACATTACCTCAAAAGGATTTGTAATGACTTGAAAATACTCTGCCCCGGTATTCTGAACTTTGAGGAGGTGTTTTCAATTAACCATTTTCAGGAGTGGACAATTTCTCACGCTCTAGAGGTGGCCTGCCCCAATTCTTGAAGGAACTTTTCCCCGGGCCGATCTTACAGAAATTTGTCGAATCGACCTGATTGCCCCTGTTTGGCTGCTTTAGGGAGAGTTTTTAGCGTGACTGCTTCAGATTAGCTGCATCTTATCACCATTTATCGGGAACCCTCGGGCTGCGCACAGTCTCTTGGCCACATACCTCTTGAAATGATTGTCCTTTGGAGTTTTCGCCATGTCAACTTGGCGTGATCGAGCTTCTCGACTGTCGTTCATCGTGTAAGCTTCTTTGATATCAAACACATGCAAGCAGGAAATGTTTATTATGAGAATGACAATTCTAATGCAACACTCATGTTAACCTTGAGGTTTTATTGAAAATGCGTTGCCAAGCCTTGAGAACGAATCACTAGCTGGGATGCGACCTTGATTTTTGAATAGCAAAACAATGCGCACATGCAATACCAACAAATCTTATTAGCACAACTCGTAGGAGTCAGGAACGCTATCCAGTTGAAGTACGCTTTTGGAATAAACCCTGTTTCAATTAGGACTTTTAAGGGTTGTAACGTGGTCTGGTTCACGGTTTCAGAAAAAGGATTTATGGCTCAAAATTTATCGGTGCCCATCAACTCTTCGTGATGTTCTCCAGTCCTATGTTCAGTTAATCTGACACAAACGCTCATCTCTCAAAAGGTTTACGATCTTTAAGGGACCCATGCAACTAATGGTTTGACACCTAAGGAGGTTTTCGAGTGATAGTCATCCCTTTTTATCTTTTGTGTCTGTAATCACACGAATTTGTTCTTATCGAGGATTTTCTTTTGTAATGCTTTTCGCTTCTTCTTTCTTTTGCTTTTTTTGATCCCTAATTTTTGCCTGCATTGACTCTTTTGAGTTTTTTGATTTTTAAGTCCAGCGGGATGCCCTAACTTTTGCCTAAGTCGCTTGTTTTCAAGTTTCGACTTAGCGGGCTTTCTTTTTTTATTCCCCTTTTTTGAACAAAGCGTGTGACACTGGTTGTCTTACTTGCTTGAAAGGGTTGTGACTGCCTCACTCCCTGATTGTTGATGGATAACCATTGTGGTTTCACATCTCTTGACCTCTTGACGGTGGGATAGAAGGTAATGGATCCTCATATGCACACTCTCCTTGAAATTTGAACATTTGGTCAAACTAACTGACGCCTACCCTGCCCCTGGGTTAAGTATGAGGGTTTTTTGTACGAAAGAAACTCCTACTTCAAGGCTCAAAGGGGTTAACGAGGGTCTATCTCCCTTATATCTCCAGTGTTTAGGGATTTGAAACAATTCTTGTACATCCTCAACAGGGTTCTATCCTTGAACATACAACCAGAGATTTTGCGTTTTCATCTCATCATCCTCCCTCAAGAGTTCTAGACAAGAAAATTGGTATTGCAGTGCATATAAACATTTAAGAGTGAACACGAATGGATTACTTCAAGAAAAACACACTCATTGCATTAATATCATCATAAAAAAACAAACAAGTCTTACATGCATACGATGCTTTAACAAGAAATGAAAAACTACAAATGAAAATGCAGTAAAGAAGCTGAAGATTGCCATTGCTGAGGAAGCTTAATTCTGTCTGGACGTACTCGCAGACTGAGTGTTCATTTGAGAAAGAAGGCTTCCATTGATGTACATATCATCTTCAGTGAATACAATGATCTCCGAGTCTACCAGGTCTTGCACCTTGTGCTTGAATACGTTGCAGTTTTCAATTGAATGACCTAGTGTGTCTGAGTGATATTCACATCTGGCATCCAGATCATAATCAGGAGGAATAGGGTCGGGGACAGGCTTGGCATCCCTTAGTTGAACCAAAGAACTTTCAAGTAGACAGGCAAGAACATGGCTGTGAGGAACGGGGAGTGGATCAAACCTTCTCTCAGGCCTTCGTGATCTTTGCTATTTCTTTCCAGAGCAATTCTCTTGTTGACCCCGATTCGAGCGCATAATATTTTCAGGCACTTTTCTCTTCAGACTTGGTTGAGGCGTAGGCAGCATTTGCGGATGTGGGGATTCTAAGACCAAGGGCTACAAGAAATGCCCCTGACCTGATGTGGCTTTGGGAGAAGCAATGGGGATACCCACTTCTTTTTCAACAGCTAGAGTGGGACCACCTTGTATGCTTACGCTGCTCGGTGTGAATTCAATTTTCCTCGAATCAATCAGATCCTGGACAGCGTGCTGAAGGGCCCTACATTTCTCCACAGTATGCCCTTGTGCCCCAGAATAGAAATCACAATGGGCTTTTGCATTGTAGCCTGGTGGGGGATTACCAGTGAAAGGAGCCAAAGTCCTTTTCTATACCAGTTGCAACTGAAGAAGATGCTGGAATAGTTGAGAATATGGCATAGGGAGTGGATGAAAAACTCTTTCAGGCTGCTTCGGTCTCTGTGCACATTTTTTATTCTTAGGCTTATCTTAGGAGACACGACCTGGTTGCGGTTGGGAAAGTCCTGGAACTTCAGCTTGTGGAAGAGATTCACGAGGCAATCCATGATCAAATCCCAAAGAGATGGGAGGAGTAAGGACCTCTGTCGTGGAAGCGAGCACATGACTATTTTCCTTCTTTAGCACTGTTTTCAAAATTTCCATGACCAAACCCATCTGAGTCTTCATCTGATTGACCTCCTCCCTCAGCGTCTTCTACTCTTGGGACATGACCAACATGTCTTCCCCAAATTTCCTTATCTGAAACTTCATTTCAAGCATCTCTGCACGGAGTTGTTCCATGGCTATCCTGGTTATCACAGACTGAGTAGAATACCGATGAACTGGCTGATCAATCCTGAACTGTGGAGGAGAACAAAGTAAGAACACTAGAGATAAACACCTGTTATGCAAAATGATTATGCAAAATGATTATGAATATGCAAATGCAAATGAACATGTTTAAAAATTCGCAAGGCGATCCACCCCTTGATTCCAGTTTAATAACAAGATAGAATGGAACTTCTACTTATATATTAAGAAAACCAGAGGAAAACTAAATGTCAACAATCACAAATTCAAGATAACAAATCTGAACACAATAATCATAGATCCCAACCAAGAAGTCTGGCGGTGGTCCAAATAATGAAAGAAGATAGAAAACTACGGCATGTCATCAAAGTCCACAAGTGTCAATCCCCCCATCCATTATGCTTTTTGCTCCAGTCTTGAATTTCCTTGAACAACTTTTTGGTGTCGGGATGCTTCGGTCTCTGAATTAGCTCTTGAATGAGAACATCTCTCCTATGCATGATCCCTTCTAAGTATCGGCAATGCAACTCCCAAGCGTCTTCTCCAGAAACACCATCCATGCTAGGACCCTCATTTCTAGGTCTCTTCACTTCAGCTTGGATCTTCAGTTCCTCTATGGAGGCTATGGCTTCATTGAGTCGACCTTCGACTGCTTGTCTCTTGAATACCCCTAACAGGATCTCAGCATCTTTCTTCTTGAGCTTCAACTTCAGCTGGTCAATCTTAGCTAGATAATCGTCTTTCTTTCGCTTATTCTCAGCCATTGCAGTGTCTCGGTGAGCATTGAACCTGTGAATTTTTAACAAAGCCTTGTACAATTCCTCCTTCTTAGACTCGAGAACCTTACTGATACCATCTAGAGCTTGCTTCATCCTTTGTCTGGCTGCGACCTTGTCAACTAGCTCCTGTTCCGTCTTGGCGAGAAGCTCTGTCTTCAACTTGGCGATATGAACAGCTTCACCCCGCTCATGTTTCAACTGATAAATCTCTCTTCGTAGCTCACTGTTTTCTTCTCGCAGCTTTTCTTTTTCAGCCCACAACTTGTTAAACTTCTCTATCTCAACTGTGGTAGGAGGCTCAATCAGCAAGGGGTAAGATGGTGGTTCTTTGGAGAATGGCAAAAGCTCTTCCTCTACCCTTTTCTGAATCCAATCTTCATATGCCAGAAATGTTCTGTTGTTGCTCTTCCCAAATAAGTCTTCCTTTTCTTATGACGATCTTCCCAAGTATTTGCAGCTTCTTTTAACAGTTCTGGATTAATTTCCCCACTCAGATACAAAGATTCTTGGACCTCCTCGTCTCTTGGCGGCTCTTTCAAGGCATACCCGAATTGTCTAATAGCAAGAATAGGGTTGTAGTTAATTCCCCCTTTCCTTCCTATTAGAGGCACATTTGGGAAACCTCCACAACTAATCATGATATCTTGGCCCAACAAGTCACGGTTAACCCAAATTAGATTATTTGCCCTCAAGCCCATCAATCTTTTGGACCAATCCAATGTTCCTTGAGTATCTACAAATGCCCCAGATTTGGGAAGTCGATCAGCAAACCATTTGTAGAAGACTGGCGCACAAAAATAAAGGGGCCTCCCCTCCTCTTCTCATTCTTATAATGCACTGAATAATACAGATCTCCAAGTAAAGTAGGTACCAGATTCTTCATGGTAAATATCCGAACAGCGTGCATGTCCACAAAATCCTTCATACTCGGAAACAACACCGTTCCATAGACACACATAGCCAAGATGGCGTTGAAAACTAACCAACATCTAGCCTTAGCATACACAGCAGCCTGTTCTATCAAAAATTTCACATGAAAGCCTTTACACCCTCCCTTACTGGCAACGTTATTCTTCAACAAAGACAAATCCAAATGCAAAGCCTCGGAAACCTTCCCCAAATCAGGAAGTTCTTTAGAAGGATAGAAAGGAGCTTCTTCTTTAATGGCAACATCCAGAATGAGGGAAAATTCCTCCAAAGTCAGAGCCAGAAGATAATCAGTGAATAGAAAACAACGAAGGTGAGGGTCATAGAATTGCATCAGAGTGTACAAAGCCCTATACTCGTATTCAGTGATGTTGCGAGCAAAATCCAGAATTCTTCCATACTCTCCTCTAAAGTCTGCCAATACCCCATGTTCTGCCATAGACACAATCTGATGAACAGGATCCAGAATAAGTAATGGGAACTTGTACATTATGATGTTCTTTTTATTCTCAGTACTCATCCTTAATAGTCTTCAAAAACCAGAATCAAAGTTAGGATGCAGCCCTGCAAATGAATAAACACGTTAGGATGCAAAATGATGATGCAAATGCACATATGGGATCAAGGATGCCACACAGTCTGGACAACTGCTGTACTAAACAACTGTATAATCTCAAAGGTCTGTCCAAATACCCAGAATACCAGAATAACCATAGTACCACACTGATAAATCTACTGATCAGAAAACCGGGTATGTTGAAGGTTAAGGTTACCTGCAAACCTGTAAACACCCTGCCTTCTCACATGTGGGTACTAGAAAGCCGAGGATCCTCCATATCACGGGATCTCAGGTCAAGAAATGATGATATGTTCACCATTTCTGGTTTGGCATCATTACCAATCGAGGAGGCCTCAACTGATTCCCCTCTAAAAGAAATCATCCTATGGAAAGTCCTCAGTGTAGCGAGCGATTTTGGACGCGGTTCTTATCCTATTGTGAGCTGAATAAGGAAGGGAAATAGATGTCTCCAATTAACCCTGCTTTGCATACTGAGTTTAAACAGCGGTCTGTTAGGTTACGAATGCTATCAATGTGGGGGGGGGGGGCTTTGTACTGGTTATTTGTATTTTTGCCAATACTGATTTCTTTCTTCTCTTTCTAGGACTTTCTGGCGGGGAACAAGGATTAGGATGTTAGGACTGATGCTTTGGGATTTTTGGTTTTTTTGTTGATTGTGCTCGCTAAGATCTTTTCTTTCGACCTTATGCCTACGTATTCCCGTTTTCCGAAACAGGAAAATCAGAGTGTTCGTAGTTCCTCCTATTCTATGGGAGGAAATGGTTGTTTTTGGTGTCTTGTTCAAAGCCCAAGACGTGAAGCGAAAGGTGGTTTGTATCTTGTTCAAAGCCCAAGATGTAAAGCTGAAAGGTCTCAACTTTAGAGAGAATTTGTCATCTCTAAAGAGGGGGTTGTATGTCACAACTGTTTATGAAGGAGAATTACTTTAACCGGGATTTGTGAATCCGGCAATGCCATAATTTCCTTAAAAGGGACTTTCCAACCTGAAGGAGAAGACTTTAACTCAGTGTTGAGCAATGCTATCTTTCCTTAGGAATTTCTCATGCTAAAAGAGGGACAGTGGCATGGATGTAGATGATCCAGAGGCTTGCCACTTACAGCAATTAGATGGAGGGGAAGGAGTTGTTGATGTTTGTGTACTGTGGACGAGGCACAGTTTTGATGCTAAAAGGTTAATTGGATCAACCAGTGGTTTTCTTATACGAAGCCTAAGAGGAGGCTAGTATGAGTCTCGTACAAAGCCCGAGAAAGAGGCCAAAAGATTTTGACTCGACGATGGAGTCTTTTGGTATCTCGTATAAAACCCGAGATGAAGGCTATGGTGACTCAACAGGAGAGTTTTTGTATCTCGTACGAAGCCCGAGATGAAGGCTAAAATTTGTTTGGATCAATAAGTGACAGGTCCAGTAGACTGATTGTTGAAAGAGAAAATCAGTTCTTATATGAGCAACACTGTACTCAAGGATTTGATTCGAGGATCCGGGTTATTCCTGTTTTTTTTAAGGAAGCGGGAAATCCGAAGGGTATTAAGACTGTCCAAGTCTACGGGTTTCCTTCCTAGTTTTGAAGGGATCACTTGAGAATGTCTTAAAGACTCAAGGAGATTAGACTGTCCAAGTCTAGAGTTTTATCTTTTATACTATGTTTGAGAAACAGTAGTAGACTCTATGAAAATACTGTTCTATCAAGATGACTAAGTTCTGTTCCTATACCTCTAGGAGGTCGTCGGGACAATTTGTATGAAGCCCAAGAGGAGGCTGGAAACTTTTAAGAAGCCGACGGGTCCTTGTACGAAGCCCAAGAGGAGGCTATCATTCCCGGAGGAAGAGATCATTATACGAAGCCTAAGAGGATGATGTGAATACTTCTAAGAAGTCGTAGGGTCCTTGTACTAAGCCCAAGAGGAGGCTATCATTCCCGGAGGAAGAGATCATTATACGAAGCCTAAGAGGAGGCTGTGAATACTTCTAAGAAGACGTATGGTCCTTGTACTAAGCCCAAGAGGAGGCGGGGTTGCTTTTAGGAAGCCTGTGGGTCCTTGTATGATGCCCAAGAGGAGGCCGATGCTTTTAAGAAGCCCGTGGGTCCCCAAACCCCGAGAAATTCAAGGCAATGCTATTCACCGAGAATAGATCAAAGTCAGGAAAGTTCGAGAATTTGGAAGAAACTCAAAGATACCATTCACAGAGAATACATTCATCTTTGGGAGTAGAGTTTCTTGACAATTCCTAATGAGGACAGCCGAAGAGAAGACTGTATCTGGTGATCCTATTGGGGATCTAGTTATCTATTTCTACGAATAAACGAAACGGCGTCACCTAGTTCTAGACGTAGTTGCCGGGGAAACTCTAAATATCTATACTATTATTACACAGTTGATATGAGTTTATGAAAGAAGACTTACAGTGAAATAGCCCCACAATACAGTTATATGTATATGAAAGCGGTAAATGAAAGCGTATAAACAATTACTCGGTTGTAGAGCTTCCATGCTGTTTGGTTAGTTGTTCAACAAAGAAAGATTGAAAAACAGCAGTATATTCAAAATCAAAGGAGAAAGTGCTTTGAAAAAGAAAGGTTTGGGGCTTACAGCTCAAGGAGAGGCCCAGGGTTTTATCAGTGAGCGCACTGTTTGAATTTGTACAGAGGGACTTATACAAGTGACTGTGGCCCAAAAATGTTTTCTGTACAAGGGTGTTGGGTCTTACACTCTAATAGAGGCCCAAAAAAAGTTTAAAGAAAAAGAGATGGGTCTTACTACTCGAGGGTAGGCCCAGATGATTTTTCGTTTAAAATGGCGATTGCGCCGAGGTTTTCTTTTAACGCGAAGGGACTTATACAATAAGTGAGGCCCAAAAATGGTTTTGGTTAAAAAGGGATTGAGTCTTACACTCTAATAGAGGCCCAAAAAGTTTTAAAAGAAATGGGTCTTACTACTCGAGGGTAGACCCAAAATTTGTTTTTCAACGGATGATGATCGCGTCAAACTTTTTGAAATACAACGGGACTTATACAATAAGTGAGGCCCAAAGTTAGGTTGTATTTACAAAGGGTTGGGTCTTACACTCTATTAGAGGCCCAAAAGTTTTGAATGGGTCTTATAGCTTAAGGAGAGACCCAAAAGGTTATTTTTAAAAGGCGACGATCGCGCCGTTTGTTTTTGACGGTATCGGGACTTATACAATACACTGAGGCCCAAATGATTTGGTCAAAAAAGGATTGGGTCTATTAGAGGCCCAAAAGTGTTTTGAAAATGATTTATGAGGGTTGAATTAATCCAAAAACCCTAATTTATTTTCAAAAATGTATTTAATTGAATAAAAATTCAATTAAAATGATCAAAATTGTTTAACATGTGAAAAACAAATTGTGATCTTGGATTAATGTTTCAAAAATTAAGTATTGACCTACAAAATAATTAGAAAGCATTAAAAGTTGCAAAATCAAGGTGGAAAAAATATTTTAAATGTTAAAAACAATTAAAACATTAATTCTTTGCAAAAATATTAATTATAGGAAATAAATAAAAATTTTGGGATTTTTTGGGAAAATAAAATATTTTAACATTTTTGTGAATTATTAAAAAAAGAATCAACTCAAAATCATTAAAACTCATAGAGAAATTAATTTTTGAATCAATTAAATAAAACCACAAAATTCAAATATTCAAATTTTGAAAAAAGGCGCCAAGAACACACCAAGAACACGCGCGTGTTCTGGGCTTGGCCAGATTTGCATTTTCTCTCCAATCTCACTGAATACTTGATTATAACATGCAATCCACATATCATTATGCTCGTCTCAACCTCACGATCATGTCTATGTCAATTAATTTCATTTAAATTAAACATATAACAAGAAATAATGAAAAATCCTCAAGAACCCTAATTTCTGCATGAAGGCTAGGATTTTTGATACACGATTCAAACAAAGCAATTAATTGAGGGAAAACATTCCATGCATGATTATGAACATATGGCCAAATTATTGTGCAGCAAAAATTGCATGGATCATAGAGTTAGAAGAGCTCATGCTTACCACTTGCAGCTGGTGATCGTGATTTGTGTTGGAGGTGTTACAGCTAGGTTCCAATGATGTGGATAGCTTCCCTAGGTGCCAAGTGATGTGTCTGAGTGCTTGGAATGGATTGAAATGGTTTGGAGTTGAAGATGGCACCTCAACTGCAAAACTGTCAAGAACTTGAGCAATTGGCTGGTGATTTTGTGAAATCTGTGTTCCAGATGTTATGTGAGTGTTTGGATCACTTCTATATGATGTATGTGAGGTGTGTGAGTGATTGGTTTGAGTGGAATTGCCCTCTAGCTCAAAACCCGATAATTACCTTGCTAAGAAAGGCATTTTTGCCAAGAGAAAGAGATTTTGAGAAAGGCAAGTGTTGTAGGCCTTTGGTGTACTTAAACTGAACACAATTGAGCTCTATTTATAGTAGAGCAAGTTTGTTTTGGGATCCACAGTGAATGGCAACTGCAGCAGGTGTTTGTTCAATGTTGGCCAATGGAAATGCAAGTCTCCTCTAGCCATTGACTAGAGGTTAGGGCACAGAGCTTTGGTTCCCTTGGTCTTGGATAAGTCTTGACTGATTTCAGATGAGAATGGCTCAGTCCATGCCACCTTGATGCTTCCATTGAATGCTTCAATCCAAATTTGGAGTCTTGTCCCTATTTTGGCCATTCTAGGTTCAACATGCTATTTCTTGTTCCATTGACTTTGGAGGCTTGGCTCAGTGATTGTCCCCTTTAGATTCAATCCTCATATGTGTCCAAGTGGATAGGAGCATGTGAATTTGGCTGATTTTGGCAAATCGAGTAAAATTGCCAATTCTGCCTTGCCTTTGACAGATTTCAGCAAGGCAACTTGCCAATGTCATATCTCATGGTGTAAGTTGAATTTGGTAATGTTCTTGACCATTTTGGAAAGCCCTTACATGATACAACAACTGTTTGAACATGTTTGGTTTTGATCTCTTTTGAATCCAAGTGAAAAATCCCCCTACATTTGGCAAAAAGTAAGGCAAAATCTGACTTAGTGAATTTTTCACTAAGTGTTGGAACAAAGTGTTTTCTCTTGATTTTGATCACTCCATAACTCAAAATCCATGAGGAATTTGGACATAGGTCAGTATGAAGCTTTTGTAGAGGGCAATGAGATCTACAAATCAAGCTTTGAATGGGGCACAATGGCCTTGTGGTTTAGGAGTTATGGTCCTCCAAAGTTGGTGCATTAGTGGTACTTTTTCATAACTTTTACAAGTTATCCAACTTTTCTTGATTTTTCTTGATGAATGATGATTCAAATCATAAATTAACATCATTTTAGGGTTAAAAATCCATTTTGGTGAAAAATCTCAAAAAGTCAAAGTTGACTTTTGTGCACAATTGATTTTTTATCAGATGAATTCCAAACTGTGCAATTCTTCAGGAAATCATGTCCTTGACCTAAATCAAACTTGGTGGACATGTTCCATGGGTGTCATAGTGTATATTGATGCATGTCTTAGGGCTTGGGAGCATGTCCTGGTCAAAAGTCAAAGTTACAGTTGACTTTTCTCATAAAACCCTAATTGTGGTCCAGATGAAATTGAGACTTGTTGCTCTAGTTTCTTAGATTAATACATTGTCCCAAATGGATCAATGTGACATATCGGAGATCCTCAAATCCTCTCTTGAGGTCTTGGCTCATGGTTTGTCCCAAAAGCCAACTTGGGGGTGAATTAGGTCAAGAAACCCTAATTCCTGATTTTTGATGAATGCATCCCCTGAGGCAAGATTGACTTGATGATTGGGTCCATGAGGTTCCATGGAGTATATTAGGTTGTGTTTTGGATCTTTGGCTTGTCCCCAGATGACAAATTTCCATCTGGAGGCCCTAGTCGATCAAAACCCTAATTTGGTGACACTGTCGATCTTGAGACTTGATCCACCTAGAAGGGAGCAGCCTTGTGCTTAATCCTTGAAGTGGGAGTCCTTTTGATCCATTGTGGATGTTTGAGAGGTTAGACAAGTTGAAGATCATGTCATTCATTGATTGATCCTTTGTCTAAGCACTCAGAGAGGGCTTAAAACCCTAATTTTGATTGTAGTGGATGCTCACCCATCTTTGGGGAGACTGATGAAGTATGATGGTTCCTCCATATTGTGATGATGATTTGCACAATGATGGGAAATCTTAGTGGTCAAAATTTGGGGTATGACAGATGCCCCTATTTAATCTTCTTGGACACGAAGGTGTGAATGACAAAGGTATTCGGGCATTCGGGGTGCAAGAGGATTAAATATCGGAATACCCGAAATTTTGACGGTGGTTATGAATGATAGCTTACGCATTCATCTTCTTTTGCTAAGCAATGATGCTTAGAAAAGGTAAACTTCCCCTCGATCCTGGTCTTCAGCCAAGGAGCTGGTCTCAGTTTTCTTTTTTAAATAAACCTCCCCTCGATCCTGGTTTCCTACCAAGGAACTGGTCTTAGTTTCCTTTGTAAACTTCCCCTCGATCCTGGTTTCCTACATAGGAACTGGTCTTAGTTTCTTTTGTCAATAAACTTAATTGACAAGGGATGCTATGCATAGCGGTTTTCCCTCAAACTTCTCACCGAATTTTCCTGGGGAGACGCCATTTGACGGAAACAGTTTTGATGTCAGACTTGCTGGGGAACCCAACCGTCTGAGTTGTAGAGTTACACAAACTTCTCTGTTGGAGACGCCATTTGTTGACTTTGCTCGGGGAATGCGAGTCCCTTGAGAGACTGCATTCGTTTGGGGTCTTTACATCATACTTTTCTCGGAGATCTTCTCAGAGAAATGCCATATGATGTGATCCAATTTTGAGGTGCCGATGACCTTTTCATCAGTGGGTTTTTCGGAGAAAAACTGCCGTACTGCCGAATCTCCGATTAGGAGGCTTTCTCTGTGGATTTTCCTTAATCCGGGAAAGCAAGGATATCATCTTCAATGGCGAAGAGTGATGTTGACTGAGAGTTCCTCTGGTCTTTCAGAGGTTCAAGTTATCAAAGTGGTCAAGAGCCAACTTCAATCCAGAAATAAAACTGGAGGAGAGAGAATGTTCGGACGCAGCATTTCCTGACGAGGCAAGAACTGACGACTCGATTAAGAGGACTTTTATCACTAGGGGACAAGACCGACTAGAGTGATAGTGATGCAATATGACTGTGAATGTAAATCAATAATGCATGATGCATGTATGTATATGATGACAAAACTGACGCGACACACAAACTGACAGGTGAACACGACTGGATACTCGGCCATCGCAGGGCGAATAAGTATCGTTGGTTCAGAATAGCAATTCCACCTTGCTTAGGAGAGATAGTCCCTGTTGGGAGCTATGTTGATCGGGCTTAGGAGATAAGAACTCGGCCGAGGCATGTCGGACGAAACAAGGTCTCTGACACAGTTGATCCCTTCATTCAGTCATACTGGGTTAGAAGGAGTACTTTGATTCCGTACTTTGAGGTTCGCTTACTTCTGGAGAAGCGATCGATGTTATTTCAATGTTCAACAGTCAAAAGAAATTGCCGACTTTATTTTAAAAGCAGAAAAAGTTTTAACAAGTAAATTCATTTTTGTTTTATTTCAAGAATCGTTAATCATGTTAACAACGTCGTTCTGTAAAGCTAAAACAAATAAGAATTACAAACAAAAGCACAAAGGCTCAAATTTTATTGATAAAATGGAGATCAGCCAAACGCGTGATTCCAAAGAGTGTATACAAAGTTAGAAAATGGTAATTTACAGGGAAAAGGGCTACGTTGAAACATAACGACCACTATCCTTCTACCAACTTTGAATTCGGGACATCCTGAGCTTTTGTCGAAGATGACCTTGACTGGAGTTTTCCTTCGATGGATGATGTAACTGCTGCCGAGGGACTTGCCTCTGTTGAACATAGTTACTTGCCATTATCCCTAATTTTTGCCTGGATTGTACTGTGATGTTTCCAATCCATCGGGATTCTATTTTGTCTCTAACTTTTGCCTGGACCGCCCTTTCGGGTTTTCAATCCACTGAGACGTTTTTTTTTTTTTTTTTTTTTAGCTTAGGCGAAGTATTTCTTGACTACATCAACATTCGTGGGGTAGGCAAATTCCTCTCCGTCCATGGTTGCAAGTCTCAAGGCGCCGCCTGAGAAAGCTTTCGTGACCACATAGGGGCCATCATAATTCGGAGTCCACTTGCCCCGAGAGTCAGTGAGAAATGATTGTATCTTCTTGAACACGAGGTCTCCTTTCCTGAAGACGCGAGGTCGGACCTTTTTGTCAAACGCCTTCTTCATTCTTTGTTGATACAACTGACCATGTCATAGTGCCGTGATTCTCTTTTCTTCGATCAGATTCAGTTCGTCGTGTCGACTTTGACACCATTCAGCTTCGGGTGAGCTTAGCTTCCATCAGTACTCAGATTGATGGGATCTCTACTTCTATGGGGAGCACTGCCTCCATGCCATATACTAGAGAGAAAGGGGTTGCCCCTGTTGAAGTGCGGACAGATGTGCGATAACCATGAAGAGCAAAGGGTAGCATGTCGTTCCAGTCTTTGTAGGTTACAACCATCTTTTGAACGATCTTCTTGATGTTCTTGTTAGCTGCTTCTACCGCTCCGTTCATCTTGGGTCGGTAGGGAGATGAGTTATGGTGTTCGATCTTGAACTCTGAGCACAACTCTTTCATCATCTTGTTGTTCAAGTTAGATCCATTATCAGTAATGATCTCGCTTGGAACACCATAACGACAGATGATATTGATTTTGATAAATTGGACCACCACTTGTCGGGTTACATTGGCGAATGATGCAGCTTCGACCCACTTGGTGAAGTAATCAATGGCTACCAGGATGAACCAATGTCCGTTTGAAGCCTTGGGCTCAATCATGCCAATCATGTCGATTCCCCATATCGAGAAAGGCAATGGAGAAGAGAGAACTTTGAGATGTGATGGCGGTACATGAATTTTGTCAGAGTATATCTGACATTTGTGACACCTCCTCATGTACTTGTAGCAGTCGGATTCCATGGTCAAACAGTAGTACCCTGCTCTTAGAATTTTTCTCGCCATTGTATGTCCGTTGGCATGAGTGCCAAAGGATCCTTCATGAATTTCTTTCATAAGCATGTATGCTTCTGGTCTGTCTACGCATCAGAGCAAGACCATGTCAAAATTTCTCTTATAGAGAGTGTCACCGCTCAGGAAGAAGTTTCCAGCCAATCTTCTGAGGGTTTTTCTGCCTTTTCTGAGTGCCCCAGGTGGGTACTCTTGTTTCTAAAGGAAGCATTTGATATTGTGATACCAAGGTTTGTCGTCTATGACTGCTTCAATCGTGAAGACGTAAGCGGGTCGTTCAAGGCGCATTATGTTGATCTTAGGTAAGTCGTTCCATTGACCTACACTAATCATGGAAGAGATAGTGGCTAATGCATCAGCCATGTGATTCTCCTCACGAGGGATGTGATGAAACTCGACTCTGTTAAAGAAGGGTAACAACCTTCTTGCGAAGTCTTTGTAAGGAATCAATCCTGATTGGTATGTGTTCCAATCTCCTTTTATCTGATTGATAACGAAGGCTAAGTCGCCGTATACGTCCAAGTTTTTGATCCTTAAATCAATTGCTTCTTCGAGACCCATGATACAAGCTTCGTATTCGGCCTCGTTGTTTGTACATTTGAACGTAAGTCTAGTGGTGAAAGGAATGTGGGTACCCTGAGGGGTAACAATGATTTCCCCAATTCCGTTTTCGTAATGATTAACTGCTCCGTCAAAGATAAGTCCCCATTGGGAACCTGGTTCTGGCCCTTCACTGGGTAACGGTACATCGCAGTCTTTCATATTTAGATACATGACATCTTCGTCTGGGAAGTCAAACCCGATTGGTTCTTGATCGTCAATCGGTTGATGAGCCAAATGATCGGCTAAAATACTTCCCTTAACGGCTTTTTGAGCGTGATACTCTATGTCATATTCTGATAACAACATCTGCCAACGGGCAATTCTTCCTGTGAGAGCAGGTTTTTCGAAGACGTACTTGATTGGATCCATTTCTAAGATTAACCAAGTAGTATGACGAATCATGTATTGGCGAAGACGTTTGGCTGCCCAAGCCAAAGCACATCAAGTTTTCTCAAGCATCGTGTACCGAGTTTCGCAGTCGGTGAATTTCTTACTTAAATAGTAAATGGCAGACTCTTTCCGTTTGGTTTCGTCCTGTTGGCCAAGTACACATCCCATTGAGTCTTCCAAGACTGTGAGGTAAATGATCAGTGGTCTTCCTTCCACTGGAGGTGATAGAATCAGTGGGTTCAACAGGTATTCCTTAATACTGTCGAAGGCGGTTTGGCAATCTTCTGACCAAACACAATCCTGGTTCTTTTTGAGTAATTTGAAAATTGGCGCACATGTGGCGGTCATAAGGAATATGAATCTGGAGATGTAGTTCAAACGTCCCAGGAATCCTCTGACTTGTTTTTCAGTTTTCGGAGAAGGCATTTCTTGAATGGCCTTGACCTTGTCAGGATCAACCTCAATTCCTTTCTGGCTGACGATGAACCCTAGTAATTTCCCTGAACGGACGTCGAAGGTGCACTTGTTGGGATTCAAGCGGAGCTTGAATTTTCTTAGACGTTCGAACAATTTTGACAGATGTTCAACGTGCTCACTCTCTGTTTTTAATTTTGCAATCATATCATCGACATATTCCTCGATTTCCTTGTGTATCATGTCATGAAACAGAGTAGTCATGGCCCTTTGATAGGTTGCCCCGGCGTTCTTTAAACCGAACGGCATTACCTTGTAATAAAAGGTACCCCATGGGGTAATGAACGAAGTTTTCTCCATGTCTTTCGGCGCCATTTTGATCTGGTTATAGCCCAAGAATCCATCCATGAAGGAGAAAATTTTGAATTTTGCTGTGCTGTCTACCAGCATGTCAATGTGCGGTAAAGGAAAGTCGTCCTTTGGACTAGCCTTGTTTAGATCCCTATAGTCGACACACATTCTGACCTTTCCGTCCTTTTTAGGAACGGGTACGATGTTGACTAACCATTGAGGATATTCAGATGTAGCGAGGAAACCCGCGTCAATCTGTTTCTGTACCTCCTCTTTGATTTTGATGGCCATGTCCAGGTGAGTCCGTCTCAACCTCTGCTTTACTGGCGGACATTCCGATCTCAACGGTAAGTGATGTTCCACGATGTTGGTATCCAACCCTGGCATATCCTGATAGGACCAAGCGAATACATCGGGAAATTCTCTGAGAAGCTTTATCAAACCCTCTCTGGCAGTTGGACTGAGCAGTGCCCCAATCCTGATTTCTTTTCTCTCTTGCTCTGAACCCAAGTTTACCGTTTCCAACAGTTCTTTGTGAGGTTCAATGGACCTTTCCTCTTGTCTAAGTAATCGGGAGATCTCTTCCAGAATTTCGTTGTCAACTTCTTCTTCAGCCTCGAATACCGAGAACTCAAAGTTGGGAGAAGGCATCGGATCGTATGTTTCAACGGGGTTTAAAACAAGCAATCTGCATGACGTGATGATTCATGTTTAGAAGAGATAGAGGAAAATGCAAGTGTGTGCAGTGTTTTATTTTACTGCTTGTTTTTTATTATTGAATGTTTTTTAGGAGTACCATTTTCTGAAAAAAGCGAAAAGAGAAAACAGCAATAAATGCGGAAATTACAGAACGACATTATTTTATTAATGAACAAGTCGAATCTTGAAACTACAGCCCTATAAAACAAAACTCTGTCGCTTTGGGCAAAGCGAAGAGGGATATTTTATAGAAAGCGAGCCCTATCAAAACATCCGTTTCACCTGGGCAGGGTGAAAGGTTAAAGATGGCAATTACTTTGACTGATGAACGATCTTCGGAACCTCGACGGCAACCCATTGGCGGCGAACTCCTCGGTGAATTACAAAGTCTGGCACCTTCCTCGATTTGTCTTCAGAAATAACACTGATTTCTGGTGGAGCAGGATCATTGGAATCTGTCTCCCAGGCAGAGTTGCCGTAGGAGAATTCCTCAGTTGCATTTTGCATAGCATTTGTGCTCTCAGCTGTATCTCCCCATCCAGTTGGCTAGATATCTTCGAGCCTGATACGAGAGCTTTCGGGAGTGGTGTACTTGACCATAAAGTCGTATTTTCCACTTGGTTGTCCCAAGGTGTCCCACACTTCTTTCGAACTGGAGGAGTCATCTCTCTCGATGACGTTGACCTCGGGAAAAGCATAGTTGATGAATTCAAGTCCTGCAAACGTTGCAAATTCATCTTCATGTCGAGTAGTTTCTGAATGACCTGAGTGTTGATCCCATGACATGGTGGGGACACAGGTATTCTGTTCAATGATGCTCAGCTGAGTTTCATTACTCGGTTGACTCTCTTGCCCCAAGTTTCCTGGATAAGGTTGCCACATTGGCAGACCATCCATTGGGCCATAGTAGTTGTAGTCAAAGTTGTCTTTCATCAGAGTGTCCTCCTCTAATGAATTTGGCGGAGCACGACATCCTTCCGGATCACAATCTCCATATATCATTTCGACGTCTGACCTGGGTATAAATCTCGGACTCTGTGCGGGATAGCAAAATAGCGTAGGCACCTCTTCCTGAGACATATAACTGTCCTTGTTAAGATAGGACTTCCATTCTTCATCTGTGTCAGAGGGATCTTCCTTATTGATAGCATGTACTGCCTGAGACACCGGGTGGAGGAAACCTCCACTGTGGAAGAAGTTCAGAATGGGATGAAGACTTTCATCGTTAGCAGCTGTCTGGGTACAGGTTGCAGAAAAACCAAGACCCTTCTTTGTTTTATTGTCAATAGGAATGACAAGCTGTCCCCATCCTGTTGTATCGGTACTCTCGACCGCTTTGACAGCATCTTTGTATGAGGAAATCGAGGTTCCTCCTTTGAACTGATTGTCTTTGCTTACCTACAATGCTTGGAACTACATTCCAACAACCTCCTCGGGTTCTATACCAGTAGATGATGATAAGTTACTCACGAGCAAGGCCTGTTCTCCACAAACTGTGACAAGTTGATGATTCTTGATGAACTTTAGCTTTTGGTGGAGGGTTGACGTAACCGCTCCAGCCTGATGTATCCAAGGTCTTCCTATTAAACAATTGTATGTTGCCCAGATGTCCATGACCTGGAAAGTGACTTGGAAAGTGTGAGGACCGATAGTTATGGGAAGACCAACTTCGCCGATAACTATTTTTCTGGATCCGTCGAACGCTTTGACGACGACCTCGTTGATTCTCATCGGAGGGCCTTTGAATGATAATTGCATCAAAGTGGACTTCAGCATAACATTCAGGGCTGACCCTGTGTCTATCAGTACGCTGGCTAAAGCATCGTCCTGGCAGTTAACTGTAATGTTGAGCGCCATGTTATGACGGCGACCCTCTTCGGGTAATTCCTCATCACTAAATCCCAAATTGTTGCAGGAAGTGATGTTAGAGACAATACTATCGAACTGTTTGATTGTTACATCCTGTTCCACAAAGGCTTGCTCCAAGACTTTCTGTAGAGCCTCCCTGTGGGCTTCTGAACTGAGTAACAGTGATAATACCGAGATCTTTGAAGGAGTCTGTAACAGTTGATCAACAATGTTGTATTCACTCCTTTGGATGAGCTTCAGCATCTCATCATTATTTTTTGAAAGGTCGGGATTACTGGATTGACCGACTGGTGGATCAGGAGCTTCCGTCTGAAGTTCCTTTTCTTTGTTAGGTTCTCCAACTCCTCGGTTGAAGATTCTACCGCTCCGTGTTACACGACTGATGTCTGCAATATTCACGACAGAGGGTAATGGAATTTCCTTTCCATTTTCAACTGTCGTTGCACCGTATTTGTAAGGGATAGCCTTAGTTGATTCATACGGTATTGGTCCCGGCAGATAGATGACTATGGGAATCTTCTGGTTTTTCTGACCATCGTAGGTAATCTCGATCCGTTCCTGGTTGGGAACTTTAGATTCGTCAAGTAGAGGGATAATGGCAAAAACATCCCTAGTCCTGTGATGACCAGAGATTGTGACAACATCCTCAACTTGATCGGCAAGGTAGTTCGGCGTCCAGTTGATGGGTCCAGAACCCGGATATGGGCGAATCTCTCCACGATCCACCTGACCCTGAAGAGCTGCTCTCACAAGGTAACACCCTTGGTTACTTTCCGAACAGACGCTACAACGGTCATAATTGTGTAGTGGCACCTGGCCACGCCCACTTTGAATACAATGTAACCTCACTAGGTTAGCTTCCACTGATCGGACATCCTGACTCTGACGCCGAGTGGGGTTTCTGTTATTGATACTAATTTGCTGAGTATCTTCATCCATATAAATTGGCATCCACCAGTGATTTAACAAGTGCTGAAGTGCTTCCTGGACAAGGGTACAACCTCGATCGTTTTTGCAACCTGCTTTACAATTTTGATAGTCGTGTGATATTAAGAATCCGAGTCGGACCTGTTCAGCATATAACTCTACCAGGTTGGTATTCATTATGCGAATATCAAAGATCTGAACCATGTTGATCTGATAAGAGTTCCTATCATGGTAGTCTTGGATCCATCCAAGATCCATCTGACGCTGGAAGGCCTCCTGTATGAAAGAGCATCCCTGTTTGTTTACCGAGCAAGTCAGACAGGAACTGTAATTGTGCCGTGGCAGATTATGATACTGGCTTTGCCTTGAGTGCATCGCCACTAGGTTGACATTCATCGCACGGATGTCGTGGTTCTGAATAACGTTGGAATTCATGTAGACCATGTTAACTCCACGAACTCGGTGCTCTTGGATCCATCCAAGATCCATCTATTCCTGTAGAGCTGCTTGCATCACAGAACATCCTTGGTTGTCTTTAGAGCAGATATCGCACTGGTGATAATTATGAGGTGGCACATGGCCATATCCACTTTGTCTATAATGCATCTTGACCAGATTGGTCTTTAACAAGAGTACATCGTGAATTTGATAGACATTGTTAGTCTCTCCTTCTATCAAATTGACTGCAGCCTTCTCGTGTTGAGGCAGCGGGTTCGTAAGAACATTAGGATTCGTATCCTTGAAGGATAAGACCCCGCTCCTAACAAGCTTTTGTACGTCGAATTTGAAATTGAGACAGTTCTCTATGTTATGCCCTAAACCTTCTTGGTGGTAAGGGCAAGTTTGATCCACCTTAAACCAAAAAGGCGAATTTTCCGGTACTGTAAGAGGAGATTTAGTCTGAATGTGCCCCTTAGCTAGTAGTAACGGAAACAACTCTGCGTACGAAACGGGTATAGGATCAAATCCTGGTGGCCGTGTTGTACGGTTGTTGTTGTATGGAGGACGAGTCTGCTGAAGAGGCTGTTGTGTCCTTTACTGATCAGGTTGGCTCTGCGCAACCTGAGGTTGATACGTAGGAATAGGCGCAGGGTTGATAGCAGGAGTCACAGCTGCTACCGGTTGATAACGTCGCCTTTGCTTTCCGAGAGAGATATTCCCAATATCTTGCTCTTTTTTCTTAGGGAGAGCACTACCGTATTTTTTAGTACCGCTCGTCGATCCAGTGTCTTTTACCAAACGTCCTTCTCGGACGGCTTCCTCAAGACGTACGCCCATGCCAACCATTTCGGTGAAATCACTGGGCGCACTAGCAACCATTCGATCATAGTAAAATGAGCTTAAGGTCTTTAAGAAGATCTTTGTCATCTCTTTTTCCTCAAGGGGTGGAAAAATTTGAGCGGCGATTTCACGCCACCTTTGAGCATACTCCTTAAAGGTTTCCTTGTCCTTTTGCGACATCGATCTGAGTTGATCTCTGTTGGGTGCCATGTCCAAATTGTATTTGTATTGTTGGACGAAGGCAGTGCCAAGATCTCTGAATGTACTGATCGTAGCACGGTTTAGACCCATGTACCATTTGAGTGTGGCACCGGTTAAACTATCCTGAAAGTAGTGAATCAGTAGGTCCTGATTTTCCGTCTGAGCTGACATCTGCCGAGCGTACATCACCAGATGGCTTTGAGGGCAAGAGTTACCCTTGTATTTTTCAAAGTCGGGCACTTGGAACTTGTGCGGGACTTTCACATTTGGGACCAAGCAGAGATCTGCGGCGTCCTTTCCAAATAGATCCTGACCGCGAATGGCTTGCAGTTCCTTCTGCATTTCCAGGAACTGTTCCTAGAATTCCTCCATTCTGTCAAACATAGTTTCCTTCTTACCAGAAGGTGTCTGTGGAATCTGTCCTTCTGGGAAAGTGTGCACCACAGGGGGTGGTACCGTGACTACGGTAGCGAATCTTGGCATTTCCTGAAGTTTCTAACCTTCAGGAGTCTTTAGCATGCCCCTGGCATCTTCGCTTTCCCAAAGTTTGTAACCTTCAGGCCCAGCGGCTTCTGTTGTGATTCCCTGATCTTCAGTGATCGGCGGAACATATCCTTCCGGGATATAGTTAATAGGCATGCCCCAAGGACGATCTTTCGGCATTTGATACCTAGGATCATACTTCTCCACTATGGGCGTTGAGGTGATCTCTGAGATCACAGTTCATTGTAGCTGAGCTTCTGCCATGGCTTGCATGTCGTTACGAATCTTTCTCATATCCTCTCTCAGAGCGTCGATCTCTTCTTTCAACTCTCTGTTTTCTTCCTCAAGATCATCCATCTTTTTCTGACGATTGGCCCGAGTAATATACGAATGAGACAGTTTGACTCTAGAACCGAGATACAAACGTGAGATTCGTAGGTAAGAAGAATACGCGATGTGAGAATGATGAATGCAATGATTATATTAATTGTTTAAGGTTTAATCGAAATAAACTTCGATAATTAGATTGCAAATATCAAACAGTGGGGAAACCCCTTTTTATTGAATTCAAAGGATTACAGAAATGGAAATACAGTAGATTACAAGGTGCAGAAACAGAAACCTAAACTAATGGGTCCCGAGTCCTCTCTGAAGAGAAATCGGGTGTTGATTATGGTATCTTCCTTTTCTTTGACCGGGGCTCTTGGGCCGTTGTCGGGTTGTCATTCCTTTGCCAAGTGAAAGGAGCGAGCAAATTCCTTTGGTCATCTTGATTCTCCACAGCATGTTGCTCTAAAATCTCAATCAGAGCATCTTTCTCTTCCAGTAATTGCTGTATTTTGATGCACTCTACGTCGAGGGTGCGGTACTTGTTCTTCCAAGACCTTCTCTCCTTTTGAACTTTCTTGAGAGTAACCTGAAGCTTTTCAGTTTCCGTCATGAAGTACATGACAGATTCCTTTGGCGGAAGAATTCCGTAACGAGGATAAGGCATCTTTAGCTTGAGAGCTCCAGTTTGTACCCAATGGAGATAAGACTCCACCGAGACACAATCCGGTTTTCCTAGAGACTCTCGTCCTTTCTTATGAACATGCTTCTAAGCTTGCACTATTTCCATCTTTAGTGCTCTGTCGTTTTCTCCTTCCTTGAAGAAAAGACCTTCCAGATGAACACCCCGTGGGATGTGTCTCATCGGGTATCCAAATTGACGATGAACGAGAACTGGATGATAGTTGATTCCTCCCTTAGTTCCTACAAGGGGTACGTTGGGGAAGTTTCCACAACAGTCAATGATTCTGATTCCATCATAAATCCTATTACACCAATCTATATCAGAGTTGGTAAGAGACATGATCTTCTGCGACCAACGTAAGGCACTCTTACAATCCCAAAAAGCAGCAGACTTGGGCAAGTGAGAGATAAACCATTTGTAAAGCAGAGGTACACAGCATGTGATCTCCCCTCAGTTGTACAAATTTCCCAGGTGTACAAAATGATACGCATCTGCGAGCAAAGTCGGCACAGGATTTCCAATGAGAAAAACCTTAATGGAGTTGATATCTACAAAGTTATTGATGTTGGGAAACAAAAATAACCCGTAGGTGAGCAAGACAAAGATGCTTTCAAAAGCAGTCACGTTCCCTATACTGGCAAAATACAGGGCTTTCTTTGTCAAGAACTGGGCTGGCAAACCTTGTATGCCACCCTTGGTAGTTAGGTGAGTCCTAACCTCAGAGTCGTCCAAATGAATTGCTCTTGCAATGGTCTGATTCTTTGGAATTTCTTCCAGTCCAGAAAATGGAGCTCGATCATTGATATGTAAATCGATCAGGTGAGAATACTCCTCCAGCGTTGGTGCTAGCTGGTAATCCGGGAATGTGAAACAGTGATAAACCGGATCGTAGAACTGAATGAGCACATCCATGATTCCCTCAATCACATGGACTCTTAATAGTGGTAGCAAACCTCCGTGCTTGGCTCTGAAAGCCTCAGGGTTAGTAATCATCCTTGCTAACCTTCTTAAATCCTCTAGCTTTGGAACCTTGAAGGTGTACGTATGAGTTCTCCTTCTACCGAAATCCATTAGTGTAATCTTTTTCTCTGATATTTGCAATCACAGTCTTAGTTTAATTTGAAAAACAGAAAGACTAGAAGAGAAGATTTTTTGAATGTTTTAATGTTTTTTTTAGATGAATGCATGAATGCAGCACACAAAAACATAGAAAAAACATGGGGTCAAAGGGTCGTTGTCATGAAGTCAAGGCTCTACCCATCCCCAAAGGTTTATACTAGGGTGATTTTTGTACCTGTACTCATTATCATCAGCTCCTCCCAGGAAAGCAAAACAACAAGCGGATCGCCAGCGAGTTGTAGAGCAATCTTAGAGTAAGTGCCATTCACCGAGAATAGATCACCAGCCTCAAATGAGGGTAGTATCGCGTAACAACTATTTTTGATATTTTCCACACTATAAAAGGGTTTGGCTCCTCAGCTTCTCAGACTTAACAATCGGCCCATTGTCTAGGTGAGAGAATGGGTTGCATTGGTCAGCCTCCACTGAGGTTGATGGTCGACCTCGTCGCCATCACTTATCTTAAGTGTATACTCAATCTTTCCACATACGGCATCACCCGCATTCCCATTAGCAGAAAAATAAACACGTATAGCAATTAGGAAAAGCAGTATATATATTTGTCCTAATCATCCTAGACCTTTAAAGCTATGAATCCTAAGTTCCTGACAGAAAATGGGTTCCCCGGCGGAAGCCCCAATCTGTGGTTTTCACACAAGAGGTGAAAAGGTTTGAAAGAAAGGTCCCACGGTGGGCGCCATTTTTCTGTAGCGAGCGATTTTGGATGCGGTTCTCAAGCGCTGGTCGCTCTCTGTGGTTGAGCTTACTACAGGTCAATTCATTTTTTATCCTATTGTGAGCTGAATAAGGAAGGGAAATAGATGTCTCCAATTAACCCTGCTTTGCATACTGAGTTTAAACAGCGGTCTGTTAGGTTATGAATGATATCAATGTGGGGGGGGGCCTTTGTACTGGTTATTTGTATTTTCGCCAATACTGATTTCTTTCTTCTCTTTCTAGGACTTTCTGGCGGGGAACAAGGATTAGGATGTTAGGACTGATGCTTTGGGATTTTTGGTTTTTTTGTTGATTGTGCTCGCTAAGATCTTTTCTTTCGACCTTATGCCTACGTATTCATGGTTGTTTTTGGTGTCTTGTTCAAAGCCCAAGACGTGAAGCGAAAGGTGGTTTGTATCTTGTTCAAAGCCCAAGATGTGAAGCTGAAAGGTCTCAACTTTAGAGAGAATTTGTCATCTCTAAAGAGGGGGTTGTATGTCACAACTGTTTATGAAGGAGAATTACTTTAACCGGGATTTGTGAATCCGGCAATGCCATAATTTCCTTAAAAGGGACTTTCCAACCTGAAGGAGAAGACTTTAACTCAGTGTTGAGCAATGCTATCTTTCCTTAGGAATTTCTCATGCTAAAAGAGGGACAGTGGCATGGATGTAGATGATCCAGAGGCTTGCCGCTTACAGCAATTAGATGGAGGGGAAGGAGTTGTTGATGTTTGTGTACTGTGGACGAGGCACAGTTTTGATGCTAAAAGGTTAATTGGATCAACCAGTGGTTTTCTTATACGAAGCCTAAGAGGAGGCTAGTATGTGTCTCGTACAAAGCCCGAGAGAGAGAGGCTAAAAGATTTTGACTCGACGATGGAGTCTTTTGGTATCTCGTATAAAGCCCGAAATGAAGGCTATGATGACTCAACAGGAGAGTTTTTGTATCTCGTACGAAGCCCGAGATGAAGGCTAAAATTTGTTTGGCTCAATAAGAACCTTTTTGTATCTCGTATAAAGCCTGAGATGGAGGCGGAAAGGTGATTGACTCAACGAGGGAGTCTCTTATGTGTCTCGTACAAAGCCCGAGAGAGAGGCTAAACATTGTTTGACTCCGCTGGGGAGGATCATTATACAAATCCCAAGAGAAGGCTAACTTCACTGAAGAAGGATCATTATACAAAGCCTAAGAGGAGGCTATGGTAACTGTTTCAGTTAAGTGACAGGTCCAGTAGACTGATTGTTGAAAGAGAAAATCAGTTCTTATATGAGCAACACTGTACTCAAGGATTTGATTCGAGGATCCGGGTTATTCCTATTTTTTTTAAGGAAGCGGGAAATCTGAAGGGTATTAAGACTGTCCGAGTCTACGAGTTTCCTTCCTAGTTTTGAAAGGGTCACTTGAGAATGTCTTGAAGACTCAAGGAGATTAGACTGTCCAAGTCTAGAGTTTTATCTTTTGTACTATGTTTGAGAAATAGTAGTAGACTCTATGAAAGGACTGTTCTATCAAGATGACTAAGTTCTGTTCCTATACCTCTAGGAGGTCGTCGGGACAATTTGTATGAAGCCCAAGAGGAGGCTGGATACTTTTAAGAAGCCGACGGGTCCTTGTACAAAGCCCAAGAGGAGGCTATCATTCCTGAAAGAAGAGATCATTATACGAAGCCTAAGAGGAGGCTGTGAATACTTCTAAGAAGCCGTAGGGTCCTTGTACTAAGCCCAAGAGGAGGCTATCATTCCCGGAGGAAGAGATCATTATACGAAGCCTAAGAGGAGGCTGTGAATACTTCTAAGAAGCCGTAGGGTCCTTGTACTAAGCCCAAGAGGAGGCGGGGTTGCTTTTAGGAAGCCTGTGGGTCCTTGTATGATGCCCAAGAGGAGGCCGATGCTTTTAAGAAGCCCGTGGGTCCCCAAACCCCGAGAAATTCAAGGCAATGCTATTCATCGAGAATAAATCAAAGTCAGGAAAGTTCGAGAATTTGGAAGAACCTCAAAGATGCCATTCACAGAGAATACATTCATCTTTGAGAGTAGAGTTTCTTTACAATTCCTAATGAGGACAGCCGAAGAGAAGACTGTATCTGGTGATCCTATTGGGGATCTAGTTGTCTATTTCTATGAATAAACGAAACGGCGTCACCTAGTTCTAGACGTAGTTGTCGGGGAAACTCTAAATATCTATACTATTATTACACAGTTGATATGAGTTTATGAAAGAAGACTTACAGTGAAACAGCCCCACAATACAGTTATATGTATATGAAAGCGGTAAATGAAAGCGTATAAACATTTACTCGGTTGTAGAGCTTCCATGCTGTTTGGTTAGTTGTTCAACAAAGAAAGATTGAAAAACAACAGTATATTCAAAATCAAAGGAGAAAGTGCTTTGAAAAAGAAAGGTTTGGGGCTTACAGCTCAAGGAGAGGCCCGGGGTTTTATCAGTGAGCGCACTGTTTGAATTTGTACAGAGGGACTTATACAAGTGACTGTGGCCCAAAAATGTTTTATGTACAAGGGTGTTGGGTCTTACACTCTAATAGAGGCCTAAAAAAAGTTTAAAGAAAAAGAGATGGGTCTTACTACTCGAGGGTAGGCCCAGATGATTTTTCGTTTAAAATGGCGATTGCGCCGAGGTTTTCTTTTAATGCGAAGGGACTTGTACAATAAGTGAGGCCCAAAAATGGTTTTGGTTAAAAAGGGATTGGGTCTTACACTCTAATAGAGGCCCAAAAAGTTTTAAAAGAAATGGGTCTTACTACTCGAGGGTAGGCCCAAAATTTGTTTTTCAACGGATGATGATCGCGTTGAACTTTTTGAAATACAACGGGACTTATACAATAAGTGAGGCCCAAAGTTAGGTTGTATTTACAAAGGGTTGGGTCTTACACTCTATTAGAGGCCCAAAAGTTTTGAATGGGTCTTATAGCTCAAGGAGAGGCCCAAAAGGTTATTTTTAAAAGGCGACGATCGCGCCGTTTGTTTTAGACGGTATCGGGACTTATACAATACACTGAGGCCCAAATGATTTGGTCAAAAAAGGATTGGGTCTTACACTCTATTAGAGGCCCAAAAGTGTTTTGAAAATGATTTATGAGGGGTGAATTAATCCAAAAACCCTAATTTGTTTTCAAAAATGTATTTAATTGAATAAAAATTCAATTAAAATGATAAAAATTGTTTAACATGTGAAAAACAAATTGTGATCTTGGATTAATGTTTCAAAAATTAAGTATTGACCTACAAAATAATTAGAAAGCATTAAAAGTTGCAAAATCAAGGTGGAAAATATATTTTAAATGTTAAAAACAATTAAAACATTAATTCTTTGAAAAAATATTAATTATAAGAAATAAATAACATTTTTGGGATTTTTTGGGAAAATAAAATATTTTAACATTTTTGTGAATTATTAAAAAAAGAATCAACTCAAAATCATTAAAACTCATAGAGAAATTAATTTTTGAATCAATTAAATAAAACCACAAAATTCAAATATTCAAATTTTGAAAAAAGGCGCCAAGAACACGCGCGTGTTCTGGGCTTGGCCAGATTTGCATTTTCTCTCCAATCTCACTGAATACTTGATTATAACATGCAATCCACATATCATTATGCTCGTCTTAACCTCACGATCATGTCTATGTCAATTAATTTCATTTAAATTAAACATATAACAAGAAATCATGAAAAATCCTCAAGAACCCTAATTTCTGCATTAAGGCTAGGATTTTTGATACACGATTCAAACAAAGCAATTAATTGAGGGAAAACATTCCATGCATGATTATGAACATATGGCCAAATTATTGTGCAGTAAAAATTGCATGGATCATAGAGTTAGAAGAGCTCATGCTTACCACTTGCAACTGGTGATCGTGATTTGTGTTGGAGGTGTTACAGCTAGGTTCCAATAATGTGGATAGCTTCCCTAGGTGCCAAGTGATGTGTCTGAGTGCTTGGAATGGATTGAAATGGTTTGGAGTTGAAGATGGCATCTCAACTGCAAAACTGTCAAGAACTTGAGCAATTGGCTGGTGATTTTGTGAAATTTGTGTTCCAGATGTTATGTGAGTGTTTGGATCACTTCTATATGGTGTATGTGAGGTGTGTGAGTGATTGGTTTGAGTGGAATTGCCCTCTAGCTCAAAACCCGATAGTTACCTTGTTAAGAAAGGCATTTTTGCCAAGAGAAAGAGATTTTGAGAAAGGCAAGTGTTGTAGGCCTTTGGTGTACTTAAACTGAACATAATTGAGCTCTATTTATAGTAGAGCAAGTTTGTTTTGGGATCCACAGTGAATGGCAACTGCAGCAGGTGTTTGTTCAATGTTAGCCAATGGAAATGCAAGTCTCCTCTAGCCATTGACTAGAGGTTAGGGCACAAAGCTTTGGTTCCCTTGGTCTTGGATAAGTCTTGACTGATTTCAGATGAGAATGGCTCAGACCATGCCACCTTGATGCTTCCATTGAATGCTTCAATCCAAATTTGGAGTCTTGTCCCTATTTTGGCCATTCTAGGTTCAACATGCTATTTCTTGTTCCATGGACTTTGGAGGCTTGGCTCAGTGATTGTCCCCTTTAGATTCAATCCTCAGATGTGTCCAAGTGGATAGGAGCATTTGAATTTGGCTGATTTTGGCAAATCGAGCAAAATTGCCAATTCTGCCTTGCCTTTGACAGATTTCAGCAAGGCAACTTGCCAATGTCATATCTCATAGTGTAAGTTGAATTTGGTAATGTTCTTGACCATTTTGGAAAGCCCTTACATGATACAACAACTGTTTGAACATGTTTGGTTTTGAAAAATCCCCCTACATTTGGCAAAAAGTAAGGCAAAATCTGACTTAGTGAAATTTTCACTAAGTGTTGGAACAAAGTGTTTTCTCTTGATTTTGATCACTCCATAACTCAAAATCCATGAGGAATTTGGACATAGGTCAGTATGAAGCTTTTGTAGAGGGTAATGAGATCTATAAATCAAGCTTTGAATGGGGCACAATGGCCTTGTGGTTTAGGAGTTATGGTCCTCCAAAGTTGGTGCATTAGTGGTACTTTTTCATAACTTAGAAATTTTTCTAAGTTTTATGGTTACCCCTTTTACAAGTTATCCAACTTTTCTTGATTTTTCTTGATGAATGATGATTCAAATCATACATTAACATCATTTTAGGGTTAAAAATCCATTTTGGTGAAAAATCTCAAAAAGTCAAAGTTGACTTTTGTGCACAGTTGACTTTTTATCAGATGAATTCCAAACTATGCAATTCTTCAGGAAATCATGTCCTTGACCTAAATCAAACTTGGTGGACATGTTCCATGGGTGTCATAGGGTATATTGATGCATGTCTTAGGGCTTGGGAGCTTGTCCTGGTCAAAAGTCAAAGTTACAGTTGACTTTTCTCATAAAACCCTAATTGTGGTCCAGATGAAATTGAGACTTGTTGCTCAAGTTTCTTAGATCAATCCATTGTCCCAAATGGATCAATGTGACATATTGGAGATCCTCAAATCCTCTCTTGAGGTCTTGGCTCATGGTTTGTCCCAAAAGCCAACTTGGGGGTGAATTAGGTCAAGAAACCCTAATTCCTGATTTTTGATGAATGCATCCCCTGAGGCAAGATTGACTTGATGATTGGGTCCATGAGGTTCCATGGAGTATATTAGGTTGTGTTTTGGATCTTTGGCTTGTCCCCAAATGACAAATTTCCATCTGGAGGCCCTGGTCGATCAAAACCCTAATTTGGTGACACTGTCGATCTTGAGACTTGATCCACCTAGAAGGGAGCAGCCTTGTGCTTAATCCTTGAAGTGGGAGTCCTTTTGATCCATTGTGGATGTTTGAGAGGTTAGACAAGTTGAAGATCATGTCATTCATTGATTGATCCTTTGTCTAAGCACTCAGAGAGGGCTTGAAACCCTAATTTTGATTGTAGTGGATGCTCACCCATCTTTGGGGAGACTGATGAAGTATGATGGTTCCTCCATATTATGATGATGATTTGCACAATGATGGGAAATATTAGTGGTCAAAATTTGGGGTATGACACTCAACTTCGGCACTGAGGTCGAGAAGCAATAGTACATTCATCCCTCGGGGTGCAGTACTATCGCTAATCGAGGAGTGTTTCCACTGATTCTTTCCCAAAAGGAAACCCTATAGCAAGTTCCCAGCATTGGGTCCTCGGATCGACATGTGTAATGGGTTTTCCATTTCTGGTCTGCCATTATCACGTCTCGGGAGGAGTGTCGTTACTGAGTCCTCGGGAATGGTCGCCAGAGTCGACAGTTTTCCAGGTTACATTCAATCATCTGCGCTAATGCGCAGGATAAAACATTACCAAAGAGAACCTCGTCTGGATGTGGAGTTTTCATGTATACTACGTCTTGCCAAATGCCACACGAGTCACACTACTTGCCACGCTAATCGTACGTGTATGCTCAAGCCAGGGTATTGGGCTCACCTCTCAGAACTCCCAACCCGCCAAACAGAAAAACAGTGCAGCAGCTGATAATAATATGCAATGCAGAAATGCGGTAAAAATAAAATACAACAAATAAAGCAAAACAAAAACAAAAACACCCAAAGAGAACAAAGACAAGCAAGCGCTAGGATTGACTCGCTTAGGGATTGACCAGCATAGGTCAACCAGAGTCCCCAGCAGAGTCGCCAGCTGTCGCTCCCAGGATTTTCATCCAGGTACAAGCGCGAAAGTGGCGCGGAAAACAGAGTCGTCAGCCGTGTAAATTTATCCCAAGAGAGGGAAATGGAACACCGCATAAACCTGAGGAAGAGGGAAAGGAATGGTCATCGCAACCATAGCCTGGGTTCGGGAGTCGGTCACGTGAGGGGAAGGTGCTAGCACCCCACGCGTCCATCGTACTCGATGGGATCCATGCTTGTTGTCTACTCTAAGGGTGAGTTATCCTATCATCTAGGGCTGCACTAAAACGGGGAAGGGGAAAGCTAAGATAGACTCGGTAGGACGTCGTCGTCCTAGGCCTACGTACCCCCTTTGTGCAATGGGGAATTCAGAGTCAACGTAGTCCGGACCAAGTTCTTTTTGTGTTTTTTTAATGAGCGACGTTAAGTTCGCGTCCGGCAGTTAGGGTCGATGCCTGTTTGCGACTCAGACGGAAAATGGCGTGCCCTTTTTGAAAATAGCCTTTAGTTTGACAATCCCGCAGGATAAAAAGGTTTAAAGTTTGTTTGTATTTTTTAGGACAGAAGTGACTTTAGTTATTTCATAACTCAACTTGAACCAAAGTCTATGACACCGGAGCGAATGCGTCGCATGGTCGCCCCCAATGAGACGTATGCTCAATACTCTAGAAGAAAGAAGGGGGACCCCTCAATCTTTATTTCCTATGTTTAAGGCTCGTGTGCAAGGCAGGTTGACCTTATTAAGTATTTTAGAGATGTTAAGAGATGAGAAGAGGGACTCAAAAGGAAAGAAAAAAACACTACAGGGAAAATCTATCCTAATGTTATCATGCAAATATGGCCCTAAGGGGAGGTTTGACAACAACCTAAGCCTAAAGAAAAAGAAAAGATGAGAGAAAGAAAGAATGAGGGTGAACATGGATAACTATCCACACCCTTAAATAACTTACCTCAGCCCCTACATAAAAGGTTAGTACAAAACAGACATAAGTAATAATAAGACTAATGGAACCCAAGCAATGACATATAATGGTGATCAAGTGACCTATAACAATTCAAACATGGTTTAAGGACTCAAAGACACAATCCCAAAGCAATGGCACAAGTGCCTTTTCAAACAGGTAACCAGACATGATCAGAGATATGCATACAAGAAAACCTCAAATAAAAGCAATCAAACAATTAGTAAAACATCTTCTAAAATCACCAAATTAATTATCAACATACCTTAACCAGTGGTAAAGAACATGTTAAAAACTCATGCAAAAATTCACAAGATAGGTCACCCAAACAATTATGCAAAGTTCAGACAAGAAACATGACTCAATATGCAAGAGAAGAGGGCTAAAATGCAATATGAAATGATTTAAAAATGAGAGAAAACTGTTTTAATGAACTTCAATGTGTTGATGAATGAATACAAAAGGAATGAGTTCAAAATGCTTTATGGGTGATGAGAAATAAAATAAACAAGTCATGGTATGCATGTATGAAATAAATTCAAAAAGAAAATAAACAAATAATTATTTCAGATGCTAAAAATAAAATAAAATAATAAAATAAAATTTTATAAAATTTTATAAAATGCCAAATGTGATTCATGAATTTTATGGGAATTTTTTAATGTAATTAACTATTTTTAAAAATTAAAAATGGATTAATGTAAATTAAATAAAATAAAAGAAGAGAAATAAGCATGGGGGTGTGTTTAGTAAGCAGTCCATGTTCAAAAGGCTAATGGGCTCATACAAGGGGTGCGAATAACAAGGCCCAAAACTTAAATCCATCAGCAGAAATAAAATAAAAAAATGGAACACGCGTGGACCTCAGTCAACTCAGTTGACTGCATACCTACCCTTTGATCAATCAGACGCTTATCATTAAGTCAACCAAACCAGCATGTATTCAAGATCTATGGCCCAAATTAAAAAGCACACCATAATTAACACACACACGCATACACCAAAGCACTCAGCATACCCTATGCTCCCACGTGAGCAGTACATGGGTTTTTAATGTGTTGTCACAATTCCATCCCTATGATTCATCCAACGTGCCACATTAGTCAACATAATAAGAAAGTAAACCTGATGAGAGGACATGATTGAGTGCACATGATAATAACCATGGGGTAATGAACACACAATCATTAAAATAAAAACTCAAAAATAAAAAACGTGGCACAATATGGAACGTTGGATCTGGGCAACGGACGGTCACGATTATCTCTTCTACCTCCAAACCCTAGCTCGTCGGAGAAAAGGCCAGACGCCGGAGCCCTAGCTCCGGTCGTCTTCTCCGGCCACCTGCAACCAAAACTTCACCAAAACATGCAACCAAATACACTATTCTGACCAGAATTTAATGAGGATTAATAATATCATCTCAAAAATCACAAATAATGCATAAATAAGGAGAATCGAAAGCAACAAGGTTTGGTTCAAAACTTTCAAACTCACGAAACAACCAATCTACACGTCCAATCTCAAAAATAAATATATCAGAATCATCAGTGAACATCACACATCAATATGTATGTCAAAAATCTGAGTTTTAAGATCATGAAAAATACCACCAACCTGAGATCACGCAGCCCTTATCCTTGCTTTTAGCTTCCAACGAGGGGTGATTTGTACTATGTAGATGCCAAGGATGAAAGTTGTGAAAGAATCTTTTGAGAAACCCTTATGGATTGTGAGATTCGATGAAGAAAAGCTTTAGGGTTGCAAACTTTGTTCTTCTCCAAATTCACGTGTCCTCCCTTTAACCCTAGCATGAGTTAGCTTAAATAGATTAGGTTAATCCACTGATAATTATTTGGGCCTTGTTAATTCCACACTTAATGAGTTTTGGATGATTTTGGAAAATTGCATTATGTGAAATACACCCTCCTCCATGCATGTATGTCCAAACCCTTGATGATGGATCACTTATTTAACAATTGTTAATCACACCTGAATTGGATTTGGGCCTTGAGATGTATTGGTTCATGAGTTTTTAATGATTTTGCAATTTTGCACCATGTGAAATAAGTAATGAATAATTCATGGAATCCCTTGGTTCAAAGGCCCAAAATGATCCTTAAGGAATGTTCTTTGATGTTAGAATGTGACATGAAGCAATGGAATCAATTATAGGTCACTATGTCCCAAAATGCAAATGGAACCATAAGGAAACCCTAAAAACCACTTTGCCTTCTTTTTATCATAACTTGAGTTTCACAAATGATATGGAGACCCACTAGTACTTGTTGGAAATAGGAGAAAAAGATCTTCAACTTTCATGTTTGAGGAAAATTCATTTGAAGCTTTTTTGATGATGAAAAGTCAAGTTGAATGTTGTGTAAGGACTTGCTCAAAAAGGAAACTTTCAAATTATAGGTCATTTCCATATTTAGTAACTTTTGTACCAACCCTTGATTCTTGATGAATGGTATGAAACTTGACCCTTGAAGACCATATGAGGATGTGAGACCTTGAAAACCTTGAAGAGAACCTCAAAATTTCACAGTTGACTTCCCCTCTCACTGTTGACTTTTCCCCAATTCTCCTGATTCCCAATCCATTGGCCAATTGAACTTCTCATGAACCAAACTGATGGACAATCTTCCATTCCTAGATACTTAGGGGCCCAAGGAATACCATGGAATCAAGTCTTGCCCAAGAAATCAGAAATAAACTGACTTTATAGCAAACCCTAATTTTGGTACTCTCAGTCTAGGAGGAAATAACACAGTCTCCAAATTCAAATTCCTCTGAATATGATGTGTATCCTCTCCAACAAAGATAAGATATGCCATTTGGTGATGATAAAAACCCAAGAAGCTTGCCCATTGGAGCAATAAACCCAAGAACCTCAAAACCCTAATTTCTGCACTGGTTAGGAGAGAGTGATCCACAATACAAGAACTCTTGCTTGACTCTTTGAAGAACATCTTCTCCTCTTGAGCTGCCTTAAGCACCTTGACCCCATGTTAAGAACCAATGATATGCACACATGATAATGCAAAATGAGATGAAACATAAGCCAGTTAATACTAAAGTAAGGAGAGCAAATTTTGGGGTCCTACAGATTGCACCCAAGGATATGGAAAAAACAACATTCATTACACCCTGGGGAACATTCTGTTACAGAGTGATGCCCTTCGGTTTGAAAAATGCTGGTGCAACGTACCAGAGAGCTATGACTACTTTGTTCCATGATATGATGCATAAAGAAATTGAGGTCTATGTGGATGATATGATTTGTAAGTCGAAGACTGAAGAGGATCATATTGAGTACTTATTGAAGTTGTTTCAGCGTTTGAGAAAGTTTAAGCTCCATTTGAATCCTAATAAATGCACGTTTGGTGTCCGTTCTGGAAAATTGTTGGGCTTTATTGTCAGCCAAAAAGGCATTGAAGTTGATCATGGTAAAGTTAAAGCCATTCAGGAAATGCCTACGCCCAAAACTGAGAAACAAGTAAGAGGATTCTTGGGACGTTTGAATTATATCTCCCGATTTATATCCAATATGACTGCCACATGTGCGCCGATCTTCAAGGTTCTTCGCAAAGATTAGGGTTGTGTCTGGACAGAGGATTATCAGAAAGATTTTGAAAGAATTAAAGAGTATCTGCTTGAACCTCCGATTTTGTGTCCTCCTGTGGAAGGAAGACCTTTGATCATGTATTTGACTGTGCTGGAAGTGTCTATGGGCAGTGTTCTAGGTCAATAAGATGAATCTGGTTGAAAAGAGTTTGCCATTTATTATTTGAGCAAGAAGTTCACCGATTGTGCTTTAGCTTGGGCTGCCAAGCGCCTCCGCCAGTATATGTTGAATCAGACAACTTGGTTGATATCCAAAATGGATCCAATCAAGTATATCTTTGAATAGCCTGCTTTAACGGGGAGGATCGCTCGTTGGCAAATGTTGTTGTCAGAATATGATATCGAGTACCGAACTCAAAAAGCGATAAAAGGAAGTGTTTTGGCTGACCATTTGGCACACTAGCCAATTGATGATTATCAACCCATCAGGTTTGATTTTCCTGATGAGGATGTGATGTACCTAATGGTTAAAGATTGTGAAGAACCATTACCTAGTGAAGGGCCTAAGCCTGGATCCCGTTGGGGTTTGATTTTTGATGGAGCTAATAATGAATATGGCAATGGTATTGGGGCAATAATTGTTACTCCTCATGGTTCTCATATTCCTTTCACTGCAAGGTTGATGTTCACTTGCACAAATAATGCGGTGTTGAATGCAGAATAGGGCAAGCAAGCAAAAATATTTATTTTCGGAAGAATTCCCTCCGGGATTTATGTCGTGTCCACAGAGATCGGTTCGAGGGAAAGAATGTCGTTCGACAATCTCTCGCGTTAATGAGTTTGGATTAAATTGGTTTCAAACAAGAAAACAGAAAAGTAAATATTAAAACATAAAAAGAAATTCATTCTTCAGAGCCAAACTTATCAAGCATACATATAATCCACTCGTCACACACATAAATTTACCGACCAATTATACTCCACCTGCAATACTCGTCAAAATCATCCAGCATCGTTCACAACAAAGGTTATGTCTAACGCACAGTTGAGAGAGCAACCATATTACTCTCGTCGACGCTCTCGCGCACAACGCCTCGAAACACGAAAGACAATAAGTTCCGACACCATAAAGATTATTATCTAAATCTATCTCTAGAGTCTAGACAATAGATATCCATCCCTAATCAAGATTCACGATGGTTATCTCTAACACAACACAAATCTAAACATAAATGCAAAAAGATCAAGGAAGACATCGATAATGATTTGTAAAGCAGATTTTATACAATATTATGATCAACAAAGATACAAATGTTCAGAGTAACTATACAAACACCCAACAAGAAAGAATACACAAAGAGGGAGAGAAATGAACCAAACACTTCACGGATTGTCGGAGCCGATCGATGAGAAATCTACCTCGGATCATCCGCATGCAAGCTTCCATGATGTTTTCTAAGCTAATCTACTGAAAAAAATGAAGTTTGATGAAGTTGGGAGAAAGTTCCCCCAAAAACATAACCTAAAAAATGATGAAAAATGGCTAAAATAGGCAAATTTGTGTTCCCAGGTTCGCCTAGCGAGTCCCCGTTCGCTAGGCGAACGTAAACCGCCTTAAAGTTGAGTTTTTTTCACAATTCTGGAACTTTTTCTTCGCCCAGGTTCGCCTAGCGAACTCGCCAGCGAGTGCTCGCCACGGGGGTTCGCCCAGCGAAGATGACAGAAAACCAGAATTTGTTTTGATCATAACTCTTGAACCGTAACTCCGATTAACGTACGGTTTGAAGCGTTGGAAAGCTTATTCAATGCTCTTTATGAATATGGAAAAATCTCATTGCTGGAACACCTACAAAAATAAATGAAAATCGATTAAACTCAATGATATTTACACGGTAACGCACTATACACCGAAAACGTAAAGTAAACGTATTTACACACAAAGTGGGGTTTATTCAACCAATTTTAACACAAAGTAATGATAAGTGCAACAAAACTTATATACAAAAATAAATACATTTTGCACTTATCAAACTCTTCCCAACTTACATAATTGTTTGTCCACAAACAAGAATCAAACAAACTTGAAAATGCGCAAGAAATAGCCAAAGAATGACGAATCAACAGGTTTTGAAAAACGGAAACGAATTAATGGTTCAAATGAAAGTGGTACACACAAAAAGCAAATACTTACCACTAAACTGCAACGATAACATAGTCACGAAACAAAAGCAAAGTACAAAAGTCATGCCAAAAATTCTAAAACAACACAAGTTCAAATGTGAATCACACCTAGCAAAAACAATCATCGGTAGATGAAAAACAAAAAATGAGGTTCTTTCACTCACACAACAATCTTACAAATAAAAGACTAAATTATGCATACATCGATAAATTCACATTGAAAATACAAAGGCAAGAATCACAAGGGCTTTTCACGGTTGTAGTGTGGTCGGGTAAACAAACAAGGGGCAATTTCTAAAGGTAATTGAAACAAAAACTTGCCTATACCTAAGGGAGTGAAAACTCACAAAGATTGACACACAAAATTTCAACCAACTTCTTCCAAAATCCCAAGTGTTACACAAAACACAATACTTATTTAGCACAATTATTTGAACTCTTTTTGTTTCCTTTTTCAAGGATTTTTCTTTTTTCTTTCTTTTTTACTTTTTTCTTTTCTTTTCTTTGTCATATTTTTCTCTTTTTTCTTTTCTTTTTCAATCCTCATAGAATCCAACCAATGAGTAAACAACCATTCTCTCCCCAACTTGAATTCAACCACATCATAATGTGAATACTCCCTACTTTCTAAGGCAAGGAAAAAATCCATACAACAACACATAGTTGAGGTCCAAGAAAAAACAAAATCCATTCAAAAATAAGTGAACTAAATACTCATAGGCAAGCATTAAGTTCAAATAAAAACATGGATCAAAAAGCTCAAAGGGGTTAGGAATTCTCACACACTCACAAGGTGAATTGACTATTTGGCTAAGGTAGTTGTGCTCAAAATGAAACAATTGCCTTGATCCTTTTCATGCATTCATATAATCAACACAAATAAAAGATTCAACATAATAAAATCCAGTTATTACAAGTATGTTGGTTCTCCGCGCATATATGAACAATGGAAAGCCACCTCACAAAAAGGTTGGGATCTAAAGTGATTCACAATAGAACAAGTATACAAAAGAATGGATGGCATGGGAGTTTGTAAAATGCCTAAGTATCATGAATATGCTAAAGTATAGAAAGCGATAAATACATACCTCAGACGTGTACAAAACTTAACAAAATCATTACCATACATCCGCAAGTTGAAACGAACCAACTTGGAAAATCACAACAGCATCCTCAAGTAAGTCAATCAAAATCTGTGAGCAAACAACAACCAAAAACATTCGAAAAGAAAAACTATAAAACATGCTTGTTTTACGTCGTAAGCTCGACGCCTTTACGGTGCTTAATTAGAAACTTCCTTCATTCTTGCCATGGTGATGTCTCACCGCGCAACCAAAAGCAAATGTCCTAACCAAACACTTGAACAAACGTCAAAATGTAAAAGTATCAATATAAACAAGTGAAAATATATAACATGTACGATATCTACAAAACTAAAAAACAAAGAAACTATCGCAATGCGATTCAATATCAAAACCAATCCCCGGCAACGGCGCCATTTTGTTGAATGCAGAATAGGGCAAGCAAGCAAAAATATTTATTTTCGGAAGAATTCCCTCCGGTATTTATGTCGTGTCCACAGAGATCGGTTCGAGGGAAAGAATGTCGTTCGACAATCTCTCGCGTTAATGAGTTTGGATTAAATTGGTTTCAAACAAGAAAACAGAAAAGTAAATATTAAAACATAAAAAGAAATTCATTCTTCAGAGACAAACTTATCAAGCATACATATAATCCACTCGTCACAAACATAAATTTACCGACCAATTATACTCCACCTGCAATACTCGTCAAAATCATCCAGCATCGCTCACAACAAAGGTTATGTCTAACGCACAGTTGAGAGAGCAACCATATTACTCTCGTCGACGCTCTCGCGCACAACGCCTCGAAACACGGAAGACATTAAGTTCTGACACCATAAAGATTATTATCTAAATCTATCTCTAGAGTCTAGACAATAGATATACATCCCTAATCAAGATTCATGATGGTTATCTCTAACACAACACAAATCCAAACATAAATGCAAAAAGATCAAGGAAGACATCGATAATGATTTGTAAAGCAGATTTTATACAATATTATGATCAACAAAGATACAAATGTTCAAAGTAACTATACAAACACCCAACAAGAAAGAATACACAAAGAGGAAGAGAAATGAACCAAACACTTCACGGATTGTCGGAGCCGATCGATGAGAAATCCACCTCGGATCATCCGCATGCAAGCTTCCATGATGTTTTCTAAGCTAATCTACTGAAAAAAATGAAGTTTGATGAAGTTGGGAGAAAGTTGCCCCAAAAACATAACCTAAAAAATGATGAAAAATGGCTAAAATAGGCAAATTTGTGTTCCCAGGTTCGCCTAGCGAGTCCCCGTTCGCTAGGCGAACGTAAACCGCCTTAAAGTTGAGTTTTTTCACGATTCTGGAACTTTTTGTTCGCCCCGGTTCGCCTAGCGAACTCACCAGCGAGTGCTCGCCACGGGGGTTCGCCCAACGAACATGACAGAAAACCAGAATTTGTTTTGATCATAACTCTTGAACCGTAACTCCGATTAACGCACGGTTTGAAGCGTTGGAAAGCTTATTCAATGCTCTTTATAAATATGGAAAAATCCCATTGCTGGAACACCTACAAAAATAAATGAAAATCGATTAAACTCAATGATATTTACACGGTAACGCACAATACACCGAAAACGAAAAGTAAACGTATTTACACACAAAGTGGGGTTTATTCAACCAATTTTAACACAAAGTAATGATAAGTGCAACAAAACTTATATACAAAAATAGATACATTTTGCACTTATCAAACTCTCCCCAACTTACATAATTGTTTGTCCACAAACAAGAATCAAACAAACTTGAAAATGCGCAAGAAATAGCCAAAGAATGACGAATCAACAGGTTTTGAAAAACGGAAACGAATGAATGGTTCAAATGAAAGCGGTACACACAAAAAGCAAATACTTACCACTAAACTGCAACGATAACATAGTCACGAAACAAAAGCAAAGTACAAAAGTCATGCCAAAAATTCTAAAACAACACAAGTTCAAATGTGAATCACACCTCGCAAAAACAATCATCGGTAGATGAAAAACACAAAATGAGGTTCTTTCACTCACACAACAATCTTGCAAACAAAAGACTAAATTATGCATACATCCACAAATTCACATTGAAAATACAAAGGCAAGAATCACAAGGGCTTTTCAAGGTTGTTGCGTGGTCGGGTAAACAAACAAGGGGCAATTTCTAAAGGTAATTGAAACAAAAACTTGCCTAAACCTAAGGGAGTGAAAACTCACAAAGATTCACACACAAAATTTCAACCAACTTCTTCCAAAATCCCAAGTGTTACACAAAACACAATACTTATTTAGCACAATTATTTGAACTCTTTTTGTTTCCTTTTTCAAGGATTTTTCTTTTTTCTTTCTTTTTCACTTTTTTCTTTTCTTTTCTTTGTCATATTTTTCTCTTTTTTCTTTTCTTTTTCAATCCTCATAGAATCCAACCAATGAGTAAACAACCATTATCTCCCCCAACTTGAATTCAACCACATCATCATGTGAATACTCCCTACTTTCTAAGGCAAGGAAAAAATCCATAAAACAACACATAGTTGAGGTCCAAGAAAAACAAAATCCATTAAAAAATAAGTGAACTAAATACTCATAGACAATCATTAAGTTCAAATAAAAACATGGATCAAAAAGCTCAAAGGGGTTACGAATTCTCACACACTCACAAGGTGAATTGACTATTTGGCTAAGGTAGTTGTGCTCAAAATGAAACAATTGCCTTGATCCTTTTCATGCATTCATATAATCAACACAAATAAAAGATTCAACATAATAAAATCCAGTTATTACAAGTATGTTGGTTCTCCGCGCATATATGAACAATGGAAAGCTACCTCACAAAAAGGTTGGGAACTAAAGTGATTCACAATAGAACAAGTATACAAAAGAATGGATGGCATGGAAGTTTGTAAAATGCCTAAGTATCATGAATATGCTAAAGTATAGAAAGCGATAAATACATACCTCATACGTGTACAAAACTTAACAAAATCATTACCATACATCCGCAAGTTGAAACGAACCAACTTGGAAAATCACAACAGCATCCTCAAGTAAGTCAATCAAAATCTGTGAGCAAACAACAACCAAAAACATTCGAAAAGAAAAACTATAAAACATGCTTGTTTTACGTCGTAAGCTTGACGCCTTTACGGTGCTTAATTAGAAACTTCCTTCATTCATGCCATGGTGATGTCTCACCGCGCAACCAAAAGCAAACGTCCTAACCAAACACTTGAACAAATGTCAAAATGTACAAGTATCAATATAAACAAGTGAAAATATACAACATGTACGATATCTACAAAACTCAAAAACAAAGAAACTATCGCAATGCGATTCAATATCAAAACCAATCCCTGGCAACGACGCCATTTTGTTGAATGCAGAATAGGGCAAGCAAGCAAAAATATTTATTTTCGGAAGAATTCCCTCCGGGATTTATGTCGTGTCCATAGAGATCGGTTCGAGGGAAAGAATGTCGTTCGACAATCTCTCGCGTTAATGAGTTTGGATTAAATTGGTTTCAAACAAGAAAACAGAAAAGTAAATATTAAAACATAAAAAGAAATTCATTCTTCAGAGACAAACTTATCAAGCATACATATAATCCACTCGTCACAAACATAAATTTACCGACCAATTATACTCCACCTGCAATACTCGTCAAAATCATCCAGCATCGCTCACAACAAAGGTTATGTCTAACGCACAGTTGAGAGAGCAACCATATTACTCTCGTCGACGCTCTCGCGCACAACGCCTCGAAACACGGAAGACATTAAGTTCCGACACCATAAAGATTATTATCTAAATCTATCTCTAGAGTCTAGACAATAGATATCCATCCCTAATCAAGATTCACGATGGTTATCTCTAACACAGCACAAATCCAAACATAAATGCAAAAAGATCCAGGAAGACATCCATAATGATTTGTAAAGCAGATTTTATACAATATTATGATCAACAAAGATACAAACGTTCAGAGTAACTATACAAACACCCAACAAGAAAGAATACACAAAGAGGAAGAGAAATGAACCAAACACTTCACGGATTGTCGGAGCCGATCGATAAGAAATCCACCTCGGATCATCCGTATGCAAGCTTCCATGATGTTTTCTAAGCTAATCTACTGAAAAAAATGAAGTTTGATGAAGTTGGGAGAAAGTTGCCCCAAAAACATAACCTAAAAAATGATGAAAAATGGCTAAAATAGGCAAATTTGTGTTCCCAGGTTCGCCTAGCGAGTCCCCGTTCTCTAGGCGAACGTAAACCGCCTTAAAGTTGAGTTTTTTCACGATTCTGGAACTTTTTGTTCGCCCCGGTTCGCCTAGCGAACTCGCCAGCGAGTGCTCGCCACGAGGGTCCGCCCAGCGAACATGACAGAAAACCAGAATTTGTTTTGATCATAACTCTTGAACCGTAACTCCGATTAACGCACGGTTTGAAGCGTTGGAAAACTTATTCAATGCTCTTTATGAATATGGAAAAATCCCATTGCTGGAACACCTACAAAAATAAATGAAAATCGATTAAACTCAATGATATTTACACGGTAACGCACTATACACCGAAAACGTAAAGTAAACGTATTTACACACAATGTGGGGTTTATTCAACCAATTTTAACACAAAGTAATGATAAGTGCAACAAAACTTATATACAAAAATAGATACATTTTGCACTTATCATGCGGCTGAGTATGAAGCATGTATTATAGGCTTGGAAGAAGCCATTGATTTAAGAATCAAGATTCTTGATGTATACAGAGATTCAGCCTTGGTGATTAATCAGATTAAAGGAGAATGGGAGACACGTCAACCTGATTTGATTCTTTATCGAGATTATGCAAGAAGTTTGTTAACTTTCTTCAATAAGGTTGAGTTTCACCATGTACCCAGAGCAGCAAATCGAATGGCGGATGCTTTGGCCACTATATCATCCATGATTGTGGTGAATCGATGGAATGATGTGCCCAAAATCGATGTTATGCGTCTTGACAGACCAGCTCATGTGTTTGCGGTTGAAGAGATCGTTGATGATAAACCGTGGTATTATGATATTAAATGCTTTCTTCAAAATCAAGAGTACCCGCTTGGGGCATCCAAGAAAGATAAGAAGACTTTGAGAAGGTTGGCTGGTAGTTTCTTCTTAAATGATGATGTGTTGTATAAAAGAAATTATTACATGTTCTTGCTCAGATGCGTGGATAGACACGAAGCAGACATGTTGATGAAAGAAATTCATGAAGGATCTTTTAGTACTCATGCCAATGGGCATGCAATGGATAAGAAGATGTTGAGGGCAGGTTACTATTGGCTGACAATGGAATCTGACTGTTGCAAATTTGTGAAGAAGTGCCATAAGTGCCAGGTTTATGCTGACAAAATTCATGTGCCTCCAACTCCTCTTAATGTTATCTCTTCTTCATGGCCTTTCTCTATGTGGGGCATTGATATGATTGGAATGATTGAGCCTAAAGCGTCGAATGAACACCGTTTCATATTGGTGGCTATTGACTATTTTACAAAGTGGGTTGAAGCGGCATCATATGCCAATGTGACCAAGCAAGTAGTGGTCCGGTTTATCAAGAACCAAATCATTTGTTGGTATGGTGTTCCGAGCAAGATTATCACTGATAATGGGTCGAACCTGAATAACAAGATGATGAAGGAATTATGCGATGAGTTCAAGATTGAGCATCATAATTCTTCTCCTTGCAGACCTAAGATGAATGGGGCTGTTGAAGCTGCTAATAAGAATATTAAGAAGATTGTTCAGAAGATGGTTGTTACTTACAAGGATTGGCATGAGATGCTCCCTTTTGCTTTGCATGGGTATCGTAAATCCGTCCGCACTTCAACAGGGGCAACCCCCTTCTCTCTTGTTTATGGTATGGAAGCAGTGATTTCGGTGGAAGTTGAAATCCCTTCTATGAGAGTTTTGATGGAAGCTGAATTGTCTGAGGCTGAATGGTGCCAAAGCAGATATGACCAGTTAAATTTGATTGAAGAGAAAAGAATGACGACCTTGTGTCATGGCCAATTGTATCAACAGAGAATGAAGAAAGCTTTTGACCAGAAGGTTTAACCTCGTGTGTTCAGAGAAGGTGACCTCGTGCTCAAAAAGATCTCGACTTTTACCAATGATTCTAGGGGCAAGTGGACTCCTAATTATGAAGGCCCGTATGCTGTTAAGAGAGCCTTCTCTGGCGGTGCATTACTTCTTACAACTATGGATGGTGAAGAGTTCACTTGTCCTGTGAATGCCGATACAGTCAAGAAATACTTCGCCTAAAAAATAAAAGAACAGCTCGCTAAGTTGAAAACCCGAAAGGGCGGCTTAGGCAAAAAGGAGCGTCTCGGTGGGCTGAAAACCTGAAAGGGCGGTCCAGGCAAAAATTAGAGACAAAAACAGAAATAATCATCCCGGTAGATTGAAAACCCGAGAGGCCAATTTAGGCAAAAGTTAGGGATTATGGCAAGTAACTGCATCTGGCCAGTCTTGATCATTTGAAAGCAACATTGTCTATTAAGGATTCTGCTTCAATCATCCTCAACTAAAGTTCTGAGCACAGCGGAATTTAAAGTTGTTAGGGAGAATAGTGGTCATTGTATTTCAATGTAACCCTTTCCATATATTTACCATTTTTCAAACTTTGTAATGATCCATGGAGTTACACCATTTGCGGACTACCATTCTATTAATTAAATTTGGGCCTTTGTCCCTTTGTTTGCAATTCTTATTTTGTTTCTGTTTACAAAATTTCATTTATTTTTTATGATGATTTTTGAAACAAAATGTGAATAATTGATTTGAATTTTTGAAAATTATAAAAACATTTTCCTTTGATTTATGAATATAAAAAAGAATTCCAATGGTTATTCCAAGAATGGTAGGATAAATGTTTTCCTCAACAGGGTTCGTTCTCACTCCTTTGGCATAATTAATTGACAGATCCCCAGTAGAGTTTGTTGATATTTCCTCAGCAGAACTTGTTTCTGTGAATGTGATCAGTTGTTGACAAGGTGACGGGTTTGTTATGATTCATAAGGTCCAATGTTGTTTGGTTTCTCCCCAGCTAGGTCTTGATCCGAATCTTCTCCAGCTAATTATGTTATGGTCAAGCAGTTGAGTAGTCTTGAGGTCCACCTCTCCTTAATGATAGTTCCCACACAGAGATTCATTTTTGTTATCCCCAACTGAAATCATATGAGGAATCTTCACTCGATGTTTTACCCTCTAGACATCTTGTTGTTGCTTTGAATATCCCCAAACAGAGAGCCATGTTATTTTTCCTTTAAGAAGCATTGACTTAGTGGTTGTTAGTTGGATTCTTATCTTGCTCTGTGGATGTATTTCTCTCCAGGATGATTTATCCTTGCTGATTCCCCAGCGGAGACAAAGCATTACTGTTTCATTTGTTCTCCAATCATAATGCAGTGAGGCTAATTTCTCATTTCCCCGGCAAGTCCAAGATGTACTTCTTTCCGGATTGTTTTTCAGAGATTTATCCTCCTAGTGAAGATTGTGCATTACTATTGTGGCTATTCCCCAGCGAAGTCATTCATGATAACTGTATTCAAGGAATATTGATATATTAGTCACCTGTTGGGTTTTCTCTCATTCATGATGAGTATTGATCTAAAATCCCCCACAGTTTAACCAGTTTTCTATTTTCCCAGCAGATCCAGGATGCTTTTCTCAGAATTGGTTAATCCTCTGAGAGTGTTCTCATATCTCCAGCAAATCTGCTTTGTTTTCCTAGTGGATTCTTGCATAGATGTTTATATGTCTATAATTCCTAGCGGATTCATTTTTTTTTCCGCAGCAAATCTCTTCATCAAGCTTTCTTGCCTTCCTCAAAGCAGAGTTTATGTTGTTATCCTTTTTGTGGATCATCTATGTTAGAAGATTGATATTTGGGTTTCTCCCCAAGGAGTATCTTCCTTTATAGTAAGATTTGAGCCTTGTAGTAGGATTTATTTTCCTTTGATGGCTTTTGTTTATCTCTTGCAGGATTTCTTCAGCCGAACCCCTAGCAGAGTTGCTAATGAGATCTCTATCTTGTTGAGATTAGCCGAGTATTCAGTGGTGTTGTGATGTTTATTCCACCATCTGCTTATCCTTATGTCTGTTTTGTCAGTATATTCATACTCATAAGCATTGCATGTGCATTCATTTGTTGTGCATAGCATGTTGTTGTTGCATGGTGTATTTTGCATTTGTGTTGGTGCTTCTTTGCTCTCTGGTGTTGTTATCCCCGCAGAGCATGTGTGTCCTCTCTCCATTTAGAGTGTCGACCCGTAAGCAGAAAAAATGCCTATCTTTGTTAATTCCTCACTGAGTTTATTTCTCGTGGAAGATTTTGATTCAGTTTCCTCCCTAGTGTGTTATCTGGATGGAATTAATCCCTAGTTGAGATATATCCTCCTCGGTATAAGTCTTGTTTAACCGTTTCTCTCCAACTTGTTCTTGGATTGAACTTTGGTCGCCTACAATATTTGTTTGGATTGCTAGGTTATGAAACCTAGATTGAGAATGCATTTATTTTGCACCTTTGAGGATTCTGCGCTCTTTAGCTGAAATCTGCGTATGGTTCCCCTTTTAGAAGGTTCGATACTATTTCGTGGCATTCCTTTATTTGAGAAGCCTAAGGCGATGCAGTTAATACCTTTTTCTACTCCAATGAATGGTAAGTCTCTTCGGTTTAATGGGACAGTTCGTTGTTGAGATTTTGTGACTCCTATGAATGGTAAGTCTCTTTGGTTTGACGGGACAGATCGTTGTTGAGTTTTTGTGACTCCAATGAATGGTAAGTCTCTTCGGTTTGACGGGATAGTTCTTTGTTGAGATTTTGTGACTCCAATGAATGGTAAGTCTCTTCGGTTTGATGGGATAGTTCGTTGTTAAGATTTTGTAACTCCGATGAATCGTAAGTCTCTTCGGTTTGATGGGATAGTTCGTTGTTGAGATTTTGTAACTCCGATGAATGGTAAGTCTCTTCGGTTTGATGGGACAGTTCGTTGTTGAGATTTTGTGACTCCGATGAATGGTAAGTCTCTTCGGTTTGACGGGACAGTTCGTTGTTGAGATTTTGTGACTCCGATGAATGGTAAGTCTCTTCGGTTTGACGGGACAGTTTGTTGTTGAGATTTTGTGACTCCGATGAATGGTAAGTCTCTACGGTTTGATGGGACAGATCGTTGTTGAGTTTTTGTGACTCCAATGAATGGTAAGTCTCTTCGGTTTGACGGGACAGTTCTTTGTTGAGATTTTGTGACTCCAATGAATGGTAAGTCTCTTCGGTTTGACGGGACAGTTCGTTGTTGAGATTTTGTAACTCCGATGAATGGTAAGTCTCTTCGGTTTGATGGGATAGTTCATTGTTGAGATTTTGTAACTCCGATGAATGGTAAGTCTCTTCGGTTTGATGGGACAGTTCGTTGTTGAGATTTTGTGACTCCGATGAATGGTAAGTCTCTTCGGTTTGACGGGACAGTTCGTTGTTGAGATTTTGTGACTCTGATGAATGGTAAGTCTCTTCGGTTTGATGGGACAGTTTGTTGTTGGGATTTTGTGACTCCGATGAATGGTAAGTCTCTTCATTTTGATGGGACAGTTCGTTGTTGAGATTTTGTGACTCCAATGAATGGTAAGTCTCTTAGGTTTGATGGGACAATTTGTTGTTGAGATTTTGTAACTCTGATGAATGGTAAGTCTCTTCGGTTTGACGGTGTCGCGGTGAGAATTGGATATCAAACTATTATATTAACTTGAATCGCATTTTCTTAAAGTTCACCACCGGTCTTTATTTTATCCAAAGGAAAGGTTTAAAGAACGAAAAACCTAAGAGATCTAAGGTCGGGGGTTGGTTACGCCTAGGGAAGGTATTAGCATCCTAAACGTCTGTAGTATTCTACAGGAACCTCTTGTTATTATTTATGTTATCTATTGCTTGCTTGCTAAGGGTATGTGCTAAGGGAAAGACCTAGAATCTAGGCTAAGTTGTAACATGGTGGTCAATAAGGATGGGATCCTTTCCTTTGGAATTAGGCATAGGCAAAAGAGGGTCAAGGAGAAACTTCAAGTATCAATGAATAGCAACAATGTATAGCAAATGTTCAAAGCTCGAAATATAGAACATCCGTATTAGGATTTAAACACAGCCTCTTACATCAAAGATTAAATTTAAAATTTGAACTTCAAGAAATAACCAAAATAAAAACACAGATAGTCAGGACTAAATATGATAAAAACATGATCAAACCAGAATTTAATTAAAATTAGGCTACTAAATACATCCTAGTCAAACTATTCAATTAGTCCTATTAAAATTCATGATTAGAAAAAAAGTCTTTTTGGGGTTTTTGTTTATATTTGAAATTAGTTGACTAAATAATTAAAAAATAAAAATCTAATTAAATAATCTAAATTAGGCAATTATTATTTTTTTTAAAAACCTAAAACTAAATAAATTCTGATTAAAGACTAATTAAAACTAACTAAACTAAATTAAATAAAAAAAACTTACTAGAAACTAAATTAACTAAATTAATAATAAAAAAAACTAAAATCTAAAAGGGTGTAGCGCCTAATTTATGGGGGTTAGAAGACAAATCTTGTGGACTGTTGGGAATAAGCCCACCGAGTCCTTTGTTGTGAGGGGTATACTTCAGAAGTTTCAGAAACAAAGGATCCCTAAATCAACCAAGCATTGTTCGATACCCTCTCTCTCCTTTCTCTCTCGTAATCGTTTCTCTTTCATTTGCTATTTCGCCATTTTTTCTTGCAAATCAAGCTCTCCTCTTCACACATTCAAACTATCCCTCACAACAACAAATCAAAGAATCACATAAATTTAAATAAGGGCGATCGAAATTACCGGTGGAAATGGAAGATTCGTAATGTCGATGTGGCTTGAAAGTCGAAGTCAACGTGACGGGTACAGCTCCGCTTCTAGTATTCTTCGATTCCCTTTTTCCGTTTCGTATATGCTGTTGCGTATGTGGTGATGATATGGCGTTCTAAATTTTTCTCAGTTATGCGTGGGAATCTACGGAATTGTGTGTGTTGTGCTTCTGTGATCCCCTCTTGATGTGAACGTCGTTTTTGGTTTTATTGTGGATATTTGCTGCCTCCCTTTTGTTGTGATGTTCTATCCCTTTTATAGACTCGTTTGAATGAATTGAATTGAATGCAGATTTTGGAATTGAACGCGAGATTGCGTGATGATTGTGATGGATTAAAACTTGCCGTTTTTGTGTCATGAAATTGATGCTGAAGATTTGATGCCAATTTGTGAAATTCCTATTTTGGAAATAAGGTGAGTTGTTGCAATAATCCACTTTCAGATTTGCGATTGATTTAGAGATTTGGTACCATGAATGCTTGATTGCGATGTGATTTCTTGCCGAGACTATGAAACGGCTTTCCACTTAAGTGATTTACTCGTGTAATGGTGGTCACATCTTGAAAATTTTAGAAATATAAAAATGTGTCGTGATCTTCTTGATTCTTGCCAAACCTTATTAATTTCGCATTGAAAGCCACAAATATATGCTAGTTTCAATTTGGCGATACTTCCATTCTTAACTGAGTATATTTTGAACTGTGTGATTAATGCTCTCATCTAAACATAAAATATTTCTTTGGCCTTGTGCGACTTCTTTCCCTTTTCTTACTGATTTTAGTGATGAAGAATGATTGTGTGGTTAATGAAGAAGATTTGATTGTTATCTTTTTGATTTTGTGTGATACTGTGTGCGCAGAATAATGAAGATGATAAGAACCATGGTGCAGCAGCCGAAGCCAGCTTCCTTAGGAGAGCTGGAGGAAGAATTCTAGTAACTCAAAAAGGAGTACCGATGCAGTATATGCGTACCACTTTTTTCCCATATTTTACTACAAATTCACCTGTAGCAAATACACAAGGGATGCTAAACATTCTCGGACAAAATCGGTTATCTTTCCAACTGTAGAAATTTGAACTTTATGATGATGATCACAGTTGGGAGAAGCAGTCCTTGTGAATCAAGACGGTCTCGAAAAGTTCGTTCCTTTATTGAACCAAGGATCGTAAAAAATGTCGAGACTGCGTTTGTGGACGATACGGATGATGACCTTCTGCCATGGTGGAAGACCGCGAAAGTAAATAGTGACGGTCGGTGATTTGGTGTTCGTAAGCTAGCACATTTCTCCATAGGTTCGAAGCTCTAAAACACGTTTTCTTCCGGGCTTTAGATCTTCATGAATACTCTGTACATGTTGATGCTTTAGGGAATTATCCTTTGGGCACGTTTTTGTTTCGCAACAGTGATTCTCATTAAGTTTGCCTTGTAATGTTTATAATCACTTGATGCATGAGAAAGTAGATGATAATCCTACAAGTCTCTCTTTTCTTTCCTTTGTGTGATGTTTAGCGAACATCTAAGGACTTTGGTCACTTTGATCTTCATGAAAGATTGCTTAAACTTGAGCATGAAAAAAAATAATTCAACTTGAATAAATGGCTTGAATTTAAACTCTAAGTTTCATAAAGAATCATGAACTCTAAACTTCACTTTGAGATTTTTCCGCCTACTTGCTTCAGGATTTTAATCCAAACATACCACTTCAAGCTTGTTGGTCACAAACTATCATCAGGAAGATCCAAACTTTTACTTAAACTTAAATGATGATCCAACTTTATAGATAATAACACGGTTGAACTTAATCTTTATTATCAGTGCAACCAAGATCTAGATGACGATGACTCAGTACACAAACCATGAAGATACAACCCATAATATCACTTGCCACAAAATCCACAACCAATACTCAAATAACCATGCTCAACACTAATGGCGAGAAAGACCCTGATTTTTTTTAGACACGAGTAGAGCTTCCGAGAAATCTTGAAGAGAACGACCAGCAGAAAACCACGGGATCTTCTTGAATCAGGATCAAATGGCCACGTCTTGACACACTGAATTGTGAGAAAGAGAACTATCTCCACTTGAAATTAAAAGTCCTGCACAAACCTGCTAGCAATAAAGCATGCAGATATGCAAAGATGATTGACAAATAGGTGAAATCTTATGGTCAAAAATTAGGGTATGACAGATGCCCCTATTTAAGATTCTTCTATCTGGAGATATGGAGATTGAAATCTTCGTCTCGACGAGATAGAAGAGACTTAAATACAAACATGCACAATTTTTGGCCCTAAGATACCACAAGATGCACATGATATGATATGAAATGATATGAAATGAATGCAAGACAGAGATCCTATGGGGAATGGTGCCACAGGGGAAAGAGGTGATACAGTTGTGTCAAAAATGAAATGAAACGAACCAAAGTATCTGGAAGACATCATCCAAGAATGGCGTTGGATGAAAAAAGCACCAAACATCCAATAATGGCTTTGGATGAAAGGTAAACTCACAAATATCTAAGAAGGCAACAGATGAGAATGAGACAAAATAATGTAATTCGAGAAGGCATCGGACACAAAGAAACCAGTCGCCCAATAATGGCTTTGAACAAAAGGTACACTCACAATATCTGATAATGGCTTCAGATGAAAGTGAACAAGGTAAAGAAACCAGACATCCAATAATGGCTTTGAATGAAAGGTGCAATCACAATATCTAATAATGGCTTTAGATGAATGTGACACAAAGAAACCAGTCATCCAATAATAGTTTTGAATGAAATGTATAATCACAGTATCTAATAATGGCTTTAGATAAATGTGAATAAAGACTCGATCTGGAAGAACATCAGAAAGAGGGACCCATTCGGAACAACATCAGATGGTAAAGGAACCAGACATCCAATAATGGCTTTGAATGAAGGGTATAATCATAGTATCTGATAATGGCTTCAGATGATTGTGAACAAAGATGACATTCAAGAATGACATTGAATGCAAAGGAACCGATCATCCAATAATGGCTTTGAATGAAAGGTGTAATCACAGTATCTAATAGTGGCTTTAGATAAGTGAACAAAGACTCGATCTGGAAGAACATCAGAAGGAGGGGCACATCCGAAAAAACATCAGATGGTAAAGAAACCAGACATCCAATAATGGCTTTGGATGAAAGGTGTAATCACGATATCTAATAATGGCTTTAGATAAAGTGAACAAGGTAGGGAAACCAGACATCCAATAATGGCTTTGAATGGAAGGTACAATCACAATATCTAATAATGGCTTTAGATGAATGTGAACAAAGACTACATTCAAGAATGGCATTGAATGTAAAGAAACCAGACATTCAATAATGGATTTGAATGAAAGGTACAATCACAATATCTAATAATGACTTTAGACAAAGTGAACAAGGTAGAGAAACCAGTCATCCAATAATGGCTTTGGATGAGAGGTATAATCACAGTATCTAATAATGGCTTTAGATGAATGTGAGGTAAAAAGGTGAGATCTAAGAAAGCATTGGACAAAGAAACCACAACGTCCCATAAAACATTGAACGAATATGAATAAAGATGTACTTAAGAAAGCATTGGATAGATGTGACAATATCTGTTTGGTAGGTGCCAAGTAAGTTGGACTTTGACCACAAGGTAAGACGTGAATAACAACACGACCTATGGAGAATGCAAATGAGTGCAAAAGGGTGACACTCTTGCTATGCATATGTATATGAATTATGCAGATGATATATGATCAAATGCAAATGTAAATACAGATGTTGACGACACACGGCTCAACACTTTTGTGGAGAAGACAAGACTGGAAGACTGATTCCTCAACACGGAGATCACTGCCATTCTGTTTAGGGACTAGAGATGCTACTGAACACAATCTCTACCACACTGGTAAATTGTATCAATTCATGATCCTTGTAGGAATGATGGAAAGCTGTATGGGGATTCTTCAAATAAACTGCCCCAGATTGGTTGTCTGTTGTAGATGAACTGATAATTGCTTCAGCTTGGATTGATGCTGAAAATGACTGAATTACTGTGCACTTGGAAAACTTGCCCCAGTATGAGTCTTGAAAAAGTCTTCTGGATAAACCAATTCTGGGAAGGACTTGCCCCAGAACAACAAATCTTGAACTGATTCTTCAATAGGATTTGGAAAGAACTTGCCCCTGATTGGATCACCGACCAAGTTTCTCAAATATTTGAAAATTCCATAAGCGGAAGCCAGATTGCAAACAAAAGTGTTCATACAAACATAGTAAATGCAAAGTTCATGCAACTTTTGAAATCGAAATCATTTTTGGAAAGAGGTAAAACAATAGGGTCACGGGTCAGAACACGGTGGTTCAAGACGTTTAAAAGTGAAAGATAAAGCAAAAAGGCGTGATGCCAAAAAAAAATGATCTGCAAAGATCTTTAGGAGTCAGTTTACGCAACCTCGTTGTAGTATGCTTTCAAAATAACCTTGCTTCAATTAGGTCTTTTGAGGGTTATAACGTGGCCTGGTTCACGGTTTAAGAAACAAAGGATAAAGGCTCAAAGTTTATTTGTACCCACCCAATCTTCGTGATGATCTTCAGTCCTATGCTCAGTTAACTCAGACTTTGCACTCAGGTTCCCATAGGTTAGGGATTGCATTGATGATAGTGATGATGGTTCAGAAGTTAAGGGACTTTTGAGGTGACAGTCACTACTTCCTTATAACTCTTGGTTGTTTTTTTTCATTGAGGATTTCATGGTAAAGATTTCTCCTTTTAATTATCCCTAACTTTTTCCTGAACTGTTTCTCGTGAATCTTACAGTCAGCGGGATGCCCCAGTTTTTTGTCTGCCTAAGTCTCCTTCACAGGTTTCGACTTAGCGGGCTTTTTCCTTTTTTGATATTTTTATCTTTTTTTTTTGAAAGAAAGTGACTTCTTGGCTTAATGATTACGGCGGACCATCATCGACTTTTGACTTGAAGGACATCTTCGACACTTGCTTGTTGCGTGCGAAGGAAAAATTGAGAATGCAACCTTTTTGTTGAAAGATGTCTTGCATGAAACTCTTGTATTTGAATGCACAATCCAGTTAACTGAGAACTACCCTGCCCCAGGTTAAGATTACGAGTTTTTATTTGTAAAGAAAAGAAACTCCTACTTCAAGGCTCAAAGGGGTTGACGAGGGTTTATCTTCCTTATTTCTCCAGTGTTTGGGAACTGAAACAATGCCTTACATCCTCAGCAAAGTTTTGATTTGAAAGCGTACCGACAACAATTATGAGTATTACGTTTTCATCATCCTCCCTCCAATCTTTGCATAATCGAAAGGAAAGTAAAAGAGCTAATAATTTTGTTTTTGTTTTTATTTTATTTTTTTTGTTTTCTTTTTGAAAAGGAAGGCATAAAGATGTAAATAGCAAACACAAATGAATTGAATCCAAAAGTCGCAATGCGCATTTTATTAACTATGAAAGTACAAACATGATTTGAAAGCAAACAGCTAATACAAGATAAGGAAAATGCAAACAAAAAGAAACAAAAGTCTAGTGACTAGTCAGAAACAAGAGTGAGCTGTCCTGTCTAAAACACTGAGGTCTGCTGAAGTCAACTGAAGCTTCACTTAGCGTGCTCTGGCAAAGGATTGTTCTTGACATTTGGATTGGTGTCACGAAAGGAGAGAATACCAATTTTGATCAGCTCTTGTACTCTAGCCTTCAATGCAAAGCAATGTTCCAAGTCGTGGCCTGCGGCACCTTCATGGAATGAACAATGGAGATCAGATCTGAATCCAAGTGGCAGTGGATCTGGAGGAGGAGGCAAAGGCCTTGTAGTAATCAAACCTTTCTGAACCAGCCCAGGATAAAGTTCAGTGTATGTCATTGGGATAGGATCAAAATTATTCTTATTACGGTATTGATTCTGTCCAACAGCTGGACGTTGAGGAGCTTGAGCTGGTCGTGGAGCAGTAACAACAGGAGTAACAACAGCAATATCAAGGTGGTTAGCATACTGTGGTCGAGGACGAGGCCTTCTGGTTTTAAACATAACAGTATTGGTCTGATCCTCTCTCTTCTTCTGGAAATTCCCATAGAATTTCTTAGCACCATTAGAAGATTCAGCAGCCTTGGATACTTTACCATTCTTAAGTCCTTCCTCGAGTCTCTGACCAATAGTAACCAAATCAGTGAAGCTGGAGGAAACACTACCAATCATCTTCTCCCAGTAGAATGGAGACAAGGTGTCCATAAATAATCCAGTTAATTCTTTCTCTGCCAAAGAAGGCTCAACTTGAGAAGCCAACTCTCTCCAGCGCTGAGCATATTCCTTAAAAGACTCTTTATCCTTCTGAGACATGTTTTGCAGCTGACGGCGGTCAGGAGCCATGTCGAGGTTATACTTGTATTGCTTCATGAAGGCATTAATAAGATCCTGGAAACAGTGAATGCTATTCTGTTCAAGATTCATATACCATTTGAGAGAAGCTCCACTCAGACTGTCTTGAAAACAATGGATAAGCAACTTCTGATTCTTGGCATGAGCAGCCATCTTTCGGGTATACATGACCAAATGAGCTCTTGGACAAGAATCACCTTTGTACTTCACAAAATCGATAGCCTTGAACTTAGCAGGCATAACAAGGTCAGAAACCAACCCCATGTTTTCTGCATCAATGTTGAAGAAATCAGTACCCTCTACGGCTTTAAGTCTCTTGTCTATAGTTTGAAAATGTTCACGGACAATCGCGGGTTCGACAAAATCTTCATGGTCTTCACCCTGAGCAATGTCAGCATTGTACTCATAAAGAGGGTTCTCAAATGGAGGTCGAGTGGTCTGGGCAACAGCATGAACCACAGGTCTAGGTTCGGAGAAAACTGGAGCTTGAAACACTGGTCTTGAAGTCTGACCAATCATAGCAGAAGGTGCAAGAGGTGGAGAGTAGTTGGGAGGCAAACCAAACTCTGTCCAGGTTGAAGGTGGCACCTGAATAGGTTGAGGATCAGTAGTTGAAACTTCTTGGATGACAGTTCTTTGGGGTTGCTCTCATCTAGTAATCAAGACTTGAAGCATCTCTGTGAGTTTTGCCATGCTTGACCTAAGGTCGTCGATCTCCATTCGCATCTCAGCATTGTGTGCTTCTTGCTCTGCCATTATGCGTCTGTAGTTAGCTCTAGTCTGGTATCGATGTCGAGGAATCAGCTTGACGACTCACAGGTAACACTGAAGATAAAGATAGCTGGAAATGAGCTGCTGGACAAACGGACGCATGCAAAGATGCAAATGATATGCAATGCGATGCAATGGTTTCAAGGAACTCAAGAGTAGGTTGCAAACATTTCGGAAAGGCTGAAAAAGTTTCATTTTATAATCCATGATTTTTATTGATTTTGCAAATGACAGAACAATTGAGTTTCTTGAAACCGAATGGTTATGCATGAATGCATGAATGGATGCATAAGCACAGGTATACACATATACAGGCAAACAAAGGCCTAGGCTTGAAGATCATGAGCATGGAGCCATGGTCTACCCTTCCCAAGGTATGTACTATAGGTTTATTTGTACCTGCCGAACGGGTTCTACAAAGTTCCCAGAGTCTACAATCCATCTTTCGGATATTATCGATTTTCCAAATCACTTGGTAGTCAATAATATTCTCAAGAGAATCTCGTCTGAGTGTAGTATCGCGTAGCGACTATTGCAGAAATAGACTCCTGCATAGTCCCCGCACTACATCCTAATAGGCCAAGTTGGGTTAAAGGTAACTACGGTCCCCAGTCCCGAGGGCCTTTAGATCAAAACCATATCGTCTTCACGAATGAACTCGTTGGACAAATATTTTATTCGAGAGGGCCTAGACTGAGTGGTGAAGTCTCAATTTACTTTTTCAGGAATCGACTCCCTCAAAGTATCATTGAAGTCTCACCGTTTTCCTATCTTAATTTCACTCTAGTCCGGGTGTAGGACTTTGTCTCACCACACAAATAGTACCCTGCACACAGAAAAACCAAGCAAAACAGATATATATACAGATATAAAGATATATAGGCAAACAAGCAAATAAATAGCATAGATATAAACAAGTTAGGGGAAACCCCGAAAACTTCCCCAGTGAAGTCGCCATTTCTGTCGCGGTGAGAATTGGATATCAAACTATTATATTAACTTGAATCGCATTTTCTTAAAGTTCACCACCGGTCTTTATTTTATCCAAAAGAAAGGTTTAAAGAACGAAAAACCTAAGAGATCTAAGGTCGGGGGTTGGTTACGCCTAGGGAAGGTATTAGCATCCTAAACGTCTGTAGTATTCTACATGAACCTCTTGTTATTTTTTATGTTATCTATTGCTTGCTTGCTAAGGGTATGTGCTAAGGGAAAGACCTAGAATCTAGGCTAAGTTGTAACATGGTGGTCAATAAGGATGGGATCCTTTCCTTTGGAATTAGGCATAGGCAAAAGAGGGTCAAGGAGAAACTTCAAGTATCAATGAATAGCAACAATGTATAGCAAATGTTCAAAGCTCGAAATATAGAACATCCGTATTAGGATTTAAACACAGCCTCTTACATCAAAGATTAAATTTAAAATTTGAACTTCAAGAAATAACCAAAATAAAAACACAGATAGTCAGGACTAAATATGATAAAAACATGATCAAACCAGAATTTAATTAAAATTAGGCTACTAAATAAATCCTAGTCAAACTATTCAATTAGTCCTATTAAAATTCATGATTAGAAAAAAAGTATTTTTGGGGTTTTTGTTTATATTTGAAATTATTTGACTAAATAATTAAAAAATAAAAATCTAATTAAATAATCTAAATTAGGCAATTATTTTTTTTTTTAAAAACCTAAAACTAAATAAATTCTGATTAAAGACTAATTAAAACTAACTAAACTAAATTAAATAAAAAAACTTACTAGAAACTAAATTAACTAAATTAATAATAAAAAAAGCTAAAATCTAAAAGGGTGTAGCGCCTAATTTATGGGGGTTAGAAGACAAATCTTGTGGACTGTTGGGAATAAGCCCACCGAGTCCTTTGTTGTGAGGGGTATACTTCAGAAGTTTCAGAAACAAAGGATCCCTAAATCAACCAAGCATTGTTCGATACCCTCTCTCTCCTTTCTCTCTCGCAATCGTTTCTCTTTCATTTGCTATTTCGCCATTTTTTCTTACAAATCAAGCTCTCCTCCTCACACATTCAAACTATCCCTCACAACAACAAATCAAAGAATCATATAAATTTAAATAAGGGCGATCGAAATTACCGGTGGAAATGGAAGATTCGTAATGTCGATGTGGCTTGAAAGTCGAAGTCAACGTCACGGGTACAGCTCCACTTCTAGTATTCTTCGATTCCCTTTTTTCGTTTCGTATATGCTGTTGCGTATGTGGTGATGATATGGCGTTCTAAATTTTTCTCAGTTATGCGTGGGAATCTACGGTATTGTGTGTGTTGCACTTCTGTGATCCCCTCTTGATGTGAACGTCGTTGTTGGTTTTTTTGTGGATATTTGCTGCCTCCCTTTTGTTGTGATGTTCTATCCCTTTTATAGACTCGTTTGAATGAATTGAATTGAATGCAGATTTTGGAATTGAACGCGAGATTGCGTGATAATTGTGATGGATTAAAACTTGCCGTTTTTGTGTCATGAAATTGATGTTGAAGATTTGATGCCAATTTGTGAAATTCCTATTTTGGAAATAAGGTGAGTTGTTGCAATAATCCACTTTCAGATTTGCGATTGATTTAGAGATTTGGTACCATGAATGCTTGATTGCGATGTGATTTCTTGCCGAGATTATGAAACGGCTTTCCCCTTAAGTGATTAACTCGTGTAATGGTGGTCACTTCTTTAAAATTTTAGAAATATAAAACCATGTCGTGATCTTCTTGATTCTTGCCAAACCGTATTAATTTTGCATTGAAAGCCACAAATATATGCTAGTTTCAATTTGGCGATACTTCCATTCTAAACTGAGTATATTTTGAACCGTGTGATTAATGCTCTCATCTGAACATAAAATATTTCTTTGGCCTTGTGCGACTTCTTTCCCTTTTCTTACTGATTTTAGTGATGAAGAATGATTGTGTGGTTAATGAAGAAGATTTGATTGTTATCTTTTTGATTTTGTGTGATACTGTGTGCGCAGAATAATGAAGATGATAAGAACCAGGGTGCAGCAGCCGAAGCCAGCTTCCTTAGGAGAGCTGGAGGAAGAATTCTAGTAACTCAAAAAGGAGTACCGATGCAGTATATGCGTACCACTTTTTTCCCATATTTTACTACAAATTCACCTGTAGCAAATACACAAGGGATGCTAAACATTCTCGGAGAAAATAGGTTATCTTTCCAACTGTAGAAATTTGAACTTTATGATGATGATCACAGTTGGGAGAAGCAGTCATTGTGAATCAAGACGGTCTCGAAAAGTTCGTTCCTTTATTGAACCAAGGATCGTAAAAAATGTCGAGACTGCGTTTGTGGACGATACGGATGATGACCTTCTGCCATGGTGGAAGACCGCGAAAGTAAGTAGTGATTGTCGGTGATTTGGTGTTCGTAAGCTAGCACATTTCTCCATAGGTTCGAAGCTCTAAAACACATTTTCTTCCGGGCTTTAGATCTTCATGAATACTCTGATCATGTTGATGCTTTAGGGAATTATCCTTTGGGCACGTTTTTGTTTCGCAACAGTGATTCTCATTAAGTTTGCCTTGTAATGTTTATAATCACTTGATGCATAAGAAAGTAGATGATAATCCTACAAGTCTCTCTCTTCTTTCCTTTGTGTGATGTTTAGCGAACATCTAAGGACTTTGGTCACTTTGATCTTCATGAAAGATTGCTTAAACTTGAGCATGAAAAAAAAAATTCAACTTGAATAAATGGCTTGAATTTAAACTCTAAGTTTCATAAAGAATCATGAACTCTAAACTTCACTTTGAGATTTTTCCGCCTACTTGCTTCAGGATTTTAATCCAAACATACCACTTCAAGCTTGTTGGTCACAAACTATCATCAGGAAGATCCAAACTTTTCCTTAAACTTAAATGATGATCCAACTTTATAGATAATAACACGGTTGAACTTAATCTTTATTATCAGTGCAACCAAGATCTAGATGACGATGACTCAGTACACAAACCATGAAGATACAACCCATAGTATCACTTGCCACAAAATCCACAACCAATACTCAAATAACCATGCTCAACACTAATGGCGAGAAAGACCCTGATTTTTTTTTAGACACGAGTAGAGCTTCCGAGAAATCTTGAAGAGAACGACCAGCAGAAAACCACGGGATCTTCTTGAATCAGGATCAAATGGCCACGTCTTGACACACTGAATTGTGAGAAAGAGAACTATCTCCACTTGAAATTAAAAGTCCTGCACAAACCTGCTAGCAATAAAGCATGCAGATATGCAAAGATGATTGACAAATAGGTGAAATCTTATGGTCAAAAATTAGGGTATGACAGATGGGACAGTTCGTTGTTGAGATTTTGTAACTCCGATGAATGGTAAGTCTCTTCAGTTTGATGGGACAGTTCGTTGTTGAAGGTTTCTACTCCGATGAATGGTAAGTCTCTTCGGTTAGATGGGACAGTTCGTTGTTGAGGTATTGATTTTCCCCAGTGGAGCCTTGCTGTGCTAAGCCTTCCCTGTTGAGTTATATCCTTGTTGTGTTGTGGTTTATTTCCATATACAGTTATCCCCAGTTTGAATCTTTTCCACAGTTGAGTCCCAGTAGTTGTGCGGTCTGTTCCCCAGCTAGTTAGTGGTCTCCTGTAATATGTTTCCCTGGTGGAGTTTCTTTCTCATGTTCTTCTTTTTTTGTTTATCTCCTGTGGCATATTCTCCCCACAGTGGTCTTGTGTCTGCATATCATTTGCATAATCATGTCATTTTTGTGGTCTCTTAGGGCCAAAAATTGGGTTTATTGTTATATTTAAGTCTCTTGTATCTCGTCGAGACAAAGATGTCAATCTTCTTATCTCCGGATAGAAGAAACTTAAATAGGGGCAGCTGTAATACCCTAATTTTTACCCCTAAGATCCCACATGTCCTTTTGCATCTCATACCACAGACAAGATCACACGTTGGTTCCCTCTTTTGTAGGTTTATGCCTTGCAGGGATCTTTGAGTATGTGTGGGTTTGTTAGCTGTTTTATTGCTTATTTTGTTTATGTTTACTAACCATTAATCAAAATCCAAAAATATTTTGTTTTCTTTCACTAACATTTTCAGGGAAAGAACAGGTTGAAAATACCAAAAATAGTCCCTCAGCTCGAACGAATTTATCTGAATAAAGTCAAAAGTTGATCTGTAAACAATTCAAAATTCATCTGATCAAGAGTCTCCAAGATTTAATTGATTACTATTCAAGAGACTCCAAGGTTCATGTGTTTATTTCCATACCTTCTTTGACAAGCAAAAAAATCGAGCCGGAGCCAAGACAACACATCAAAAAGCCAAATTTCCCAAAATTTCACTGTGTTAATCGATTAACACATTGGTTAATCAGTTAACGCGTGCGAATTTTGAAAAAATGGTAGCAAAATTCAAATTTCAGCAATTGGCACCAATTTTCATCATTTTGGAATATTCCATAACATTCCTTTTAATTCCCTACATCACCATAATTAATTATTATCATACACCTCCACTAATCACCACTCTTTTGATATTTCCCTCCAAATTTGAATTCCAATCCTAATTTTGATCATCCAAACCTAATTCCAAACCACCAAATTCCCAAGCCTAAAATATATAAATAGAGGCTTTATTTCACTCATTTCAAAAGCTTTTGATAGCCAACAAACCTCTTGCAAATTCTCTCCCCAACCACAAAATTCACCAAAGCTCACATTTCTTCTTTTGAAAGTTAGTAAGAATTCACATTGATTCTTGCTTAACTTTGAGCTAAACCTTCATCCATTCTTGTTTTTGTTCATCAATCACAGTAGATCAAGGTTTTGGAGTGTAGATCTTGCTGCAATTCAAAGGAATTTTCTGATTTGGATTGGTAATTCATCTTCCACCATTGTTAAAGCTTCATATTCATCATTCAAGATGTAGATCCTTGGTGCTTCTTGTTGTTGATCCTTTAGATCATATATTGTTGTTTGATTGCAGGTTTCTTTGTCTATTTTTACTTTAAAATTCGTGCAAATTCAATCCATGATCATAAGGTGTTTGAAAAATGTTTTGAAAGAGGACCATGCTGAATTTTGCACATTTTTTTGCTTCTGGTGCAGTGTTAACTGATTAACCAAATACACTGTAAACTGGTTAACCGATTAACACACTATTTTACGCAAAAATTCAAAATCTGCACTGGTTAACCGATTAACCATTTGGTTAACCGATTAACCAGTGTCCAGAATGTTATTTTGGCTCTGTTTTGGGACTGTTTTGGTTCTTTTCCATTTCCTTCCCCTTCCCTTTGTTCTTAGCCTTAGATCACATATTTTTGTGGTTTAATTTGGCTTTCTCTTCATTTATTTCTTCTTTTGTTTTGATCGATGAAAGTCTAAAAGATCTTGGAATTCCATTGTTGAATTTCGATCAAGACTAGATCGTTACCATTTTTTCTTTTCGTGCGGTATTGCTTTTGGATGCCGATCTACATATCGTTCATCTAACATGCATTAGCACAAAGAGCTATTGACCAGCCTCATTGTAGGGTAGTTACTCCGTAAATTACTCGGCGATTGCTTAACATAGCACAACATTTGTCCCTCTTTATCCAATTCGGAACTTGAACTTTCGTGGTCCGGACCTTGATTGGTCACGTCAACCCAATGTAGGTTAACCTTTTGTATTAGGTCCATAATCTTTGAAACTGGGCGTTGTAGAGGCTTTGGTTCTACCAATCTTCTGTCAAGTTCATTAACTTTGGCCTAAGTCCATTGTTTAATCACTATAGTTCATAACGCGAAACAGAATAATCGGTGAAGGCTTATGGCACTAGAGCCTTGTGCTACTAACTACTAACTTCTAACTTTATATTTCATTCTCGCTCCCTATCTCTTTTTTTTTATACTTTATGCCATTTATCATATCATGTTTATGTTTATGTCATTTTTTCTTTTGTCCACTTGGACCATTTTATCTTGTGCTTTATTTTTCTTTTGTCCATTTTGGACTCAAAAACATTAATAAAGGATTAAACCACTAAAAAACGTGTGCTCTTAATGTTGGACTATGGCCACTATCCCTTGCTTTGGAGGACCTTCTTGACTTGATTATGGACTTTTGGACTTAGAATTAGGATCCTAACCTATGCTTGGGAGTTTGTGATGGAAAACCTTGGATTTTGGATACTTGGAGTCCTCTTTTGAAGACTTATTTTGAATCAAGACCAAATCAAAAAGGGAAAAATGCTTATGCTATGGAGCTTGTCCATGTGGTTAGATCTTTCTTATCCTTACCTTTTATTTTCATGCACTAGGATAGTCACTTCTTCTCCACCCCTTCTTCAATTTTCAAAACTTCCTCTCTTTTTCAAAACCTTCTTGTTTTCACATTCAAAACCGCTTTCATAATAAAACCTTGACTTTGGTCAAGTAATTTTTCAAACTTTGTCTTCATAAATAAATGTCAATCAATGTAAATCATGCTTTGACCATTTCAAAAAGACATAAAAAAAATACAAAAACTCATCAAACTTTTTTTTTGTGCTTTGTGCACTTTTTCTTTTAAACTTTTTCATAAGTTTAGACATGATTCATTTCTTTAAGCGGAATTATTCGCTTGGGAATGACGACTTGTCTTTACACTTAAAATCAACCAAAACAAACAAATTTTTGTTCTTTGTACCATGAACTACGAGGTTTTAATCCTACATTGCACATCGTGGGTACGTAGGCATGAGGCGATAAGTCTCTCCAAACACAAAAATCTTAAAAACAATTTCTCTTCTCATCTCCTCAATCTCTTTACAAGCAAACCATTTTCAGACCAAAAGCGGTAGATATTTCAAAGGGTTCCTATAGAGTACTATAGACGTTTTGGGTGCTAACACCTTCCCATTGTGTAACCAACCCCCTTACCCATTCTCTGTTTGTTCTTGTTTTTTAGAACTCTTTAGGTTTTGTTCGCTCTTTTTCCTTTCCCTTTTTGGATAAAAATAAAAGTGCGGTGGTGACTCTTGTTTATTTTTTAGTTAAGTTAATCAATAGCTTACACTAACAAATTTCCCCGCTACAGCAGGAAGTTGTTGTGCACAAATCCTATGGTTAAAGCAACAACTTTGTAACTATGGTGTAATCCTTGGATGCATTCCATTTAGTGAGACAATACAAATGCTATCAACATAACTAAAAATCCAGTCATACACTCAAGAACTAAACACATAGACATACGACATCACTTTATATGAGATCACGTGCTCAATGGAGATGTCGAAGTTACATTTGTTGATACACATAACCAATTGGCGAATATTTTAACAAAACCATTAGCAAAGGAACCATTTTATAAGATTCAAAGAGAGCTTGAGATATTTGATATGAATTATGTTTAAAATCAACACAAAGTCATCATTGCACAAACACACACACACACACACACACACACACCTACACACAATATATATATATATATATATATATATATATATATATATATATATATATATATATATATATATAACTTATATCAAGGTACATAGTTTTTTTCTTCTAATATATATTAATTAACGATTTCTTGTGTAAATTAATACCTTTGATGATCTCTCTTATATGTCTTTATATATGATTTATAACATGTTAATTAGAGTGTATATATGTTTGTTATGTTCTAAAAGTTTGTGATTTCTTTCATACATGTTCTCTTTAAAAAGAAATTCAATTTTCATCTGAGTGTAATTGATTACACTCTGACTGTAACTGGTTACAAGGTCTAAATTTTCCTTTTTCTTTTGAAAATTTTAAAAGGCACGCTGTGGTAACAAGTTACATGTTTATGTTAACCGGTTACACCTGTTCAAAAATCACTTTTCAGAATTGCTCTTAATGCTTAGTCAAGGTTCTTCCTCCACCACTCTCTTGGAAAACTCTATCTATTAAAAGCCTCATTCACCTCTCAACAAATCCCCACTAAATACACTTAATATCAACTAATTTATCACACTATAAATCAACCCCATCTCTTGAAATATTTCATCAAACACTAATCCTCTCCAAAACCTCCAAAAACATCAAATTCTATTCTTAAACTCAAATTCTGAAATGGCACCATCAAGAAAGGATAGAGGTAAGGGAAAAGCTATTGATGACTCCACTGGTCCTGAACCTAACATGACTGATAGCTTGAACTTGGGAAGATTGGATCCTACTCCATAAGTGAAGATTGATTTCATGCTTGCAATCAGAAATTGTGCTTTGACAACTCCAAAGTATGGAAATCTTTCATCCTTTCCTACTTCTAGCTTTGATTTTCCTAAGTTGTTGAATCATCAAGGGTTAGGAATGTTGATTTTAGATTTTGATCCTTGTGTACGGACTTTTTATTATAATATGTCTATTGTTATTGGCTGCATTGTGAAATCATGTGTCAAAGGAATAGATATTGTACTATCTAAGGAAGATTTTGGGAGATGTTTGAATGTCTCTTTTGAGGGTGAGAAAATTTGTTAAGGATTTACATGTGATTGGGTTGACTATGAGGAAAATAGTTACTACTATAGTATAAGTAGGTTGATTGAGCAGGAGATCTTCAATAGATACTGCTATAGTATAAATAGATATTGGTCTAAACTGACAAATTTTATACTCGTCAAACCTATCGGTTAGTGACTGAATGCTTCACTACTTCATTTGTTACATACTTATGCTAAAACACTCCAGCCATTCTCAATTCAATGACATAGAAATACAAATCATATATGCGATTAAAAACAAAATACAAGTGTATTGGGCTTATATTATCATGCATCATAGGATTCATAAAAAGAAGCTTACCAGTGGTCTTCCTTATGCAAGGTTGATTACTAAGATTCTACAATTTTGCCAAATTAATTTGCGTGGATAATCAAGGTTCAAAATGAATGCCAAGGAACATGAGATAAACATAGGGGCAACAAACAAGAATATGGGAATTTTCAAAGACAAGGATGAAATCTTCAAGCATAGAGAGGTTGCATCATATACTTTTTCATATACTCCAATTCCTGAAGGAGGTCAACCAATCAAATGCTTTATGATAAACTTTGCCACATTGAAAACTTTGTCACTCAAGAATTCCGTGATATCCATCTTGAGATAGATGGCCTTAAACGCAACCAAAACCAAGATGAAAGTGAAGAAGATTTGAAGAAAGAAAGTGACTAGAGTGAAGAATATGTCTTGTCTTGTGTCTTTCTATGAAATGTCTTACTCTATGTTTATGTTTCTTTACTAGTTTCATAAATATGTCCTAGTCTATCATTATGTTTCCTTGTTAGTTTCATGAATTGCTTATGTTTAATTATGTATTGCTTTTGTTTTGTAATGACATGAAAATTATGCTTATGTTTTTAATATTATGTTTGACATATTATATTAGTGTGGTTATTTATCCTTCTATGTTATTTCCTTTACACATATCTTTTTGGTTCTTTCCTATCTTTTTGATAATGACAAAGAGGGAGAAGAGTATGTTACAGTTTACTAACCTATGCAGGAACAAAAAGCCATTGAATTGCAACATTGATCTATCAAGGGGGAGATATCATAGTAAGGGGGAGTATATTGCTCAACCACCAACTTTCAAGCATTTCAAAAAGTCATGGTTGTCATCATCAAAAAAGGGGAGATTGTGAAGATAACCTTCCAACATAGTTCTATGTTTTGATGAAGACAACATTGAACAACATTGATCAAGATCAAATACATTATCAAAGAAGGAAAAAGTTATAAGTACACAAGAAATGTGAGATTGTTGGGTCGAACTCTAGCTCTATCGAGGGATAGCTTTCACGTGTTTCGACAGGAGACAAGCATGAAGTCGAAGATGGGTCACACGCTGATGTCGAAGGGTTACATACTGTAGTCGAAGCTAGTTCTAGTATGTAATGTCAAAATATAATGTTGACGTAGTTGTCGAATTGGGCCTTGTGTTAAGGATCCAATTGTTAAAGTTAGCTTGTACACTAAGTTAGCTTGTAATGGGTAATTGTTAAAAAGCCCATTAGTTTAGTATGTTAGGTTTATTATAAATAGCATACTAGTCTCTCATCTTAAGTGTGGTGTGGAAAATCCTAATTAGGGTGGGAGGGTTATTTGTTATTCTTGAGTACTTGTAATCTATTTTATAGAGAAAGTAAAGAATAGTAGTTATAACCAATCCTTGTTGTTCTCCTTGTTTTTCCTTAACCCTAACCCTTGTGTGTTTCTTTTCTGTAAAGAAACTGAATATATTTTGTTTTAAGGCATCCTAATTCACAACAAATTGGTGCGGTGAGCATGGAGAAAGATGCCTTCAACAAAGTAAGAGATTGAAAAGCTCATCGGAGTGAACGATTTCGGTCTGTGACGCTTGAAGATGAAAGTCCTACTGGTTCAGTAGGGTTCTTTGGAAGCGTTGAAGGGAGAGGCAGCCATAGACATTGTGTTAACGAAAAAAGAAAAGATGGCCATGATAAAGAAAGCCCACAACGCAATATTGTTGAGCCTTGGTTATAAGGTTCTTTGATAGGTATCAAAGGAGACTACGGCGTCGGGGCTATGGTTGAAAATTTAAAGTTTGTACATGACCAAATCTCTGGTGAATCGACTCTACCTGAAGCTAGCTTGGTATTCATTCAAGATGAGTAAAGACAAAGTGTTGGCTGAGCAGTTGGATATATTCAACAAGCTGATTCTTGACCTTGAAAATATTAATGTGAAGATCGATGATGAAGATCAAGCACTGTTGCTGTTATGTGCTTTGCCCAGAACACATGCTCACTTCAAAGAAACTCTCTTGTATGGAAAGGAATCCCTGAGCTTTGAATAAGTTCAATCAGCCTTGTATTCTAAGGACCATAACGAATGAAAGGAGCATAAACCTTTGACGGTGGGTGAAGGTTTGGCCGTTAAGGGAAAATTCTTACGAAAGGATGGTAAGTTTGACAAGAAGAAAGGTAAAAGTCAGCAGAAGTCTTATAGTGGCTAGACATCTGGTATTCGATGCTACCACTGTAAGAAGGAGGGTCACACAAGAAAAGTGTGCCCTGAACGCCTGAAAAATCATGGAGGTAAAGATAATGGCAATGTAGCCATTATTCAAGATGATTTCGAATCATCTTACATTCTTGTGGTTTCAAGCGGCGACTCAAGAAAGAAGTGGATTATGGATTTAGCTTGCACTTGGCACATGACTCCAAATAGAGAATTATTCGAGGAGCTATGTGATCAAGATGGTGGATCAGTGCTGCTAGGAAATAACAAAGCTTGCAAAATTGCAGGTATTGGATCTGTGAGATTCAAGCTCCATGATGCGTCAATAAGGTTATTAACTGAAGTCAGGCATGTACCTGATTTGAAGAGAAATTTGATTTTTCTTGGTGAATTCGACAGGAAGGGATATGTTTTTCAAGGAGAGAAAAGTATCCTAAGAGTCATGAAGGGGTCGAAGGAGATCTTGAGAGGCATGAAGAAACAAGGCTTATATACCCTTGAGGCTGAAGTTGTAAGTGGTTTGACAAATGTTGCATCCACGAAACCTTTGCTGAAGACAGAAATTTGGCACATGAGATTGGACCATGTTAGTGAAAGGGGTCTGGTCGAATTAGGGAAAAAAATTTGCTTGGAGGAGACAAGTCAAAAACTAGAATTTTGTGAACCCTATGTACTTGGAAAATCTTGCAGAGTGAAGTTCAACAAAGGCAAACAAAGAACTCATGGATCCTTTGATTACATCCATGCTGATCTTTGGGGGCCTGCAAGGTGTCAATCACATTCAGGAGCAAGGTATTTTCTATCCATAGTCGATGATTATTCCAGAAAGTTATGGGTATTCATCCAGAAGACTAAGGATGAATATTTTGAGAATTTCAAAGGTTGGAAGACTCTGGTCGAAAATTAGACTGGCAGAAAGGTTAAGAGGTTGAGAACCAACAGTGGCCTTGAATTCTGCAATGAGGCGTTTGGCAGCTTTTGTGATGCCTCAGGTATTGCAAGGCACAAAACTAATGCAGGTACTCCATAAAAAAATGGTTTGGCGAAAAGGTTTAATCGAACTATATTGGAAAGAGTTAGATGCATGTTGACTAGTACAGGATTAAAGAAGGTGTTTTGGGCTGAGGCAGTTTCGACAACAACATATCTGATAAACAGATGTCCTTCGTCTGCGTTAGATATGAAGACACCTGAAGAAGTTTGGTCGGGACATCCACCTAGTCTCGACAGACTGAGAGTATTTGGCTGTGTGGCCTATGTTCACATTAGGCAAGACAAGGTCGAACCTAGAGCTCTAAAATGCATGTTCATGGGATACCCTGAAGGAGTCAAAGCTTATAGTCTATGGTGCCTAGAACCAGGTCACAGGAGTTGTATCACCATTCGAGATGTAGTTTTCAATGAAGCTGAGATGGATTTCAAGAAAAATGATGATGCTGACGAAGGGCTGAAACAAGGAGAGATTCCTGTTGAGGTGGAGCATGTTGATGCTAAATTTCGTATCCCAGATGAAGTTAAAGAAGAAGTAGAAGATGTTGTCGAAGATGAGGAGACTGATAATGACTACCTGCTAGCAAGAGATAGGTCGATGAGAGTCATCAAGCCACCTCAGAGACTTGGGTATATAGATCTTATAGCTTGTGCCTTAGTTTTTGCAAGTGAGGTTCTCTACGAAGAACCTATAGAATATATGGAAGTTATAAGGAGTCGAAAGAAGACTGAATGGTTGAAGGCCATCGATGATGAGATAAAATCTCTTCATGATGACAACACCTGAGAACTGATCAAGAAACCTGTTGGAGCCAGGTTAGTCAGTTGTAAATGGATTTTCAAAGTTAAGGAAGGAATCGAAGGAGTGGCGTCAAAGAGATACAAGGCAAGATTGGTCGCTAGGGGTTTCACTTAGAAAGAAGGTGTTGAATTCAATTTTGTGTTCTCTCCTGTTGTGAAGTACAGATCCATTCGAATGTTGCTTGCCATGGCGGCACAGTTCGACCTTGAACTGGAACAGATGGATGTGAATACTGCATTCTTGTATGATGATCTAGATGAAATAATCCTGATGAGGCAACCTGAAGGGTATGTCGAAAGGGGGAAGGAAAATTATGTGTGCAAAATGAAGAGATCTTTATATAGACTGTAACAATCTCCTTGATAGTGGAATAGGAGATTCGATAAGTTCATGGCATGCATAAGTTTCATTAGAAGTCGGTTCGACCACTGTGTTTACTTCAGATTTCGACCTGGTAATTCATTTGTTATTTTGTTGCTTTATGTGGATGATATTCTAATAGCAAGCAACAGTGTCGAAGATGTAATGAGGGTGAAGGCTGAACTCAATAAGTAGTTCGACATGAAGGATCCGGGAGCTGCGTCCAGGATTCTTGGGATTGACATCCGAAGAGATAGAAAGTAGTCGAAATTATGCTTATCTCAAGAGGCATACCTACGGAATATTCTCGAAAAGTATAGTATGTCGAATTCAAAGCCTGTTGTGACTCCGACAAACCCTCAATACAAGATAAGTATAGATCAGTGTCCCAGTAGTGATTTAGAAAGTGCTTAAATGAATAACATTCGATATGCTAATATAGTGGGTTCTTTAATGTATGCTATGGTCTGTACTAGACTCGACATATCATATGTAGTAAGTCTTGTAAGCATGTACATGGAGAATCCTGGAAACACTCACTAGAAAGCATTGAAGTGGATTCTAAGGTACATAAATGAGTCTCTGAACAGAGTCTTAATTTATGGTGGAGCCTTGGGTGAAGATAGTAAAGTAGAAATCGAAGGATATGTCGACTCTGATTATGCAGGTTGTATGGATTCCAGAAAATCTATTTCTGGATACGTGTTCACTATGTTTGGCACAACAATCAGTTGGAAAGCAACACTTCAGAAGGTTATTGCCTTATCAACCACTGAAGCGGAATATATCGCCCTAACTGAAGCTGTGAAGGAAGCATTGTGGCTTGAAGGTTTTGCAAAGGAGATGAAGCTTCAAGGTCGAGTTATCACTGTTAAATGTGATAGTCAAAGTGCAATACACCTGTCGAAGAATTCAGCCTATCATGATCGAACTAAGCACAATGATGTGAGGTTGCATTTCGTCAGAGGGGTAATCGAGCATGGAGAAGTTCAACTGATAAAGGTTTCGACAGATTATAATGCTGCTGATATGATCACCAAGATGTTGCCAAGTTGCAAGTTTTTCCACTATATGCAGTTGATAAAGCTGCATGATGAAAGCTAGTTTATTCCCTGTTGTTTGTAGAGTTAGATCCAAGGTGGAGATTTGTGAGATTGTTGGGTCAAACTCTAGCTCTGTCGAGGGATAGCTTTCATGTGTTTCGACAGGAGACAAGCATGAAGTCGAAGATGGTTCACATGCTGATGTCGAAGGGTTACATACTGTAGTCGAAGCTAGTTCAAGTATGTAATGTTAAAATAAAATGTCGACATAGTTGTCGATTTGGGCTTTGTGTTAAGGATCCAATTGTTTAAGTTAGCTTGTACCCTAAGTTAGCTTGTAATGGGTAATTGTTAAAAAGCCAATTAGTTTAGTATGTTAGGTTTATTATAAATAACATACTAGTCTCTCATCTTAAGTGTGGTGTGGCAAATCCTAATTAGGGTGAGAGGGTTATTTTTTATTCTTGAGTACTTGTAATCTGTTTTATAGAGAAAGTAAAGAATAACAGTTATAACCAATCCTTGTTGTTCTCCTTGTTTTTCCTTAACCCTAACCCTTGTTTGTTTCTTGCCTTTAAAAAAACCGAGTATATTTTGTTTTAAGGCATCCTAATTCACAACAAGAAACTATGGTGACAAGAATTGGATCACAAGCAATCTTCAAGATAACATTGGACTTTTGGATTGATCTCAAAATAAGATACACATTACAATTGAGCTTTGTATATTACCATAATACTCAGAAAAAAAAATGCATCCTTCATCTATAAGCATACAAAACTCATTTTGAAACTTACTCATTTGAGAACTTGTGGTAACAAACTGATTTTTAGCTTTTCAATCAGTTGTAACCTGTTACACAAATGTGCTAACTTGTTACAAGAATGAAAACTCATAATTTTTGGAAAAAGCTTTATATGTAACCGGTTAACCAAACCTTGTAACCGGTTACAACCACGAAAAATTTGAAAAATATTTTTCAGCTTCAATTGTAAGCGGTTACGATAATGTGTTAACGGTTACCACTAAAGTAATGACACTTTTTCATATTAAATCTGATTCCAACTATTATGAAACTTCATCTATTAATCATGGCAATGATTTATGATATTATACTTTTTCCAAAAGGTATAATTCAAGTATAAACCTATATGGTTTCAGATTTTCAAAAACACCTCTTTCTAACAATTCAAACTTCGTATCTTTCTCAAATTTTCTTCTAAGTTCCTTGAACCAAAATCTTCATGAAACGTTATGCATAAACATTCATTGCATCATTTTAAGTTTCATTGACAAGTTCTGAACACTTAAGTAATATACTTTGTGATTTGCTTACTTGGAAGGGAAGATCAATTCTCAAAATTGATACAAATACAAAACTTCATTACCTATTCAAAATTCTGTTTTTGTTCACTAAGTGTTAGTGTTCATTGTTCATAAGTGAAATTGGTGTATTTTATCTTATTTTTTGTAAAATAAAAAGGTGGTGTGACTTTGTGATTATTGTTAGATAGTTAAGAGAATCAAGTTGATCAATAGTAACATATCTGACATAGTGAAATCTCTCACAATACTCTTGTTTGGAAAGAGGAACCATGATATATCATTTGTGTTCTTTATTTTTTGCACTTACTTTCTGTATTTTACCGTTCATAAATTTTTTGAAATAAGATCAAATTGCTATCACTCTTAAAGCGAGAAAATTTCATAAAGACCGATTAATCTAATTCACCCCCTTCTTAGATTACATTTCATACTTACAAGAAATTGGTCCAAAAAGGAAAAAAATTGTGAAAACCTAAAAGAAATATATGACCAACAGTTTGAATTCTCTAGTACCGAATGAACAAGAAAAGAGTGATCGGAAAGGAATCAGATAATAGTAGGAAAATTAGGCATCAAACTCCAAAGTTTTAAATCTACTATCATAAATTATCCTACCCTGACATAAGCCACGTTACAACCTTGAAAAGTCCTTAAAAGCGTGTGTTTAAATATGACTTTTATTGACTATTTTGTACATTGTTAGATCATATGGCCATTTGATATTAATTGAATTCTTTTTTGTTATTGCCATTATGTAATTGTTCTTGATTTCAATGCTTTTTGAGTATTGACGAACGCATAAATGGATATGAGATGAGTAAGGATTATTGACCGTAAGTCTTCTGATCTGATCTAGGATAATTATTCAACTTTGTGATTAGCTAGGAATAAGTAATTAGACATTGTGCCTTTTGAATTAACGCACTTAGAACACCTAGTTTAACTCTAAATTGACCTAAGGAATTAGGGAATTATTGTTTAAATTATTGAGTTGTACACCAAGGAATTGGGTGCATTGCCCTTGTTAATACACCGTTCATCAACAGGTATAAGTAGGGGATTCGAAATAAATATCTAATCGTCTTTAATCATTGAATTTTATTCTGAAAAGTTCTTGTTCTCATTTCGTACTAACTCGATATTGAAACCCCCCTTTATTATTTACTTTAATTCGCATTATTGTTATCTCATTAAAATTCACAATTCCCTTGGACACGAATTTAATTTATTACTTCGAAGAGATAGTACACTTGCTAGAATTGTCCATCACAACACCAACCCATATGTTATAGTTGGTTGTCCCGGTTAGTTTCTCGCACAAGATGGATGCAACTTTGGTAAAAGTAATATAATTGGTGGCAGAGTAATATCCCATGAGATTTGGTGGTTAAAATACATGTAAATAGGGTAGCTTAGTGGTTGGAAGGACAATGACGATTGCGACAAATGACAAAATTGGGCGAATACGTGTCAAAAAACTTATTTGACGTATCACGTATGGGGCCACGCGCCTGGATGTCAGTCACATGTGGGAGCGAATGGAACATCAATTTGGGATCACAAACTCCTTAATAATATTCTAATGATAAAACAACAAATTCAAAGCACGATACCGCCTTTGGTGAGAGACATGGAAACAGGGTGGACCCAAGTAAGCAATAGAAGGAAGGGAATGGCTATGCGATCTGGATGGAAAGGAGAGATTTTAGAGAGCATTACAAATTGATTCTTCACTAATTTTCCAGAGGACATTGCCTTGTCAGAGATTAGAAGGAAGTTTGCATAATATGGTGATTTGGTAGATATCTTCATCCCGTGGAAGAAAAGTACATTAGGAAAATCTTTTGGATTTGCAAGATTTATAGAGGTTAAAAACTAAAGGATATTAGAGGAGCAGTTGAGGAATATTTGGTTTGGAACCTATAAGGTTTGGGTGAATATTTCAAAGTTCGATAGGGAGCCATATCAAGACAGAAGGTGGAGAAGGTCAGAAGGTAAACTCAATAAGGGACAGGATAATAGGGGTGTAGGAAGCCATGCATCGTTTCGTCATATAGATAAGGTAAACGACTTAGATGACAAGAGGAGAAAGCCAGTAGGTAAATTGCGAACAGAAAGAATGAGCTATGCAAGTGCAGTGAAGAACGACACTAAGAGCAGTAAAAAGGATTGTTTGAATGGAGACATGCCAGAACAATGGAGAGGCCTTGAATATAGTGCAGCAGAGGATGATATAAGCTGGACATAAAAAGGATATGTGGGGAAAGATCATAATATTGATGAGGTATCTATGTTGCAACAAAAAATTATGGACGTTGGTATACTTTCAGTTGAAGTTATTCCGTTAGGAGGTACTAAAGTATTTCTGAAGATCCAAGAAGAGGAGGATTTTGAAGCCCTACTTAAGGATGCCAAAGAATTTTTCCAGCATTGGTTTATTAGAATTGAAAAATGGTATCAAGAAGTTGTGATGAATGAAAGAGAAACATGGGTGAGACTGTACTGGGTCCCTGTTCATGCTTGGAATACGAGATTCTTCAATCAAGTTTGTCTTAGTAGGGGACAAGTAATTGAAATAGTTAGTACCACTGAGAATAGGAAAAGGTTAGACTTTGCAAGATGTTTGCTTAGAACCACATCAATGGAGACAATAAACAAAATGATACAAGTTAAGGTCAACGAACGCATATTCAACATTAAATTAGAAGAGGAAGACTTCATGTGCCCGTTGAATTTCCTGCCATTAGATAAGGCAAGAAAGTTAGAAACAGAAGATGATACAGACCTGGAGGAAGATGAAGAAGCTTTTTCCAAGAGAGAGATGGAGGAAGATGTAGAGGTGGAAGACATGATTACACTAGAGAACAATTTTGAGAAAATTATGAGAGGGGAGGAACCTAGGGCAGCGGAAGTAAGAAACGGCGTGCCAAAAGAGTCAGTAAAGGACGGTACGTTGGAAGAAGTACCGTCGGGAATGGAGAAAATAGAAGACGTACGAATTGGACATGAAGTTCATGGAGAAGAATTTGACGGAAACCATAATTGGTCAAACAACCAAGTTTCAGTTATTGGGCCCCAAACGCAACTACTGGCCCACATGGAAAAAGTAAGAGAAAATTCACTAATGGGCTTGAACAAAACGGCGGAAAAGGAGGAGGCCCACATTGGTAAGTCTAGTAAAAAAAGGAAAACAAGGTAGTAAAGTAGCAGTAAATGAAGTTCCCAGGTTAGAGAGCCAAACAGGGGAGGTTGAATTAGGTTATGTGAATTTGGTGGAACACATTTCAATGGTGGAAGGGGAAATCAGACAAGTAAGTGAATCGACAGGTCCAGATAGGAATAAGGAAGAAACAGAATTGCAAGAGAAGAACAAGATGAGGAAAGAGGCAGAGGATAATCCGAAGATCTGCGAAGAAACGATAGTGGAGGAATTAATTAGAGGTGGGGATGTAACTTACAAAGAAAGGAGGAAAAGGAGAAAAGAGATTGTCAAGGAGAAGAGAAGAATGAGAAGTAAGAAAATGGTGCAAATGATTATCTCAGGAAGGAAAAAGTGCCCCAGAAAGAAGTCAAAAAAGGAGGAGCAAAGAAGAAAGATTGATAAGGAAGAATTAAAGGCATGGAAGATTGCTCATGGTGAATCGAAGGAAACTTCAGAAGGGATATTGGAACTTGCAAAGGAAATTGGAGTGAGTTTTGTGGGAGATAAAGCTGACATTGTAGCCCAAATAGAGAGAAATGTTAGTAGGGATAAGAAGATGGCGAAGAAGAATAGAAAGGAAGGTCCCGGTTAGGGATAATTGAAGGAATGTATTGAGGCGTTAGTCGAGGTAGTGCAAGATTGTAAATGAAAATTATAAGCTATAACATTAGAGGACTTGGTGGGCTGGTAAAAAAGAATGATCTAACTCAACAGATTAAAAGAAATGACCCAGATTTCATTGGAGTCCAAGAAACTAAATTAGGTGATTTGGACGCCTCAAGTGTGGAAAAGCTGTGGGGGAGTCCTGATTCGGATTTCTGCCAAAAGGCAGCGGTTGGAAGATCAGGAGGCTCTCTCTTAATATGGAGTACCAAGATTTTCAGAAAACAGAAGAATTGAGGGGTTCCAATTTTATAGGAGTTAGAGGGTTTTGGGGGGTGGAGAGAACTAAGATAAATGTGGTTAATGTGTATTCTCCCTGCGACATAAACAGAAAGAGAAGGTTATGGCAAGAATTGAAGGATCAAATAAATCTAGAGGAGGAAGGTTTTTGGTGTATCCTAGGTGATTTTAATGCAATCAGATCGGAGAAAAAAAGGAAAGGAGTTGGAGAGTTCCAAAGGAGATTGGAAATAGAGGAGTTTGATAATTTCATTGTTGAAGCTGATCTCATTGATCTACCACTAAATGGGAGGCGTTTCACCTGGTCAAATTTAGATGGTTCTTCCATGATTCATATAGATAGGTTCTTAGTTTCAGAAAGATGGTTGGAGAAATGGCCTAAAAGCTCTCAGCAGTGTCTGGAGAAAAGTCTGTCGGATCACTGTCCGATTATGATAAGTGATGTAGAGGTAAATTGGGGACTGAAACCAACAAGGCTATATGTAGGGTGGAGAGAGCTAGAAGGATATCAGAAGTTTGTGACAGAAACTTGGAAAAACTTTGAGATTCAAGGGTGGGATGGATTTGTACTTAGAGAAAAATTAAAGTTGATTAAGAAGGAACTCATTAAGTGGAGTGGGGAGTAGGCATGCCAACGGGGCGGGTCGGGGACAGTTTTTACCTACCCCAAACCCAAACTCGAATCCCCAAATAATCCCTGTTCCCCGCCCCAAACCCAATCGGGGATGGAGAATTAAAACCCAAACTCGTCCCAAACGGGTTCGGGTTGGGTTCGGGTATCCCCGCCCCGCCACCATCCATTTAGTAAAATCAATTTTTTAATAGAAATATTTATCTTTTCTAAAATCAAATTACATTACAAATAATAAAATAAAATAAAAATATCAAAAAAAATATTACATACATTTGAAATATGTTAAATAAATAAAACAAATCAAAATATCAAAACATTGGCCACATATTTAATATTCTAAATTAACAAAATTAAATAATAATGTACATAATATAATAAACGGGGTAGGTTCGGGCTCAGGTTCGGGGTGGGTACTAGTGTCCCCATTACCCGACCCGTCCCCATATTTTTTAATCGGGGAAAACCCAAACCCAAACCCAAACCCAGTCAAAGCGGGTTTTCCCCGTCAACTTCGGGGTGGGTTCGGGTGGGTACCCGTGGGTATGGGTTTTGTTGCCATGTCTAGTGGGGAGCATATCGAAAATCTAGAAAGCAAAATAGAAGTATGCAGAAAACAGGTCAATGAGTTGGATCGTAAGGGGGAAAATGCAATCCTATCGGAGGAAGAAATCAAACTGAAAAGAGAGATTTCAAAACAATTGTATATTCTGTCGAGAATGAAGACTAGTTTTCAGTGGCAAAAATCAAGGGTGAAGTGGTTGAAGGAAGGCGATGCTAACTCAAGATTTTTCCACCGGTGCATCAACTACAGAAGGAAGAAGAATGGGATATGTTGTATTGAAAAAGGGGACGTGAAATTACACAGTGTAAAAGAAATAAGGGAAGAAACTATAGAATTCTTCTAAGGTATTTACAAAGGAAGAAACGAGATAAGGGTTGCACTGGAGAACTTTGAGGTCAGGAAGATCGATGCGGAAGATAATGAACTATTGACAGTAGAATTTTCTGAAGAAGAGGTCAGAGGAGTGGTCTGGGAATGTGAAGGAACAGAGAGTCTGGGTCCGGATGGTATAAATTCAGGATTCTTTAAGGAATTTTGGGAGCTGATCAAAGGAGACATTTGCAGGTTTGTTTCAGAATTTCATGAGAATGGTAAGTTGGTTAAAGGAATAAATAGTTCTTTCATTACTTTAATTCCTAAAATAGAGAATCTGGTTAAGTTGTCTCAATTTAGACCGATATCTTTGGTTGGGAGTATCTATAAGGTCTTGGCCAAACTGTTAGCAAATAGGTTAAAAAGGGTAATTCATAAGGTAGTGGCGGAAACACAATTCGCTTTTCTTGAAGGAAGGCAAATAGGAGATTGTATACTTATAGCAAATGAGTTGGTGGATGATGCGAAAAGGAGACAGAGAGAAGCGATTCTATTTAAAGCAGATTTCGAAAAGGCATATGACACGGTGAATTGGGACTTTATTGATTATATGATGAAAATGTCGGGGTTTAATGACAACTGGAGAAAATGGATCAATGAATGTATGAGATCAGCCAGAGTTTCTATCTTGGTGAGTGGAAGCCCCACGGATGAAATAAGGATGGGTCGAGGTTTGAGACAAGGGGACCCGTTGTCGCCTTTTTTATTTTTATTGGCAGCAAAAGGACTGAATCTATTGATGGCTAAATGTGTAGAGTTAGGAAAATTTGAAGGATATGAATTTGGTAAAAAGGAATTGCAAGTCTCACACATTCAGTACGCGGACGATACAATCTTATTGGGCAAGAAGAGTTGGAAGAATGTATGGTTGATTAAGGCTCTGCTACAGACTTTTGAAGTAATCTTGGGGCTGAAAGTGAACTTTCACAAAAGCTCTCTTTTGGGGGTAAATGTAAGTAGTAGTTGGTTGGAGGACGCAGCGTCGGTGCTTAACTGTAAAGTCAGTGGGTTACCTTTTATTTATCTAGGGCTACCGGTGGGTGGAAATCACCGTAATTTGGGACTGTGGAAGCCGGTAATAGACGTAGTTACAAGAAAATTGGCGGTGTGGAACAACAAACATTTGTCTATCGGAGGCAGAACCATTCTTATTAAGCATGTGTTAAGTGTGATTCATGTATATTATCTATCTTTTTTTAAAGCTCATGCAGGTATCATAAGTAAACTGGAGGGTATGTTAAAAAAAAATCTGTGGGGAGGGGATTTGGACCGGAGGAAAATACATTGGGTGCAGTGGAAAAAATATGCAGAGAGAAGGAAAAGGGTGGGTTGGGCATAAAAGATTTGAGGGTGTTCAATATGTCCTTGGTTGGAAAATGGAAATGGAGGATAATAATGGAGAAATGAGAACTGTGGGCGAGAATTCTTAACTACAAATATGGCCCTATTGGCTATGGAAACAATAGTATCAATAAGCATAGCTCGCTATGGTGGAGGGACGTGTAAAAGCTGGATAAGGAGGAAGGGAGTTCACAGGAAAATTGGTTTGTTGGGAAAGTGACCAAGGAGATTGGGAATGGAAGAGAAACATCCTTTTGTGAGGATCCATGGTTAGACAAGAAAGTGCTCAAGGTAGAATATCCAGATATATTTAAGCTGTCGATTGCAAAAGATATTACAGTAGAAGAGGCGGTAGAAAATGTGGACGATTTTGAAAGGAGATGTTTAGGGATGAGCATCATGAATATAGAAGTTGGCAGTAGGATAACAGAGATTAAATTACTGCTTAGTAAGGTATCGTTAAAGGAAAGTATAGTGGACAGATGGTGCTGGAATATGAAATTGTATACGGTTAAAGATGCATATTCGTTTATTATGGAAGGAGTGCTTACACAGTTAGAAGATAATGTAGAATTGAAAGAGGTTTGGAATAAGTTTGTACCACTCAAGGTTGTGATATTGGTATGGAGAATGTGGCAGAATAGGATCCCAAACAGGGATAACTTAAGTCGTCGGGGCTGTCTAGCGGAATTTCAAAATTCATGTCTGTTTGGTTGCGGCACTGAGGAAAATATTTCGCATATTTTCTTCGACTGCCCGTTGGCTTGGAGAACATGGAGCGAGGTCCTAGACTAGCTCCGTTTCGACTATGTTTGTCACAACTCTGTGATTCAAAACTTCCACCATTTTGCAGGTCTGAGCACTGGAGGGAGAGTTCACAGGGAGAAATTGCAAACAATCTGGTATGCGTGTGTGTGGAATATCTAGCGTCGCAAGAATGGACAAATTTTTCGGCAAGAAGATTTTCGATCTATTAATTGGCTAGAGGAGATTCAACTTCTAGCTTGGTGATGGTTAAAAGCTAAAATAAAAGGATTTCATTTTGAAGTGCACCAATGGATCTCAAACCCAAGAGATTGTATTGGCTGGAGAGGTTAAAGAGTTCGTGACAGGAGCCTGGAGAGAAAGGTGACACTAAAGATAAAATGACGGTTGTTGGCGTAGTGTTCAGATTTGTGCGTAGAAATATTCTTTAGCCTTGGGCGCGGTGTCTTTTGAGTTTCACTTATCGTTGCATTGGCAGTCAGTGGTGTTTGGTGTGCTGTGTCAATGTAGTTTGGTGTGTGGAGTCCCTGGTTTCTTGTAGTTTCCTATTTGTGTGTGTTGCTTTGAGTTGGTGAGGAGATCCAGTCTGGTTTAGTTCTGGTGCAGGGTTTGGAGGTGGCTTAGGTGAAGTGGATAGCCATGGCTAGGTTGGATTTATTAGTTATAATCTGTTTTTATTGATCCTGTAATTTGCTTTGGCATCTCTTATGTCCCAGTAGCAATAAATTCATTTTCATCTTTAAAAAAAACCATCAATTTGGGGAAAGCTTTCGTTGACGAATTTTCCGAAGGGTTGCAAAATAGTGGTGGCGTCACCCCGATTATTGGACACGTGGTGGCAAAGAAAAGACAAATGCAGTAGCCATGTGTATTGTAAACAACAAAGTTAGTGAGGCGAAATGGAAGGGATCCGGAAACCTTTAACTACTAATATCATATTAGAATTATATTTTTATGTATAATGTTGTGTTAAATGAGACCACACTAAATGTTTATTATATTCATATGGATTGTACAAAATAAAATTATGTAATAAATACAATCGATACAATATCAATACAAATTGATTATAATTGATCCTAACATATTCTTAACACTTGCCTTAATTCTAATTTCTCAGATTGGTGTACTAGCCCTTTGAATTGCCTTCAAAGTTGTTGAGAATATTGTTATAACAAGTTTGAGTAACCTTTTTGTACTCAATATAAATTATTTATAAAAAAATGCCCACATGAACAATGTAATCAAAGAAACAATCAATTAAGACTTAAATATTAAATAGGAATCACATTTCATCTAAAAAAAAATAGAAGTGTCACCTCACCGTTCATCACCTTTCCAAAAATCCTTCTGTTTTGGACCCTTAGGACCTTCCTTTGGACCCCAATTCATCTCATAGTTCAACCAAGATGGCTCTCTAATCTCTGACCCCAAATATTCAGCACCAACTATTTCAAACCCTTTAACCATATCCATCACCAACTCACTTTTACATGCATCATTCCTTATACCAAACCCTCTAACACCTTGCATAACACACCCTGGCCTAGGAAACAATGCATGACCATGCAATGAAGAATAAACCAAAGGCCTATTACCATTTTGGAACTCAAGCTCACATGAATCCACCCATTGACCTTTACTATGTTGTGATAAATAAACACTCCATAATTCTCCACTAAAATTGCTTACTCTTAATGTTACATGCTCCCAATCTCCCACATGTTCTCCTTTACTCCTCAATGGAATGTTTAAGAATGCCACTTTTGCTCTTGCACCACCATTAAATGGATAGAAAATCCACATCACTATATCGGTGAAAGTTCCTCCAAGCATTGGTTTGACATGAATATAAGCTTTGGAACTTTGTAAATTTCCCTTTTTGACTCTTTCTCTCTCAGTTTCATCCATAGGCAGGTCCAGCCAATAGACATTACTGAACCTGTCTATGGATAAAGATCCCAGAGGGAGGTTCGAACCGGTTGATTCTATTGGATTCTCATTAGTAACACCCTTACTTTTCTCACATAGTAACACTCCATTGATGAAAAACCATTCCACGGAAGAAGGAAGGTAATTCTCCATAGGATGTAAGTACATATATGGAGAGTAAGCTTTGATCAATGTTTCAATTTGGTGTAAATTAGGCATGGAAGAAAATCTATTAGTATTGGTGTTTTTCAAACAAACAATAGGCGAAATTTTAGAATTTGTCTTTGTCCTTCCACTTTGAGCTAGGAAGGTTCCTACACATACACCTTTAGCTTCAATGCCTCTTTTGATTGGTCTAACATCATAAACATTGAGCCTATTGTTTTCTGCCCCCCAAAGCTTCATTGACTTGTATTTGACACATTCATCGGTTAGGTCTGATCGAACACACATGATTCTGTCGAATGAAGGTTTGTCTTGTGAAGTTGTGACAACATGGCCAACAACTTTATAGCCATTAGGTGCCATTGGTAACCAAATATACGCTTGTTCATCTTGTTTGTTTTGCTTGGACTTTATGTTACATACCAGTTTGTAATCAAGTGGTTTTTTCAAAGCTTCGGTTGCGGTTGAAGAGCTATCTTTTCCTACAAGAACCCAACCATGAAGAGGCTTGTTGTTAGGTTGGCAGTAGTGTCCTAAAACAAAGAAGCCTTCGGATATATATGTTGGTTCGAAAAATGTAACTCCAAGATCATCTGGTCCTCCTTCATAGGTTGTCCAAATTTTGTTGAATGTTGAAATTTGTGATACTATTAACCCACCACCAAGGTCAATTATACCAGTAGCAAATCCATCACCTATAAATAACAAGACAAAACCAGTAAAATAATCAGAAATATAAAGGGTTTAGCGATCTTTGCAGCCGCGGTTCCAACCTCATCAGTCGTATTTGCCCACATTTTGTTGCAATATTAAGGTTTGCACATAAACACATGCACCAACCACAATTTGGAACCATGCAATTCGGTAGCCAACTATCATGATGGGTTAAGTTGAGGCTGCGGTTATGCGTCAAGCCTCTATATTGCAGAAAAATGAGGCCATACGATCAAAATTGTGATTGTGATGCCGCTGCAAAAGATCTCAAATTTCTTTATATTGAGTCTACAATTGTAGTCGCAGAACGTAATTTAAAACAATGGTTATGAGATAGTACATATATAGAAAAAATGGAATAGGTGTGTAAATCATGTGATTCATACATACCTGGTGGCCAAACTGGTATATCACCAGGAAGCTTAAATGTGGTTTCAATGAGTGGACTTCTGCTTTTCTTGGAGTTGCGCAGAGAACTCGCCATTGTTGAAGTGCAGTATAGGAAGGTTGAATGGTATCCACAATATATGACAATTGTTACATGAATAAATTTAAAAGAGGTGCACTTTGCAAGAAGTATATTCTTTTCTTGAAACTTTGCTGCAGAAAAAGGACTATTGTAGTAACCTAACAGAAGAATAATCCTTGAAATGTGAAAAAGTGACGTGCTATAATTGTTCTCCACTTTATATGTAGATGATCAAGCACATTTCTTGCTTGATCTAGGAGAGATACTTTCCTAGAAAAATCTTCTTTTCCTCAAGAAAACAATATATTGATTACTATCCAAGATGCTACATGGCATTTAACAGAATTGTATAAAGTTACAAAAAAGTTAATATTTTGATATTGTTCTCTTGATCATACATGGTCTTGTACTACTAGAATTTGGAGCTATTGCTGCTTTCACTAATTTGATTTTCTTTTTTCAAATTAAATTCAATAACCTGTTATACAATTGCACCTATAGCATTGTTCTCAATAAATTTTTTTGAACTTAATAAGAATCAATGGAACAAAAAGAAACTCAAACTTCATCGCCGCTCCAATTATTCTTTGCCTTTGGACCTGTCGGTCCTTCCTCTGCAAGCACTTCTTTTGGCAAACCTCTAATAATACTTTCAAAACCATTTTTTAGCTTCCCAGGCAATAACTTCTCCACATTCTTCAACTCATCATCTAGACTATAGTCAACATGTGGACCCCAACCTCTAAAGAAATTCAACCATGCTGGCTCTTTAACAGATCCTAAATAATCTGCAGAAACCAACACAAATTTTCCCATATCCATAACATTTCTACCTTTATTAGTATCGTCTCTTGCTCCTACACCGTTTTTACCTAGCAGAACGAGACCAGCATGTGGATATGTTGCATGGCCATGCAAAGAAGCATAAACAACCGGTCTTTTTGATGTATCAGTTTGGAACTCAAGTTGAGATGAATCAATCCATGAACCACTACCATGTTGTGAGAAATACACTTTCCATAACTTGCCATCCAAGTTACTTACCCTTAATGTCACATGCTCCCAATCACCAACATGTTCGCCTATTTTCCCTAATTTAATATCTAGAAATTTTACTTTTGCTCTTCCAGGTCCATTGAAAGGGTAAAAAATCCACATTGCAATATCAGTGAAGGTTCCTCCAGACATTGGTTTCACATGTACATATGATTCTGCGCTTTGTAAATTTCCTCTTTTGACTCTATCTTTGTTTGCATTATCAGCAGGTAGATCTATCCAATAGGCACCATCAATGTTAGGATCCTGTGGAAGGTTAGTACCATTTTGTGCTATTGGAATAGGATTTGATTCTTGACCTTTCTTGTATAGTAATGCTCCATTAGAGAAAAACCAATTGACTGAAGAAGGTAAGTATTCTTCATCAGAATGTAGGTAGAGAATTGGCGAGTAAACTTGAAGTATTGCCTCGATTTGTTTTTGATTAGGCATGATATTTGAAATGGAATTGAGGTTCTTCAAACATGAAATAGATGGAGGGATAGTATTCCCACCATTCTGAGCAATGAAGGTGCCGACGCGAACATCAGGAGCTTGAGCTCCTCTATTGATTGGTCTACTATCGTAAAAGTTGAAGTCATTGGATCTCCAAATCCATGAAGACTCGCATTGGTTTGTCAGGTCTGATCTAACACACATGATTTTGTCGAGGGGAGGTTTGTCTGGTGTTGTGGTGACAACATGGCCTACAGCTTTGTAGCCATCAGGTGCTATTGGTAGCCAAATATACAAAGTGGAATCTTGAGTAGCCTTGATGGATGCAGTGTTCGATACAATTGTGTAATCAACCGGTGGTTTTAAAGTGCTATTTGCGCTACTTGAAACATCCTTTGCCACAAGAACATATCCAAAAAGAGGTTTGTTGTTGGATTGGCTGTAGCTACCTAACATAGAGAATCCTTCGGGTATTCCAATTGGTTCGTATACTGAGGTGCCTTGATTGTCAGGGCCACCATCGTAGACGCCCCAAACTTTGCGAAATGTTGATGCTTGAGACACTTGTAGCCCACCCAGATCAAGAACTCCACCTGCAAAACCGTTACCTGTATTGTATGTTGCAATTCACCACTTGCTAAAGTTAGAGTCTTCATTTTGTAGAATATATCACAAGGTGAGAATGACATGTTAGATACCTTCTGGCCAAGAGGTTAGTGCAGTTGGAAGCTTGAATGTGTAGTCGATGGGGCGAGAGCGGGATGGGGGCTGGGACCGCTTTCTCTTGAAGATATTCTTATTATCTGCAAACAAAAACATGTGGTAAGATTATTACATGATGGATTAATGGAAGGAGAGTTAGATTACTTCATAATAACTAATAGAAATTTATATTGAATCTAACTCTTTTCTGACCTTATTCTCTATTTTCAATGTGCAACATGTAATCGTAGCTGTATTTTTACATGAACTACTTGTTTTTATTACCTTACATTATTATTAGTACTGTTTGAAATTCTGGTATCAGATATGTGATGTTAAGTGAGATGTCACAACATCAATATCTGCTATATGAACGAAACAATAAAAGTAACAGCACTTGAAAGTAATAAATTAACACAGAGAATTGTTCACCCAGTTCGGTCTAGCAACCTACGTCTGGGGGCTACTAAGACAGGGAGGAAATTCACTATCAGTAGCATTACTTCATAGACACTACAGTCAACACACCAGTTGACAATCTACTCACTTAATCACTACCCAATGACACTTCTACCTAAGACACTCTTAGATATGAGACACTTCTCACTCCCCCTCAATCACAGCAGTGACAACAATTTAAGATTACAAAGTAGAGAAGAATACTCTTCAAAGACACACCTTGATCTTGCTTAAAAGCTTCAATCAAGAACAATACACTCGTGCTTAAAAGCTTAGAGTGGACAAATTACAACTCAAATAAACAGTCCAATTCCAAACATCAAAGAGATGAGTGAATGGCTCACAATTAATAAAACACGAAGAGAGACTTAAACCCTAACACAAGTAACGCAGCTCTTAGAATCACACTTCTCTACCCTGCAAGTAGGGTTGATACGCCTTTAAATAGAACAATCTTCATGGGCTTGGGCAGAATAAAATCTCAGATTTGAATTAACAATAAAGCAGATTTATTCTCCAAATCTCTTTCCCCTAAATTAGTAACAAATTGATTCTTCAAAACAGTAGAAAAAGATTGCTTCACATAAATAAAATATTCCATGATTTTCGCAATAATCAGAACACAAATCACACTGAAGATTGCTAAAATAGCGCACCACACAAAACAACACATTCTGAACAGAATGTATAATGTTTTGTCAACAAATGTTAGAACATCTGCCTTGACATCACAAACACAAAACAACTGCAGCACATGCAGAAAGATAGAAGCACATGTTAAGACATCAGACATGACATCTTGAACAAACACATTGTTTTACCAAAATTGCTGCTAATAACAGAACTAACACTGTTAATGTCACCTAATTTATATAAAAAAACCTACTAAAACTATTGCCAACTTTAAAGGTAGAAGATAAACCTTCACAATTTTATTATTGGTAAATGAAAAGTGTGACTTCTAAATAATGTGACTTGTATAGATACTCTTTTATGACATATGCCCAAGGCGAATGTGCCATATTCTAGTTCATTCACTTTAATTTTTACTTCCATTAATTCCAACTGCCAAATCTCTTACGACAGTTTCACCTATAAGAGTATAAAGATTCCAATAGCAGATCCCTTCAACACAACCAACGAACATACAACTTTTAAAACTCCATTATCCATAGCTATTTTGCTACCCCGCCATGAGAAATAAGATTTTTCTGCAAATTTGAAACATGTCTCACATTCATCAAATATGATATGCTAAAAGTGAAGTTCTAGTCTCATCTATGGTTTTTCTGCAAATTTGAAACATGTTCCTTATGCTCTCTTCCACTGCTACACATGACACATCCCACTTGTAGCAACATTTCAAATATGATCAGCTAAAAGTGGTGTTCTAGTCTCGTCAATGGTTAGAGTATCACCCATACTTATCAACGTCTGAATAAGATTTTCGTAGGACTCCGATAATAAAAGTAGTAACATGTTTGATCCAATCCTATCAAACTTGTTGACAAAATACTGGATTGATGTGCCTTCCTCCACCTTTCATGTATACAATTAGAATTTCAAGTAGATATGATTTGTTAGAGTTTTGTCATGAAAATTATTCTCAAACTTTGATCACACGCCAATTGTCGTTGCGTTCTTCATTTACCAAGAACACAACATCTCTCTCAAAGCATAAGATTATGGCGACTTGTGTTTCGAGATCTAATTCTTAGAAAAAAAAAATTCTATGAAATAAACGGGTTTTATATTTACATCCTCTAATAGAAAAAACATTTTTCCATTGAACTTTTGGATTATGATTAATCCATTAGTAGAAGTAATTATATTTGACAAAAAAAAATTTTACCACACTTATATTTTATAATTGACTCTGATGTTGAAGTCATAGTAAAAATTTAACTTCTAATAAACAAAACCTTTATTAAACTTGGAAAAAAATAATATATCTTGACTTGAACAATAACTTGAAAGAAGAAATATAAATGATTAAAGATAAATAAAAATTTTGATAAAATAAACTCACTTTGTTATACTATAGTTATATTTGTTGTTGTCATAGTGATTAGTGACAAACTTGACCTTAGATTTATAGATAAATATCTTCATCTCATTACCCATTAATTTCACGAGAGTATCTTTACATTTCACTCTCTCTTTCCATGACTTATTGATTTTTTTTATAAAATATAATTTAAAACATAAAAACAAAAATGCAATAAAATATAAATATAATACAAATATGTATAAATATGAACTCATATTTAAATATGTAAAATTTCTGTACACATGTGCATGTCCACTAAACTCAATATAAAAACAAAACTCATCGATGATAACAGCAATTTAATTAAAGTTTGGTTGGATTATTATCTAACAACTAGTAGTAGTATTTATGCATCATTGTCGTATACGTATAGTATTTTCACCCAACACGCAAAAGGTATAGTTCTTTCCATTTCCATTTTTATATTTCATACCAAAATATCAACAGAACAGAAAAAACATGGCAAATCCTCAAGCAAGCATTAAGCAAAAAAAAAAAAAAAGAAACAAGGTAAAGTAAAAGTTGCAGAGAAGAAAAGTACCTAAAATTGAATCCAATGGTGCAGCTTTAGAACCAACTCCTATTGCTTCAATGGCCATGAAAAGCATAAAACAAACACAAAGAATCCACACATTCACACCCATTTTATAATCCTATGCAATCCCTGCCTTCTTCAACACAAACTCACAAACACTCCAGATCTCTATTTTATAGTTTTTTTGTTCTCAGCTTTGAGAAAGTTGCAACACTTTTGGTTATAATGAAGTTAGGAGAAAAAGCACTAAGTTGTTACTTGTGGTTGATATTGTTAAGTAATCACATCTGCACTACAAATATAAGTGAGGGATGAGTTGGATTTTTTTCTTGCTCAACTCTCATTTCCTACTTTTGGTTGTTTCTTTTTATTTTTTTAATGGAATTACTTTTTGGTTTTTTCTTGAGTATGGTGTTGTCCCTTTCATTAAGGCTGAATCACGGGGAAAGGTAAAGGGTATATCATGGGACGAATAGTATTTTAACAAAAACAAAAGTTAAAGAAAGGATAAGCACTAATGAATGAATGGACGATTATAAATTTTAAAAAGAGTAATGGAATGGGTTGAGTTGAGATTATTACATAGTTCGTATGTAGTGATGAATAAATGGTTGAGTTTGTTTATTTTAATTTTGAATTATTAAAAATATATGTTTTTATATTTGAGTTAAGCATGTGCCGGGCTTAATGGTGAACAACCATGCTGCCTGGCCATACACTTGATAGATAGGACAACTCAATAGAGCACTTCTGGGGCTTGAAATGAATAGAATCGAGTCGAATCGAACTCGTTTTAATTCGTCTCGACTCGACAATAGTTTGTTCAACTCGATATTCGATTCAATTGACATGAAATTTGTTCCAAGTTAAACTAGGTACAATTCGTTATATTCATCTCGTTTGTTTCCCGAACTTATAAATTATTTTTTGTGTGATATAATCCAAATTGTGTAGCTCAAACTCAAAGTTAATTAGTGTTTAGGGTTTGTTACTAAGTATACAAGTTAGTTTTATATCGATAGACATATTTTATAATTCAGTTTGAATAATCATAATTCAATAATATCAATTCTTATTCTTCATTCTCTCTATCTCTCTCCTCACTAAAAGTGTCTCATGCACTAACACATTGGTATCTTAAGCTCAAGTTATATTTTTGATCGTTGTTATTTCTGTGCTTTTGTGGTTGACATTTATTTTGCTAAAACTATTATAGCAGCAAGATGTTGAATCTTAATGTTCTAAGTGGCTGCTTTCAACATGTCGAATGAAGATGTTCCATGGCAGCTCATAGGACATCGCGCTGTGAAGTCTGTTTTAATGCAGATTCTGTTACTATGAATTTTTACTGAATATTCTGAGAATATTTGGTCATCCTATGTGGCATCCAAAGCATTTTTGGATTGTGGTTATTTGTTGGTTTTCGGATTTGCTGTTGTTTCTAATTATGGAGACATAATAGGAAACTTTGGATTGAAGACCTATTTTGTTGGAGTTATTTTTGCAGATTTGTGAGCAGTCTAATTGCTGCGTTTTTGGAAGCCCACTTCAGTCCAAATTAATTGCTATAAATAGACTGATGTAAACCTAGTTTTAGGTGTCGAACTTACATATATTTTTAGGGTTGTGTGCTTGTATTTTGTGAGCCTAACTGGTATCTTATGATAACAGTATAAGGACGGTAGTGTAAGTTGTGTAAGGTTTCTCATAAGCTTTTAAGCATTGAGTAGCTGTGTGTTAATTCTCATAAGCTGTGAAGTATTGAGAATTTGTGTTTCGACCATTGTTACTTGTCTTATAAGGAACCAGTCACGGGTTGTGATTGAAGAGGGATTTGAGGAGGGCCTCATACCTAGGGGAGTCTTAGGTAGAAGTCATAGGAATGGTAGTGATTAAGTGAGCTGATTGAACCGGGTGTGGTTATCAGTGAATTGATACTATCGAATATTGATTTCATCCCTGGCTTGGTAGCCCCCAGATGTAGGATAGTTAGATCCGAACTGGGTTAACAATTTCTGGTGTTCTTTACATTTTCTGCACACTATTGTATTGAACTTGTTCATTGTTGTCGTATATCAGTGTCTCGACATATCGATAGGACATCTGATATATAGGCCAGAATTTCAATTGGTATCAGAGCTTGCACCCTTAATTGGTTCTGGGTGAGATTCAGGGAAGGTACTTTCTGGCACAATGGACAAGGATGGAGGATTTCTGAACAAACCACCTCTGCTTGATGGTTCCAACTATGTCTATTGGAAACCAAGGATGATAGCTTTCATCAAATCCATGGATGATCAAGCATGGAAAGTTGTTATCAAAGGATGGGAGCCCCCTAAGGTTAAAGATGAAAAAGGTACCCCTACTAATGTGGTGAAGGAAGAGGAAGACTGGGATGATGTAGATTACAAAGGGTCCGTAGGGAATTCCAAGGCCATGAATGCATTGTTCAATGGTGTTAACAAGAATATCTTCAGGTTGATTGAACACTGCACCATTGCTAAAGAGGCATGGGAGGTCTTGAAGGTTGCTCATGAAGGGACTTCAAAGGTGAAGATGTCAAAGCTTCAGCTTCTCACTAGCAAGTTTGAGAGTTTGAAGATGAAAGAGGATGAGAGCATTCATGATTTTCATATGAACATTATTGAGATAGCTAATGCCTCTAGTGCCCTAGGTGAAAAGATGTCTGACAGCAAACTGGTCAGAAAGATCCTCAGATCTCTACCTAAGAGATTTGACATGAAAGTGACTGCTATAGAGGAGGCTCAGGATATAGACAAGATGAAAGTGGATGAACTGGTGGGATCTCTTCAAACATTCGAATTAGGGATCAGTGAAAAGTCTGAAAATAAGAAGAGCATAGCTTTTGTGTCAAATACTGGTGACTCAGAAGATGAAGGTGACCTGGTCAGAGATGAAGGGGTGTCTAAAGATCTGGTATTACTTGGAAAACAATTTAACAAAGTGTTGAAAAGGATTGACTGGAAGTCGAGAGCAAATGCTCAGAACAAGTCACTCGACATCAGTAAGAACCAGGATGGAGGCAGAAGATCCAGAACTGAAGAAGACTCCAATCAAGGGAAGAGAGTTCAGTGCTTTGAATGTGAGGGATATGGGCACATAAAGACTGAGTGTCCCACGTATCTCAAAAGGCAGAAGAAGGGCCTATCCGTGTCTTGGTCAGAAGGAGAGTCTGAGAGTGATGTTGAAGAAGAATCAGCAAAATTGGTGACAGCTTTGACTGGAATCTGTAAGGCTGATGGAGAAACTTCTTGTGAATCTGACTCTGACAAAGAATCCTATGTTGGAGAACTCACTAAGGAAGAAGTATTCACAGGGTTTTCAGAATTGTGTATCAAGAATGAAGAAAGGTGCCAGATTATATTGGAACAGAAGATCTTGATAGCTCAACTAGAAGCTGAGAAGGAAGAACATCTATCAACCATTGTTGATCTGAAGGAGGAGGTTGAATGGAAAAAGTTAAAACTTGACAATATGACCAAATCTATAAGAATGGTGAACAATGGTACCACGCAGCTGGATGAGATCCTTCAGAATGGGAAAGAAGCTGGAAATGTGCAAGGCCTTGGTTTTAACAATCAAGCAGAGACTTCCAAGAAGACTGTATTGAAGTTTGTTCCTCAGAAAATAAAGCAAGAAGTGGGGATGTCAAATCACATGTTTCAACATCAGATGAAGCATCAGAAAAGAGTTTGTAGATCAAAGTATAAACCATGGAAATGCCATCCCAAAACTGCTCAGCAACAAAATAAAGAACAGAGTTGGGGTAAAGTGAAGAGAAGATGGATTTCTAGACAAATGATGGCTGGTCTCATAGCACATACCTCTCTTAGAGCATCTGCAAGAGAAGATTGGCACTTTGACAGTGGTTGTTCAAGACACATGACTGGTGTGAAGAAGTTCTTGTCAGATATCAGGCCTCACTCCACCAATTATGTCACCTTTGGGGATGGATCAAAGGGGGAAATAAAAGGGGTTGGAAAGCTGGACTACACAGGACAACCAAATCTGGATCGTGTGCTATTTGTCAAAGGACTGACCGCAAACTTAATTAGTATAAGCCAACTGTGTGATGTAGGCCTCAAAGTAAATTTCACCAAATCTGAATGTCTAGTAACCAATGAGAAAGATGAAGTTGTTATGAAGGGAACCAGGTCTAAGGATAACTGCTATCTGTGGAATCCTCAAGAACCTGAAAGTTTGTCTACTTGCTTGATGTCAAAGGAAGATGAAACCAAACTGTGGCATCAGAAATTGGGTCATTTACACCTGAAAGGGATGAAGAAAGTTATGTCAAGTGAAGCTGTTAGAGGTATTCCCAAGCTGAAGATTGATGAGGATAAAATATGTGGTGAATGTCAAGTTGGGAAGCAAACAAGGGTGTCACACAAGAGGCTTCAACATCTTACCACAACTTCTAGAGTTTTGGAACTTCTTCACATGGACTTAATGGGACCTATGCAGGTTGAAAGTCTTGGTGGGAAGAAGTATGCCTATGTTGTAGTAGATGATTACTCCAGGTTCACTTGGATAAGTTTCATCAGAGAAAAGTTTGAAGTATTTGCAGCCTTCAAAGAGTTGTGTCAAAGGATTCAACGGGAAAAGGATTGTGGTGTTGTTCGAATCAGAAGTGACCATGGGAAAGAGTTCGAAAATAGCAGGTTTGAAGAGTTCTGCTTATCTGAGGGAATCACTCATGAATTCTCATCACCAATCACTCCTCAGCAGAATGGTGTGGTGGAATGCAAGAACAAGACTATACAAGAGTGTGCAAGAGTCATGATTTATGCCAAAAAGCTTCCATCTCATTTTTGGGCTGAAGCCATGAGTACTGCTTGCTATATACACAATAGGGTGACTATCAGATCAGGTACTTCTGTCACTCTTTATGAGCTATGGAAAGGTAGAAAGCCAAATGTGAAGTATTTCCATGTGTTTGGTAGCAAGTGCTATATCTTAGCGGATCGTGAGCAAAGGCGAAAGATGGATCCTAAGAGTGAGGAAGGAATATTTTTGGGATACTCTACAAACAGTAAAGCATATAGGGTGTTTAATTCCAGAACTCAGGTGATGATGGAATCCATGAATGTGGTGGTTGATGACTCTAGCAAAGATGAAGATGTCCCAGATGATGTTGGAGCATGTCTGCCTATGAACAATGAAATCTCTCAAGACATTGAGTATGTAGAAGATAGTGCTCAAGAAACCAACACTAGACCTGAGAATGAAGAGGTAGAGGATGCTAACCGGGGACCCTCTATAAGGATTCAGAAGGATCACCCGAAGGAATTGATTATTGGTGATCTGAATGAAGGTGTAAGAACCAGAACAAGGGAGACTGTGTCAAATGCATGCTTTGTGTCAAAGATCGAACCAAAGAATGTCAAAGAAGCATTGACAGATGAGTTCTGGATAAGTGCTATGGAAGATGAACTTTGTCAGTTCAAGAGAAATGAAGTTTGGGAACTGGTACCACGACCAGCAGGAACAAATGTGATTGGAACAAAATGGGTGTATAAGAATAAGTCTGATGAGCAAGGAGTTGTTACCAGGAACAAAGCCAGATTAGTTGCTCAAGGATACACACAGATTGAAGGAGTAGACTTCGATGAAACATTTGCGCCTGTGGCCCGATTGGAATCCATCAGATTGTTGTTAGGAGTGGCATGTTTGCTGAAATTCAGATTGTTTCAAATGGATGTCAAGAGTGCTTTTCTGAATGGCTATCTTAATGAGGAAGTCTATGTTGAGCAGCCTAAAGGGTTTGTGGATCCAAACTTTCCTGATCATGTTTACAAGCTGAAGAAGGCTCTATATGGGATGAAACAAGCTCCACGAGCTTGGTATGAAAGACTGACTGAGTTCTTAGTTAACAATGGGTACAGGAAGGGTGGTATTGATAAAACTCTTTTTGTCAAGGAGAAGGATGGGAAACTAATGATTGCTCAGATTTATGTAGATGATATTGTGTTTGGCGGGATGTCGGATGAAATGGTCCAACATTTTGTCACTCAAATGCAGTCTGAATTTGAGATGAGCTTGGTGGGTGAATTGACCTACTTCCTTGGATTACAAGTCAAGCAGATGGAAGACTCCATTTTTATTTGTCAGAGCAAATATGCGAGGAACATTGTGAAGAAGTTTGGACTGGATAATGCCAAGCATAAGAGGACTCCTGCTCCTACTCACTTGAAGTTATCCAAAGATGAAAAGGGAGTGAATGTTGAACAAAGTCTGTATAGAAGTATGATTGGCAGTCTGCTGTATCTTACAGCAAGTAGGCCAGACATAACTTTTACTGTTGGTGTGTGTGCAAGATATCAAGCAGAACCCAAGGTCAGTCACATCAATCAAGTGAAAAGAATTCTAAAGTATGTGAGTGGTACGTGTGATTATGGGTTGCTTTACTCCCATGACTCAAGTCCCATTTTATTAGGATATTGTGATGCTGATTGGGCTGGAAGTGCTGACGATAGCAAGAGTACCTCTGGTGGATGCTTCTTTTTGGGAAATAATCTTATTTCATGGTTTAGCAAGAAGCAGAATTCAGTATCCCTTTCTACTGCTGAAGCTGAGTACATAGCAGCTGGTAGTAGTTGTGCGCAGCTGGTATGGATGAAGCAGATGTTGTCTGAGTATAATGTCACACAAGATGTCATGACACTATTTTGTGACAACCTGAGTGCTATTAATATTTCCAAAAATCCCATTCAACATAGCAGGACTAAGCACATTGACATCAGGAATCACTTCATCAGAGAACTTGTGGAGGACAAAGTCATAACTCTTGAGCATGTGAGCACAGAAAATCAGCTTGCTGACATATTTACCAAGGCTCTGGATGCAGTTCAGTTTGAAAACCTGAGGAACAGACTTGGGGTGTGCATTCATGAAGACCTATAGCAATCAATGTGCCTTCTGGCTGCCAGATTGAAAAGACTAAAGGAGGTTCTGGTAGTGCAGTGTGTGAATGAAGGGAAAATGCTGAAGTTTGTGCATGACATTTGGGCATGTGATGTGGTGTGCATCTACTCTCTGATGCAGTTTACTATGGATTATTTTTATCTTAACTTGTTCTACTTGCCTTTGTCATATTTATGGCTAAAAAGGGGGAGTTGTATGTTGTGTGGATTGTGTGCTGCTGCAGTTGTTGAGGGGGAGAATGTGGAAGGTTGCTGCTGGTTGAGGGGGAGTTTTGCAAGTTTACTATGATGAGTGTGTTTGCTGTACTGTGTGTTCTTATGCAGCTGAAGGGGAGTGCTGCTATGCTAGATTATTTTTTTGTGTTTTCGCTGTTGTCTGATCTCTGGATATTTTTATTTGTGCTTCTTCACAAGTTTGTTTTTGTGTGTGTAGTTTTAGCCAAAATAAGCTAAAGGGGGAGATTGTTATTTCTGTGCTTTTGTGGTTGACATTTATTTTGCTAAAACTATTATAGCAGCAAGATTTTGAATCTTAATGTTCTAAGTGGTTGCTTTCAACATGTCGAATGAAGATGTTCCATGGCAGCTCATAGGACATCGCGCTGTGAAGTCAGTTTTAATGCAGATTCTGTTACTATGAATTTTTACTGAATATTCTGGGAATATTTGGTCATCCTATGTGGCATCCAAAGCATTTTTGGATTGAGGCTATTTGTTGGTTTTCGGATTTGCTGCTGTTTCTAATTATGGAGACATAATAGGAAACTTTGGATTGAAGACCTATTTTGTTGGAGTTATTTTTGCAGATTTGTGAGCAGTCTAATTGCTGCGTTTTTGGAAGCCCAATTCAGTCCAGATTAATTGCTATAAATAGACTGATGTAAACCTAGTTTTAGGTGTCGAACTTACATATATTTTTAGGGTTGTGTGCTTGTATTTTGTGAGCCTAACTGGTATCTTATGATAACAGTATAAGGACTGTAGTGTAAGTTGTGTAAGGTTGCTCATAAGCTTTTAAGCATTGAGTAGCTGTGTGTTAATTCTCATAAGCTGTGAAGTATTGAGAATTTGTGTTTCGACCATTGTTACTTGTCTTATAAGGAACCAGTCACGGGTTGTGATTGAAGAGGGATTTGAGGAGGGCCTCATACCTAGGGGAGTCTTAGGTAGAAGTCATAGGAAGGGTAGTGATTAAGTGAGCTGATTGAACCGGGTGTGGTTATCAGTGAATTGATACTATCGAATATTGATTTCATCCCTGGCTTGGTATCCCCCAGATGTAGGATAGTTAGATCCGAACTGGGTTAACAATTTCTGGTGTTCTTTACATTTTCTGCACACTATTGTATTAAACTTGTTCATTGTTGTCGTATATCAGTGTCTCGACATCTCGATAGGACATCTGATATATAGGCCAGAATTTCAATCGTGTTTTCAAGAATCACGCGTCAGTGATCGTGTTTCCAGGATTATGGGTATTTAATCAATTGCTACAATGATGAATGATATTAATGGCATTCTGAATTCTCTTCCAATTCTTGATGGCAAAAAGTGGAACCGATGGAACAAGCAAATGAAGTTTTTGTTCAGCTATTCGCGAACAAGGAGGCGAAGAAGAAATACTACAAGGCCTCGTATTGCATTCAATCGGCAATAGATTCAGAAAATTTCGACAAGATCTCTCATGCTGAATCGACGAAGGAGACGTGTGATATTCTTATCAAGTACTATGAAGGAGGTGAGAAAGTCAAAGTCGTCAAATGGCTTTACGACGCCTATATGAATTGCTACATATTGGAGAAGATGAAAAGATTATAGGCTATGTGTCAAAGGTGCAGAATCTCATCCGTCTCATGAAGAGTTATGGTGAAACCCTGACTGATAAGATGATAGTTGAGAAGGTAATGTGTATGTTAACCTCTCACTTTAAACACGTTATCGTAGCTATTCAAGAATCCAACAATCTTTAAACCCTGAAATGTGAAGATTTGGTTGGTTTGTTGGAGGCGTATGAGATTAGGATTGTCAAAAGGAAAGGGGTTCAAGATTCGATACAATCAATGCAGGTTCATGCTTGGGAAAAGCATGGTGGTTTCGACAAGTTTAAAGGAAAATGAGACAAGTCTCGGAGCAAGATGTCTTCGTCGAACCCTTAAAATCATAAGGTCGATGATAGGGCTTCCGAATCCTCGAAAAGAGGAGAAGGAAACTCCTATCATAAAGACAAAGAGAAAAAAGGTGTGCAGTGCTATATGATTGTGAAAAGTGGGGTCACTTTGCCAAGAATTGTTGGTACAATAAAGACAAGGGAGTCACAAAAGGCAAGGAGGAAATACGGAACCTTGCACGCCAAGATTCAGATGATTATGAAGATATGGTGGTTATGGCTGCAATTGCAAATGACCATGTCGACTCTAAGATATGGTTCCTCAACTCGGCCTGCTCGAATCATATGATTGGTCAAAAAGTGTGGTTACTAGATTTTGACTCGTCAAAGAAGAGCAAGGCCAAACTTGTTGATAATAGCTCGTTGCAAGCAGAAGATACTGGCGACATAGTTATTCAAAGGAGCAACGCAGGTAAAGTTATGCTTAAAGATGTACCCCATGTACTTAGAATGAAGTGAAATCTGCTAAGTGTTGGACAACTGGTCGAAAAAGGTTTCTCAGTGATTATGAAAGATGAAGCCTTGGAAATGTTCGACACTCAGAATAGTTTGGTCTTAAAATCTCTTTTGTCGAAGAATATGACATTTAAGACCATGATTAGTTTGACCAAAGTACAATGTCTAAAAACTTTTGTTGACCACAAGCATAGTTAGCTGTGTGGCATTTGAGGTTTGGACATTTCAATTTTCGATCACTCAATCAACTGATTACTCAACATATGGTAATTGGTATACGAAGTCTTGAGACGCCTGACAAACTCACGAAGGTTGCTTAGTCAGAAAGCAGTCTAGAAAGTCTTTCATTTCGACTATGTCAATGAGATCCCCATGCATACTAGAAGTAGTATATTATGATGTATGTGGCCTATTTGAAGATCATACCATTGGTGGTAACATGTATTTTGTATCATTTGTTGATGAGTATAGTCGAAAGCTTTAGATCTATGTGATCAAGCGAAATGACAAAGTATTTGCAATCTTTAAGAGATTTAAAATACTTGTTGAAAACCAGAGTGAAAAGAACATCAAGGTTTTACGAACAGATGGAGGTGGTGAATATACATCAAAGATGTTTGAAAAATTCTATGCAGAACATGGTATTGATCATGAGGTAACTGCTCCTTACATGCCTCAACATAATGGAATAGCAGAAAGAAGAAACATGACCATATTGGACATGGAGAAATGCATGCTGAAGTAGAAGAATTTGCCAAAATTCTTATGAGGTGAAGTTGTTTTCACTGCTATTTATATTCAAAATAGGTGCCCTACCAAGAAGCTGAAGAACAAGGTTCCTAAAGAAGTGTGGAGTGGTAAACAAACATTAGTGAGTCATCTGAAGGTGTTTGACTCTATTTGTTACAAGCATATTCCTGATGCGAGAAGAAGGAAGCTTGATGACAAGAGTGAACCTATGATTCTAGTAGGATATAACAAAACTGAAGCATACAGGATATTCAATCCAATCAATGATAAGATCGTGATGAGTCGAGATATTATTATTGATAAATTTTTTGCATGGGATTGGAATTCTGGTGATCCAATTAACAAGCCATTGATGAAATATGGTGTTGACGAAGAAACTGATGAAGTTGAAGTCTAAGCAATTGCTGATATTCCAATCAAAGCAGCTAATGACACTCTAGTAATAGTTGAAGTCGAAAATGATAATAGTGTCAAAGTTGAATCAAACAAATGAGAATGTGTGGCTAGCACAAGCCAGAGACCTTAAAGAACCAAAGTTCATCCACCAAGAATTCAAGACTACAAAGTGATTGGTGATGATGAAGTTACACCAGTTGGAGAATTAGTTCATTTTTCTTTAATTGCAGATGCTCAACCAATCAAATATAGGGAGCCTTTAAAGAATATGAAGTGGAATTCTTCTACGGTCGAAGAATTATAGTCAATCAAAAGAAACAACACATGTGAGTTAGTCGAATTACCGACACATACAAAAGCTATCAAAGTGAAGTGGGTATTCAAGCTGAAGCACAATGCTGATGATTCAATAGCAAGGCACAAGGCAATATTGGTAGCTCAAATATTTCTTTAGAGAGCAGGACTCGACTACTCTGAAGTATATGCACTTGTCACATGGTTGGAGACTGACAGATTGGTTATATCCTTGGCATGCAAGAAAGGTTGGTCGACATTTCACTTAGATGTAAAATAACATTTTTTTAATGGCCCCTTAGACGAAGAAGTCTATGTCACACAACCTCCTGGGTTTGTGATACAAGAGGAAGCAAGGAAAGTGTATAAGTTGCACAAAGCACTTTATGGCCTTAAGCAGGCACCGAGGGCATGGAACAATAAGATCGAATCATACTTAGTCGAATTGGGATTCTTCGAATACAGGTATAGGTATGGTGTCTATTATAGCACAAGACATAACAATCATCTGCTTATAATTTTGATAACTTGCTGGTAACTGGAAATAACTTAAAGAACTTTTAGAAGTTCAAAGAGCTGATGATGAGGGAATTTGAAATGTCGGATCTGGGAAACTTGTCTTATTTTCTAGGCGTGGAATTTAAAATGTAGAAGCAAGGTATGATGCTAAATTATATAAAATATATCAATGAGATACTCAAGAGATTTATGATAGATGATCTGACTCCTGGATCTTTGCCTGTCGAACCAAATTTGAAGTTGGAGAAGCATGGAGAGGAAGACAAAGTTGATGCAACTTTGTTCAAACAAATTGTCGGATCTCTGAGATATGTGTGTAAGAGTCAACTTGATATAGGTTTTTTAGTCGGATTAGTGAGTAGATACATGAGTGAACCAACGGTGTCACACATCAAGACTGCAAGAAGAATCCTGAGATACTTAAAAGGATCGATAAACTAGGGAATTTTATTTCGATGAGATTTTGAAAGCAAAGAAGTTGTAATTAATTGTTATTCAGATGCTAATTGGTGTGGAGATAAGGAAGATCGAAGAAGCACAACTGGTTATTTCTTTCAGGTATTTGGTGCCCCAATCTAATGGTGCTCTAAAAAGCAACTAATGGTGGCATTGTCATCGTATGAGACTGAATGTATATCAGGATATTATGTTGCGTGTCAAGCAATCTGGATCAGGTCTATGCTGGAAGAGATTGAATTCGAAGTGAAGAAATCTTTGGTGTTGTAGATCGACATTAAGTCAACCATAAATCTTGCGAAGAATCCAGCTTTGCATGGAAGAAGTAAACACATCGAAGCTAGATTTTACTTCTTAAGGGAGAAGGTAAATCATGATGAACTTGAAATAAGGCATTTCTCAAGTGAATTATATTAATTTTGAATAAATTACTCAATTAAATTATTAAAGAGTAATGGAATGGGGTGAGTTGAGATTACTGCATAGTACATATTGTTAAATAAATGGTTGTGTTTGTTTATTTTAATTTTTAATTATTAAATTATTTTGAATAAATATTTTTTGAATAAAAAAATATGTTTTTATATTTGATTTGAGCATGTGCATGGCTTAACGGTGAACAACCATGTTGCCTGACTCGAACTGCCGCAAAATGTTCAACAAGCCATACACTTGATAGGTGGGAAGACTGAATAGAGCATTCTTAGTGATGGAAATGAATAGAGTCGAGTCAATTTGAACTCGTCTTAATTCGCCTCGACACGACAAGAGTTTCTTCAACTCTATACTCAATTCGAGTTTGACATGAAATTATTTTCAGCTTAAATAAGGTACAATTCGTTAGACTCATCTCATTTGCTTCACGGGCATATAAATCATTTTTTTGTTGTGATATAATCTAAGTTGTGTAGCCCAATCCCAAATTTAATTAGGGTTTATTACTTAGTATACAAGTTAGTTGTATATAAATAGACATATTTTGTAATCCAGTTTGTATAATCACAATTCAATAATATAAATCCTTATTCTTTATTATCTCTTTCTCTCCTCACTAAAAATGTCTCTTGCAGTGAATATAACTTTTATATATGATCTGAGGTGATCAAACTGGATCGTCGTGGCCTTCGCGTAGGGCAGATGCTGATGCTTGTAGGAGAGAAAATGGGGTTGTACCTGCAAGGTACTCCGATGCCAAAGTAAGTGATTGGACAAGAGAGAAAAGCAAGTACTAAGGATGATTTCAAGTATTGAATAGTGATCAAACCTGCCCCTCTCAAGTGAAAGGGTATTTATAGAAGTAACCCCCAGTGCGGGGCCAAGGTCTCCCGTGTGGCCGAAATATCTGGTCGACCAATGGGAGACTGCTAGTTTGAGGGTCAGGCGTGTCACCCTTTGACCTGGTCCAACTGTTTCCGTGAGATTCGGGGAAACATATGGTCGTGTGAACTGTAAAGCGCGTGAGGGGCATGTTCCCAACGTTCATATTGTGCCCAACGGCTAGTTATGCCCAACGACTAGTTTTGGCTATTGGGCCTTGCCAAGAGCTGGACTGGATTGGGGCTTGCCCTGCTGTGGGCCAAGTGCCTGCTCAGTTCAGAACAGGAGCCCCCCAAGTCTTAGCTCTGAGGAAGATTGATGACTTGAGATAGCCTCGTGGACTGCTACCTTTAGGTGACAATGTTCGGGGACATTCCTTCACCTGTTCGGTGGTTAATGTGGTCGACGCTGGTTGCTTAGCAGCCCGACAGCCTTTCGTATGGGATGATGTGCCCGCAGAAGTGACATATTTATGTCGACCAGATTTGAAAAATGTCCTCACGAAAACGAAATTTTTTCGTCGACCAGATTTGGAAAATGTCCTCGCGAAAATGGCGTTTTCTGTCGACAAGTTTAGGAAACGTGCCCGCGAAATCTATTTTTTTTATGTCGATGAGCCTTGACGAGGATATGGCTTGTGGGTATGGTCAAGGAAGATGTGCTCGCGGGGGCTGTGGAAGACTTGGGCGATTGAATCGTCTAGCTTTGGGAATGCTAAGCGAAGATTCCCTTTTTGACACGTGGTGGTGCATTCAATTCTTGTCAGGTCTAGAGGCCTAGGCTCTGATGTCCTTTGCGCGTCCCAAGCGAGGAAGTGCTTATAAAAGGGGGAGAGAGGATTCATTTGAACACTTCACTCAAATTCTTCTCCCCAAACTTCTAAGCTATGCAACTTGTGTTCTCACCAGAGCTTCTTCGCCACCGTCGACCTTCAAAGCTTAGTCTGTGATATTCATCTTCTACCTTTGATTTACCAAGTAAGTTATTCATCTCCTTCTGCAATTCCTATGATGTTCTTTGTTTCTGGAGATCTGCATGAATTTTTCGGTTGAATGTTCATGTGTTCTTCGATGAACCCGTGAATTTCTGGAAAATTCATGAAGAACATGAAGAGCATGAAGAACACGAAGAACATGGGATGAATGTCCATGAACATTGTGTAGGCTTATGTGGATCTTTCTAGATTCTAGTTAGAAGTAGTTTTAGGTTTGTAGTCGGGCATTAGGCATGTCTGGCGTGAAACTTTGGTTTTCACGCGGAGTCTTCGTAGAGTCGCGGAGACTCGTCCCCGTCGTGGAGGAAGTAACGTCACTGCATTCTGTCATGGTCGACTAGGGCTCGAGGTTACCCTCGACTTATTCCTCCCCCTTTCACTTGATTAGTGGTGGAAGGGTGGATTTGATCTTTGTTGTCGAATTCACTTTTTCTTCCTCTGCTTTTCAGGTGAAATGGCTGACCAACGTGAAGGGATCGTACCCTACGATGAGGTTGCGCGCAAGGAGGCGGAGCAGCCCGTAGATTATGCCAACGTCCACGTAGCTGAGGGGGACCTCAAGTGGATCGCCCAGGAAACCCTGTCGACGAGGTCGACATTTACTAAGGAGGAAGCTCAGAAGTTTTCCTATCTTGAAGATCGGGCTGAGGGCGCGCCAGTGCATTGGAGAGCTATCTACCTGACAGAGAACGACCGAATTTGCTCGGTGTATCTGGGGATGCGGTTCCCCATGTATGAGTTTGCCTTTGTGGAGGCAAAGTACCACCTGCCCTTAACCAATTTTCAGGAGGCCATCTTCTGCCACTTAGAGTTGTGCCCCGCCCAACTCCATCAGAATGCACTGGCGTTTATTCGTGCTCTTGAGCTGGTCTACCATTACTTGAAGGTCGGGGCGACCATGGATCTTTTTTTCTGCATTTTCCAGATCCAGCGGAGCACAGCGGGCCCGAAGCAAAGTTGGGTGTCTTTCATGCAGCAGAGCAGACTCTTCTGGCCGTACTCAGAATCTGTCCGACATTTCAAGGACAGGTTCTTGGTCGTGAAACATGTCTCTGAAGTGGATAGGAGATCCATCTCTACGCTTGATACCGTGGAGGTTGATGGTCAGCAAGTTGAGAAGGTTGTGTCCAAGTTCCCTTTGGAGTGGGTGTATGCCCATTTCAGATATAGGACTGATCAGTTCCTCATCAATCACGAGCAGCTTTGTGATGGGGACAAGGAGTCCTATCGGGTTTTGCATGCATACGTGGAGACTTTCAACCCTGCCTTTGTGGTGAACAGGGATGGCAAAGAGTTGTTCGGGGAGGACGGAGAGCCTGCGCAGGCGGCTCGCTATATTAATGAAGGGAAATTTGCGATCTAAACGCAGCGGAAAATAAAACAATTTCCCTTTAGAGATCCTTACGAAAGATCATGATCTGTGATAGAAAGGTTACCTTTTGTGGCGATGAAACCTTTGATTCCAAATCTATGGATGATCATGATGTTGTACGATGAACAGTGCCTCTACTCAGTCCACACGAACAGCTTCCTTCAGTCACAGTGCTAGCTGATTACGATTGAAGGTTTTGAGTGAGGGAGAGGCAAAATAGAATACGGCCAGGGTTTCAACAACAACTAACTTGAGCTTCTGCACAAGGGTTCTATTTATAGAACTACTTGTGTGGGCTACAAGCTAAAAAACCCAACTCAATAATAATAATATTATTATTATATTATTATAATAACTATTATTATAATAAATATAATTTTATTATTATTATATTTATTATAATAACTATTATTATAATAAATATAATTTTATTATTATTATATTTTATAACTATTATAAAATTAATAATAACTATTATTATATTACATGGTACCTTACCATATTCCGTATTCCATTCAAGTGCACCGTACCTTACGATGTTCCTTATTTACTCTATCTCTTCTCCAACTGCCCTTATGTGTGTGACCCTGTAGGATTTCGCGACGTTGGCAATTATATTAAATCATGTATTTAACATAATAAACAGTGAGCGGTATCTAGCAACACATCACTGCTACCCAAGTCACAAAATTGTCATGTGATCTGACAAAACCTTTTGTGATAGTACTTGTGTGTACAATTACCCTTTTGCCCCTATGTCTATATTGAACACAAGGCATATACCGTGTCATCCTTGTCTAGTTCAATATTGGGCCCTTAGACATTTATTCTGTTATGCAGGATGGACAAATTCCATCTAGGCTACTCATGTCCCTCAGCATGCTTTGTGAAGTACCCATCAACTGTCTTTATTTTCATCCAGTTACGAACAATGTTTGATCAGCAGTAAAGTACTTGACTCTACTTCTAGGGTACATAGTAGTTTCAGGTCGAAGGGTGGTATACACCACTATCACCATGAGAGTAACTTATGACACTTTGCATAACATTCTATGTAGTACTCTCATAGTGGGTCAATCCAGTATAAATATTACTCCTAATATCCATACCTATGTCAAGACTTGATAATTCCTTATCCATGATCCATGAGATGTGATCATCAGTCTATCAACATAATAGTCTTAATGCTTTAAGGCTATCCCATTTCACATTAAAGCTCAACTATGGATGCTTTAAGAATAGTGTCCTTATGTTTAATGGAATCTCATGATTAAATCATACTTAATGTTTCATTAAACGAACTAGCTATTCTAGGGACTTTATCATTTGGGAAAAACAAACATAATAAAGAAATGCCTTTTATTATTAATAAATAATTTGATACAAGTACCAAAAGTATTGGCCTCTAGGGCTTACACCAACAATCTCCACTAGCACTAGAGCCAATCAGGCATACCTCTAATACCCATAGATCTAATATGACCATCATGCTTCAGCTGCGCAAGAGGTTTTGTTAGTGGGTCAACAATATTGTCAGGTGTAGGTACTCTGCATATCTTCATATCTCCACGATCTATTATCTCTCGAATGAGATGATAACGCCTAAGTATGTGTTTGGATCGTTGGTGAGATCTAGGCTCCTTAGCTTGTGCGATAGCACCATTGTTATCACAATAGAGATCAATGGGGTCCACAATGTTAGGGATTATGCCAAGTTCACTAATGAACTTCTTGATCCAAACAGCTTCCTTCGCTGCATTTGAGGCAACAATATACTCAGCCTCGGTTGTAGAATCAGCAACTGTTTCTTGCTTTGAACTTTTCCAGCTCACATCGCCGCCATTTAGGCAGAACACATAACCAGATTGCGATCTAAAGTCATCCTTATCTGTCTGGAAGCTAACATCGGTGTAACCAATTACCGCGAGCTCTTCCTGACCTCCATATATCAAGAATGAGTCCTTAGTCCTTCTCAAGTACTTAAGGATATTCTTGACAGCTACCCAGTGAGCATCACCAGGATTAGATTGGTACCTACTCGTTGCACTTAAAGCATATGAGACATCTGGTCAAGTACATAACATGGCATACATGATAGATCCTATTGCAGATGCATATGGAATCTTATTCATGCGATCCCTTTCTTCCTTTGTTGAAGGGGATTGTGTTTTTGATAGACATAGGCCATGTTACATAGGTATGAATCCTTTCTTGGAATCATGCATATTAAAGCGTCTCAACACTTTGTTTATGTATGTACTCTGACTTAGACCAAGCAGTTTTTGTGATCTATCTCTATAGATCCTGATTCCTAATATATAGGCTGCTTCACCAAGGTCCTTTATAGAAAATCATTTCCCTAACCAAGCTTTTACTTGTTGCAAGGTAGGGATATCGTTTCCAATGAGTAATATGTCATCTACATATAATACCAGGAAAACGATTATGCTCCCACTAACCTTCTTGTAGACACAAGGCTTATCTTCATTCTTTATGAATCCATATTGTTTTACAGTTTCATCAAAACGAAGATTCCAGCTTCTGGAAGCTTGCTTTAATCCGTAGATTGATCGCTGTAACTTGCATATTTTTTGGGCTTCTTCGGGTATGTCAAATCCTTCAGGTTGTGTCATGTACACATCCTCAAGAAGATTCCCATTAAGGAAAGCAGTCTTGACATCCATCTGCCATATTTCATAATCATGATATGCAGCGATAGCAAGTAAAATACGAATAGATTTAAGCATTGCAACTGGTGAAAAGGTTTCATCATAGTCTACACCACGAATTTTTTTATAACCTTTAGCAACCAGTCTTGCCTTATAGGTATGTACCTTACCATCCATGTCAGTCTTTTTGAAGACCCACTTGCATCCTATAGGATTAATTCCTACAGGAGGCTCTACCAAGGTCCAAACCTGGTTTGTGTACATGGAATCCATTTCAGATTTCATGGCTTCTAGCCACTTCTCAGACTCAGGAGCAGTTATGGCCTCTTGATAGGTTACAGGCTCATCTTGATCCATGAGTAATACTTCACCTTGATCATTTATGAGATATCCATATCTCTCTGGTTGGTGACGTATCCTGCTCGACCTACGCTGGTCTTGTTCTACTTGAGCAGGTTGCTCTTCCACAACTACTTGTGGTTCCTGCTCTAATTCCTCCATAGGTGTATCAATGCTTTGTGATTCTTGAATTTCTTCAAGCTCTACTTTCCTCCCACTGATTCCTTTAGAAATAAAGTCCCTTTCCAAGAAAACTCCAATTCGAGCGACAAACACTTTGCCCTCAGAAGGATTGTAGAAGTAATACCCTCTTGTTTCTTTAGGATACCCCACAAATAAGCATTTGTCAGATTTGGGCTCAAGCTTAGTTGAAATTTGTCGTTTTACATAAACTTCACAACCCCAAATATTCATGTAAGACATATGTGGTTTCTTACCACTCCATATTTCATGTGGTGTCTTTTCAACCTTTTTGGATGGAACACGGTTAAGTGTGTAAGCTGCTGTCAGTAGTGCATGTCCCCAAAAGGAGTTTGGAAGATCGACATGACTCATCATGGATCGGACCATGTCTAACAAGGTTCGATTTCTTCTCTCAGATACACCATTCCATTGTGGTGTTCCAGGAGGAGTGAGTTGGGATAGAATCCCACACTCTTTTAGATGGTCATCAAACTCTAGACTTAAATATTCACCACCTCGATCTGATCGAAGAGTTTTAATATTCTTACCTAGTTGGTTTTGTACTTCATTCTTAAATTCCTTGAACTTTTCAAAGGATTCAGATTTGTGTTTCATTAAATAGACATAACCATATCTACTGAAATCATCAGTAAATGTGATGAAGTATTGAAAACCTTCTCTGGTTGGTATGTTCAGTGGTCCACATACGTCAGTGTGTATGAGGGCCAAAAGATCATTAGCCCTTTCACATTTTCCTGTGAATGGGGACTTTGTCATCTTTCCAATTAAACAAGATCTGCATGTATCATATGATTCATAATCAAAAGAGTCCAATAGTCCATCTTTATGGAGTTTGGAGATGCGTTTCTCATTTATATGGCCTAAGCGACAATGCCAAAAGTAACTAGGATTTAACTCGTTAGGTTTCATCCTTATAGTATTAATGTTATAAATTGGCATTTCAAGATCAAGGACATATAATCCATTGTTCATTTGTGCAATAGCATAAAATATATCATTCAAATAAATAGAGCAACAATTGTTCTTTATTATAAATGAAAAACCAAACTTGTCCAAACAAGAAACGGAAATAATATTCCTGCTAATTGCAGGTACATAATAACAGTTCTCTAACTGAATTATCAAACCACTAGGTAAAGTCAAAACATAAGTTCCTACGGCTAAAGCAACAACCTTTGCTCCATTTCCAACTCGTAGGTCGACTTCACCTTTTGCCAAATCTCTACTCCTTTTTAGTCCCTGTACATTGGTACAAATGTGAGAACCACATCCAGTATCTAATACCCATGATGCAGAAGTAGATAAATTTATTTCTATAACAAAAATACCTGAAGTCGAAGTCACCACTCCATTCTTCTTATCTTCCAAGTACTCTGGGCAGTTTCTCTTCCAATGTCCGGTCTTACCGCAATAGAAGCAAGTGCCCTCCTTTGCTATACCTCCACTAGGCTTCAAAGCAAGGGTAGTATGTTTGGGTTTGGCAACTTCCTTGCCTTTCCATTTACCAACCTGCTTGGTGGGCCTTTTGTTCTGTTTCTTTCCATTACTGACCATCAGAATGGATTTCCCTTTTGTCTTCAGGTTTTGCTCAGCAGTTCTTAACATGCTTAGCAATTCAGGAAGAGTTTTGTCCATGTCATTCATGTTGAAATTAAGGACAAATTGACCGAAGCTTTCCGACAACGATTGCAGGATTAAATCAGTCGCAAGCTCCTTTTTTAGGGCAAATCCCAATCTTTCAAGATTCTCCACATACCCAATCATCTTGAGTACATGGGGACCTACTGGGGTTCCCTCAGAAAGCTTGGCTTGAAAAAGGGCTTTTGAAACTTCAAACCTTTCATGCCTTGCCTGCTCTTGATAGAGCATTTTCAGATGTTCGATCATATCGAACGCTGCCATGTTTTCATGTTGCTTTTGCAATTCAGAATTCATGGTAGCCAGCATGAGGCAAGCAGTTTCATTGGCATCATCGACATGCTTCTTATAAGCATCTCTTTCAGCCTTAGGAGCAGAACTAGGAGGTTCCTCATCAGGAACAGGTGTCTCTAAGACATAAAGCTTTCTGTCATGTTTAAGGACAATCCTCAGATTTCGGTGCCAATCCAAAAAATTTGTCCCAGACAATTTTCCTTATCCAGGATTGTTCGCAAAATGTTATTAGATGTGTTTGTTGTCATGGTAATCTACAAAATGGAATGGAAAAATATAAGTATCATAACATATTCAATTAGGCCTTTAATTAAATATGCTCCCACTATTTTACTAAAACCAAATGACCCTCATCATTTGATTCGGAAAATCCCGTTGGAAGATTTTCTAGTGGATCGAGATCCATATTTCACTTTGTTTTAAGTCAACGTTAGGCTGATTACGCAAAACTTATCTATTTAGGTAGGAATTCCTTCCAATTGTATCCAATACAATTCTCGAATATTTCAGTTGGGTGAATAACTCCTTATTCCAATCCATCATATGGATTATTCCCAACTCTTGCTTCCAAACGCATATAATCTTATTATATTTCGTTTAGTTAAGTTTGACCCATTATTTTAGAAATTGGATATTACAATTATCCCATCGCACCTTACTAATATGGAACATGCATCTCGCGTTAGGCGAAACCTACAATATTCGATACTAGTCTTGATGAGTTCTAAAACTTGGAAAGCAAAAACTTAATATTTTGTTTTGAGGGATTTTTAATTAGTTTGATCTCACTGGCTTATTTATCATATAAATCGTTCCTCACACATGCATACAATATATATCAACATACATACATACAAATGAAACAGTTATGGCCCCTAGCGCAATTGTTCTCCCAAGCCAATGAGAGAACTTAAGCTAAACCTAATAACGATCTTCACTTCTCCAAGCAAGATCTCCAAGGTTGTCCTTCTTTGTTTTGTAGTCTTCTCTTTCTTCATAATAATACATTACATAAAGGAAACTCGTTTTACATACGAGGGAGTGAGATGAGAAAAGAAGTTACATGATGAGAATAAGAGAGAGGCACGACACGCAGGTCGTATTTATAAAATCCAAAACAAAGAAAAATAAACTAAGGCCATAACTGATCACCACAAGAAAAATAATAAATAATTTTATTATTATTAATTTAAATCCTGTTTATTAAATAAATCAAATTAAATTTTCGGCGAATGCATGACCTAAAACGCAGTCTGCATTGACGCAACATTTGCGCCGTCATACTGCCTGTGACGACCGTCACAGTTTCCATGGTGACCGTCACACATCAGTCCATGACGACCGTCACAAGGCTATGGCGACCGTCACACCTGAAACTATGGAGACCGTCATAGTTTCAAACCCTGTGCCGACCGTCACAAACTCTATAGTGACCGTCACAGTTTCAAACCCTGTGCCGACCGTCACAAACTCTATAGTGACCGTCACATTCTCAAAATGAGTAATCTTAATCGCAGACGGCGTAACCCTTATGCCGTCACACTCTAATGCCACAATTTCATACCTTTAACACACCATGATCAGTAATTCAATATGATTTATCCGTATGCTATCGCTTCACCATACTAAAGTCGGATTCCGAAGCAGATAACCAAAGATCGCTCAACCGAATGATAATCATTACGTGATTTGAACTGACGAAATAAAATAGTATATCCAATATACCATCTTTGCATCAAAGTTAATCATATCACATATGAATTAGATCGATCATATATGTGTAACTTATGGACGATCGACATATCGCTGCTTCACCATACTATTGTCGGATTCCGAAGCATAGTCAATATCAATCATCCAAACCGTACACAATTTGATGCCAAAAAATTCAATATCTGGATTTGATTTAATTTTTACGTGTTTTAATCCAATTAAAACAAAAATGATAGAAAATAAACAATTACCAGACTCATGGTTTCGTAAGTGGCTCTGATACCATTGAAGGGAAATTTGCAATCTAAACGCAGCGGAAAACAAAACAATTTCCCTTTAGAGATCCTTACGAAAGATCATGATCTGTGATAGAAAGGTTACCTTTTGTGGCGATGAAACCTTTGATTCCAAATCTATGGATGATCACGAGCGTTGTACGATGAACATCGCCTCTACTCAGTCCACACGAACAGCTTCATTCAGTCACAGTGCTAGCTGATTACGATTGAAGGTTTTGAGTGAGGGAGAGGAAAAATAGAATACGGCCAGGGTTTCAACAACAACTAACTTGAGCTTCTGCACAAGGGTTCTATTTATAGAACTACTTGTGTGGGCTACAAGCTAAAAAACCCAACTCAATAATAATAATAATATTATTATTATGTTATTATAATAACTATTATTATAATAAATATAATTTTATTATTATTATATTTATTATAATAACTATTATTATAATAAATATAATTTTATTATTATTATATTTTTATAACTATTATAAAATTAATAATAACTATTATTATATTACATGGTACCTTACCATATTCCGTATTCCATTCAAGTGCACCGTACCTTACGATGTTCCTTATTTACTCTATCTCTTCTCCAACTGTCCTTATGTGTGTGACCCTGTAGGATTTCGCGACGTTGGCAATTATATTAAATCATGTATTTAACATAATAAACAGTGAGCGGTATCTAGCAACACATCACTGCTACCCAAGTCACAAAATTGTCATGTGATCTGACAAAACCTTTTGTGATAGTACTTGTGTGTACAATTACCCTTTTGCCCCTATGTCTATATTGAACACAAGGCATATACCGTGTCATCCTTGTCCAGTTCAATATTGGGCCCTTAGACATTTATCCTGTTATGCAGGATGGGCAAATTCCATCTAGGCTACTCATGTCCCTCAGCATGCTTTGTGAAGTACCCATCAACTGTGAAATTCTGGTATCAGACGTGTGATGTTAAGGTGCGATGTCACAACAACACACTCTGCACAATGGACAACAATAACATTAACAAAGAACACAAGGAATTGTTCACCCAGTTCGGTCTAACTACCTACGTCTAGGGGCTACCAAGCCAGGGATGGAATTCACTACTTGTTGATATAATTTACAGACTCAACAACCCGTTGACAATCTCCTAAACTTATACTCTACTAATGACTTCCTACCTAAGAAACCACTTAGGTATGAGAACACCACTCAATCCCTTACAAACACTCAAAGAACCCACTTTGAGTACCCTTGATCTTACTTCACAGCTTTGATCAAGGAAACACTCTCTATTACTTCACAGCTTCTAGAGAGGACAGAAACTCAACACCTATTCAAACCCTAGAATAGTGTAAATACAACTCATACAAAATACTCAAGACACTCAGCCTATGCTCTTGATCTTCTCTCTGTATTTCTGTACCTTTTAACTTTGGTCTTGTGCGCTTTATATAGCTCCTTGAATTGGTCTTGGACTTGCTACAATATCTCCCAGATTTGTTATTTAAAACTGAATATTTAAAACAGATTTTCTCCTAAAATCTTTTTAAATCTTCAACCTTTTAAATCTCCTACAAATCTGCAACAGATCTCCTATGCAGCAGCAAATATCTATCCCAAGATTTTGCATCCAATGAGACAGCTTGCTCTCCACAATTCCAGCTAATACGCAACCCTAACAAACTCACAACCTGCTGTTGTTAATTCTGCACATCTGATGTTACAACATCACCTATGTGACATCAGACATCCAACTTCAGCAATTAATTACTTAACACAGCCCAGTGTTAAGACTTCAATGTTGCAACATCAGCACCTTGACATCAACATTGAACATACCTTGTTTTACCAAAATTCCAGCCAATCCAAGAACTAACAATTTCCCCCTTTGGCTAATTTTGGCTAAAACAATCTCTGCACTCTGCATCTTCAGAGACTTTAGCAGCGGAATAACTTCAATCAAAAATCTTGAAACTCTTCTCATCAGCAGCAGTTTGACAATTTACATAGTCTTCATCACTTGATCTGCCGCAGCACCATCTTCATTCTTGACAACAGTCAATTGGTGCCCCCCCTCAAAAATATGAACCAGCATCCCAGCTGTTCAGTAGCTCACAATGTACAGTACTTCTCCTCCTTGATGTCTGCTTGGCTGCACTCTTCAAAAATATGAACCAGCATCATAACTGTTCAGTAGCTCACAATGTGCAGCACTTCTCCTCCTTGATGTCTGCTTGGCTGCACTCTTCAAATGCTATGATATCTTCACTAGCTCAGTCAAAACTCCCCCTTAATATCTGCATCACATTAGCAGCATTTGGCAGTAACACTCTTTGATACTCTTGACTATCTTTGCTATTTTCTCCCCCTTTTTAGCCACAATTAGGCAAACCTCAACAAGTAAGTCCTATGACACCCTGTACAAAACCATACTTCTTCTGTCAGCAATATCCACATTTTGAAAATCCAGACATATTCTTCATCCATCCAGTTATGAAGGCTTCACACAATCATCCACAAGATCTGAAGCACACACACAATGCCTTCCACTGAACTCTAAGTCAACTCCTCACACTTAGAATAACACACACCAAGACAAGTGTACAATCTATTCAAGGCCATAATTCAATCTTGTCTTCAGACATCTCCTCAGAAGCATGTGCGCACAAGATTCAAACAATTTGCTTCATATGACTAGAACCATTCAAGGCCACACCAAAACACCAATCAACAGCCTAATGTCATAACATGCTATCTGACATTATATCCTCATAAGAGGCAACCAATCTCCGCAAGCTTGATCAGCACACAATCTTCACAATAAATGCACCTTTGCTGCGAAATCCATAGACAAGTACTCCCCCTGTCATGATCAACAAATGCTCTAGATGGAGATGAACATTTGAGCACATTTTCTGAGTACATGCATTTTGGTACCACTGTCCCTTTCTCCAAAGGCTACAATTCATCTTCACCATCCAAGGCAAACCTTCTACTTCATCATTCTCCCGTATGACTATGTAGATGCTCCTTAGATATAATGTAAGCACTAAGCTTCAGATCCAGAACAAAGACTTCCTTCACCAAGGATACTCTTGACACTCTTGACACCAGGGTATTACATATGCTCCACTATCAGCAAAATAATCCAAACTCAACACCGTGTCACAAACTCCACAAATTCTCAGCTTACTTACAAGCTTTACTGAGATCCAGTCTCTTCAAGATATCACAATTCCTCTATCCTTACATCCACCAGTAGTTGTTGAAACTGGTGAAGTCTTCAAAGACAGTAGTCATGCTTTGCCAGAACAAACTACTAAACACATGACCATAATCTCCACAAAAAAAAATGCTAGTTCATCCAACTCCACATGTCCAATCTTAATCATCCACCAGCAAACATGATGTTATAACATCTTTTGAGACATCAGCTTCTCACCACCATTCAAAGGACTCATTGCACATAGAAGTCCTTCAAGAAGCTCCCAATAAAACACAGTCAGAGTAACTTATTCATACACACCTGAATACCATAAGTTCCCACACCCTCTCTGAACCATCCTAGCAAACTCAACCATATCCAGAGTATCTATACCAAATTCTTTTTCCAGAACATACTTCCACCATTTTATGAAAAACACAGGACTGTTATCTAGTATGGCCTTTTGATTTTTCTCAAAAGTTCTAACAACAACGGCTTCCTTCATTTGAGAGATATCCTGGACATTATCATCAAACTTATCTCTGATCTTCCTATTTCTGAACACTTTACTCCTGGATTTTGTAGTACCATCCACATAGATCTTCTGCTTATCAGTTCTCATCTTTGGAGGTGACTCAATAGCTTTCCTCTTCCTTGATTTCAGTCGTTTAGCAACCCCAGGAACCACTTTTGCAATTAGTTCATCATCACTCTTCTTTATTTTAAGGCTTGAAGTACCTTTCTTGACTTGAGATGTTTTAACATCAGCTCTAGCATCTGCATCTTCCAACCTAAGGATTGTCAACTTGTGAAATTTTTCTTCTGAACTATAGGAGTCACTAGTCAGGTTGTCATCTTTCTTGGCCTTGCAAGTATTCAGCTCCCAACACTTCTTAAGGTCACAGCTTTTGATCCTTCCATCAGCATTTTTGACTCCTTCATCTTGCTCACATAACTGACTACTCAACACATCATTCAACTTAGGAGTAACAGCACCATAAGTCATTAACCCAGATTGACTTTTCACCATACTTTCACCCTTGATGTCACCATCTGATGTTACAGCATCAACCTTAACATCACTAGATAAGCTGTCCACTTGAGGTATCCACTGATAGCAATTATCTTTGGATCTTACTCCCTTCATCACTACCTCATTCTGCTCATCAGCTACCACACATTCATCTTTGGTGTAGCTTACCTTGTAACCTTCATCACAAAGTTGACTTATGCTAATTAATTAGCACTCAACCCTTGAACAAGGAGCACATTATCAAGAGTAAGACCATCATGATTCTTCACTATTCCAACTCCTTCTACTGCTCCTTTTTCACCATTGCCAAAAATAACATCATTTGCATGGAACAGATTGAACTCTACCAAATGCTTCTTGGATCCAGTCATGTGCTTTGAACATCCACTGTCAAAGTACCATGCATCCATAGCAAAATGTCCATCTGATGTATGAGCCAATAGACATGTGACCTGAGCTTTAGGAACCCATTGTTTTACTACTTTGGGCTTGTCCTCCTTCTGTCTGGGTTGAGGAGCAGAATTTGGATAACCATGAAGCTTGAAGCAAGAGAACTGCATATGTCCAAATCTGCCACAGTAGAAGCATCTAACTCTGTCATCTCTAAAGTGGTTAAACCTTCTGCCACCATGATGATGATGTTGTTGGTGCTGCCATCCATAGTGTTGATTTCTTCTTCTATGATAAGGCTGTTGTCTTCTACTACCATAGTTTGACTGTCTTCTATGGTAAGGATACTGTCTTTTGAACTGTCTCCTATGGTGATGAGACTTCCTTCTTCCATAGTAATGAGGTACAGCATTGTTGTATCCATATTCATACATGTTCCCCTGTTGTTGATGAACCATGTTCTGATTGAACCTAGCAGCCTTCATGCTCTTGTGATATTGAGGTGGCATATACTGACTAGCTCCCTGAGACTACACCTTCTTCTGATGATGAGCATTCTTCTTCTCAACATTCTGAGGCTGTGGATGAGTAACCTTCTTAGGTGTAGACTCATGTCTCTTTGTTTGATGCTGAGACATTGGTTGAGACATCTCCTTCTTTGTTCCTGAAGTGCTTGCTTCAGCAGATACTTTTTTCTCAGCCACAAATCCTATACCTGATTTATCTCTAGCAGCTTTCTCTGACTGAAGAATCTTATCAAGAGTGGTTGTACCACTGTTCATCATCCTAACAGATTTTGTCATCTGATCAAGTTGAGATTTAACTAGTACAACTTCATTTTCCAAATCAGCTTTTACATTCTCAAGCTGAGCAATCTGTTGCTTGTGACACTTGTTTTCTTGACAGATCTCAGCACTTTTTAAACACATCTCTTGATAAGTAGATGCTAACTCCTCATAAGTTATTTCTCCATCACTATCATCATTAGAAACAACAGTTCCTATTAAGGCTCTACTATGGTTTGCTAACTCACCTTCACTTTCGCTATCAGATTCAGACCAGGAAACTGACATGCCCTTCTTCTGCTTCTTCAAGAATGTGGGACACTCTTTCTTGACATGTCCATAACCTTCACATTCAAAGCACTGAACTCCTTTATCTTGGGTAGTCTTCTCTTCATCCTTCTCTTTTGACTTGCTGATGTCAGAAGAGATGTTCTTGTCATTAGGCCTGAAGTTATTGTTCATCCTTTTGAACACCTTGTTGACCTGCTTCCCCAACATAGCTATGGCTTGAGATAAATCCTCATGGGACTCAGTATTCTTTCCTTTCTCTTCTTGAGCATTTGAAGTCAAGGCTATACTTTTTGGCTTCTTTTCAGGCTCTTCTTCATTTAACCCAAGCTCAAACGTTTGAAGAGATCCGATGAGCTCATCAACCCTCATCTTGATGATGTCTTGAGTTTCTTCAATTGCAGTCACCTTCATCTTGTACCTCTTAGGAAGGGACCTAAGGATTTTCCTTACAAGCTTTTCTTCTGACATCTTTTCACCAAGAGCACTGGATGCATTAGCCAGCTCAAGAACACTCATATGGAAGTCATGAATAGTCTCATCTTCCTTCATCTTCAGGCTTTCAAACTTAGACGTTAGAAGCTGAAGTCTTGACATCTTAACTCTAGATGTACCTTCATGAGTAGCCTTCAAAATATCCCATGCAACCTTAGCAGTTTCACATGAGTTGATCAACCTGAATATGTTCTTGTCAACTCCATTGAAGATAGCATTTAGGGCTTTTGAATTTCCAAGGGCAAGCTCATCTTCTTCCTTGGTCCATTCTTCTTCAGGTTTCAGCTTTGAGGTGCCCTCTTTATCTTTCCCAGCATCATCTTTTTCAAACACAACAGGTACTTTCCATTCTTTAATTATAGCCTTCTAAGCCGTGCTGTCCAAGGATTTCAAAAAAGTGATCATCCTTGGCTTCCAATAATCATAATTCGAGCCATCCAAAATAGGGGGTCTGTTGACAAATCCTCCAACTTCTTTGTCCATCTTTACACCAGAAAGTAACTTCCCTAGATCTCACCCAGAGACAGACATGATGCCTGCTTTGATACCAATTGAAATTCTGGTATCAGACGTGTGATGTTAAGGTGCGAAGTCACAACAACACACTCTGCACAATGGACAACAATAACATTAACAAAGCACACAAGGAATTGTTCACCCAGTTCAGTCTAACTACCTACGTCTGGGGGCTACCAAGCCAGGGATGGAATTCACTACTTGTAGATATAATTTACAGACTCAACAACCCGTTGACAATCTCCTAAACTTATACTCTACTAATGACTTCCTACCTAAGAAACCACTTAGGTATGAGAACACCACTCAATCCCTTACAAACACTCAAAGAACCCACTTTGAGTACCCTTGATCTTACTTCACAGCTTTGATCAAGCGAACACTCTCTATTACTTCACAGCTTCTAGAGAGGACAAAAACTCAACACCTATTCAAACCCTAGAATAGTGTAAATACAACTCGTACAAAATACTCAAGACACTCAGCCTATGCTCTTGATCTTCTCTCTGTATTTCTGTACCTTTTAACTTTGGTCTTGTGCGCTTTATATAGCTCCTTGAATTGGTCTTGGACTTGCTACAATATCTCCCAGATTTGTTATTTAAAACTGAATATTTAAAACAGATTTTCTCCTAAAATCTTTTTAAATCTTCAACCTTTTAAATCTCCTACAAATCTGCAACAGATCTCTTATGCAGTAGCAAATATCTATCCCAAGATATTCACATCCAATGAGACAGCTTGCTCTCCACAATTCCAGCTAATACGCAACCCTAACAAACTCACAACCTGCTGTTGTTAATTCTGCAGATCTGATGTTACAACATCACCTATGTGACATCAGACATCCAACTTCAGCAATTAATTACTTAACACAGCCCAATGTTAAGACTTCAATGTTGTAACATCAGCACCTTGACATCAACATTGAACATACCTTATTTTACCAAAATTCCAGCCAATCCAAGAACTAACAAACTGTCTTTATGATCATCCAGTTACAAACAATGTTTGATCAGCAGTAAAGTATTTGACTCTACATCTAGGGTACATAGTAGTTTTAGGTCGAAGGGTGGTATACACCACTATCACCATGAGAGTAACTTATGACACTTTGCATAACATTCTATGTAGTACTCTCATAGTGGGTCAATCCACAGTATAAATATTACTCCTAATATCCATACCTATGTCAAGACTTGATAACTCCTTATCCATGATCCATGAGATGTGATCATCAGTCTATCAACATAATAGTCTTAATGCTTTAAGGCTATCCCATTTCACATTAAAGCTTGACTATGGATGCTTTAAGAATAGTGTCCTTATGTTTAATGGAATCTCATGATTAAGTCATACTTAATGTTTCATTAAACGAACTAGCTATTCTAGGGACTTTATCATTTTGGAAAAACAAACATAATAAAGAAATGCCTTTTATTATTAATAAATAATTTGATACAAGTACCAAAAGTATTGGCCTCTAGGGCTTACACCAACAATTAACACTAGGGACCTTCTTGAGTGCGAAACCGACGATGTTGCGTTCCAGCTCCTCGGTATAACTTGTTCCTTTGCTCGTGTTTAAAAATTTCACCCAACCGTACTAATATCCTTTTTTATGTTTGCAGGGAAAATGTCGGACATGAGGGAGCATCTAGTGAGGTCCCAGGCGGCCAAGAACCTGAAGAAGGTGCCCTTAGTGACGAAGACTGGTGCTGCGAAGCAGCAAGTAACATTGGAAAAGTTTGTGGGCGGCACCGGCTCTGCCCCGGGGAACACTTCAACCCCTCAAACGCCGGACACGACCCATAAGAGGAAACAGGACGATGTTGGCTCTTCGTCGGCTGGTTGCTCGGGCGGTTTCATCGAGGGAAATTTTTTAACGGGGAAAGCTCTATCGACGTTCCTGAGCTTGATGCTTCGGCCATCCTGTCCGCCGACCCTCAGGTGCGCAGGAAGCTACTTTGTCAGGACGCAGCGGCTATGAATAGAGTGCTGGAGGCGGAATTGGCCTTTGGGAATGCATAGATGGTTCTACTTGCCGACCTTAAGAGGGAGAAAGCTAAGATCTCCGACCTGGAGCTGGAAAACGCAGAGATTTATAGCGATCTGAAGAAGCTTCAAGGCAACCTGGAGGCCAAGATAGAACTTTATAAGGAAGTGACCCAGATGAAGGGGGAGGTGACCAAAGTGAATGACGAGAATGCCCGTCTGAAGATAAGGATAGCCGAGCTGGAGGGAACGTCGGCGATTGGTCAGGATGAGACCGACGACGAGAAGGCTCTGAAGACGCGGACGGACCTGATCGAGAGGATCCGTCTTCTTGAGCAGGATAATCTGGGGGCAACTGAGTTTGGTTTCAACTCTGCCTTGAAGCAATGAAAGCCCTCAACTCCGACGTCCAGCTGCTGACCGAGGGAATGGGCGTTCTCAATGTGGTCGTCAACGACGAGGTGGTTCCCCCGGAGGTTCCTGGCGATGCAGTTTAGTTTTTATTTTGAATTTGTACTTGTATTTTGTGGGCCTGCGTGCCTTTTAATATGTAACCTTTGTCGGGCACAACCTTTTTCTTGTACTGTTAACTTATTCTGGCCTTGTGGCCGAAATTATATAAATATTTTGAGTTTAGAATTCTGTTCGTTGCATTTATTTGTGTATGCTTTTATTATTTAAATGCTAAGTATGGACGCTTTGCTCGACTTGCTCTTGTTATGCTCGACAGTTTGGGGAGACTCGTCGAGGAGGCAAAGTAGTTTCGCCAATGATGGGACTAGGATCTCGATCGAGGTACTAATCCCATATGCTTGGACTATTCCCATTGCGAGCTGGGTGTCCTGCCTTGTTGGTGCGGCAAATGCAGAGCTCGATTAAGGTATCCCCGTTGTGCGTAGAGTCTGCTCGTCCCATGAGCAGAAACTGGCCGACGTTGTAAGGCGAGGGATCGCGCTTGCACCTGGGCACGGTCATGTGGCCGAGCCGTCTCCCCGTTAGGGGTGATCTCGTCGGCAGTTAGTCCAACCTAGTGGCTGGTTCAAACTGTAATATTGTTTGAGCTTTCAGTGTTCAATGGTCGAGCAAATGGTTCTCCGTCCAGAGTTTCTAAGTAGTAGGCTCTAGTGCCTGTTTTTCACTTGACCCTGTAGGGTCCTTCCCAGTTCGCGGCCAGCTTGCCCTCGCGCGAATCTTTTTGGTTTCTGCGTAGGCCGAAGCTGCCAATGGAGAAGTCATGCTTTAGGACCTTAGCATCGTGGCGCAAGGTTACTTTTTGTTTTAGCAAAGCCTCATGGAGAGCTGCTCCTGACCGTATTTCTTCAACCAGGTCGAGCTCTTCTCTTAAAGCCTCGTCGTTTATCTCCTCGTCGATAGGAGCTTCCGTTCGTCTAGAAGGTTCTCTGATCTCTACTGGTATCACCGCCTCGGTTATGTAAGCTAGTCGGAAAGGGGTTTCCCCAGTGGTGGAGTGTGGGGTTGTCCAGTAGGTCCAGAGTACACTGTCTAACTCCTCGACCCACCTCTTCTTTGCTTCGCCTAGCCTTCGTTTTAGACCCCGAAGGATGACCCTGTTCACAGCCTCTACTTAGCCGTTAGTCTGGGGGTGCTTGACGGAAGTGAAGTGTTGCTTCGTGCCTAGCTTGACGACGAAGTCTTGGAACTTCCTGTCCGTGAACTGGGTTCCATTGTCGGTCACAAGGGCTTGAGGTACTCCGAATCGTGTGAGGACGTTTCTTTTGTAGAAACGAAGTATGTTGAAGGCTGTGATCTTGGCGAGAGCTTCAGCTTTGATCCATTTTGTAAGGTAATCGACGGCCACGATCAAGAATTTGTTTTGATAAGACCCCATTGTGAAGGGGCCGAGTATATCCATCCCCCACCGGGCTAAGGGCCAAGGCGAGGATAGATTCTTCAACTCGTTAGGGGGCACCAAGTACATGTCCTCGTGGCGCTGGCATCAGTCACATTTTTGGACATGCTCCTTAGCATCGTGCTGCATGGTCGGCCAATAGTATCCTGCCCGCAGGGCTTTTCGCGCCAATGATTTCCCTCCCAAGTGCTGCGCGTTGATGCCCTCATGAATTTCTTGGAGAATTTCAGGAACCTTGTCCCCCTCAACGCATTTTAGGAGGGGGATGGAGAATCCCTGCCGATAAAGTTTATTTTTGACCAGCACGTACGAGCAGGATCTTCGTTTAGTCACGCTGGCCTTCTTGCTGTCCTCAGGCAATTCCCCCATGGTAAAGTAGTTGTACACTGGGGTCATCCAGCAACTGCTGTCTCCAATGGTGTTAACGTCGAGCAGCTATGATGGCTTCTCAATACTTGGGCGAGCGAGTATCTCTTATACGATGGATTTGTTACCACATTTCTTTCTGGTGCTAGCCAGTTTCGACAAGACATCTGCCCGCATGTTCCGTTCACGAGGGATGTGCTGGACTTCCTACGCGTCGAACTTAGTAATTCTTTCCATTACCAGCGTCAGATACTCGACCAACTGATCATTTTTGGCCTGATATTCTCATCGTACTTGAGATGCTACGAGCTGGGAATCAGTGAAGATTTTTAACTCCTTGGCGCCCGAGTCTTCGGCCAGCCGAAACCCTGTGAGGAAAGCCTTATACTCGGCTTGGTTGTTGGACGTGGGGAAGGACGGGACTAAAGACACTTTAATCAGGATTCCTTCCTTGTTCTCGAGGATGATAGCAGCGCCCCTGCCCGGGGAGCTGGACGCTCCGTCCACGAAGATGGTCCATTTGTGTGCCCTGCTGGGCGGAGAGGTAGGAGATGTCATTTCAGCTAAGAAATCAGTCAGGACTTGTGCCTTGAGGGCCTTCCTGCCCTCGTAGTGGATGTCAAATTCTGACATCTCCAAAGACCACTTGAGCATTCTTCCAGCCATGTCTGGTCGACAAAGCAGCTATCTTATGGGTTGGTCCGTACGCACTATTATGGTGTGGGCCAAAAATTAATGCCTGAGCCTTCTCGCGGCGTTGACGAGGGCGAGAGTAACATTCTCTATCTGCGCGTATCTGATTTCTGGCCCTTGTAAGGCCTTGCTCGTGAAGTAAATGGGTTTTTGCCCGTTCGTTGTCTCACGAATGAGTATGGCGCTAATGGCTTCGTTGGTGACAGAGAGATACAGGTACAATGTCTCCCCGCACTCTAGCCGTGAAAGCACGAGGGGTTCGGACAAGGCTAGCTTAAGATGGGTTAGAGCCTGCTCGCATTCCTCAGTCCATTCCAACGTGGCCTTCTTTCTGAGGAGTTTAAAGAATGACAGAGAGTGCTGGGCAAACTTGGCCATGAAGCGAGAAAGTGAAGCGAGCATCCCGTTGAGGGACTTTATGGACTTCTTCAACCTGGGTGTGGGAAATTCAGCGAACACATGACATTTGTCGGGGTTGGCCTTGATCCCCCTCTCAGTGAGGTAGAAGCCGAGGAATTTCCCTGCCCACACACCAAAGGTGCAATTTTCTGGGTTAAAATGCATTTTGCACTTTCTTTCCTAGTCGAAAACCTTTTGTAAGTGGGTCGTGTGATCGGATTCGTCTTGGGACTTCATGATCATATCATCCATGTAGACTTCGAGCATGTCTCCAATTTCTGATTGGAAGACTTTGTTCATCATGCGCTGGTATGTGGCCCCAACGTTCTTCAGACCAAAGGGCATTACATTGTAGTAACAGTTCCCCGACGTGGTCATGAACGCGGTATACTTCTTGTCATTTTCGGCCATGTGGATTTGAATGTACCCCGAATTGGCGTTCATGAAGGACAAGAGGTTGAAACCTGCAAAATTGTCTACGAGCTTATCTATGTTGGGTAAAGGATAAGCATCTTTCGGGCAAGCCCAGTTGAGATCAGTATAGTCAATGCACATGCGCCATTTTCCACTATGTTTCTTGACAAGTACAATATTGGACAGCCAGGTTGTATACCTGGGCTCTGAGATAAATTTTGCCTCTAAGAGGTCTTGTACAAGTTTTTCGCCAGCCTGCGCCTTCTCATCGGATTCCTTGCGCATGCGTTGTGCGACGACTCGAGCAGCTGGGTCAATGGTCAGTTGATGGCATGCGGTCTTAGGGTCCACGCCGGGCATGTCTGCGGCACTCCATGCAAACAAATCAGTGTTGTCCTCCAGGCATATCTTCAACTGCTGCTTTACCTCGTCGGGCAGTCCCGCGCCTATCTTCAATCCTCTGTTCGGATTGGCTCTGAAGGTGATGACTTCGAACTCCCCATATGGCACAGGGCGCATGATGGCCGTTGTAGTGGAACAACCTGTCCCTATTGACGTGCCTTCACCATAGTCCTCGGTCTCTTTAGAAATCCAGCTGTCGAGGTCGATGATGTGCACAGGGAGAGCTGGCCTCTTGTCAAGCTAGCTTTCCTCGCCGGGATGGTGTTCCTCCCTTGCCCGCTTGGCGGCCTTGGGTGCTGTACCGATCGAGCTTTGTCCTCGGGTAGCTGCTTCAAAGCACATTCTCACAGTTTCTATATCCCTGTGCAATGTCGCGACGTGCCTCTTCTCTATATAGTACTTCATCTTGAGATGAACGGTTGAAGGAACAGCGACCAACTTTGCTAAGGTTGGTCTGCCCAGGATGCATTGGTACAGTGAAGGAAAGTCAATTACCAGAAACTGAGTCTTGATCGACTTCGAAGCCTCCTCTTCCCCGAAAGTGACCGGAAGCTCCACGTATCCCTAGGGTCTGGCGGTGGCTCCGTTGAATCCCTGCAGGTCGAATCCTACGTATGGCGATAGGTTCTGCTGGTCCAGCTTCAAGGCTCTGAATAATCCGGTGTACATGATGTCCACAGAGCTGCTGTGGTCGACCAGGATCCGTCGGACATCAGTGTTGGCAAGTCTCGCTCTGACGAGCAAAGGAATGTGCGAGTTCGAGGAGCCCCCAGGCAGCTCCTCATGGTAGAACATGATTGGCTGGGAACGTCCCTGAACTTTCTCGAGCGTGGATAGCTAGTCGGGACTGCAGTCGATGAGCTGGTCAAACTTTCTCTTGACCGACCCTACTGTGAGCTCGCTATATCCCCCACACGAGATAACCATGGCTGTCGGAAAGGTTTCACAGGTGTTGTGCGCGAATATCTGAGAAGGATCCTCAAGGTAGTCGGGGATGATGAAGTCTTTTGGCCGCGTGATGACCATAGCTACCTGCGGGGGAGGACTGGGCGGTGAAGACTCTGCCTCCTTCTTGGCCTCCAAAGTCTCTCATCGGGAGGACTCACACTTTTTCGTATATTGCTTTAGGTGACCCTCCTTGATGAGGATTTCAATGGCGTCCTTCAGGTGCACGCAGTCTTCGGTCACCTGGCCGTGGCTGCGGTGGAAGCGGTAGTATTTACTCTTGTCCGTGTTGCCCTTAGACGATGTTGGTTTGGGGAACCGGATACCTCTCTGCTTGAACTCCGTGTTGATGCATTCAGAGAGAATGCGCTCACGAGGAGCTTCCAGCAGGGTATATTCTATAAAATGACTAGCGGGTTCCTTGCCTTCACGAGGACGATCGTCTCGTCGTCTCTCTTTATCGCGTCTAGGGGCCTCTGATTCGTCTTTTTTTGTTGCCCGGGAACTCTCTTGATCCCTAGAGTCCCGGGCTTTGTATGCCTCCTCTTTCTCCTCATATTGTATATACGATTGAGCTTTACAGAATAATTTGTCCAGGGTGCAAGGAGGCTCTATGCCCACTGCCTTGCGGAATTTGTTCTTCGGTCTCTACCCTTTTTTGAGGATATACTTCTTCATATAGTCCGCCGTGCGGACCTCAATAACCTCCTTGTTGAAACGCTCGATATATGCACGCAAGGGCTCATCCTTGCCCTGCATAATGGCTTCCAGTGTGGCCTCCGACTTGGGATGTCGTCGGGAGGCGATAAAATGGTGGGCAAACTGGTTCTTTAGATCCTTCCAGGACGTGACCGAACCCTGGGGAAGCCGCTTGAACCAGGCCATGGCCCCTTCCTGAGAGTGATGAGGAACAACCTGCATTTAATAGCCCCGCTTACGTTATAATAGTGGAGCATGGCTTCGATATTTTCTATATGCTCGCCTGGGTAGGTGGCCCCGTCGTAAGTGGCCAGAGGAGGTGGCTTCTCCAGTCCGCGAGGAATGCGCGTGTCCATGATCTCCTGAGATAGGGCCCATGGACATCGTCGTCACTGCTGGCGCTGGATGACCGACAGGGGGAATTGCTGCACCCGCGGCTTCTACTGCGTCGGGGAGAATTTCTACGCGACCTGCGGTGCTCGTGATGGTTCCTCGAAAGTCTGGTCCTCTTCAGAGTAGGAGAGCGTCTGGATCTCCGTAGGGGAGATCGATGTCGTGGTCTGGCGACTTCTGAATCAGGTTCCTGCAATCTTGAGCATCTTCGGGCAGGAGAAAGACTCCTAGATCTGTCTTGCCTACGCTTTTTAGGAGGAGACTGCGGCTGCAGAGAAGGACTTACGGGCTTCTGCGAGGGACGCTGCTTCTGGAGGGCGTGCTCGAGCATGCTAATATTTTCTCCCTGTTGGAAGATCAGGAAGTTGTACCTATTGAGGGAGACGACGAGGGCAGCAGTGCTGGGGTCTGCGTTTTGAGGGACAGGTATAGGCTCAAAAACGGGACCAGCAGCTTGTGCACGTGGCTCTACATCATCGGGGGTAGGAGAGGCGGTCTTTCCATCCCGATAGTCAGTCTCGGGAAGGTAGCTCCAGGGACGAGGTGATCGACATTATCAGTGATAATGACGACGACAGGTTCTTGACGGGCATCATCGTTCCTATTGGAGGCCATGATGATCAGATGAATTTTAGAGAGAGCTTTGGTCTTTTAGGTGAAAAAGATGAGGAATCTTGAATCAAAAAGACGGGGAAGCGTCAATTCCCACAGACGACGCCACTGATCTGAGGTGATCAGACTGATCGTCGTGGCCTTCATGTAGGGCAGATGCTGATGCTTGTAGGAGAAAAAAGGGGGTTGTACCTACAAGGTACTCCGATGCCAAAGTAAGTGATTGGACAAGAGAGAAAAGAAAGTACTAAGGATGATTTCAAGTATTGAATAGTGATCAAACCTGCCCCTCTCAAGTGAAAGGGTATTTATAGAAGTAACCCCCAGCGCGGGGCCAAGGTCTCCATGTGGCCGAAATATCTGGTCGACCAATGGGAGACTGCCAGATGGAGGGTCAGGCGCGTGACCCGTTGACTTGGTCCAACTGTTTCCGTGAGATCCGGGGAAATTGTTGGTCATGTGAACTGTCAAGCGAGTGAGGGGCATGTTCCCAATGGTCATATTGTGCCCAACAGCTAGTTGTGCCCGGTGAATAGTTGTTCCCAACGGCTAGTTTTGGCTATTGGGCCTCGCCAAGAGCTGGACTAGATTGGGCCTTGGCCTGCTGTGGGCCAAGCGCCTGCCCAATCCAGAACAATATATATATATATATATATATATATGAAGGTGGCAACAAACATAAGAAATGAGGGTTTGAATTGGGTTTCTCAAAAAATAATCCTTTCTCAAACCAATTTAACAAGCAAACACACACAAACTATAAAAATAACAAGTTATTTTTATACTTTTCCGCTGTTAACTAGGCTACCTCCAGTCCACCCTACCAAGGTGATTTCGCCTTCTCAATAAGGACTTAATCCAATATAATCAAACAGAATACAGACACCACAAAGACAACTATTTTTATCTTCTCAAGTATACAGACTAAACCCTGGTCACTCAAGGTAATCACTTAAACAGATTTGAGGTTTTATAGACTGTGTTTACAAAGATTTCTTATACAAAGAAGATTAACACAACATTTAAGTACAGTGAGAGATCTACACAATATGATATGTAATAGGATAGCAACACATATGGAATTTAAAAAATAATAATAATCATTAGTAAGTCTAAACTTCAACATTTTATTAGCAACAGAAGCATTAAACAGCTGATTAGTTTAATCACTCAACACATAAGTATACCATAATGTAATTAAAAGTAATTATCAAACATAAGAGATTCACATAGTAATCTCCACCAAACATGAAATAAAGAAACCAAGTGTTCTCCCCCCCCCCCCAGTGTTACATATCATAGCAGACGCAGACTCAACAAAAGCAATAAGAAGAGTAATCCCTTCCACTCACATCCATGCCTCTACTGCAGATTATGTGCACGATGCCCATGTAAAGGCAATCATATAATGAAACTGCATAATATTATGTAAGCATGTGATTATCACATACATAATCATCCAATCCACAATTCACACTCCACACAATCCAATGATAATAATACAACATGTATGCAATGCAATGAGACTCCACTTCATTACTCAATGTATGTGGTACCAAATGTGAACTCTCAAATTCACTCGCTCCTGATCCCCGCCATAGGATCAAAGCACACCAGAAATCGTTACCGTCGTCATAGGTAACGTTTCACTGATTCCCACCCAGAACTAGCTACTCGCACCTAATCCCCACCATAAAATTGAGGCTCACCAAAAGCGGACCACCGTCCAAACACCATGATGCATGATTCATAAATGGCATGCCACAACAACATGTATAATGATATTCACCTTAACCAATGTACCACACCGAAATTGGTCACTAAACACCAAACATATACTACAAGCATTCAACATTAGTGTAACGCCCCATTTTATTTTAAATTATTTTTTGTAATTTAATTATGTGAAGTTGTGTGCATACATGCCATTATGCAAGTGTTTTGTTGTGTTTGGGGATACCCTTGGTGGGGGTAGTGACCGTAAGAATAAGATTTTGAGGTGTTAGGGGTGTGGGAGCAAAAGAGTAGAGATTGGTGGTGTGGTGAGTAAAACTAATTAAATGATATTAGTTAATATTTAGTTAATTTTAATATTAGGTGAATATTAAGTTAATTAAATAATTGGTGGAAACTGTTATTATTATATTTATTATTATTATTTCATTAGTTGGATTGGGTGATAATGATAATAATAATATAATGAAATAAAATAAATGGAATATTAGGTGTGTAGAGATTTGAAGGGCGAGATAGTAATTGTATGAGGAAGAGTGAGGGTAAATGAGTTAAACCATAGTTGGGGGGTTTTATGAAGAGAATTAGAGAATAAGGAGACCAGTTTTCATTCTACGTGAAAGGGAGAGCAGAAGGTGAAGGAGGCTAGGGCAAGAAGAGAGAAGAACTCCATTGGATAAGAGAAGAGAGCTCATCAAATCCAAGGTAAGGGTGGGAATTCTTTAATCTCTTAAGGGGTTGATGATGTATGTATTTGGGTAGAAAATTGTTAGGTTTAATTCATGTGAATGTTGAATGTTTGTTGATAGGTGGTTTGGGAATTGGATGGGGTTTGATGAGAAAAGAATAGGTTCTAATGAGTTAGGATGTTAAGATTTGTTCATGATGTTGTCTATAAAATAATGCATGTTATTGTTGCTAAATGTTGCTGAGATTGGATGTGATTTTTGTGCATTATGAGGATTATTTTGGGGAGGAAATTGGGTCTGGTGTAGCAGAAAATTAGATTGCAGAAAATCTGCTACGCGCTCGTAGCGTCGGGCGGTGGAATTGTAGCGCCGGGCGGTGCGGTGCCGGGCGGTGCTCAGGAGGCACAACATGAACACTATTGGAATTTTGTTGGAATTGAGGGAGGGCTACGCCCGTGCGCCGCCGGGCGGTGCGAAGAGTCGTAGCAATGCTGCTGCGCGATTTTTGTTGTTTCTTTGTTGTTTTCGTGTTGTTTCGCGTGGCTTCCTGTTGTTTCGTTGATGATTTCTTTAGATGATGTATTTTGGAGGATTGTTATGAAGATGCATGTTCGAATAGGTGTATGTGTGTTGTTGTGAAATAGTGAGTTGAGTATTGATGATATGCTATGTTTATGCATTTGTTTCGTTGTTGCATGATGTCGTTGAAGGTGCATAACATGTTGCATGAGTTGAGGGATGACGTGTACCCATGTGGGGTGTGAGCGTCTATCCAGATTCCTTTTAATGGAATCGATGTTGTTGTTGTTGTTGAGGTGATTGTGTGCCCATGTGAGGTGTGAGCAATCACGATTGTCGTGTGCCCATGTGGGGTGTGAGTGACTAGATAGACGTTCCGACGGGAATTGTGATCATGAAACAGGGATCGAAATTGGTACCACATGCATTGAGTCTTATTGGTGTCTCATTGCATTACTCTTGTTAGTTGTGTTGCATTAAGCTTCGATTGATGATCTGTGGTTGTGTTGAGGTGTGTGATTCTTGTTGGTAGTTGTGATATGGGTGAATGACTTGGTGATTTATGCTTTTATATTTATATAATCTTCTTCTTTTGTTGATTTGAGAATCTCACCCCTTCTGTTTGAATATTGCCTCTACGTGGGTAATGTGCAGATATTCCGCTATAGGAGCTCAGGTGTGAGTGGAAGTTGAAGTCTTCAGTTTAGTCTTTTAGTTTGGCGTCAGCTCTGATATGTAACATTGGGAGTCGGGAACGCTTTTATATGATTTTATTTGTTAAAGAATTATTAGTTGTTTTCTGATATGAAAACTATTTTCTTTAGTTAATTGAAATCGTTATATTTTGTTGACTGAAATGAATAATTTCCGCTGCGTAATAAAGATTATTTTGTTGGATTAAAGATGTGTGTTTTCCGAAAATGTCATTTATATGTTACATGTCTATTTATGAGCAAATGATAAGTTAGAAGTAGCATCCTTTATTTCTGTTTCGTATTGTTTTACTCTGATTATTTCAATTAAATAGCGCGGGGAAATTTAGGGTGTTACATTAGTGGTATCAGAGGAGGTCGGTCTGTCCGGCCAGGTTGTCTAATTATGTTGTTCCCTAGTATGCGACATGTGTGTGAACACACTGTCAGTGCTTATTTTGTTTTCCATTTGCAGGTTGGGAATGAAACAAGTGAGGGAGAAGTGTCTGCTTCTCTTGGATATTCCAGTTGTTGAGAAATTGGATATCATGTTGCTACATGAGGGAGTGCAGTGTTGGATTGTCCAACTGTTTGAGAATGGTGTGATCCTTGAGGGAAGATGGTCAGGTGTTCTCGTTGTTCGCTTCCTTGTGAGGGGGAAGGCGATGTTGTGGCTAGAGATGGGCCGGTGATGTGTGGAGTATCCTGACGTATTTCCTAAGGATGGGCATAGGTTGTCTTTAGTCGGAACAAGATGATGTTATTGTTGGGACAAATTGGTGGAATTAAACCATGTGTTTACCAATCATTTAGATGAGTGGTGTAGTGTGTTGTTGAGACAAGTGTAGCTCTGGTGTTATGAGTTAAGAAGAAAGAAGGTAGTACGAGATTGTGTGTGGATTACTGACAGTTGTCTAAGGTAATGATTGAGAATAAATATTCACTTTAACAGGATCGATGATTTGATGGACCAACTATTATGCTAGTGTGTCTTCAGTATAATTGAATTGAGGTCGGATTACCTTTAGATTTGTGTGAAGAGTGAGGATAGTTGGGGGATCTTAGAAGTAAGAGAAAAGGGTGGAACTCATGTTCACCATGGAATAGTCTTCACTAAACAGGTGATAACTTTTCGCTGGTAACCCCGATGGGAGCGATTCTGGACTTTTTGGAAAGCTTGCGAAATTCCCTACATTTTGCATATAAACTTTTTCTTCTACATGTTTTTGAAGGAAGAGAAAAACGCATTTAAAGATTTGGGTCTGAAGCTGATTTTGGAGAAGGCGGGTATACGGGATTTCTTGACCAGCCTCCATTACACAGGTGATAACTCTTTACTCATAACTCGGATTTAAGCGATTCTTGAATTTCGGGAATCTACAGGAAATTCCCTTCATTTTGGCATATAATTTTGTATCAAGAAGGTCTGTATTGAAGGAGATAATCGTGTTTGAAGTTGAGAGAGTCTTGTTGAAAATGGGTAAGATGAGGTCAGGTATAAAATGTTTAGTAATAGAACGGAGGCGAGGGTATTGGAGAAGCACATGGAGGTGAGGCATATGCCAATTGAGAATGATTAGAGTGGAGAGATTCTTGAGGAAGGGAGAAGGTTAAAAAGTAAAGTGGATTGTGTGTCATTGATGACATGATGTCGACAAGTGTCGGGAAGATTTGGACGGTTTCTATCACCAACCAGATGATGAGATGATACTATTGAGATTGTGATTAGAATGAGACCCAAATGTGAAACTATATGGATCATCGAGATTATGAAATTAAAGGAAAGACGAAGGATTTATTAGTGTTGTTAAAGTTCTCTACTTGGATAAATATTTTATTTGGAGCAGACCGATTTGAATTGTACTTGGTGTAGTAGCATTTCCGGTATCGAGAGAATATTTAACAATTGTGTTGTGCTACGAGTGTGTATAGGAGAATATGTAATGGACTTTGGGCGTTATGTATCATTGACGAGGTTGAAAAGAAGGAAATTAAGAAAACATTGTAAGCCTTAGAGAGATTGTTGTACATTATGCTTAGGTAACTTTGGGCACAAAGTAAGGACGCTATTGTAGTTAGGTAATGATGATTTATGCTACCGATATGGTTGCCGGCTACCTATTGACAAATTGAGGAACTGATCACCCTTAATCTCTTGTTGATAGTAGATGGGATCATGTTGGATGGAATAAACGTGTCTTGCCAGATGGGATGGTATGTACAGTGAATTGTTTGGAGTTAAGCCAAGTGCTTACGGATTGTTTTAATTAGTCGATGCAGATTCCTATATCTGAAGATGAGGCGGATTCGAGGCTTTTGTATGTCGATCAGATGTTGTTGATAGTTACTAATCAGGAGTAGAGAACAATGTGCTGACTAGTGATATGCCAAGGGTGTCGCCTTGGAGAGCTTCATTATTATTGGTAAAGAAAAGAATGGTAGCATAAGGTTGCGTGTTGATCGGTGAGTAGTATAGAAACTCACAGTTGTGTTATGGATAGCTTGAGTTTTGATTTGTGATGAATCAAGAATCAGATTGACATGGGACTTGAAGCATTGGAAAAATAATCCAAGGAGGAAGTAAATGGAAATGTGAGACCATGATTTGACCAAGGATGTCGGGTAGGGGATGATAGTGGCTAGTATTCCTTAAAGTGTATGTAGAGAGTATGAATCGTATCTTCCATACTTATTTGGATAAGTTCGAAGTGGTGTTTGTTGTGGATGTTCTGATCTATTATAAACTCAGAAGAAGAACGTGTAGAGTATTTGAGAATTAAGTTACAAGTATTGAAAGAGATAAAGTTATATGCTAAGTTATCAAAGTGTGACTTTTGGTTAGTAGAGGTGAGTTTGCTTGGTTATGTTAATTAGACGAGGGTATTGTTGTGGGTCCATCAAAAGTAGATGTAGTTCTACAACGAGAAATCCTCGAAGCGGGTTAAGGAGATTATAATATTTTTGAACCTAGTTCGTTATTACCGCAGGTTATGGAAGGTTTTTCCAAGTTAGCATTTTCGTTATCTCAGTTGACTTGCGAAGGGTAAGTAGGTTGTTGGGGATGGTTGTGGTGAGGAAAGTTATAGAGAGCTGAAGTAGGAGTTGACTACGGCTCTAGTTTTGATTATGCCTGATCTTAATGAACCGTTTATGGGGTATTATGATGTGTTTAAGATGAGTTTAGACAGTGTGTTAATACAAGAGGGTAAAGTCGTAACTTATGCTTTACGACCATTGAGGAGTCACAAAAGTATCTATCCTGTTCAAGATTTGGAATTGGCTGCGGTTGTATTTGTGTTGAACATCTGGAGGTATTATTTTTATGGATCTAGGTTCAAAGTGTTTATTAATCACATGATTGTAGAATACCTGTTGGGTCAGAAGGAATGGAGTATGAGACGACAAGGATGGTTGGAATTCTTGATGAGTTAAGTTGAAAGTCTTTTCATATGTTTGCTTTGATGGTCAGAGAATTAGAATTGAGTTAGCAGTTCAGAGATTGGTGTCTGGTGTGAGAGATAACGCAATGGAGTGTGAGGTTGGGCATATTAAAAGTGAACAACGATTTTGTGGTGATTGTTAAAGAGAGTCAGAAGTTGGATGTAAACTCGGTAGATTGGATAGTTGCGAGTAATCAGAGTTTGCAGCTGAAGCATGATGTAGCGCAGTTCTTACATGCGTGTGTGTGACTTGTAAGAGTGCAAGGGTAGGACGATAGAGCCTGCAAGGATGATACAAACCATTGGACATTCCAGAATAGAAGTGATAGGTAAAAGGTCTAAATATTGTTCATGTATTACTATATAGATGGATGTATTAGTTTACATGTTTAATTGGTGGATCGTAGCACTGTTGCATAAGTGTAATATGACAACGATGTTGGTAATAGGGTTATGTTGATGTGCTTAAGACGATGTTTTGTTATGGAACTTCATGTTCTTATCTTTGTTGTTGCCCCGTTACCAATGGTGATGGTAACGATCGTGTTATGTTCCAGTTCTAGAGCGAACCTGTGTGATCGTAACTTAGTTATTCTTTGCATCTTGAGTTGGTCGTCGAGTGCATTACGTGAGCATTGCATCTTGTCGTTGTTGTTGTCAATGGTAAGATGTATTGTTGCTTTGTGTTATTCGTGGTGTTGCCTTTCATGACATGTGAGTTGGCTAGTTGGATGCGAGAATGTATTCGGGGTAGTTCGTATCAGGTAAATTTTCGAGGACGAAAATATTCTAAGTGGGGAAGAGTTGTAACGCCCCGTTTTATTTTAAATTATTTTTCGTAATTTAATTATGTGAAGTTGTGTGCATACATGTCATTATGCGTGTGTTTTGTTGTGTTTGGGGATACCCTTGGTGGGGGGTAGTGACCGTAACAATAAGATTTTGAGGTGTTAGGGGTGTGGGAGCAAAAGCGTAGAGATTGGTGGTGTGGTGAGTAAAACTAATTAAATGATATTAGTTAATATTTAGTTAATTTTAATATTAGGTGAATATTAAGTTAATTAAATAATTGGTGGAAACTATTATTATTATATTTATTATTATTATTTCATTAGTTGGATTGGGTGATAATGATAATAATAATATAATTAAATAAAATAAATGGAATATTAGATGTGTAGAGATTTGAAGGGCGAGATAGTAATTGTATGAGGATGAGTGAGGGTAAATGAGGTAAACCATAGTTGGGGGTTTTATGAAGAGAATTAGAGAATAAGGAGATCAGTTTTCATTCTACATGAAAGGGAGAGCAGAAGGTGAAGGAGGCTAGGGCAAGAAGAGAGAAGAGCTCCATTGGAGAAGAGAAGAGAGCTCATCAAATCCAAGGTAAGGGTGGGAATTATTTAATCTTTTAAGGGGTTGATGATGTATGTATTTGGGTAGAAAATTGTTAGGTTGAATTCATGTGAATGTTGAATGTTTGTTGATAGGTGGTTTGGGGTTTTGATGGGGTTTGATGTGAAAAGAATAGGTTCTAATGAGTTAGGATGTTAAGATTTGTTCATGATATTGTCTATAAAATAATGCATGTTATTGTTTCTAAATGTTGCTGAGATTGGATGTGATTTTCGTGCACTATAAGGAATGTTTTGGGGAGGAAATTGGGTCTGGTGTAGCAGAAAATTAGATTGCAGAAAATCTGCTACGCGCACATAGCGTCGGGTGGTGGAATTGTAGCGCCGGGCGGTACGGTGCCGGGCGGTGCTCAGGAGGCACAACATGGAACGCTACTAGAATTTTGTTGGAATTGAGGGAGGGCTACGCCCGTGCGCCGCCGGGCGGTGCGAAGAGGCGCAACAATGTTGTTGCGCGATTTTTGTTGTTTCTTTGTTGTTTTCGTGTTGTTTCGAGTGGCTTGATGTTCCTTCGTTGATGATTTCTTTAGATGATGTATTTTGGAGGATTGTTATGAAGATGCATGTTCGAATAGGTGTATGTGTGTTGTTGTGAAATAGTGAGTTGAGTATTGATGATATGCTATGTTTATGCATTTGTTTCGTTGTTGCATGATGTCGTAGAAGATGCATAACATGTTGAAAGAGTTGAGGGATGATGTGTGCCCATGTGGGGTGTGAGCGTCTATCCGGATTCCTTTTAATGGAATCGATGTTGTTATTGTTGTTGAGGTGATTGTGTGCCCATGTAGGGTGTGAGTAATCACGATTGTCGTGTGCCCATTTGGGGTGTGAGCGACTAGATAGACGTTCCGACGGGAATTGTGATCATGAAATAGGGATCAAAATTGGAACCACATGCATTAAGTCTAGTTGGTGTCTCATTGCATTACTCTTGTTAGTTGTGTTGCATTAAGCTTCGATTGATGATCTGTGGTTGTGTTGAGGTGTGTGATTCTTGTTGGTAGTTGTGATATGGGTGAATGACTTGGTGATTTATGCTTTTATATTTTTATCATATTCTTCTTTTGTTGATTTGAGAATCTCACCACTTCTGTTTGAATGTTGCCTCTACGTGGGTAACGTGCAGATATTCCGCTGTAGGAGCTCAGGTGTGAGTGGAAGTTGAAGTCTTCAGTTTATTCTTTTAGTTTGGCGTCAGCTCTGATATGTAACTTTGGGAGTCAGGAACGCTTTTATATGATTTTATTTGTTGAAGAATTATTAGTTGTTTGTCTGATATGAAAACTATTTTCTTTAGTTAATTGAAATCGTTATATTTTGTTGATTGAAATGAATAATTTTCCGCTGCGTAATAAAGGTTATTTTGTTGGATTAAAGATGTGTGATTTCCGAAAATGTCATTTATATGTTACATGTCTATTTATGAGCAAACGATAAGTTAGAAGTAGCATCCTTTATTTCTGTTTCGTATTGTTTTACTCTGATTATTTCAATTATATAGCGCGGGAAAATTTAGGGAGTTACAATTAGCATTATAGTAACATAGCAGGTAACAATATACCATCCACACAGATTACCACAACACGACATATACACCACATATTATACAACACCATCACGCAACATTTAAATCATTTCGAGGTACTTAAACTATTTTTAAATTAAATCACATTGCGTCAGCTTTCAAACGTTTCGAACGACACCTCAAATGGACACCCGGAACTCAAGTTATGAATTATTTAAGGTTGACACAGCAAGTGTAACTGGTTACACCAAAACAGGTAACCGGTTACAACTTGATAAAAAACAGTGAACAAGACTTCCCAGTGTAACCGGTTACACCCCCTCCCAAAAATACCCAAATTGTGATTTTTAATGACAGTGTAACCTGTTACACCAAAACCTGTAATCGGTTACACCCTTACAAAAACCAGTTTTTCTGCAATCTGAGTTACGAAAATCAGTTTTGAGATATCCCAAAAACCCCAATTTTTCATGGAAGGCCATATACTCAAGTTTCATGTTCTAATTCCCAACAACATACAACAACCCAATTATTAACCCATCCATAATTCATCCAAACACCTGCCATAACAACATTATCACTCATATCAAATAATTCACAACATAAAAGAGAAAAATGAAGACACAGAGAAATTAAAACACTCCCCACATGTTATTATGCAATCTCTTATACAAGAGAAATTCCCACACTTACCTTAGATGAAGAATTCCCAAGCTTCTCTAATGGAGGTTCTTCTTCTCCTATGCCCTAACTCTCCCTTCTCTTTTTCTTCTTTTTTCATGTTCTGACAGTTCTGTTCCTATTTCCACCTTTTCCCTTATTTCATTATATTATTTCTAATTAGAATCTTATTCCATCTAAATAAAATAAATATTATTTCTACTAAATATTTATTTTAGTAATTCTAAATCAAATATTTATTTAATTATGTCACCATAACCATAATAGTTAACATAATTATTCAATTATTACTATCACTATTATTTATATAAATATTCCTAATTCAAATAATAACAACATCTGATACTTCTCCCATCACCCCCATATCTCTACATTTTTACTCACACACACCCAACACCTTAAATTCTAATCTCTAAGGCTATCGCCCTACACCCAAGGGTTTCTCTAACACATCAAATCATCAACTAACACATACAATAACACAATTTATTTACGAAAAATAATTAAATAAATCAGGGTGTTATAACTCTCCCCCACTTAGAATATTTTCGTCCTCGAAAATTTACCTGATGTGAACAACTCCAGATACGACTCTCACATCCTACTCTCCAATTCTCACATCATGCTCCCTCCAGCAGCGCCTCCCCAAACTACCTTCACAATAACAATCTCTTTACCCCGCAACTGTTTCAATTCATGGTCTTTGATACTCACAGGTAAAGCTTCAATTGTAAGATTATTCCTTACTTGCACATCATCCATCAGAATCACATGAGATGAACCTGGAATATACTTTTGAAGTTGTGAGACTGAAATACATCATGAAAATTTGAAAGATTAGGTGGCAACGCCACCCTATAAGCTGAAGGTGCGAGAAAGACACAAGAAAGGGGGGTTTGAATTGTGTATTTACTCTTTTGGTAACTTTTCGCATCTTGTTGATTTGACTCTCAAGAACCTTCAATGTTCGTTGAGAGATTCTGATCTAATAACTATAGAGTATGAGAACCGTATAGGTTCTGATCATAAGATATGATACTCAGAACTTGCAGATCGGAAGCTTATCAGAGATAGGCTGCAAGGTTCTGACTTTGCTTAATATGAGGTTCTGACATTCAATGCTAAAACATAAATAGAGATACTAAGCAAGAGAGTAAAGGACACACGATATATCCTGGTTCACCACGCGGGCTAATCCAGTCCACCCTCCTCAGGTGATTTCGCCTTGAACACAAGGACTTAATCCACTATAATCAAATCATGATTACACTTGCACGGGCCACGCCGGTGACTAACCATTGCACAGCCGCACTGTGACTAACAACACAATGAACCGTTCAGGGATCCAACAGGATATAACGTTCATTGACCGAGCAGACCCACTGCTGGGATTTCACAGCTAGTCATTCAGGGATTCATCACAATGAATATAACGCTACTGACCATATTTCAGGATTTTCCACAATGACCCACAGCCATTGTCATCTCAAGTATCTGATCACCACGTGATCTACTCAAGGGCCTCAACTCACAGCTGAACCGTTCAGGGATCCCATCAGGATATAACGTTCACTTGAGGAGTCTCAATTCATCTAGTTGAATTGGCAAACTGGAGATTACAAATTGTGCTTCTTAATAAGCAAGTTTCTCCTAGGTTTAAGTACAAAGAACACACACATGTGTTCAAGCAAGTTTTGAGCAATCAGCTCCTTGCTTTCCTAAGAAACTACAAAGATGTATTTGATATTATGATTGTAGACATCTTGTAGATCTTCTTCTTCTTCGTCTTCTGGTTGAGCAAGCTTTGAGCAGCAACTCCTTGCTTCAGATCTACAATGTAGTCTTGACGAGAAGGTAGGTTGATGACTTGACTGATCTTCAATGTTGTCTTCTTCATCAACAGCTTCTGTTTGATTGTTGTTGTTGTATTGATTTGTTCTTTGGAGATTCAACAACAATTGCCAAGAGTGAAACAATGACAGCTTTGAATATTCTAAGTGTTACGACGAGAACTCATCGTTGTTGCTATCTTCACACAGAAATAGAAAAGAGTTACTTTTCTATCTTGTCCTTAGGAAAACGCATAGTCTTTAGCATCTGGACTAGTTCAACAGAACTTCCATCTTCAGATCTTCAGAACTCAGTTTCCTTTGTTGTCATATCAGAGCTTGTTATCTTCAGAGTCGTCTGAAGCATTTCTACTTTTCAGTAGATTCAATTGAGCATAGAATTAGAGCAGTTCTTCGACTGATAAACATAGCTTCGCTGTATATCAGAAACTGTCTTTTGAGACACTCCCCCTGAGTTTCAGGCTATATGAAGATTTTAGATTTTGTATTTTAGTCTTCTGGGTAATCTCCCCCTAATTTCCATAAGTCAGATATTGAGATCTTTCAGAATCGAAATTCAGAGTTTCTAAATTTAATCACCAGTGTTGATCATGAATTTTCAGAGTTTGACTTTGAACACAGGTTTATTTCAGACCTTGTTATTGTCACAACTCAGTTAAATTATCAAAGCTTGATTTTTGATCAGATACCAATTGAAGGTTAAAACTTGTGATCAACGCTTGATTCTGAATCTGGTACATCTTGTTTTAGTCGGATGTAAAAATGATGTGCTGGCTCTTATACCAGAGTTTGTTGATTCTGATGCTGAAGGAGTTCGTTTGATATTACTTTGAAGAGTATTTCCTTTGTGTGCTGATAGGATACCAATGAAGGTACTTTGACAGTAATCCACAGCTTTGTTTTGATTGAGAGTCTGATACTAATCTTTGTGTACTGAATCTGATTTCCAATTGATGATTTAGTCTGATACCAAATCGTCTTTAATTCAAATTGGTTCCTGATAAACATCAGAATGGTTTCTTGCTTGGATCTTTAATCCAGATCTTCAGACAGTTCTTGACTTCTGATTTACACAGAACTTCTGAGTGAGCATCTTGAAATGTAGATTTTGCCTTGATTGCTTTCAGAGTTTTCTTACTTAATCTGATTCTTTATTCTATGATCGTAGTTCTTCTTCTTATCCTGTCTTTAGAATGCCTAGTGAACTTGTTTAGAGTTCCTCGGATAACATCAAACAACAAACGTTAGTAGTAACGCATTTTATAAGAATACTTTGTTTGAGTTCTGCATTCTTTAGATTTCCTTCTTTCAATCAAAATCAATCAATATATTTCTCCCCCTTTTTGACATCATCAAAAAGTGTCAGGGCATATGAGCATTTAAGCATGTAGTCATTTATATTCAGTTACAGAGTTACAGAGTCATTTAAACATTCAGAAGCAATTAGACTCATTTTAGGGAAACACATCTATACTCAGTATGTATTTAATTGAAGGTGGATAGATGGAATCAACTGATTAATTAATTGACGGATTAAAGCATCTGTAGAGATTACATCATTTCATTTGTGAACAACAGATAGAAGTAACAATATTTCAGTATTTCATCATTTCGTTTTGGTTTTATAATTCAGAGCATAGGTTGAGCTTAATCTAGACAAGTTCACGATAATCAAATCATAGATAATTTGAACGCAGATTCCTAATGAAAAACATTTTAAGTACTCGTAGTCCTAATAAAGCTGGGTTTTCATGGGTCCTATTGAGTTAGACTAGAGCGAGCCTAGAGATGATGAAGATGAGAACAAGCTTTCAGAACCGTTAGTTCTTGAGGCATGCAGTTTTTCTTCTGCTTGAGTAATTGCCAGCTTCTTGCTCTTCACAATTTCTACTGAGATCCATTCATGGAACTCAGTCCAGATAGTTCTTATTTCCATGGAGTTCGCACAGGAACTAGAAGCTTCTACTATGCTTTGGATTTTTGTGATTGCATTATCCTTAAAGGATTTTAATGTATCATTTACGGTTTTTGATCTTTTAGATGAGGGTTCCTCATCGTCAACCATTTTCTGCATCTTACTTCCTTCTTTCCAATTTGTGAGTTCTTGAAGTACATCAGTAATATTCTTCATGTTGATCCAAACACTGATATCTTCATCCTTAAATCTACTCAGATAGTTTCTGACTTCTGCCTGATTGTAAGTGGCAAATTTTGGAAAACCTTTAGCTGGAACCCTGGGAGACAGAGTTAGTTCCCTAAAGAATGTATTGTCCAAAGTGGTGTCTTCCTTCATAAGATCCTTAAACTTGAGAATCTTCCCAGCGCTTTTAAGCAGCTTTCTTGATTCACCTTCATCGATTAAAATGTCATCCACTACCCCAGATTCAAAAAAAAAGTCAGAGATGAGTCTTCCGTACGTAATAAGTTTGGTCTCCGGATTAGAACCACTTCTGGAGTTTCTTATGGCTTCCTTCAGAAGTTTGAAGAGAACGGAGGGGAGATTGAGCTTAATTCCTTTTAGGAGAAGGAACAAGACACACTTCTGAGTGTCGTTGAGTTGATTTGCAGGAAGATGATAAAAAATGCTTCCCTGCAAGATTCTGAACCAAACTTGTAGTGGTTCTTTCAGGTTTGAGAATACCTGGTTCTCAACTGTTATTCCTTCTTTGAAAATAACGGCTATGACTTTGGCTTCTCTCTCCTCACTGAGTAGATCCTTGGTAATTCTGAATCCATTATTCTTTTGCTCCAAGAGATCTGCAATAGTCTTTTCAGACATGTAGACTCTTCTTCCAAAGACTGAAGAACTAATGAGAGTCGAGCCTGTATTAGCATGAATCCAGAACTCTTTAACCAAACATCCATAGGTTGGTCCTTCCAACCTCTTGAAGTAGTTACTCCATCCTTGTGCTTCCATTGAGGGAGTAATATTACATCTGTTAGACTTTAGGTTGTTGAAGTTTACAATCGTTTCTGACAAAACGACAAGATGATCAACTGGATTTTGTATGGTTGTGAGAGTTGAAGTATTTTGGGAGACGAAGGCCATTTTTAGAGATGATGAGGAGTTAGAGGGTAATTAGGCTGAAGATTTGGATGAGTAAGGGATGTGTAGCTGTCTTGTGCTTTTATAGATGGGAAACTAGGGTAAATTTTGTGGAGAGTTTGGAACCACACCGATTGATTTTCCTAGAAGCATTAAGTAGCGTGGGAAAGAAAGTTAATGATTAATCAAGAATCATAACCCTAAAATGGAGTGACGAAGCCGCTACTTAATTATGACCGGTGAGCGGTTTTATAATTTCTAGTTAATCCTAAGTTAAAAAAAAATATGCCTGTCTATTGGTAGATAAGTAATGAAATTTAATTAAGGATATTGTGAATTTAAATTAATCATAAAAGAATTTCTTAATTAGAATACTTTAGTAATTTAGGCAAGAGAATATATATCAAGTTTAGATCAAAAGGGCATACAAAGAGGGATCCTAGAAAAACTTGTGATCTTAAGAGAAACTTAATTTCTATCTAGGTAAAGAAGGTTATAGGTTGACAGAACTCGGGAAGAATCTTCTCAGTCATTCCATTTCTTTTGCAATGACTAACCACTCCTTGAAGATCAAGAATATGAGAGATGACCCTACAATAGGGAACTTGGTAGATAGTGTCTTCCCTTGACAGGTTAATTTCTTCCTTTAAATGATTATACATGGATTGAGGTAGGTTTATTTTGATTCTAGAAATTAAAAAGAAAATAAACAATCTCTCCATGTCAGATAACCATCCTCCTCCTCTTTCTCTCGGTCTAAAATTTGTTACCATCAGATTGTACCAATATTTAGCAACTGAAGTGAGAGTGCAAGGTTGAGTGGGATGCCCCTCGGTTTTGAAAATGACGTGCAGATGTCTGTCGAAGCTATGGTTGTTGGAATTTCTTTCCACAGTCACACCATCTTCAACGCACCTAATAGCTCTAGCTATAATGGTAGGGTTGATCAAGACTGGATATCCAGCAACTACGAACAAAATAGTATTTTTGCCATAGTCATATTCAAGTACACGTGCATTTGCCCAGAACTCAGTTACAAGAAAAGGGAAGACAGGTCCAACAAGCATGTCGAAGTAGTTTTCCCAATTGTGAAATATAATACCAGAGAAAATACTAGTTTTGTTGAGTTGTGGTAAAAGGTTTAGATCCAATGTGAATTCCTTTAGAAGCTCTAGATCGGAAATTTCTCCTCTGATATTGTGTGAAGACATTTCGAGCAGGAAACGAAGGAGGGAGTTCTAACCTACTAGATAATGATTCTTTCTAGAAGAGGAGTAGTGTTGTGAGGTGAGCTTATGAGTGATGATTATTTATCACGCTTTGGCACACGCGAGGTTATCATTTCCTAGACAAGCTATGAATAGCTATGACGGTCAGTTGACAGGACATATGATGGACTTAAGTTACTGTATGCCTAAGGTTAGAGATGAGGTAGCTGACACATGCGTAATTATGATTGTCTTGGAAATCATAAATATTTGATAATCTTACCATAATAAAAGGAGTAATGAGTGAGACCATACCTTAGGGATGTTTAACCTTTTTGAAGAAAATCTTTTAGCTAAAACTTTTCGTGAAATCATTCTTTTCTGACTCCTGAAGCTTTGAGCATCCTTTTGATTCTGCCTATTTTCGAGTAAGCTGCAGATGTTTCTTGGATTCTTCAAGATAAGCTTGTCTTCTGACTTCTGAAGAGAATATTTTCTTGGAAGGTGATCCTAGTAGGATTGTAGCTTTCTCTCTCTTTTCCTGTTCAACCTCGTCCTTTAGTTCTCTAGGTTACAGTAACCGAGATTAGGACTTAGCATGATCAGAGTAACCATTTTATTTGAACTTAGCCAATTTCATGCAATCCTTTTTTATAAGGCGTCACTCATATGCGTGGGAGCAATACTGAGTGAACAGTAAATTTCATTTGATGACCCCATTCATAAATAATAGATTACATATATTTTGAATGTTTCTCACTTCTCATTTCCTTGATCCATAGAACCTGTTTAGTTCTGATACAGTTTCTAAGATATGGATCTGAATCTTAAACGACAAACTTCAGGAATTGGTTGAGTTTTCCTTTCAAAGCCCGAATTCAGTTTGCGTTTGTGAGAGTTTCTTTTCTTTGAAAGATGATTGATTTCACCAGTTCAGTAAGAACCTTTGAGAGGTTATACGAGGAGGAATTATCATATCAGCACCTGCCTTGTTCCTCAAGGTTGTTTCAGAACTTATTCAGAACCAAAACATCATCATGTCCCATGTGTACATTACTAGACATGAATTGCATAAACCTCTTGTCCTTACAATGATGATCAACTTATTTGGGGTTGTTCACACATATCTATGAGTTGACGAACATTATTAACCTCATCTTAGTTGAAGAACCTAGATGCCTGAAATGATAGCATCTAATTTCATAGCACAAGTGGTTCATAGAACACTTGATCTGTTGAAAAATTTGACCTTTACTAGGATGATTTCAGATTGTTGGAGCTTGATCACTAAACCAGTTAAGATCTTAAGAGTTCGTTCGGAATCAAGTAATTACTGAATCTTTGGGATTCAGTTCTCCATTGAATCTTTTGATCATTCCAGATTCTGACATTGAATCATTTCTAATAATTTGAATTTTTCAGATTTTGAGTTTAACAGATTTATTTCTGAAATTCAAAGTCTTAGAACAACAATTTTCCTTCTTTACATGAAGAGATCCAGAATGAGTTTTTTAAATGAGAAAGTCAAGGGTGGACCTAATCCGTTTCTTGAAAACATCTTAAAAACTCATAAAGAATTAATCTTCAACAAACAATATTTCTTTCTTTCTGATGATTCATCTTTTAATCATATACATGGTTTTATCCACACGTATTTTCCAGAATGAGCATTCAACAGATACTGCCTTTCATCTGATGATTTTATCTTATCAACTGATTCTTCAATCTTTAGTGAGGCTTCATCTAGAATTAGTGAATTACTCACGAAGTAATCAGATTGATTACAATTTTGTACGCAGTTAACTACTGAACTGTTACAAAAATTATAAGTGGATTTCAATCTCACCAAGAGTACTTCTACGCACCACATCTGGATCCTTTTCTGACACTGTTAAGTGTTTGATGTAAATCAATAACAGAACTAGAGCTCTGATACCAATTGAAGGTGCGAGAAAGACACAAGAAAGGGGGGGTTTGAATTGTGTATTGACTCTTTTTGTAACATTTTGCATCTTGTTGATTTGACTCTCAAGAACCTTCAATGTTCGTTGAGAGATTCTGATCTATTAACTATAGAGTATGAGAACCGTATAGGTTCTGATCATAAGATACGATACTCAGAACTTGCAGTGTGGAAGCTTATCAGAGATAGGCTGCAAGGTTCTGACTTTGCTTAATATGAGGTTCTGATATTCAATGCTGAAACATAAATAGAGATACTAAGCAAGAGAGTAAAGGACACACGATATATCCTGGTTCACCACGTGGGCCAATCCAGTCCACCCTCCTCAGGTGATTTCGCCTTGAACACAAGGACTTAATCCACTATAATCAAATCATGATTACACTTGCACGAGCCACGCCGGTGACTAACCATTGCACAGCCGCACTGTGACTAACAACACAATGAACCGTTCAGGGATCCAACAGGATATAACGTTCATTGACCGAGCAGACCCACTGCTGGGATTTCACAGCTAGTCGTTCAGGGATTCATCATAATGAATATAACGCTACTGACCATATTTCAGGAATTTCCACAATGACCCTCAGCCATTGTCATCTCAAGTATCTGATCACCACGTGATCTACTCAAGGGCCTCAACTCACAGCTGAATCATTCTGGGATCCCATCAGGATATAATGTTCACTTGAGGAGTCTCAATTCATCTAGTTGAATTGGCAAACTGGAGATTACAAATTGTGCTTCTTAATAAGCAAGTTTCTCCTAGGTTTAAGTACAAAGAACACACACATGTGTTTAAGCAAGTTTTGAGCAATCAGCTCGTTGCTTTCCTAAGAAACTACAAAGATGTATTTGATATTTTGATTATAGACATCTTGTAGATCTTCTTCTTCTTCATCTTCTGGTTGAGCAAGCTCTGAGCAGCAACTCCTTGCTTCAGATCTTCAATGTAGTCCTGACGAGAAGGTAGGTTGATGACTTGACTGATCTTCAATGTTGTCTACTTCATCAACAGCTTCTGTTTGATTGTTGTTGTTATATTGATTTGTTCTTTGGAGATTGAACAACAATTGACATGAGTGAAATAATGACAACTTTGAATATTCTAAGTGTTAAAATGAGAACTCATCGTTGTTGCTATCTTCACACAATGACTTGGTCAATTTTGTAGATGAACATTCAGTTTATAATTCTACAAGTGATCGACACATCAGAAGAAAAAACTCTTTCCATTAAATAGCCAGTAGAAATATAGCCGTTAGAGAATACTGTTGGCTGTTTGGAAAAGAGACGTTGTGATATAATGAGTTGTACTGACACATCTTCTTTTTGCAGAGGAGGAAGTGACCAGGCATCTTTTCTTGGGCAGTGTGTACATTTAACTCACAACGGTAATATTTAGACTTTGAAACTTCAGTGGCTTCTGATGTTAATTTGATGAAGCATGAGTGGAGTCTTTATAGCAGAATATCTGATGCTTCAAGTCTTCCGTTAATTGAAAAAGTCCATTAGGAATCAATCTTCAAAACTTCATCACTTGGTCGTTAAGAACGTTATCCTTTTCTACTTTAAGTCTTCCGAATCTTCAGAGCCTGTCTTCAGAACTTCTTGTTTGAAACCTTGATCTTCAGAACTCGTCATTCTTCAGATTCTTTCTGCACTTGGTCTTCAGCGCCTTCAGCCATCAGAACTTCAAGTCATAGGAGTCTTCAGAACTTTGGTTCTTTCTGAGTGTACTTCTTCAGAAGCTTCACTATCTTCAGAATCTTAATCACTTTCAGAGAGCATCCACAAGAGCATTGCAACAACAATCTTGGCATCCTTGGATCTGGATGATCATGACTAGATAAACAAGCGTTCTTGCTTCTCGCGACTTTAGTTACACATAGTAACTTCGCATATATATATATATATTCAATCATAGTACGTCTAGCTGGTGTATGTTGGTTCTGATGTCTTTGGTTCTTATGATCTGCACACAACACACGTTAGACCATAAAACAGTTCTTTCACAAATACTTATTGTTATCATCAAAACATAGATTGACTTGTAGAGACAATTCTTGCTCTCACATAAGCAACCACTCTAATCCTTTTAGAAATCTCATACGGACCGATAAACCAAGAAGTAAGCTTCCTCAATTTCAAAGCACGTCCAACTCCGGTCACCGAAGTGAATCTCAAGAATACATGGTCTCCTTCTCGAAACTCAAGTGAAGGTGTGAAAAGTACACAAGAAGGGGGGTTGAATTGTGTTTCACGTTTTCTTATTATTTAGCTTCTGATCAAAGTTTCAGAATCAAAATTGATGTTTAGATTCTGAGTTAATTCGTTTGGCAACGGATACAACAGAAGTAAATAAAATAATAGCAGAAGACACAAAAGATTTATACTAATTCCTCCCCTAAATGAGAGTAGTCCAGTCCCCTTGCCTCATAAGAGCTTTTCATTATAATCACTTCATGATTACAATCGCTTATGCTTCTGCATAAGACTTTTACAACTGTTCAGACCAATTATCTTAGACTTCCCTTGCTTAGAGCTTGTGTCTAAGACTTCCTTTGCTCACACCATCTGACTAAGCCACCTGTTCATCTGTCTTCTGGTTGAGACTTACCTTTGCTTAGAGTACATGTCTAAGACTTCCCTTGCTCCCATGCTCCTTTCCCCTTTTGAGGTTTCTTCGATCGTTTCCTTTCCCCATCGGGATAAATAACGTTCGGTGGCAACTCTGTTTTCCGCCGGTTATTTTTCGCGTTGTAACACTTAGAAAATACCAAATTGGGGGAGGAGGCGAGTTTGAATTGCGAAAATAAAATAAAGTGTTCTAATATGTTTACTAAAGTCGTCAGGTTGTGTATAGAATCCCATATTTCTCTATTATTGATGTTCGATGCATTACAAGAATGGTATTATCACTATAATCCCATGATGAATTAACAAAACTGTTATACCCAATCCCTTGCGTTATAGCTCACTAATCAATATTCAGAGTTTTCTATCCCTAGTTAACCAGCGTAAGGAAGATTAGTCAATACAACAGAGCGTTAATTCCTAAGCCACTACTCTAGGTCTCATATCTCAATTCAACCAGTGTAAGTACAATAATTGCCTTAGGTCAACCACATAGACTAATGGTCAATATTCCTTATGTTCCCAAAATCAGATTAAAAGAGTATCTCACATAAAAAGTATTAAGAACAAGGTACAATTGAATAGAATTATAGATCAAATTACTCATGCAATATCAAATCAAATATATGTCATAATATTAAAATAAGTTCATCTAACACAACCTAACCTAGAGAGAATTAGCTACTCATAATTCAAATTACAATACCAAATAATAATAAGAGATTTGCATAATAATTCCCTTGAATAATTGGCCCCAATGGCTTCAAATGCTCTCCAAATATGTCGTCGGGTTTTTTGTAAATCGTAAATTTTTGTGTAAAATTGCAAAACCCTTGAAAAAGTACCAAATTTCCCATTTCTAAAGCAGTCAAAACACGTCAAAAAAGCCCATTAAACAGCCCCGCCGCACGCGTGATTTTTCCATCGCATACATGATTTTTGAACATGCTGCATCGCGCACATGATACTTTCCATCACACGTGTGACTATTCTTGAAGCTAGATATTCCTTTTAGATGCATTTTGCAACAAAAAAAAACCGCTTTAAAAAAAGTTACGGAACTCATATATGATTAATTTACTGGACAGACGTTAAGATGTAAATTATACTGAAAATTGATCATTTCTTCACAATTTCTTGGCTTTGCTCTGTTTCTTCGACTTCTTCATTTTTTTCATACTTCTTCATATTTAGCTCATCTTTAAGATTTCATCGAATTCATAGCAAATACTCATAAAAATCATGTAATGACAAATACTCATAAAAATCATGTAATGACAAACTGTCATCACAAACTCAAACTTAATTTGTTGCTTGTCCTCTAGTAACTCGCCTGCAACTGCACCTTTCAAACAGAAAAATGAATTGCAATAATAACGAATGAACACTACCAATTGTGTCACATAATCATAATTCTAGTTCCCAACTTCAATCGAGCAAATTTGGAAAAGTTCTTCCAACATAACAAGTACTCAACCTGTCTCTCAGTTCACTAATTTTTCACTCGAATTGACAGGATAATCAAACAATCAACGTATAAAAATATTTTACCATAAGTTTGTAAAATTTCTAATAAAATCAATCAAAGTCATCTAAACATACACTTTTGAAGGTCTTTCAAGGTTGTAATTGGGCTTGTGTCAGGGTAGGATAATTTGGGGTAATACGCTTAAATCATTGAAGTTAGGTACCTAGTTTTCCTTATTTTATCATATTCCTTTTCATATCAACTCTTTCTTAATTACTTGGGTACTACAGATTAATATTTTATGGTCCTAAACATTGATTTTTTTTAAGAAGTTGCTTTGACTTCTTGATTTTTCTAGTTTTTATTTTTTAATTTTTGACCAAAATCTCTAGTACATGAACCCCAAACTTAAACTTTACTCACTTCCAAGAGCAACCCCAAGCTTATTCTTTTTCATATGACCAAAGAATTAAATTTTCTACCTAACTCCAAAGAGAGGGTGGCAAGATTTAGTCTTTCAAGTAAATTGGCTAATTATTATGGCTATGTCACTGAAAGAAAGAGTTAATGCTCAAAGTGGTTAGTAAAGGATATAAACATGATATACTGGTTAGTTTGAAATGGCTCAGACTTTACCACAAACAAGTGACTCAGTGTGTATTTATCAAATCAATATATTAAAAAAAATTATGCAAATTTTAAAAAATAACATTTTTACGGATACTCTCATAAGAAGGAAAAGTAAATAATGAAATATTTGGCTCAAACCTTACTAGTTGATGTATTTGGAGATTGAGTACAAGGTAGTTGGTTGTTCCTTTCTTCCCCAACTCTCAATCTACAAGGAACTTTCCTGATGATCATCTTTGTTTTTTATGATACTTATGGTTCATTTGTTCACGACTAAAATTGCAAATTTGTAAATTTGAAAGAAACAACAACAACAACAAACTTGTTTATTAAAGACAAACATAAATTTATTGGTACAAAAGGGAACCAAGTATTGTAGCTAATTCTCTAGATTGACTTGAGAGATTGACTTGTTGGACGTAAAAGGAATCACAAAAATTAAAGTCTTGCACATCTTGCACGTTGTCTTTGAAGTCTTGGTTATGTTTGATTCACGCTGCCCTCGTCTGATTGATGATGATGCTCGAGAGGATCGGCTTCTCTTTGGACCCATTCATTGAAACAACAACACTAGAAAGTGCAAAGAAATTAGAAAAAATAATAGGATTAGAGAGATTTTTTAGTCTCTCTTTCTTCTTTCAATCCTTTTCTCAAGTCTTTGTCCTATTGCTCCTAAATGTGACATGCTACAAAACAAAAACAATTAATTGAAATAAACTAAAATTTAAATTTTGCAAATGAAATAAAAACTTATTTGATGGGTTGTTTCCCATTAAGCACTTTTTTAAGGTCCTAAGCTTGACCTTTTGATTTTGGTGTTAGGGCGGCATATATGACAAACACATCATCCTTATTCTTCCTTTTGTTTGGTAGGAATTCCATCACTTTCAGGAATTAAAGGTTTTTCTTCCATATTCTCTTCATCTTGATAGTATTGAACAAGGCATAAATCTCATCCAATACTTCATCTATTTCTCCTCTCTTATTAGCCTTGTTGCTAGGTGTAGGACTGTTCTTTTGTTGCAAATCTTGTAGTTGGATATCTAAGACTAAACGAACTATTGAATTTGGAGCGTCATCCAAAACTATATAATCTTCATATTGAATTTTTCTTCTTTTCCCACATATAAGTTTCACCTCTGCATCTATTTCTTTATTAGATGGTATGAACTTTTCTTCTTCTTTCTCTTTTTCAATTCCTCCTTCATCGACTACCTCACAATCCTGTTTGAATTCTCTTTCAATTTCCTTATCTCTGGGACTATATAAATTTTTCCAATCAAACTCCCCACTATAGCTCAGTTTTAATTCTAATTGGGTAGATACTACACCAAGTTGCATAGCTAAGTTCTCGAAGGATGCTTCCATGTCCCTTTGTAAGGTTTCTTTCTATCTGTCAATTTTCCAGAAATTGATTTGAGTAATATTTATGAACTTAGTCAAGGTTGCTTCAACTCCTCATTCATCGACTACCTCACATTCTTGTTTGAATTCTCTTTCAATCTTCGTATCTCTAGGGCTATCTAATATATTTACATATAAATCCCCACAAGATATCAGTTTTAATGCTAATTGGCTGGATATTTGACACAGTTGCATCTCTAACTTCTCGAAGGATGTTTCCCTGTTACTTAGAATGGTCTTTTGATGCTTGTTGAGTTTCTCAAAATTGAGTTGAGTCATATTTATAAACTGAGTCAAAGTTTCTTCAAGTTGAGTTGACAAATCCTCTTTCCATGAATGATCAACGTTGATGTAAGGTTCTGGCTTTGAATAATTTTTAGCATTTTCCAGAATGAACATTTTTGCTGCAAGCTCCTTTGAATAAGCTTCAAACTTTTCCAAGGTAGGATAAAGGTCATCTTGCATGACTGTCTTGACCTCGCATACAAAAAAAAGAAGAATACCTTAGTAGCACTGCACTAGATAAAAAAATAAACAAAAATAAAACTAAAAAGAGAAAGAATAGGAAAGAAAATTTAAGAAGAAATAAAAATAACTAATTACAAACAAAAAAATATTTACAATTGAAAACAAAAATAAGAAAAACAAAATTAAACTTTGCACAAGCGTCGCCTTGTTGAAGTTATCAACAGCCCCCTGCCACGGCGCCAAAAACTTGACGACTTTTCGACATGCGGATCGATAATGACGCAGTAATAAAAAAGATCAAATCCACAGAGACTGCTACTTAACCATACAAAATTGTGCAATGCGTAGAAATACTAAATTTGGGGGATTTTTGAGTTTGAATTGTGAAAATAAAATAATGTTTTTTAACAAGTTTACAAAAATGGTCAGGTTGGGTATATAATCCCCTATTTCTCTATTGTTAATGTTCGATGCATTACATGAATGATATTGTCACTATAATCTCACGGTGAATTAACAAAATCGCTATACCAATCCCTTGTGGTATAGCTCACTAATCAATACTAAGATTTTTCTATCCCTAGTCCACCTACGTAAGCAAGATTAGGCAATGCAACAGAGCGTTAATTCCTAATACACTACTCGGGGTCTCCTATCCATAGTCGACTAACGTAAGCACAACAATTGTCCTAGGTCCAACACATAGACTAATGGTCGGTATTCCCTATGTGACCAAAATCAGATTAAAAGAGTATCTCACATAAAAAAGAATTAAGAACAAGGTGCAATTGAAGAGACTTATAGATCAAATTACTCATGCAATATAAAATCAAACATATGTCCCAACAATATCAAAATAAGTTCATCAAACACAACCCAACCTAGTGAGAATTAGTTACTCATAATTCAAATTACAATACTAAATAATAATAAGAAGTTTGCATAAGAATTTCCTTGAAGAATTGGTCTCCAATGACTTCAAATGCTCTCCAAATATTCCATTTGGTATTGTAAATCGTCACTTTTTTGTGTAAAGTTACAGAACCTTTGAAAAGTAGCAAATTTCCCCTTTTTAAAGCTGCCAAAACGAATTAGAAAATCCCAGAAAATGGCCTCATCGCACGCATGATATTTCCATCGCGCACGTGATTTTTGAACAAGCTGCATTGTGCGCGTAATACTTTCCATCATGGGCATGATTATCTCAAAACAAGTTACGAAACTCCTGATATTATCAATTTACTAGACAGACGTCAAGATGTAAATTATGCTGAAAATTGCTTGTTTCTTCACAATTTCTTCCCAATTTCTTGGCTTTGCTCTATTTCTTCGACTTCTTTATTTTCTTCATATTTCTTCATATTTAGCTCATATTTAACTTGAGATTTCATCTAATTCATCGCAAATGCTCATAAAAATCATGTAATGATAAACTGTCATCACCAACCCTTAGGAAATTGACGATATCTTTATGTTTGATCTAAGCACCGACCCTCGAGAAGGCCACGATCTATTTATGTTTGATCTAAGCACCAACCCTCGGGAAGGCGACGATCTCCTTATGTTTGATCTAAGCACCAAACCTCAGGAATGAGACAAATCTCTTTATGTTTGATCTAAGCACTGGTTTCCTACGATGATATCTTTATGTTTGATCTAAACACCACTCTCTAGCGACAATCTCTTTATGTTAGATCTAAGCACCACTCTCCAGCGACTATCTCTTTATGTTCGACCTAAACACCGGTCTTCGACGACGATCTCTTTATGTTCGATTTAAGAACCGATCTCCGACGACGATCGCTTTATGTTTGATCTAAGCACCGATCTCTGGAGACGATCTCTTTATGTTTGATCTAAGAACCAGTCTTTGACGACGATCTCTTTATGTTCGATCTAAGCACTGATCTCCATCGACAATCTTTTTGTGTTCGATCTAAGCACCGACCCTCAGGAAGGTGATGATCTTTTACCTTATCATGAATAATTTATTTTCTTCCAAGTTTCTTTTCATGGACAAAATTTTGGGTCCTTTAGTATTTAATTGTCTTTCACTACAATTACATGAGGATTGTCGTCACTCATGCTCTGGGTTGAAGGTAATTAAATAAGGGAGGTTGTCGTACCCTAAATTTTACCCGCTCGATTTTTTATCTTTTTTATTTTTATTTTTCAACATTTAAAAAAAATAAAAAAAAATCAAAAGTGTCAGTTAGTTCAATTGGTAAGTGTGTTGGAATGTCAAATACAGGGCCACGTGTTCAAATCCCACAGTTTTTTTTATTTTGGTTATTTATAAAAAAAGAAGATCAAAAATCAAATGCTGACTTTTTTTTTTTTGAGTTTTTAATATAAATTTCATTTTTATTTTTAGGCATTTTTAAAAAAATTAATTTTTCATTTAATTAATTAAAAATGCATAAAATAGCAAAAAAAATCATAAAAATATAAAAAATACCTCACAATTTGTCATTCCTGTATATTTAATAAATTAAAAAAATAAAAAAATAGTTTATTTTGTAAATTTATTTAAATTAGTTTTTCTTAACCAATATTCAAAAATACCAAAAAGATATCTCTTTCATTAGGTTCTTTTATTTAATTAGTCTTTTTTAAATTATTTTTTAGTTTATTAGGTTAGATAATCTTGTTTATTAGAAAAATATCAAGAAATATAAATAAAAAAATATATTGAATTAATCAAAAAACACAAAAACATGTCTTTATCTCTTTTAAGTGAAATATTAGTTTCGTTGTACAATCACTAGGTTTTGTCCGATTAAAACATTCACTTGTATATAAACTCGTAAATATTTCACAATACATGTACATAGATCACTAACACAAAGACAATTCCATAGATAAAAAATAAATTTTTTTTTTCACAACTAAAATTCATCATAACCCATGAAATCATTTTTTTGCCCTTGCGCACTTGAACCAAACTTTTTGATAAAAGAATAGTCTGATTTATTTAACGTGAATACAAACAATGCATAAGCCTCCATCGAGCGAGCATACATGCAAATGTTTAACCCTTAAAATGAGATCTAACAATATTCTCTAAAATTAATTAACCCACAAACTTTTTTACACAAACTACGAAACTCTGACTTTCTCATTGCACTTTGAAAATATATAGGCACATGGTTTTGAAATCCTGGTGAGCGCAATAATAAAAAAATTAACATTTTCCCTTAGACCTAATCAAAAGACCAGCTCTGAGGCCAATTTTTGGGTGAGAATATGGAGTAAAGAAACGATTTATAGGGGGTTAAATAGACCCTTTTAAACAAATTGATCGATTTTCAAAATAAAAAGTCATAGTTTGCATTGCGGAAAGCGATTGGAAAAAATAGAGATGTTATACTTATTTTGGAAGGATGCACGATTGCAATTATACTAAATTTCAAAATTATCTCTAGATTGTTCAAAGATAGTGACAACAAGTTACAAGCCATATTGAATTGAAAATTTTCAAATTACACGAGATGTGTTTTTCACAAAAACCAATTGATATGGTACTCTAACACCATAATTTGCAAATTTTATTCAGCACTAAAACACAATTAGATTCTGATTCTAACAAAACATAAATTTATGTAATTAGTTTCTACCAACATGAATTAACGATAAACTACACTAAGAAACAATTACCAAAATATGCATTAACCTACAAAAATAAAAATGAGAGAGAGAGAGAGAGAGAGAGAGAGAGAGAGAGAGAGAGAGAGAGTACACCAGGATGTATAGTAGTTTGGCTCTATCGTCCTCGCAGGAGCTAACTTCACTCTCCAATGGTTTACCATTGAAATTTTTTCTTCCACCGTGTTTTGACAAAAAATATGTGAGTCCATTCAATCACAGAATCCACAATAATGTTGATAAAAATAAATCTCATATCTGGTTGTTGACTTATACACAACATTGCCGCTGAACTCCCTGCAAAAGCTATACTCGATTCTTGCTTCTTGAATCTTTCATCTTCACCAATCTTCTCTAAGTATTTGTGTGTGGCAATCATCCTTGATCCCACAAATTTATTGAGCGGTGAATTGACCGGATATTAAGAACAACTCCTACCTTGTCTCTAGGCTTCGACACAACACGACCAAGTTCAACCTGGAAAGAAGAACCTCATTCGTTTCACTGTAATTTGTCACAACCAATCACACTATCACAATCTTGCATGCCTCTTGAAAATACTTACACATCCTTCAAGAAATGTTAGTTTCAAGACTCGTTTGCCCCAACAATTACAAATCTCTCAAACAAGATCTGAATCCAAACTAGAGGTTAAAATTGAAAGAAATTCATTTTTAGGTGTTCCAAGAACCTTTGAACAAGTTGTTTGAAAATCAAAAAAGAATAGAAGTGGTCACAATTCTTACTTCTCATCGCCTTAAAAAAATCATCGAAATCTATGGAATCTTTTATTTGAAGTGACACAAGTGATTTATATCTGTTGGAGATAAAGCACAAAAACAACATGAAAAAATATTGCTTGATTTGAGTCAAGAGCATTTGGTGATTTGATTCAAGTGAGCGAGTAGAATGAAACAAGATCAATATATAATAAGTGACCCACTTTCATATGATTCGAGTCAGGTTATATCTGTGATTGGAGTCGTGAAAGTTCATGATTTGAGTCATGTAGAACCTGTGATTTAAATAAAATTCGACAGTGGCCAACATGAAAATGTAGAAACTGGGTGATTTGAGTCATGTTTAAGTGGTGATTCGAATCAAACTGGGAGTGGGCTAATAGTAATGGTGTGATTTGAATCAGGTGTAACTTGTGACACGAGTCACAGTGTTGTATGATTCGAATAAAGTGAAAGGTGTGATTCGAGTCACACATATAAAAAAACCTTCCTATTTTCCTCTGTTTGATTTGATTTTAGTCATTGTTTATGAGTGATTCGAGTCACATACATGAAATCTTAATTTTTCATGTTTTTCAAAACAATTTGAGATTTCACTTCCCACATAACTTGAACCAACATCATATATGGTTCTTTCTTCATTAGCTCAACCAATTGACTTAAAACATAATGATCATACTCAAATGTAAACACTTAAATTATGCATGCTAAAACGTGTGGATTCAAAACTTAGTCCAAATATGTACTATTGAATAGGAGACTCAATAAACAATAATAACAAAGCAAAAGCTTAAGAGACATGCAACAAAACTGTATTGGGGTTCTCCCCCTTAATGTGATAGAGACATGCAATTTTAGTCTCCCCTTTTTAATGCTTGACAACCTATCACTTGGAATTGAGTCAACTTTGAGCCAAAGCAAACAAATGCTTGTGCTCCCTTTTGCCCTGTTGTGAAAAACGACGTCGAAATAACAAGGTATAATTGGTTTCTTGATCAGCAAGACACCCGCAAGAGTAGAACAGAGGCAAGCAAGAAGAATACAATGAAATTGGTTATAAACTGCTATTATTTACTTTCTCTTTGAAACAAGATTACAAGTGTTACAGAATAGAAAATAACCTCTCTCACCCTAATTAGGATTTTCCCTTATGTCAAAGATGAGAGAATAACATATGCTATTTAAAATAAATCTAACACACTAACCTATTACACACAGACCCATTACACAAGATAACTTAGAGAATAAGCTAACTTAAACAATTGGTCATAACAAACAGGCCTAATTTGACATGCTAACACTCCTAGCATACTTTGACCACGACATGTGAACAAACTTCGACGGCATGCTAAGATCCTGTCGAATTGTCGAACCAAGAAGCTACCCTTCGACCATACTAGAGTTCAATCCAATATCTCACATGCTCCCCTAGAACATTGCACACAGACATACACAACAACATAAAACGCATAAAATAAATCTAGACTCATATTACAACTTCTCCCCCATTGACAATATCAAAAAGATATGTATTGTAATGAGTTTAAACGCCAAATAACTAGCAAAAGAAAAATATAAATTACAGATAAACACGTGAGTTAAAAAGCTAAGAAGAATATACAACATTGGATATCGGATACAGAACACAAAGATAGACATTTTACATGCAACAAATATGAAAATAGGCATGCAACAACATAACAACAGAAATTAAGCGATTAAAACTACTATGAATGGAAGATTAAATAATGCATAAACAAGTATATGAATACTCAAATGCACATAATTAACAACACTTATTTAAAAATATTTGCATTATGAACAATCGTAATCATGCTAGAGATGAATGAGTGAAATAAAGTATGCAATAAGAAAATCAATGAATATATGCATAACAAACATACACACGACGTTATAACCGGATACAACAAGTTTAGAGGCATACAGATGGAGTTGGTGAAACTATGATTTGCGACAAGAAAGAGTTAGTCAGTAAAAAAATGCAAATAGAAAACGAAACTAAACATACATCCCAATCTATTTAAATCAAGAGGAATTCAAGATTCCCAATTTCCTACAAATCTTATGAAAGGGTTCCAATGATAATGATTTTATAAAAATTCCAGCAAGTTGATTTTTCGTATCAACGTATTCAAAAACAATATCCCCCTTTTCAACATGATCTCTAAGAATATGGTGTCAGATTTCTATGTTTAGTTCGCGAGTGGAGTACTGGATTCATAGTGAGGCTTATCGCGCTAGTGTTATCGCACTTCAAGAGACAACAACTCCTCATTTATCCACAAATTCCACGCCCAACTAGTATCAGTCCAGCTACCCATATCTGTTATCTTTTCCAATTTTCTTTCAACCATATCGAATAACTTAGGAAACTGCTCGCTGAAATTTTCAGAGCCTGACTAATATGACCTCCAAAAACATAACACCTCACCATTCCCTATCTTGCCTCTAAATCCACCTTTTAATACACAAGTGACCTCATCTTGAACACAACCAATTTTCTTCAAATCCTTCCACCAAAGAGATTTTCTCGAACCCCTCGAACTATGGCAGCCTTCATTGATAATTCCTTTAACATCCCCATATTTGAAGGAAATAAGCTATTGCCAAATAACCTCCTTCTCATTTAGAATTCTCCAATGCCATTTAACCCAAAAATTCGAATTAAAAACTTCACAATGTTTAACACCTAACCCTCCTTTTGATTTGTCTAGACAAACTTTGTCCCACGACATCCAACTCATCTTCTCCCTTACTCCCCACCCCACCAGAAAGATCGTTGCAACTTTATTATTTGGCTTAATACCCTTTTTGGTCCTCTAGCTATAGGGGTAGGTCCAAATAAGTCCTCTAGATTTTAAAAGTTCCAAATTGGTCCCATTCGATTTTAAATAGGTTCGTATTGATCCTTTCCGTTAAATACATGCTAATGGTGTTAAAAAAACTGATGTGTATGCTGAGTTGGCTGGGGAGTGAAGCACAATCAGCATCTTCTTCTCTAGGTTCACAATGTTATCTGAATCCTTATAAATTGAATCCCAATATCAAACCCTAGGTTCACAATTCATCCAAAATTCACCAATTTGAAAGGGAAATCAAGTATCTGGGCGGCGTTTCTTCTTCATCTTTTTCCCAATAATGAGTTCTGGGCACGTTTCTTCTTCATCTTCTTCGCAAGTTTATACCAGTTTTGGGAAAGTCATGTGTGCTTGTGGAGACCTGTGTGTACTTCGCAAGGCAAGAACCGTCCCAAATTATGGAAAGATTTTCTGGGGTTGTAAACATTTTAAGGTAAACTTGTTTGTTAAACACATACATTACATCCATTACAACTTCACTGTTAACAAGTTGGCTGCATATACGTATACCGTCACACGAATGCCGAATGCGGTTTTTTTGAATGGTTCTATGATGATTCAAGAGATGGGAATGAGGAACGCATGAGGAATCTGCAATGGAAGATTGAAATGCAATTTAAGGAGTTGGAAGAAGCCCAAAAAGAGTTGGCTGAGGCAAAAAGCATGGTTGAAGTGTTGAAGGACAATAATCTACTTCTAGAAGAAGATTTGAAGAACACTAGGAAATGGAAGATGATCTGGAAGTCTATGTGTTTTATTGTGTTATTTGTTTTAGTGGTTAAGGTGTTGTGAATGTTGAAATTGATGTAAAAGTTGGTTCCATGACATGTACAATTTGGTTTAGGTGTGGGGATTGATGTATCAGTTGTTGTTACCAAATCTAGTAATTCAGTGTTTGCATCATGTGCTTGTGGACCTGAAATTGTTCACTTGTTTTACACTAAATAATAGTTGGTATAAAACAGTTTGTGGACCTAAAATTTTGCACCAGTTTAACAGCTTAATTTAACAGTTTAGCCTAGCAGTTTGTACACCATAATTTATGACAATTATATGATAACAGCTTAACAAAAGTAATCATTACATCATAACAGAATAGCATAATAATATGATAACACTATAAACATAATCTGATTACATCAACATTACACAAAATAGCATAATCTGATTACATCATAACAGAAGTAATCATTACAGAGGTTGTTCATAACAGAAGTTGTTCATAACATTACACAAAATAACATAAGTTGTCCAAAGAACTTCACAACATTACACAAAATAGTAGAAATTATTCATTACACAATACAACACAAACTATAGACCCTAAGAGGATTTCTTTGGAATGTTCCTTTTAGTTGGTGTTGTCCTCCTAGTAGTAGGACCCACTGCATTCTGTAATGCACTCAATCTGGTGGTGGGTCTTTGTGAAAGTTGTGCTGGTCTCTTAAAAGGCAACTTGTGCCTAGCTTGTGTTGCAGGCTTTTTGGTAGTAGTCTGAGAAAGCTGAGTTGGTTGAGTTGTTTTGCTTGTCTGAGTTGGTTGGGTTGATTGAGTTATTTTGTTTTGAGTTGGTTGCTTGACTGAGTTGGTTGCATGACTTGTCTGTGTTGCCAGATTTGCTTCAGATGCTTACTGAGTGAGCTGAGTAGTATGATTTGCTTGCTGGGTGGCCTGTGTTGACTGTTGTGGTGGCTGAGCCATCTTACAAGTTGATTTGTTGTGGCCAGTCTGTCTGCACCTAGTGCACCTCACAATCATACCAGTTTTTCTTATTTTCCTGTCAGAACCATCAATCTCACCCTGTTCCCTATTCCTCTTCTTCTTTGGTCTCCCAGGCATTTTCTTGAATTTGGGAGGCTGCACATCAGGGTATTCAGTTCTCACCCATAGATTTGTACCATTTAGAGGGTAAATGATTGGTTCATACACTCTAATGTACCTAGCCTTCTTGTAATAGTCTAGAACAAACTGGTCAATATCAAAACCTCTACTCTTAATTGAGGAAATCACATGGACACATGGGAGACCTGTCAGGTCCCACTTTCTGCAAGAACAGCTATGTTCCTTCAAGTTGACAGAGAACATGTCTCCCTGATTCTCAATATGCTTCACCTCAAAAATATGTTCAGATGACATCCTATAAAAACAAAACAGTAAGTCTATATCCTACCAAAAGAATTTCATACTACAAAAACACAACAGTCAGTCTATATCCTATCAAAAGAAAATCATATTACCTTACAATCCATGAATTTGTGACACTGCTGGTTTTCTCGACCTTCTTCTTAATGTTTGGCAAGACTTCATCATCACCTAAGTTAGATAATTTTAGCCTATTTGCCGCCGATTTTTCCATTATGTATCCTCTTATCTCCTCTAACATTGTAACTAAAGGTTTTGACCTTGCTTCCACAATTACACTGTTGAAAGCTTCTGACATATTATTTAAGACAGTATCAGACTTTGTTGTGGTTCTTGTTGCGGTGAAAATCGGATAACAAGCTATTACTTAACTTGCATCATTTTTTTTACAACCGACTTTGATTTATCCAAAGGAAAGGTTCAAGATCGTTAGAAAAACCTAAAGGGGGGAGATCTAAGGTTCGGGGGTTGGTTATACGAAGGGAAGGTATTAGCACCCTAAGTATCTATAGTATTCTACAGGAACCTCTTGTTAGTATTTGTGTTATGTTATGTTTGCTTGCTAAGGATCTATACTAAGGTAAAGACCTAAATGCTAAAGGTAAGGACCTAAGGCTATGTACAAAGTTTGCTCGCCAAGACGTCGCATCTTGTGCCTACGTATCTGACTAAAGAATTAGAGCAACCGTAGTTCACCTAACTAAGGGTGAAAGAAAAGAAACATTGACTATGGCCAACGTTCCAAAGGGAATGAGTATAAGCTCACGTAGAGTCCACGATAACTCTCTAAGTCTACGTTATGAAGGGAGGAAGTGAATTCTCATGATAGTGAGAACCACACAGAGTTCATGATAACTCTGTAAGTCTGAGTAAAAGGTAAAGTGAGTTCTCATGATAGTGAGAATCACATGGAGTTCATGATAACTCCATCCTATTACTAAACTATGAGGGAAACGGCTCTTATGAGGCCAAGGATGAAACGAGAGTAGTTTATGGACTTAGGAGTCAAAGTAGGAACTTTCCTTTGGAAGGAGGGTCAAATGAGTCAAGTATGAATATACAGTGAACAATATGAATATGAACAAAAGTATAATCCAGATAATATGAACAGGATATGAACATGAATATGATCAAGATAGAATGAACGAGATATGAACATGGTAATAATCAAGATATCAAAGTCAAGTGATAATAAATCAAAGAATGACAGTAAATACATAGTATCATGCTTAACATGCTAGAATGCTAAAACAATGTCAGGCAAACATATATACAAACAGACAAAAAATGCATCAATGTAAATGAGCAAGAGATAGAAAGATCTAACCCAAAATAGAGAGCATGCTGGTGAGCCACTGACAAAACAAGATCAAAACCTCCACTCCAAGAGCATAGGGTAAAGGGTCCTAAATCTAAGTCCTCAGCCCAAAACACAATAGTAACCACAGTCCGGTCAATTGAGTTTTTTAGGGTTTCGATATTTATTAGTGTATTTTAAATGAACAAATAAAATGAACAATATACACAAGATATAAATATGAACAAAGATAATATAAACAAGGATAATAATCGACATAAAGAATAAATCAAGATATATATATATATATATATATATATATATATATATATATATATATATTGACTGAAAGTAAATTTAGTGATTGTTGATTAATTTATTGGATCGATGAATCGGGTCCAATGTAGTGCTGATTCGTCGTAGTACAGTCTATGAGGAAGACCATACTATAGGAGGATGCACAATTTGATCTTTGTGTTAAGACACGACAGAGAAATGATATAGAAGATCATTCTCCGATGAAATCGTGCCACACGAAAAGAAAAGGTGAAGACCTCATCTTAAATCACAAACTCTCATTGATTAGTCGAAGGTAACCTATCACGATCTCATAGTATAGAAAGAGATCTCGATGATCACTCACTACAGATTTGAAATAATGAAGGTTCGTCGCTTCGCTAACAACGTTCGTGAATAGAAAGACTTCATCGGTCAAAAATGAAAATGAAGATATAAGAAAATACAGAATGAAGTAGAAATAAAGTCGGTCTCGTCTTAATCATGATTTAATCGAGAAACCGATAATCCATGATATTCGACTTTCATCGACCGATAAAATAATGAAGGTGGCCTCATACATATCACGACTTTTAGTAATTTGATAAATCGACTAAGTCGTGATTTTTGTAATATCATCGGCCCGAAAATAAAGAAACGAGCTCGAAATGAAAATAAAATCGGTCTCATCTAAATAAAGATTTAGATCTTCATTGACCACAAATAAAATAAAATGTGGGCCTCATACTCATCACAATTTTATCGGTTCCGATAAATCAACAACAATTATGATTTCTTTATATCATAGGCCCTCAATAAGATTTTGAAATGAGAAGAAAAATAATTTATACAATTGGCATATTAATGTGATATATATTTTGGAGTTTTTAGAAATAAATGTGAGAATGAAAAAAATAATTTTAGAGAAAATTAAGCATAAAATGTTAGTGTGAATTTTTGGGAATTTTAATCAAAATAAGCTATTTTTAACAAAGTAAAATTGAAATGAAAAAATGGAAATAAAATATTTGACATGAATCAAAACAGGGGTGTATTAATAAACTGGAAATGAATTAAGTTTGTTTGTTACACGTCTGGGCCTCACAGATGAGGGGTGCTAACAGCGAAAGTACCAGGCCCAAGTCCAATTGGAATTGTTATTCAGTAAGAAACACAAAACCAATGTCACGAAAATCATGTAACATTGCCCTCAACCGGTCACTTAGATTTTTATTGACTAGATGACAAAAACAGTGCCCTATCCAACCACAACTTGCCACGCCTACCTCCTCTTCATGCAACATGAAAATTAACCGAAAACCAAAGTGAAAGAAAACCAAACAAAGCCGTGGCAACTTCTCACCTTGCTCAATCATTTCCAAACTGTTCCTTGACTAACAAACATGAAATAACATACCAATCCGTAGGGCTCATATAGTAGAGTAACATTAAACCCTAAGTTGCTTAAGATAATGATTGGAACTTGGAGAGAATGAACATGAAGATCTGGTATTAACTAAATAGTGCCATAATGCATACTCCAAACCCAAACTTCTATTCAAATTACCAGCCAGAACAGACTTGAATGCAAGCGTGAGAACAAGAACACGGTGACAGTAAGGTGATCAATTCAAATTTATACGCAGGTATGAGATCAAGGATGTAGGTAAGGGAAAATTTTTATTACTGACACAACTTCAACAAAACCTTACATGTTGTTATCCTGAACAACTTAGGAAGAGTTCCAACACACAAGCTCTGGTATAAACACACAGTGTTCTTGATCAACAACTGGTAGGGTTCAAGAAATGCCTCAAAAAGACACATCACATTACCACTTGATCTTAATGCTAAACAAACACATGATGACGGTAGGAATACTCATGCTATTTTGAACTGGGAATTACGAGTTAAAGGAAAATGATAAGAATTTGTCACAATTGTATATCCTTCAACCAAAACCCTCGCGTCATTCAAACTATCCTAGCACGACATGAACATCATGAACACTTCTAAATCATGGTAATGCAATTTTAAAGCAAAAAGACATCAGTTGTGCATATGGCTTAAAGTATAGAAAGCATGGATTTATGAGTCAGTAAAGAGAACAAAACTCATCACAGTAATGAGACCTTAACCAATAACTTTCATGTTACTCAACTTCGCACAATTTGGACAGCTCCAAACAAACAAACTTACACCATAAGGACATGAAGAAAGTCATTCACAATGAAACTCAAACACTCAAGTTAAAGTATATAAAGTTGTTAACATGAGAATGCTTCAAATAATAACTAACAGTGCATCAAAATCATCTTTCAAAACATTCCAGCATGGATAATATGATCATAGTTAATGAGAGAAGATGGTGGTTACCTAGTGGAATAAGTCCACTGCACCTTCTTCTCCAACTTGGAAGCTGCTGCACGGGATTCTTCTTCTTCTTCTTGCTACCAATACTCCAAGAAGATCACTCAAAGTTTGGGTTGCGGAACCGTGTGAGTTGTTGATGATTATTGGTGAGAGGGATTCATGAGCTCTACTATTTGGTGTGATGTACCGTGGATCATGAAACTTCAGTGTGTTGCGCTTGGATCCTCACGAAGGAGAATGGTCCTCCTTTTATAGTAGAAGAGCTGGTCAATAGCCTTTAGGTAATGGCTTTGTTCTGAAGAGAAAGCAAGGCATAGGAGCTTCTACACGCATGGCTTGGTGGCTATCATCCTTGAGCCAAGTGCAAGAGTGGATTGTCTACCGTCACGTTGGAGTCAGAGCAGAAGGTGAACAATGATCATCAGATGGAAAAGTTTGAGCATTTACACGATAGATTTTATTCTTGGCTTTTGGTGTTTGCTACATAGTACAAAGCACATGTACTTGTTGGCTGCCTTCCCACGCATGAGTTTGTGGACAAAGAGTATGTGGAAAGAAAAGGGCAGCATGGTGGTCGTGTAGTTTCTCTTTTGGTTTAAGAAAAGAAGCAATGATAATGAAAGTAAATTAAAATATTTAAAATAAGTCAAGTCAAAATAAAGAATAATAAAAATAAACTAAAAAACTAGAAAACTAAGATTAAAACTAAAACTAAATTAAATTAATAAAACTTGCACTAATTAAGTTAACTTTAGACCAAAATCCTAAATTAAAAATTAATCTAACCAAAATTAAACTAAAACTAAAATAAGAATTAAATTAAACTAAAGATAAAATTCTAATTGAAACAAACCATATATAAAAGGTAAATTTAAGAAAATAGACTAAATTAATTTTATATAATCTGAGATAAAAACAAATTCTAAAACAAAATGATAAAAACGGCAAAAATGCATGATTAATGAGATGTTCACTACAAATGCGAAAACAGAGACCAACTTAGAATAATATGAAACAATCAGGATCTGAGGGTAAAATTTGGGGTACAATAGTTCTGAAATAGGACTTGCTCCAAAATCGTGGTGGAGTTTGCATCATGTGTTTGTAGGCCTCTTCATTTATCCTCCTCATGCCTCTCATCTCTCTTTCCCAGGCTTGTGGATAAGTAGCTCTGGCTGCCTTCCAAATGATTTCTTTTAACACTTTTCCTGGAAATTTCTTTCTGAAATTGTTGTACAGGTGTCTCACACAGAACCTTTGTTCAACACCTGGTAACAATTCATCCATAGCTGGGAGAAGACCCTGCAAATTCATATAAATTCAGGATTAAATTCTATATAAAAAAAATTCAAACTCAAATAAAGGCAATAAATCTAGGAGTACCTTTTGCTGATCAGAAATGAAAGTGTAGGTCTTACACTCTTCTCTTCCACCCAGATAATCAATGAGGAGCCTTAAAAACCAAGTCCAGGTTTCTCTATTTTCCCCTTCCACCACAGCAAAGGCAATAGGCATCATTTGATCATTGGGATTTGTTCCTATTGCAGATAAAATCTGGCCACCACATAGACCCTTTAAAAAACAGCCATCAAGGCCAATTATTGGTCTACACATCTTGAAGCTCTTCTTGCAAGCATCATAACAAACATACAATCTCTTGAAATAAGGTCTTGCATCCTCACTTCCCTTTTGAACTGTGTGACATGTATCTTAACAGTTGACCCAGGATTTGTCCTCAAAATTTCATGACAATAGTCATAAATCCTAGTGAAGTCTCCTAAATAAGATCCATCTACCATGTCCCTGGCTGCAAATCTAGCCCTAATAGCCTTGGTCTTGTTAACACCTACATTCCATTTCTTAAGGGATTTCTCCTTAATATCCTTTAGCTTAAGCTTAGGATTGTTTTTCAATGTATTTTGCAATCTCTTGCTTAACCATTTCGTGCTCATCATCTTAACATTATACTCTCTAGCACAGTTATGTGTGTCAACTAGTTTCCTAAGCTGCCAAGTTTCCTCATCAGGAAGTTTTCCACAGTATGCCTCCCATTGACATCCAGGCTTACATACCACCTTCACTCTTATGTTATCATTTTTTAGAAACTTCAAACCTCTCCCATTCTACACAACATATGTTTGAATGGCTTCTTTAAAATCAATTTTGGTATTGAAATATGTTCCCAACTCCTATTTATAGTTATGCATGTCTTTCATTGTCTTGAAGATTGGATGTTTCCTCTTCCTTGGTTCTTGTTCATCCTCAGTGTCACCTCCATTTTCCAACTCTTCACTATCATACACAACTCCATTCTCCTCTCCACTATCTGCACCCCCTTTCCTTTTCTTCAATTTACTTGTTCCTTCATGTTTCTCATCATATGCCACCATTTTGGCAACATGTTCTTCCTCATAATCCAGACTAGGATCAGAATCACTGAAATCAAGCTCCAAGGCACTATCATAGTTATAGGATGAATCCTCACTGTCATCAGATGAAGTATCATTCCCATCCTGCACCTGACCATGAATCCCATCACCATTCCCATCACCCTCTTTCTCAACACTCTCTTTCTCAACACCCTCTTTCTCACCTTCCAAGACACCCTCATTAGAATTCATATTCTCACCATCCAAGACACCCTCATCAGTAGTCACACCCTCACCAGTAGTCACACCCTCACCAGTATGCACTCCTTCACCAGCCTTGACACCCTCACCAGAAGTGTTTACATCCTTAAGTACTTGTTCAACAAGTTCAGCAACAATATCATATTGTTCTTCATTCACAACATCCAAAGGTTCTTCATTTAATATATCCTCCTCCATGTTAATAGGTTCTTCATGTAATGTGTCACCCTCATCAACATACTCAGGTTGGGATAATGGGCGTTCAATGTATATATCAACCTTGAGGTGTACCCTACATAGGTCAGCTATGTCCAACACACCTCTATCATCAGTAAGCTCATTAATCCCAAATGTAGGATCCCTGTAGTAGATGTTGTTTACCTCGTTATACCCTATATCTTTCAAAACACCTATCAACATCTACCTTTAATTCGTTACATTTACCACCCACGTAGTTCGTTTTATCAGAGTCTATAAATTCCCCACTATGATGAATGTTGAGGGTTATCATTTCTTCCATTTCAACCTAATATCATAAACAAGCAGAAACTTCACAAAAAGAACATTGAAACAACCCTAATTTCAACACACAAACCCTAAATTACCGAAAACTATTGTTCTACGAAAGGAACATAGATACTTACCAGGATAATTCTTCGTCTTCAATCGTATGTCTTGGAAACGTAATGGTCGTCTTCGTCTTCACACGCAATCTTCTTCTTCTTCGTCTGGCTGTGCTAGGGTTACAAAAATGGAAGAGAAACTGAACAAATGACTTGATGAAAAAAAAGTGGGAAATGGAGAGCCTATAACCACCGCGCCAAATCCCCATTCAGAAACGTACACCTCAGCACAACCCATGCCATGTCATCAATATTTTAATTGAAATTTTAACTTTTCTAACGGCGAGGACAAACGTGGACCTATTTAAAATCGTATGGGACCAATTTGGAACTTTTAAAAGGTAGAGGACTTATTTGGACCTACCCCTATACCTAGAGGACCAAAAAGGGTATTAAGCCTTATTATTTTATTAGAAATCACTTTTGGTGCCTTGAATAAAGAAAAGAAGTGGATGATCAAACTATTTGTTCTGGACTGGGCCAACGGCCATGCGCGGCCCAATCCGTGACTGCTACAGTAACGGCCCAAACGCTTGGATCCAGTCCATTAAGATGACAAAAGTACCCTTTTGCTACGGCAACCGGGCACTGATTGCTCAGCCTTGCCCAGAATTATTGTCCGCCACACACGAGCTACAGCTCCCCGACATATGACGGCCATATGCCCGCAACTACCCTCCTGCCCGTCACAACGGCTAGTTTGGGCAGTTACCTATTCTTCAGGAAAACGGTTATTTCGCCTTGAAAATAGGACCGTTGGCCACGCGCTAGGGAACAATATATAAACTCTCTCATTTGAGAGGGCGAGGTATCACATTTTCACCCTCGGAATTCTTTTTGTACTTGCCCCCTTTTTCTCTGACCCTTTCTTACTTGAGCGTCGGAGTGCCTTGCAAGTACACCCCCTTTTCTCCTCAACAGTCTGAACACCCTGCACGTCCAACCATCATCATCTACCGAGCACCTCGCCATCTGACGACCAGCGTGTGTGGATCTGATCGAACACTCGAGATCAGTGGCGCCGTCTGTGGGAACTCCTTGTTCTCCCCTTCTTTCTTTCTTACTCGAAAACTAAAGATCAAAACATACCTTCATTAATCCACCCACATATGGCCGCTCAGAACCCCGCAAAAGGTGCTGACGCTATAGTTCTTGTCCCCGTCAACAAGGTGGACGTTAATGGCAGTTCGTTGTTACTTTCTGATCCCCGTTTCCTTCGAGACGGGGCCACTGCTTCTCCAACTCCTCCTCCCATCGAGCAAGGAGAAAAACAGTCACCGTTGGGGGAGCGACCAATTCCTGGCCCCCCCAGCACCGATCTAGCCGTCGCAACCCTCCTAGATGCTGTCATCCGCACGAACCTCCTTATCTTCCAGCAAGGTGAAAGGATAGGAGCCCTCGAAGAAGCAGCTCTTCCAAGATCTTCTCCCCACAAGAGGAAACATCAGAAATCAAGAAGCCCGCCGCCTAGGCGCCAGGAAGACTGTATGACGAGGCCCGAACCACTACGCGTTCGCAAACGCGACCAGATCTCCCGCGGGACCAGTCGCCACCAAGACACAAGAGAACGAGGCAGGACGGGCATTCTTCCCCGATCAGACATCGCGACCGGCCATGATCGCCTTCACCTCGCAGAGACCGCCGCCGCGAGCGCAGACAACGGTCACCGTCGACTTCAAGTTCGGACAGCGACGACGAGCCTCGCGGCCCGTTGTCCCGCAGGATCCTAGCCACCCGTCTCCCCAAAGGACTAGAGAAGCCTCCGTCTCTAGGGACTTATGATGGAACCACGGACCCAGACGAGCACATAGAAAACATAGATGCTCTTCTGGACTACCGAGGTGTACGGGGAGCCATCAAGTGCCGCCTGTTCCCGACCACGCTCCGGAAGGGAGCAATGACCTGGTACAAACAACTGCCCGAGGAATCCATCACCTCTTGGAGGCAGCTCAGGAGGATCTTCTCCCGACACTTTACCGCATCACAACGCCATCCTAAGACTGAGGCGTCCCTTGGAGCTGTTGTACAGGGGAGAGACGAACCCCTTCGGGACTACATTGAGCGGTTCAACAAGGAAGTCGTCCAAGTGCCAACGACCGACGATATGAAGAAATTCCTGCTCGAGCAGGGATTACGTCCTGGCTCAGACTTCGCGAAAACCATCGGCCTAGATCCACCAAGGAACCTCAAAGCTCTCCTCCACCAAGCCCAGTCGCATATACAGTACGAGGAGAAGGTCGCTGTCCACTCTGTCTGGGCCTCCCGTCACCAAGAAGGTACCCGGAAATCCAGAGCTGAAGAGCCCTCGACATCCCGTCGAGGAGATAAAAGACGCGACGATCGGCCTCGCGATGCACGCGAACAGAAGGGACCTTCTGGACGGTTCCACGACTATACCCCCTCACTACCTCGAGGGAGAAAATCTTGTCCGAATGTGCCAATTCAGAGTTCAAACAAGCGGGGGTCCGTTTCCCCAAACAGTTGCCGGCCAGGCCAGGTGTGGACAAATCCAAGTATTGCCGCTTCCACAAGAGCCACGGCCACACGACGGAAGAATGCATCCACCTCAGGGATGCCATAGAGATCCTCATTCGCGACGGCCATCTGAAGCAGTTCGCGAAGAAAAAAGAAGCTCCCCGATAAGAAACCTAGGAGAGCAAGAAGGCGGCTGAAGAGACTCCGCCCTCCGATGACACCAACGTGCAGGTCGCTATGTCCGTGACTCGACCAGAAGACTTCTGCATCCCTGACAGTCTACCCGCTTCCATGTTCCTCGACGCTCACAGCCCGTGGGAAACCTTCCCGTCGGCCATGGTCATCTCCGGTGGCGGATTCAACAAAATCACGGTTGGTTCGGTCAAAAGAAAGTTCGATCAACTGATCAGCAAGAGCGCCAACGAAGCCACCACGCTGGATACAACTTGCAAAGGATCCTCTCCCATTTCCTTCTACAAAGAGGAGCTCCTCGGCGGGTCACCGAACTCAAGCATCCCGCTTCTCATCCGGGCAAGGATGGCGAACTTCGACGTTCGCAGGATACTCGTGGACCAGGGCAGTTCAGTTGATATTATGTATAACCACCTGTTCGAGACGCTGCAGTTGGACGACTCTCACCTTACCCCATACGTTGGATCCGACCTGCAGGGATTCAACAGAGCAGTAACAAGGCACCGAGGTTACGTAGAGCTCATCGTGACTTTCGGTTCAGGAAGGACAACCCGAGCAATCAAAGCACAGTTTTTGGTAATCGACTGCCCGTCACTATATCAGTGCATTTTTGGAAGGCCAACCCTGGTAGAGTTGGTTGCAGTGCCTTCCACCGTACATCTCATGATGAAGTACTACACATCTGAAGGGATGGTCGCCACCCTCCACGGCGACATCAAAGCTGCCCGTCGATGCTTTGAAGCCGCATCAAAAGGATTGAGAACAATCTCAGCGAAGCTGAGGATATCTGGTCGCCCCCCTCTGCCCAGCAGCTCCGAGCAGCCAAAACCACTCCCCCAGGTCGAATCTATCGACTTGGACAGCCGTTTCAACGAGGAGGATCACGCCAAAGCCCCGACGACTTCGGGCAGCCAGTCCTACAACAACGGCCATCTCCTGCGCCCCATACCAGATGGCAACTTCGAGCTCGTCCCGTTAGGAGAAGACCCCCAATGGGGAGTAAAGATCGGAGCGGAGCTCCCCGACCTGGCCAAAAGACAACTAAAAGCGTGCCTCAGAGAGAACGCAGACTTGTTCGCATGGAGCGCTGCTGAAATGCCAGGATTGGACCCCTCCGTCGCTTGCCACCAGGTTACCATCAATCCGGCCGTCAAAGCCGTTGCCCAACGCCGAAGGAAACAGTCCCCGGAGAAGATGAAAGCCGCGGAGAAAGCTGTTAAAGACCTTCTAGAAGCTAGGTTTATTTCCGAGGCCAAATACACTACGTGGCTCTCAAATGTTGTACTTGTAAGAAAAAATAATGGCAAATGGAGAATTTGCGTTGATTATACTGATGTTAATAAGGCCTGTCCGAAGGACGCCTACCCCCTCCCCAATATAGATAAGCTCGTGGATAACTCAGCAGGTTTTAAGCTGCTATCGTTCCTCGACACCTACTCGGGCTACAATCAAATCCCGATGGCCGCGAGCGATAAAACGTACACAGCCTTCATGACCGAATCGGGCAATTATTACTACAACGTGATGCCTTTCGGCCTGAAGAACGCCGACGCTACATACCAACGAATGATGAACAAAGTCTTCCAAGGACAAATAGGCGACATGCTCGAGGTATACATGGACGACATGATCGTCAAGTCCCACGAGGAACTAGACCATGTCGCCCATCTTCGAACAATTTTCGAGCAAGCAAGAAAGTATCAAATGCGCTTTAACCCAGAGAAGTGCACGTTCGGTGTACGGGCAGGCAAATTCCTTGGGTTTTACCTAACGGAACGAGGAATAGAGGCTAAACCCGACAAATGTCGGGCATTCTCTGAGTTCCCAACGCCCACGTCTAAGAAGAACATCTAGTCCCTCAACGGGGTACTCACCTCGTTGTCCCGCTTCGTCGCGAAATCCGCCCAACACGCCCTTCCTTTCTTCAAGCTCTTGAGAAAAGAAGCCGCGTTTGAATGGACCGAAGAATGCGAGGCGTCCCTCCTTCACTTAAAACAAGCTCTGTCGAAACCGCCCGTGTTATCGCGACCAGATACCGGGGAAGTTTTGTTCCTATACCTCGCCGTCACCACCGAGGCCGTGAGCGCTGTTCTCATCCGCGAGAATCACGCCGGGCAAAAGCCCGTATACTTCACGAGCAAAGCGTTGCAAGACGCAGAGTTGCGATATCAGCAGATAGAGAAGGTAGCACTGGCCCTCGTTAACGCCGTCAGACGACTGAGGCACTATTTCTTGGCCCACACGATCGTGGTGAGGACAGATCAGCCCATCAAGCAGTTGCTGGGACGGCCAGACATGGCAGGTCGAATGCTCAAGTGGTCGTTGGAGCTGTCAGAATTTGACGTCCGGTATAAAAGCAGAAAGGCTCTCAAAGCACAGGCCCTGGCCAATTTTGTGGCAGAAGTAACCTTCTCAGACTCCTCGCCACACGTAGCAAACAGATGGACCATCTACGTGGACGGAGCCTCCAGCTCGAGCGGCAGCGGGGCAGGAGTCATTCTGGAGAACTACGAGGGGACCATAGTCGAAGCGTCTCTAACTTTATCCTTTCCCACGTCGAACAACCAGGCCGAGTATGAAGCCTTCCTCGCTGGGTTACGCCTTGCCGAAGACCTAGGGGCAGAAGAAATCGTCATCTGCACGGACTCTCAGCTCGTAGCTCACCAGGTCTCCGGGGAGTATCAGGCCAAAAACGACAGTCTGTCTGAATACCTCTCCCTAGTTAGGGAAAAGATATCGAAGTTCAGGATGGTAGCTGTAAGACATGTTCCCCGCGAACACAACGTACGGGCAGACGTCCTATCCAAGCTAGCGAGCACCAAGAGAAAAGGCGGAAACAGGTCAGTCATCCAAGAGATACTTCCTCGATCCAGCATCGACAAGGGGCCCTCGACCCTACACGTGCACGCAATCGAGGACACCGACTGCTGGATGACGCCCGTGTACAACTACCTCACCAGGGAAGAACTTCCGGATGACCCCAAAGAAGTCAGCACCATCAGACGAAGAGCTTGCTCGTACGTCATCCTCGAAAACAAACTTTACCGAAGGGGTTTCTCCATTCCGCTACTAAAGTGCATAGAGGAGGAGATTGTCCCCCACGTATTACGAGAAATCCACGAAGGCATTAACGCCCAGCACCTGGGGGGAAGGTCCCTTGCCCGCAAGGCCCTCCGGGCAGGGTATTATTGGCCAACTATGCAGCAAGACGCCAAAGAGCATGTGAAGAAATGCGACAAATGCCAACGGCACGGGGACATGCACCTAGCTCCCCCCAACGAGCTGAAAAGCTTGACATCCCCGTGGCCATTCACCTAGTGGGTCCTGGACATCCTGGGACCCTTCGTGACGGGGTCTAGCCAAAACAAATACCTAATAGTGGGCGTAGATTACTTCACAAAATGGATAGAAGCAGAAGCCTTAGCGAAGATAATAGCACTTAACATTCTACGCTTCTACAAGCGGAATATCCTTGCCCGTTTTGGGATTCCCCAAGCAATCGTCACGGACAATGGAACACAAGTCACGGACAAGAAGTTCCAAGACTTCGTCGCCCATCTCGGAACAAGGCAACACTTCGCTTCGGCCGAGCACCCCCAGACCAACGGGCAGGCGGAAGCGGCCAACCGTGTCATCCTTCGTGGCCTCAAACGAAGACTGGACGAAACGAAGAAGGTCTGGGTCGAGGAGCTCCACAGCGTCTTATGGGCATATCGTACTACTCCCCAGTCCACCACCGGGGAGACGCCTTTCCGCTTAGCATATGGCATGGAGGCTGTTTTACCCATCGAAATCCACGTACCGTCCAGGAGGACCGAGTCACCTCTAGACGAGGAGAGGAATAACGGAGCGATAAGAGAAGAGCTCGACCTCGTCGAGGAAATTCGGACAGGAGCAGCCCTCCGCGAAGCGTCTCTTAAGCAAAAGATAGCAATCAGGCACAACGCCAAAGTCTTACGACAAGAATTCAACGTGGGCAGCCTTGTCCTGCAGAGAAACCACAAGGACCCTCGCGAAGGAAAACTAGCGGCCAACTGGGAAGGGCCATACAGAGTCCGTGCCAAAACGGGAAATGGCGCATACTTCCTAGAAAACCTCAACGGGGAGGCACTCCCTCGACCATGGAACGCTGAGAAACTTAAGCAATACTACAGCTAAAGTGACCTTAGGCTTCCTCGTATCAAGAGACCACCTAGCGGTCATCATGCTCGCCCAGGTACAAGCGACGCATGCACACAAAGTAGAATCCCGCTCAAACAAGCAAGCCGGAACTCTGCTCGTCGGCGGTCCTCGACCGAGCATCGCCTTCGCCCAAGTACCATGATTGGCAGAACCCCAGCTCGCGATGGGACGTTCACGCCGCGACCTGAGATCCGCAACCTCGCCAGGACCTTCCCCGGCTGTTCGCCCAGTTCTCCGCACTGGCGAACTCACATGCAGCGGGCTACCTTCCAAAAGAAAGCTCCACTAACGGACACACCCTCCGACGGGCAGTCATACACGCACAATTAAGATAAAGTACAACACTAATGTAAAGTACAGCAACATAAACAAAAATCATATAATTAACACAACCGGCCAACATAAACCGGGCATAAAGTAAAAAGGCCACCAGGGCCAAAGATTGTACGAATTACATAAAAAGGGGGGCCACGCCCCCCAAACCAAATAAAATTACAACAAACTACACGGCACGCAGGCCGGCAAAACATCACTCCTCGGTGTCTTCGACTCGTTCATCATCAGGCGGAGAGGTTTGGGTTCTAGCTTGGCCGGCAAGGATAGACTTCGGCATCACTATTTGCCCGTCTTTAACGTACACCAGGAAATTGGTACCATCGGTCACCAAATCAACACCAGGATTCACCACCTGAAGCTGAGACACTGCGTTTTGGAAGGACTCCTCGCCGAGCACGGCGTTGTCATCCTCGGCCACCACCAGTCGGGCAACTAACTCTGACCTTGTCTTCAGCACCTTCACGTCCTCAGGCTCTTCCTCGCCCGGAGCATTGGCCGCCTGCAGTTGCGCGACCAGATCCTCAGCAGCCTTTTTCTCAGCCTCGAGCGTAACCATCTTCCCCTTTAGCTGGGCAACCTCCTCGCTCTCCTTTTCCTTCGCCTCCTTGGCAGCCCTAGCTTCCTCCCTGGCCTTCCTCAAGCTCTCCTCGAGAGCGTTCACCTTCCCACGGGCAATAGTCAACTCACCCTCAGTGGCCGTGTTCCCTTCGGCATAGGTGGCCGCCATCTCCAGCAGCCTGACCACCGCAGAGGCATCCTGAGCCACCAACGCCCTCTTGCTCGGACGGTCCAGGCTTTGCAGATGAAGAGAATCAGCGTGGGGAATCACCAAAGAGGTCCCTTCAAAAAACCTCTTGTCCAGTACACAAGGAGGCAACTCGAATTTCGCTTTCTCTAGCGCCTTGCCCAGATCCACTGCCTCGTTCCTTGGATGCTTAGACCTGGTCGCCAGGGGCATTGGAGACCGTTGTGCATTGGCCGGTGAAGCATTCCCCTGAGGAGGCTGGGAAGGACCTATCGCACGGGCAGGGGAAGGACGAACCTTAGGAGTGGCAGCTGCAGCAGCTTGTTTCCACGCGGCCACGTTCCTCACCATCCTTTCGTGGGCTGAAGGCATAGCGGCTGCAAAAGACAAAAACAGGCGTCAGGTGATAAAAAATAACGAGCAATACAAAGCAATATATTAAGATTAAATACCGAGCAGATCCATAGCATCCCTATAAGTGTTGCACCCCAGCAGTGCCCTAACGTTAATAAAACGAGGCTCTACTCGAGGACTACCGTCGTCCTCAAGGATCGCCACTTTCTTCTTCGTAACACACTCGGCCATCCGGAACGAGTTCACGTACTTCAGCAGTTTCACATATGAGGCAGCATCCCCCTCTTCCAAATCGGTCGGCTCAAAAACGTAGTCCTTTGGCGGCTTAGTAAAATGCGCCCCGGTCTACTGGAAGGGATATTTCAGCAATCGCCGCCCATTTAAATAGGTGAAGTGTCAATAAAAAAATCTGTGATTGCAATTTAATAAATTATATAGATATTTAAAAAAAGGTTTAATCCACATTTAAAGAACAAAAATATAATTATTAAAAAAAATACATCCGGGCAACAGGCGTGTCTTATTCTAGTTATAAATTAATTTTGAACAATATAAACTAAAAACACCTACAAAACTCAAACTTCATCACCATTCCAAGCCACCTTTGCCTTTGGACCTCTTGGTCCTTCCTCACCAAGCATTTCATTTGGTAAAGTCTTAATCATTTTTTCAAAAGCATCTTTTAACTTCCCAATTATCAACACCTTCTTCAGATTTTTCAACTGATCATCTAGATTATAGTCAACTTTTGGACCCCATTCCCTATAAAAATTCAACCAAGCTGGTTCTTTAACAGACTCTAAATAATCTGCAGAAACCAACACAAATTTTCCCATATCCATAACATTACTACCTTTATTAGTATCATCTCTTACACCTATTCCATTTTTCCCCAGTAGAACAAGACTTTCATGTGGATACATTGCATGGCCATGCAATGAAGCATAAACAATAGGTCTTTTTGTTGTGTCATTTTGGAACTCAATTTGAGATGAATCAAGCCATGAACCACCACTATGTTGTGAGAAATACATTTGCCATAATTTACCTTCCAAATTACTTACCCTTAAAGTCACATGCTCCCAATCACCAACATGTTCACCTATTTTCCCTAGTTTAATATTTATAAACTCTACTTTTGCTCTTGCAGGTCCATTAAAAGGGTAGTAAATCCACATTGCAATATCAGTGAATGTTCCTCCAAACATTGGTTTCACATGTACATACGATTCAGCACTTTCAAGATTTCCATGTTTGACCTTTTCTTTAGTTGCATCATCAACAGGCAGGTCTATCCAATAAGCATCATCATAGTTTGGATCATGAGGGAGGTTAGTTCCATTTTGTTGTATTGGAATAGGATTTGATTCATCACCTTTCTTGTATAGTAACGCTCCATTGGAGAAAAACCAATTGACAGAAGAAGGAAAGTATTGTTCGTCGGAATGTAGGTATAGAAACGGAGAGTAAACTTGAAGTATTGCCTCGATTTGTTTCTCATTAGGCATGATTTTTGAAACGGAATTGAGGTTCTTCAAACATGAAATAGATGGAGAGTTAGTATTTCCACCGTTTTGCGCAGCAAATGTACCCACGCGAACTCCAGGAGCTTGAGTTCCTCTATTGCTTGATCTAACATCATAGAAATTGAAATCATTGGAACCCCAAATCCATGAAGAAGTCTCACATTGTTCAGTGAGATCTGATCTGACACACATGATTTTGTCGAGGGAAGGTTTGTCTGGTGTTGTGGTGACTAAATGTCCTAAAGCTTTGTAGCCATCAGGTGCTACTGGTAGCCAAATATACAAAGTTGAATTTTGATTAGCTGAGAGGGTTGAAGTGTTCCATAGAAGTGTGTAATCAATTGGTGGCTTTAGAGTGCCATTACTTGTACTTGAAGAAACATCCTTTGCAACAAGAACATAACCAAAAAGAGGTTTGTTGTTGGGTTGGCTGTAGCTACCTAACATAGAGAATCCTTCTGGTATTGATGTTGGTTCATACACTGAGGCCCCTTGATTGTCCGGGCCACCGTCGTAGGCGCCCCAAACTTTGCTAAATGTTGATGCTTGAGACACTTGCAGTCCACCTAGATCAAGGATTCCTCCTGCGAAACCGTTACCTGTAGTTGCAATTCATCACAAGCTATAATCAGAATCTGCATTCGCTATAATATATCACATAAAATGATGATCAAATAAAGCATACCTTCTGGCCAAGAAGTTGTTGCAATTGGAAGCTTGAATGTGTAGTCAATGGGGCGAGATCGGGATTGGGATCGGGGTCTTGTTTTCTTGAAAACATTCTTGTTCTCTGCAAATAAGAACATGCAGTAAGAGAACTGCATGATGTGTTAATGCAATCACTAAATACGGCCAATAGAAAAGATCAATGTAATTTTGCCTAGAATTTAATAACACACATGTTTATTTTTTTATTACATTGCTTCCCTTTTCATAGACGGAGATCTAACCTTATGGACCCACGTTTTTACATAAAATCGAAAAAAATGAAAGTTTAAGCCAACCATGCTGAATAATTTAGTTAAGTTGTATTATTATACTTTATACAAATACAACTTATAGAAGTATCCCTCAAAAGTTCATATTTTCAGCAAAATTTTATATTCGCCATTGCCTCACCTACCCTTGTTAGGACAAAGAATTACAATGACGGTGATTTCTAATGTGGAGATTGAGAGAGAATGAGAGTAATTATTTAGGGTGAAAAATGATGTCATCCATTAATGAGATATTCAAAAGTTAAATATACAAATTGAGTGAGATACAAGTAATAAAAAAAAAAAAAGGAAATTCTACCATTGTAATCAATTACAGATCGAGTGTAATCAATTACAGATCGAGTGTAACCGGTTACTAAAACATTTTATTTCTAATGTTATCGGGTTATTGATAAACTGTAACCGGTTACACTAACATTTTGATTCTTTTTTAAAAGGATGTAACTAGTTATAGTCATGCAGTAATTAGTGACAGACACGTGAATTACACCTTTTCACTTAACACGCCATCTTAATCCACGTGCTCCAAGACTTCCATGAGCATATGCTTCTTCAATCTCTTAAATACTTTAATCGAACCTCCTTTGATCAACAAATCGGTCACTTGGTCTTCATTTTTACAATATCCTAACCTCAATGTTCCTTCACAAACAAACCATCTCTAGCAGTGAAACCTCATCTCAATATGTTTGCTTCACCCAGGTGCAATGAGATTCTTAGTAAGATTTATAACAAAAATATTATCAACCATGAGCGTTATAACCTCACCCTTTTCACTGCACATCTCCTTTAACAAATTCATCAACCATATTGCTTGGCACACACATAACAAAGCTGCAATATACCCGATCTCACAAGAAGAGAGTGTCACTACTACTTCCTTCTCCGAACACCCTTACATTGTTGTTTCTTTGAAGATAAAGATGTATCTAGTTGTAGATTTTCTGTCTTTTTTATCTCCGCACCAGATAGAATCCATTTGTCCGAGTAAATTGCACTTTCTGCCCTTATTTGTTGAAGGAAAAATCGACAACAAATAGAACCTTTGACGATCTCAGAATCGTCTTGATTACTTCCAAGTGAGACTCTTTGGTCTCTCCATGAATATGCTCACAATTCCAACACTAAAAATCAAATCATGTCTCGTATTACACAAGTAACATAAGGATTCAATCAGCCTCCAATATGGAGTTGGATTAACATCCTGCTCATGTTCATTCTTTGACACCTGCAACCTTGGTTCTGTAGAAGTAATGACAATGTTACAATGTTCCATTACAGATTTTCAAAATTTCAAGAGCATTCCTTCTTTGGCGCATAAGCAGTCCCTTCTCGGACTTGTGAAACTCAATGCCAAGAAAGTATGTCATGTGGCCATGTCGGTCATCTCAAATTCCTTCATAAGCTCACCCTTGAACTTAGAAATACAACCTTCATCGCTGTCCGTAATAAATAAATCATTCACGTAGAGACAAAGAATTACTACTCCTTCATTTGCATCTTTCTTCACGTACACACATGTTCGGATACAAATTTGTTGAAGACTATCTCTTTTAAGAAATCATATATCCTCTTGTTCCAAGCTATCAGAACTTGTTTCAAACCTTACAAATCCTTCTTCAATATATAGAACTTTGATTCTTGGATTTTCACAATGAAACTTGGGGGTTGCTCCACATATACCTCCTTTTCCAACGGTGCGTTCAAAAAACACATATTTGATGTCCATTTGATAATGGACCAATTTGTGTTGTTTGCAATCCCAACAACCAATCAGATAGTCTCAGTTCTTGCTACCGGTGCGAATACTTCCTCATAGTCTATTCATTCCTTTTGCAAAAATCCCTTAGTTACCAATCTAGCTTTGTGCTTCACAACCTCTCATTTGGGATTTTCCTTGACCTTGTACACCCATCTCAAACCTATAGGCCTTTTCTCTTAAGATAAATCAACTAGCTCCCAAGTCTTGTTCTTCTCAATCGATTCTAGCTCCTCCTTCATATAACAAATCCATTTTGGATCACTCAAAGCCTCCTTTATTTTAATAGGTTCAGATTCGACCATGATTACAATTGGAAAAAGTCACCATCTTCATTAACTTCATTGTCTTGGAATAGGTCACAATCTTGGAGTCATGTAGAAAAACCTCTTTGCCTTTGTTGATCTTATCACATTTTCTTCGATTCGAGCTTCAACGGGGGTTGTTTATGCATTTTCAAACACTGTAGGAACCATTTTTTCACTGCTGTAACAAGTTACATCCGATGACAGTCTATTGGTAACCATTTTTAAGTTGTTTCGACTCCTTTATTTGGTAAAAAATGACATCTTTGCTGATCAGGGTCCTTCTGTTTGCTACATCATACAACTTGTAACAATAAGTAGAGTGATACACTACAAGTATCATTTCTCTCCATTGTCATTCAACTTCTTCCTAAGTTTATCCGACACATGGCGATATATCACCGAATTAAACAATCTAAAGTGACTCGTGTTATGTTTAAATCAGAACCAAGACGTGTAATATTTTCTAGTTCTTTGTGGGGGCGTTTGCTCAGCAAATAAGTGGTCGTGGAGATAACTTCTCCCCAAAATTATTTCGGAAATCTTTTTCGTTTTAGAATGCTTCTTAGTATGTTCATGCTATGGCAATTCTTCCTCCCGATAACACTGTTTTATTGTGGTGTTTAAGGTAACACTACCTCATGTAAAATCCCCTCATGATCACAAAACTTCCCAAAATCATGTGAGACATATTTTCCCCTACCATCCGTTTTGAGAACTTTGATTTTTGAACACTTTTCCTTTCAACCATGGAATTGAATTTCTTGAACACCTCAAGTACCTCATCTTTTCTTTTGATTAGGTACGTCCATAGCATCAACTTGCATCGGTCCCCACACATCCGAATACACCACCTCAAGATGGAAATTGGTTCTACAACTTGTGTCTTTACTGAATTTTCCCTAATGTTGCTTCGCTTATACATATTCTTCACAAATTTCAGTTGTTTGTTGATTAATGACAACCCTTTACCATCATGTTCTTTAGCAAGACATTGAGATCTCGAAAATTAAGATGCTCAAGTCTATAATGTCATATCCACTATTCTCTACTAGCGGTGTAGCAAGACACCTAGGTTCCATAACCTTTAATTCAACTTTGAAAGTTCTATTTGGAGCCATAGGAGCCTTTAGGACCAAAACTCTGCTTGTATTCATAACACATAGCGCCTTGTTATCCATATGAATCTTGTAACCCTTCTCAAGTAATTGACCAATACTTATAATGTTACAATTGATTTCGGGAATATACAACACATCTTTTATCAAAGAATGTTTACCATCCCTTATATTGATCAATACATCACTGATCCCTTACGCCACTAGAGTGGTATCATCCACGAAATTTACCTTGTTCTTCATGGCACAATTGACTGTAATAAGCCAATATTTTCTTCCCGTCATGTTCGTTGAACATTCGGAGTCTAGATACCATTGATAGCCTCTTTCTTAGTCACCTTGGAGTTTTCTTCTGCTTGTACCCGTTTACAGTATATAGGTAGCCAGTTACAACCTTCTCTCCCAGCCTGTTGTAGCCTCTTACAGCTTTTCTATGACCTACTGCTGATGCATTCTTCTTCAGTGTTAATCACCAATATAGTGTTTTCATCATCATACTCTTGTCTTCCAACTCTTGCTTCATCTTCTTGAGGTTCTTTCTTGTTGGCACTACACTCTCTTGTAAAATGACCATACTTTTGACAATTAAAGCACTACACACTACTTTAATCTCCTTTCTTACTTCCTTCTCTTCCTCTGATGTTTCCACCTCTAGAGTTGTATGATCCACCACCTCTATTGTTGATGCTTTCACCATTTTGAAGTGTTAAATTTTTGGAATTTTTGGATTCTATTCCACCAAAATTCAGAAAGCCCCCTATACCATTGTTCCTGGGCCACTTTCCCTTCTCCTTCTTATATCTTTCATTGAAACCGGCTTACAAAGCGATCTTCGCCTTTGCATTTTCAACATTCCTTTCCTTCATTCTCTACTCATGAGCTTCAAGTGAGCTTCTCCTTATTCATCATTGCAATATCCTTTGATTCCTCAATCGCAACTACTATATTGTCAAATCTTTATGTCAAATAACACAAGCTTTTTACGAAAAACATATGGTTAGGTGGTCGTTTCTCCACACGCCTTTACATGGTTCACCAATCTTGCAATTCTAGTAGTAAATTAACTAGTGGTTTCCTTTTCCTCCATTTGAATTAATTATATATTCCTTTGTGAGTTTGTAACCTTATCACTTTTTCCTTATCAGCTCCAGCACAACTTTTCTTCTAGATTTCCCAAGCTTCCTTTGAGGATGTACAATCACCAACCTTCTCAAAGTTATCGGCATCAACACATTGATGAATGAGGTACACCGCTTATAATATTTTGTCTTCTCTTTCTTATGTGAGGTCTTTTGTGCAAACGTTGCACCTTCTATAAGTGGAATAACACCTTAATTTTCTTGCATCACTTGTCGTAATTCTTCGTATAGAGAGAGAGAGAGAGAGAGAGAGAGAGAGAGAGAGAGAGAGAGAGAGAGAGAGAGAGAGAAAGAGAGAGAGAGAGAGAGAGAGAGAGAGAGAGAGAGAAGAGAGAGAGAGAGAGAGAGATTATTGTGTGTTAAAAATAAAGATTTAAGAAAGGTTGTAAGGGAAAAGACCATGATGGAGATGTGTGTCAAGCTTGAATCATTATATATGACCAACTTTTTGCCTTGTAGGTTATGTCTGAAACATTACTCTACTCATTTATGATGGTAAAGATCAAATCTACTATGGAGCAATTGATAAAATTTTGAAATATTTTGATGACTTGCAAAAAATTGATGAGAAACTTAATGACAAAAACACACATCTACTCTTGCTAAACTCATTATCTAAATCTTTTGAGTATTTCAAGGATATCATTCTTCATGATAAGGATTGTATTAACACTTTGGAGGGGGACCAATCCTTTATGACAATATATGATGAAGTTTATGAGTGATATACATAGTTCTTATAGAACTTTTGAGTATGTTCACTCAGATGTTTGGGATCCGCCAAGGGAGGAAACACATCTGGGTGATTTATATTTTCTCACTATGATTAATGAGTTTGTCTAGAAGAATATAAGTCCACATTTAAAAAAATAAAAATTACACTTTTGAAATGTTTAAGAAATGATATACTCTTATAAGAAATCAATTGGGAACTAGTTGTAAGAACTGAGAATGTTCTGGAATGATATCCTCCACTAACATTCTCTTATTGAAAAATATAGCATTGTTTTGGAATTTGTAAAATGTCCGGACCACAATGTGCCAAATCATGGTCACATAAAAGCTAACACCTCACAAGTATCAAAGAGATAGTTAATCGACCCCAGCAGACTTTGATACAAAATAAAAGAAATTCCTCTCTAATCCATGATCACCATATGCCTAAAGAGGTTTCCCTTGTGGAAGTTCTATCTTGAAGTAACTTTCAAGAGAAGACAATCAACTTAGAAAGGGCCGAACTCTTCCATACTAGTTGCATAATCTAACTAACAATGTTGAAAAAGACATCTTTGTGCATCTTACCGATTTGTACAAGGATCCAACCAGAGTAATTTGTCTGAAATTATCCATCTAGGTAAGGGAATTGACATTCGGGATCAGAGCCTCAAAATACAAAAAAAAAACTATGGGATAACATCGTTTTGTGGTAGTATTGATCAAACATAAGCTCTACATCCAACCTATGAAGTTGCTAAAATCTCTAAAATAAGAACAAGTTAAACTCATCCAAGTCTAGACTCTTATTAACATCTCACTAAGCAATGACATGACCAACCTTAGAAAGCGTTAGAAAGTGTGAATAAAGAAGACAACAGTAAATTGTTTTCCAAGGAAATAATTTGGAGGTGTAGCTTGTTACCCGTGTACGCTATTTTTATATAATTTTGATTATATAATTATAAATAATATAAACGTGAAAGCCAACTCTATCAAAAAGCAATAGCAATCTATTACTGTTAAAAGTCTCACATCGGATAAGTTTGACATGAACGTGTCTTTATAAGTGGGGGCAATCATCACCTTACAAGTCGGTTTTGTAGGGATGAGTTAGGCCCTTTGTATAGTTGAGCTAGGCCCAATCACATTTCTTAACATGGTATCAAAAGCTTCGTTTAAGATTCGGTGGGCCACCGTCTATGATTTTCGCTATCGGGCCACCCACCATTTATTCCCACGCTCCAGTTGTCTAATTCTGAGCGTGAGAGTGTGTGTTAAGAGTCCCACATCGAATAATATATAACATTAATATATTTTTATAAGTGAAAGCAATCATCACCTTATAAATCGGTTTTGTAGAATTGAGTTATACTCAACCACGTTTCTTAACAATTACTAAGAAGCTGCGAAACTATTAAATTTATGTTCTAAATCTAATTCGACAATATCTTGTCAAAGCTAATAAAATAATAAAACTCTTCGATGATAACAACCATATAATTACAATACAACATTTGGTACCCAATACGCCAAAAAATATATTCCCATTTCCATTCCATTCCATTTTCATATTTTGTATCTAAATGTGAATAAAACAAAACAAATGCGGCAATCTCCAAGCAAGCATTAAGCAAACAAAAAAGAACCAAAAAAATTAAAATACAAAGTAACAATGGCAAAGAAGAATAGCACCTGAAATTTGATCCATTGGTGCAGCTCTAGTAACAATCCCCATTGCTTCAATTACCATGAAAAACACAACACAAACGCAAAGAATCCCCACATTCACACCCATTTATTTTATAATCCTTTCTTTTCACACACACCTCAGATATTTAAGGTTCCACTCAACCTTATAAAATATTCTCACAAAAGTTCCAACACTTTTGTTTATTGAAGTTTGCACAATAAGTTGTTACTCATGGTCGATAGTGCAAAATATTCACCTCTGTCATATATATATATATATATATATATATATATATATATATATATATATATGATCAAATCTCATTTTCACTTTCGGTTATGATGATTCCTTATCTGTTTATATCTATATTTTTTTTTATTTGTTTGAATTACTTTTTGGTTTTTTCTTGTCTTTCATTAAGGTTGAATCAAGGAAAAGGTAAAGGGTGAATGAATTAATGAAAAGTTAAAAAAGTTTTGAAAGATAATGTAATGGAAGATAGATACATATTAGTAATTCTATATTACGTACAAGGATGTGTTGAGTCAAAAACCAAAACAAACGTTACGAGGATGTCGGTTGTTATGAACGTAAATTTGCTTAATACTAGGTGTGGTCAGTTACTTGAGTCAGCCTAAAAAAAGTTCCGTAATTAGTAAAATAAATAGAGTTTATCAATCTGTTAAATATATAAATACGAAGGCTACAATTGGAAGAACTTGACTATGATATTTGTAAGAGTCGAAAAATGAGGATTAATACAGCCACGAACATAATCATTATCTCATGTTCATAAAGTTTACTTATTAAAAAAACTGGTTTATAAAGTTAATTAAAAAAACCTTGTTTATTAAGAAATAGAAAGAAGAAAAATAGAGTCATCTCAGACATTTTGGAAATTCTATTTTAATTTTTAAAATTATTTATAATAAAAAGAAGATTTAAATATATTTTTGATTTTCTTTACTTTTAATCCATTTAGAGCCGGCCCTAGGGATAGGCCACCAAGGCTACCGCCTAGGGCCTCACATTTTTTAGTTTATATTTAGATGTTTAATTAATTGATTTTTAAAAAAATTCTTTTATATTATTTATATATCAGTTAAATAGTAACATTTATTAAAAATATATAATATATCAACTATTTACAAGGTGTGTTGTTTGATATCTAAGTATTTTTTTATTTATAATTTTCGCATTGTTTTTCAATTATATTTTTGTTAATAATGAGTAGAGTAATTATATGAGTTAATTTTATTATTAGTAAAAATAAAATATTAAATAAGATTAATTATAATAATTTAATAAATTACAGTCTAAAACATCTAAAATATATTAATTACAAAAAATATTTTTAATATATTAAAAATATTTAATTTTAAATTTTCCCTCGGGCCTCGGGATGTGTTGGGCCGACCCTGAATCTATTTAAATTAAAATTAAAAAAAAAAACTTAGATCCTTGGTCTTCAATTTAAATTTTTATGGTATTCTTTTGGCCCACGGTTGTTTTGTGTACGATTTATGACGTGATACTAACATGACCTTGTTTATATTATGTTACGTCATATTTCTAAAATAAAAAATCAATGTAAAAAAATTATTTAATAGAATTAATAATTAATAAATAAAATAATATTAGTTAAATATTCATAATGCCACGTGTCAATGGATGATTGGACACTGAGCAAATAAAATATTTTTAGTTAATGGGTTACTAGCCAATGTTTTTACCATTTAAGCTAATGCATTTTTATTAATTTTGATATGTCAAAATATATAATTTGTTTAACATAATCTTTTTCAGCTCTATTACCATAATGATATTTATAGGCGCAGGCTGGATTACTCTGATCTTAATAAAGTTTTTAGAGAGGTAAGTTTGAGGTTAGAGGAGGGGTGTTCTGGACTGGACCAATGGCTAGACATGACCCAATCCACTTTTACTCTCAGAACAGCCCAATTGCCTAAGCCCAATCCGTGAAGGGCAGAGTTTACCTTTCTGCCCTCCAACCGGGCAAGGATTACATCGCTCATCTCCAGTACTGCTGCCCGTCACGCACGACTTCACTAATCCCATGACAGCTATGGGCAGATGCCCGGAACTACGCCTTTGCCCGACATAACAGCTAGTTTTTGGCACCTTGCCTGACATAACGGCTAGTTTTCGGCAGTTACCCATTCTTTGGGAAATGAGTATTCCGCCTCGAAAATAGGGACCGTTGGCCACGCGCTGGGGGCATCATATAAACCCTCTCACTTGAGAGGGTCAGGTATCCAATATTCATCCTAAGAACACATTTTGTACTTGCCCATTTTTCTCTGACCCTTTCTTACTTGAGCGTCGGAGTGCCTTGCAGGTACTCCCCTCCTCTCCTACAAGCATCATCATCTGCCGTACGCGAAGGCCACGACGATCCAGTCTGATCACCTCCAATCAGTGGCGCCGTCTGTGGGAACCTAGCTCCCCCGTCTTTTGATTCAAGATCCCCTCTTTTCACTTCGAAGACTAAAGCTCTCTTCAAACCCCTTTCGATCATCATGGCCTCCACCAAGAATGATGTTGATGTCGCTGTTGTCCCTGATAACGCCGACCACATCCCATCCGGAGCTGCTTTCCCGGAGACAGATCATCGTGACGGGAAAACTGCCTCCCCTACTCCCGATGACGTGAAACCTCGAGGACAGGCTGCTGACCGTGTTTTCGAGCCTATTCCAGTTCCGCAAAATGCTGACCCCAGCACGATTGCTGTCATAGCCTCCCTCAACAGATCAAACCTCTTGATCTTCCAACAAGGCAAAAAGATCAACGCTCTCGAGCACGACCTCCAGGAGCGCCTGTCCTCGGAGAAGCCTCGCAACCCGTCTCCACGTCCTCAGTCTCCCCCTCAGAAACGGAGGCGTGAGTGTCCAGAAGCCTCTCCCCGGAGAGAAGACGATCAAGATCAGAAGATCCCGTGTCCTATCTTGTACGAAGACGACGCCGGTCTCCTCCGTGAAAGTCAAGACGTTCCCCTGCGCCAAAGAAATCCAGGCCCTCAGAAAAGTACGAGCATCGTTGTTCGCGCAGGCATTCTCCACGACGAAGCAGAAGCCGTGGTCGTAGCCATTCCTTCTCCCGTTCCCCGAGCACAAACAGTGACGAAGACGTCCATGGCCCCCTCTCATAGGAGATCATGGACACCAGGATTCCTCGCGGGTTGGAAAAGCCCCCCGCTTTAGCGATCTATGACGGGACTTCCGACCCCGGCGAGCACATAGAAAACATAGAGGCAAAGCTCCACTACCACAACGTGAGTGGGGCTATAAAATGCAGACTGTTCCGGATCACCCTCAGGAAGGGGGCCATGGCTTGGTTCAAACGCCTTCCCCGAGGGTCGGTCACATCGTGGAGAGATTTGAAGAGCCGGTTTGGCCGATATTTCACGACTTCCCGACGACATCCCAAGTCGGAGGCCACCTTGGAAGCTATCATATATAGCAGGGACGAGTCCTTGCGGGCATATATTGAACGGTTTAACAAAGAAGTCGTGGAGGTCCGTACTACGGACCATATGAAAAAATATCTTCTCGAGAAGGGCTTGAGACCAAAAAGCGAGTTTCGCAAGGCCGTCAGAATCGAGACTCCTCGAACGTTAATAGAACTTCTTCGAAAAGCTGAAGCGTATATACAGTACGAAGAGAAGGAGGCCGCATACCATTCCCGAGACGCAAGAGATCGCGAGAATACCTGGGCACCAAAAAAAGATAAGCCGGAGACGTCCCGGCAAGGAAAAGAGAGGCGACGATACGACCGCCCCCGAGAAGGTAAAGGGCCTGCTGGCCTATTCACTGAGTATACCCTGCTCACCGCTCCTCGCGACCGCATTCTCTCCGAATGCATCATTACAGAGTTCAAGCAGGGAGGCGTCAGGTTCCCCAAACCGACGACGTCCAAAGAAAACGTGGATAAAAGCAAATATTTCCATTTCCACCGCAGCCATGGCCACACGACCGAGGATTGCGTGCACCTTAAAGATGCTATTGAGATCCTCATCAAGGAGGGTCATTTGAAGCAATATATCAAGAAAGGTGAGTCTTCAAAAAGGGAGGCGTCAGATTCAAACAAGGAAGCAGAATCATCCCCGTCCAGTCCTCCCCCGCAGGTCGCTATGTCCATCACGCGACCAGAGGACTTTGTCGTCCCAGACTATTTTGAGGAGCCGTCCCAGGTGTTCGCGCTCAGCACTTGGGAAGCATTCCCTGCAGCCATGGTTATCTCATGCGGGGGGTACAGTGAGATGACAGTGGGATCTGTTAAGCGAAAGTTCGAGCAGCTTATTAATTGCAGCCCTGACCGGCTATCCACACTTGAGAAGATCAAGGGGTGTTCTCAGCCGATCACCTTTTACCGCGAAGAGCTTCTTGGAGGCTCTCCCAACTCGCACATCCCCTTGCTCGTCAGGGCAAGATTGGCAAGCACCGACGTCAGAAGAATCCTGGTCGACCAGGGTAGTTCGGTGGAAATAATGTACACCGGCCTATTTCGGGCCCTCAAGCTAGACCAGAAGAACCTCTCACCATACGTGGGATCCGATTTGCAGGGGTTCAACGGAGCCATAACCAGACCCTGGGGGTACGTGGAGCTCCTAGTCACATTCGGGGAAGAAGAGGCGTCCAGGTCAATAAAGACCCAATTCCTAGTGATCGATTGCTCGTCACTGTACCAGTGCATCTTGGGGAGACCGACCCTCGCAGAGTTAGTTGTTGTCCCTTCAATCGTCCACCTCAAGTTGAAGTATTATACGGAGAAGGGTCATGTTGCGACATTTGTAACGCCCGGTTATTTAATTAATTATTTAATTAAATATATTCGTATATTTGGTGTTGATTTGTGTTGATTATCGGAATTGTGTTCTGTTGAGTTGCTAAGTTGGTTTTAGCCGAATTAATTTGATTAAGTTGATTTAAGTCGTGTTGTGGTTGGTTGAATTAATTAAGCTGATTTGAGTTATAGAGATGATACGTTGTTATTATATTATAATTATAAAAGAAAGTATGTGGGCTTAGCTGGTAGTAGCAATGTTGGGGGTGTAGTAAGTTGGCCCAATAGAAATAAGAGGGTAAGTGGAGTTAGTGGGAAAAGGAAGTTACAGGAAATAAGAGGTTATTGGAAAAAGTCTTGGAGGAGAAGTGCAGAGAAAAATAGGTTTTTGGAGAAGTACGAGAAGTTACAGAAAATAACAAGGGTTTGGAAGCACGAAGGTGGGAGAAGAGGGAGTACGAGAGTTTGCCGTCAAAGTCTCAGTTTCGACCGGAAATTCGAGCTACCTTCAATCCAAGGTAAGGGTGGGGTTCTGACTCTATAATTAGGTTTATGATAAATGGTATATGGGATTGGATTTGTAGAATTGCTTCTGTCCATGTGTGTGTTGATTCGTTATGGTTGATTACCTAAATCGGTTAATGTGGTTGAATTAGTCGTAGAATCATTTGATCGGTGTGGTTTTGTGTGATTTTGTTGTATTGTTGTAGCACTGTGATGGTATGAGAATTGATACCGAAGGTTGGAGGAATTAATTGATGTTGTTAAATTAATCGTAGGATAATTAAATTATGTTGTTTGAATATAATTATCAACGTTGTTGTTGTAATATGTTGTTGTGGAACTGAAGCGAAGAGGAAAGTCTGGACTGCATGAGTGAACAGAGGAGAAGAATGAGAGAAACAGAGAGAACGCAGGTTTGAGTTGGGACGCAGATTTTGGAGTCATGACGACCGTCATGGAAGTATGACGACCGTCACACCGACGAACAACATCACGACCGTCACACTCTCGTGACGAGCGTCACGCGGGCGAATTCTGGGCTGTGTGAAAGTTGGAGATTCTGTTTCGTGGTCCTTGGTCGGTGTAGTACCAGAGGCTTAATTAGTGAATTAGAACCACTATAAATAATTAATAATTGTGTTGCAATGAATTAGTAAGAAACATAATTAAGTTGAACATCAGTATAAGCAACAGTAGTAATACAAATCGGTGTAGACTGTAAGGAACTGATAATAGCACTGTGACTAATCAATAGGAGGATAATTAAGTAACTGTGTTGTAGAATTTAGTAGTAAGTTTGGTGAGTTGTTGCTGACCCGAATTTAACAGGGAAATGATAGAGTTGAGCAGAGAAGTTGTTTAATTGGCTTAGTCAAGAAAATTATACAAATAGTAATGCGATAAAATTGGTTGTTCCTTGTGTTGTGTTCCTTGTTGCAAGTTGAGAAGTTGTTATATAATTATGTAGTGCTGGCAGATAAATTGATAATGGGATTAATTAACTGATTTTCAGTCGAAAATTACCGGATAATGAAATGATTGATTTTAGTACCTTTTAGTGGGTGCATTATAAATTCTAGCTGCTGTGATCCTGGTTGTTGAGAATTACAAGATGTGGAATATGTTGAATTGCCTCTAATTATTGGCAAGAATTTAAGTTGTAGGCCTATGGCCAATGCTGATTTACTGTTGTGCTGATAGATGTAATTATCAGTGTTGTTATTATGATGTTCATGATGGGTCACATGGCATAACATATTAAGCAGGCCTAGATTGGCAAAATATTAAGCTGGCCTGGATTGGCAAAAACATTAAGCGGAAGGCTTATGCCTTGTTGACGTCAATATTAATTGGCAAATTTTTAAGCTGGGAGTTCTGCTCCAATGGTACCACATGCATGTGCATTTTGAGTCGCATTTCATGTTGCATCGTTGTTGTTGTGTTGTTAATTGAATGTGATTTTAAGTTGTTATTGCATTATGGATTAATATTGATTTCAAGGTTGTTGTGTTGCTGATTTATGTTGATTGAGACGTTGTCGTTGTGTTGTGGATTTATGTTGTCTAAACAGTTGTGAAGTGGTGATTTTATAATCTGATCTAATATATTATGTATCATATATCCGATTATATGGTTCGATATCTCACCCCTTCTGTGGTTGGTGATGGTTTATACGCCATCCTGCAGGTAATCCAGAGGGAAGGCTATCTACCTTCATTAGTTCGAGTCGGTGTCGTCGCTCTGATACGTAGCACTCGGGGGGGATGAACGCATGTTTTCTTTAGTGTCAATTTTATTATGTTGCTGAATTTTAAGTTATTTTCATTAAAGACTTGATGTCTTAGAGTTGTTTTGGATCAAACAAGCTGTCATGGTATTTTAGCTGAATCTATGAATCCGCTGCGTATTAGTAAAGTTGTTTTGTGACAAAGACTGAATTATGTTCATCTGAATATTAAGTGTTATGTATCCATGTTCAGACGGTAAATGTCGTTGTTTTTAAGTTGAAAATGTGACATCCTGTTTATGTTGAAATTTTATTACTCTGATTTTATTAAATATTCGCCGGGTAGAAAATGGGGTGTTACATTAGTGGTATCAGAGTAGGTCGGTCCGTCCGGCCAAGTTGTCTAATGTTGTTTATTCCTTAGTACACGGCATGTGTGTGAAACACTGTCGGTACTTGCTTGTAGGCTTTCTAACCGTTCGTCTCCGGGAGTTGGTTTGAAACAAGTGGGGGAGAAGTTTACTTCTCAGAGATGTTTGTAGTATGTGAAGTTGGTTCAAGGTGATATCGCTTGCAGGAATGCAAGTGTTGTCGGAACTATGTTATTGCGAATCGACGAGAGTATGGACTTATGATTTTATTCGTCGGTCCAGTTGAGACATTTTGAAGGAGGACAAGTCAGTATGATCGATGTTTGCTTCTCAGAGAAGAGAGGACAATGTGACGAATAGTGATATGCAAGTGGAGTATAACTGGAGTAAAGTCAGATGATTTTCAAAGTTGGGTGAAAAACAAGGATAGTTGGAAGAGTTTGGAAGTAAGAGAAAGAGGTAGAACTCATGTTCACCAATTTCGGTTTTTATTTTCTTATTTATGGAATAGCCTTCAGTAAAAAGGGCATACCTTTCTACTCGTAACTCCGATGAAAGCGATTCTGGACTTTTCGGAAAGCTTACGAAATTCCCTACAGTTGGCGTATAAATTTGGCCTTCGGAAAGTTTTTGAAGAGGGAGAAAAACGCGTTTGAATGTGTGGGTCTGGTGCTGATATTTGTAGAATCCTGCATACGGGATTTCTTGACCAGTCCCATTGCAAGGACGATAACTTTTTACTCGTAATTCGGATTCGAGCGATTCTTGAAGTTCTGGAATCTACATGAAATTCCCTTCATTTTGGAATATAATTTTGTGTCTGGGAGGTCTGTAATGAAGAAGATAATCGTGTTGGAAGTTGGACAATTCTTGCTGGAAATAGTAAGATGAAGTCAAGTATAAAAACGTTTGGTAATGGGAAGAAGGTAAGAGTGTCGGAGGAGCACATGGAAGTGCGGCGTATAATAGTTGAAAATGATTAAAGAATATAAATCTTTGAGGAAGGTTAAATAGTAAAGTGGATTGTGTGTTAGTAGCGAGATGTGTCGACATGAGTCAGAAATTTTTGGAAGTTCTATCACCAACCAGATGGGGAGATGGTATTGTTGAGATTGTGATTGGAATGAGAATCAAATGTGAAACTATATGGATCATTGAAGGTATGAGATTAAGAAGAAAGACGAAGGATTTGTTAGTATTGTTAAGGCTCTTAACTGGAATAAATGTTTCGGTGGAAGTGGACCGATTTGGATGGTACTTAATGTGGTAGCGATTCCGGTATTAGAAGGATATTTAATGATTATGTTGTGCAACTAACTTGTATAGGAGAATATGTGTTAGATTTTGGGACGTTGTGTATTACTGACGAAGTTGGAAATAAAGAAATTAAGAAAACGTTTGTAAGCCTTAGAGAGATGGTGGAGCAGTATGCTTAGGTAATCTTGAGCACAAGGTAAAGGACACTATTGTAGTTGGGTAATGATGATTTATGCCACCATTATGGTTGCCGACTGTCTATTGACAAATTGAGGAACTGATCACCCTTAATCTCTTGTTGATAGTAGACAGAATCATGTGGATGGAGTAGACGTGCCTTGCCAACTAGAATAGTATGCACAGTGAATTGTTCGGAGTTGAGCCGAATGCTTATGAATTGTTTGAGTTGCCGATGCAGATTCCTATATAGGGAAATGAGGCGGACTTGAGGATGTTAGTATGAGGTTGCGGGTTGACCGGTGAGTAGTTTGGAAATTCATAGTTGTGTTCTGGATAACTTGGGTTTTGATTTGTGGTGGATCGAGAATTCGATTGACATGAGACTTGAAGAATTGTAGAGATGATCCAAGGGGAAGTAAATGGAAATGTAAGAGCATGATTTGACCAAGGAGGTCGGATAAAGAATGGTGGTGGCTGGTATGTCTTAACGTGTATATAGGAAATATGAATCGTATTTTCCATACTTGTTCAGATAATGTTATAACTGGTGTTCGTTGTGGATGTTCTGATATGCTATGTAATCAGAAGGAGCGCGCGTAGGGTATTTGAGAGTTGAGTTATAAGTATTGAAAGAAGCGAAGTTATATGTTAAGTTATCGAAGTGTGATTTTTAGTTAGTAAAGATGAGTTTACTTGGTTGTGTTAATTCAGATGAAGTTTTATGAAGAATTGTGCTAGTATGAGTAGGACTTGATGAATTAGGTTATTTGATTGGTTTGGTTAATATGCCATGTTAAGTGTAGGTTATTGAGGCTAAATCTATGGCTATTGGGTGTTAAGCACTGGTTGGAAGATGATTTTTCTTGTTGAAATTAATTGGACACATGTATCCTTACGCTGTTGTAATGTTGTTATGCGTTGAGATGAGTTTTGACGATGTGTTAATACAAGATGGTGAAGTTGTAGCTTATGTTGACGATAATTGGGAATTCTTGAAAGTATCTACCCTATTCAAGATTTGGAATTAGCCGCAGTTGTAGTCGTGTGGGATATTCGTAGGTATTATTAGGGATTTAAGTTCGATGTATTCAGTAATCACAAGAGTATAGAATGCTTGTTTTGGTTGGGAATTTCCGATGAATTAAGTCGAAAGTCTTTTCTTATGTCTGTTTTGATAGTCGGACAATTCGATGTGAACTTGGTAGATTTGATGGTTGCAAGTACTCAGAGTGCGCAGCGAAAGTGCGACGTAGAGTAGTCGTTCTTATGTGGGTAACAACGATGTTGGTGGTTTGATTACGTTGATGTTGTGTTATGACTTTGTGCTCTTATCCTTGTTGTTGTCTCGTTACCTAGAGTGATAGTTCGAGTGCGAGTAGCTAATTCCTATGATGGAGGATTAGGGGAGTGTTGCCTATGGTAATGGTAACGATTGTGTTGTGTTCTGGTCCGTAGTGAACCTGTGTGTTCTTATTTTGGTGATTTCTGTGATTTGAGTTAGTCGTTAGGTGCGTTGCGTGAGCATTGTTTCGTGTTGTCATTGTCGTGATATGATGTATTGTTGTTTGGTGTTAGACGCGAGGTTGCCTTTATGGCGGGGAAGTTGAATTGTTAGCTGAGATAACGTATTTGGAGCGTGGTGCATCGAGTAAATTTTTTAGGACGAAAATATCCTAAGTGGGGGAGAGTTGTAAAGCCCGGTTATTTAATTAATTATTTAATTAAATATATTTGTATATTTGGTGTTGATTTGTGTTGATTATCGGAATTGTGTTGTGTTGAGTTGCTAAGTTGGTTTTATCCGAATTAATTTGATTAAGTTGATTTAAGTCGTGTTGTGGTTGGTTGAATTAATTAAGCTGATTTGAGTTATAGAGATGATACGTTGTTATTATATTAGAATTATAAAACAAAGTATGTGGGCTTAGTTGGTAGTAGCAATGTTGGGGTGTAGTAAGTTGGCCCAATAGAAATAAGAGGGTAAGTGGAGTTAGTGGGAAAAGGAAGTTACAAGAAATAAGAGGTTATTGGAAAAAGTCTTGGAGGAGAAGTCCAGAGAAAAATAGGTTTTTGGAGAAGTACGAGAAGTTACAGAAAATAACAAGGGTTTGGAAGCACGAAGCTGGGAGAAGAGGGAGTATGAGAGTTTGCCGTTAAAGTCTCAGTTTCGACCGGAAATTCGAGCTACCTTCAATCCAAGGTAAGGGTGGGGTTCTGACTCTATAATTGGGTTTATGATAAATGGTATGTGGGATTGGATTTGTAGAATTGCTTCTGTCCATGTGTGTGTTGATTCGTTATGGTTGATTACCTAAATCGGTTAATGTGGTTGAATTAGTCGTAGAATCATTTGATCGGTGTGGTTTTGTGTGATTTTGTTGTATTGTTGTAGCACTGTGATGGTATGAGAATTGACACCGAAGGTTGGAGGAATTAATTGATGTTGTTAAATTAATCGTAGGATAATTAAATTATGTTGTTTGAATATAATTATCAACGTTGCTGTTGTAATATGTTGTTGTGGAACTGAAGCGAAGAGGAAAGTCTGGACTGCATGAGTGAACAGAGGAGAAGAATGAGAGAAACAGAGAGAACGCAGGTTTGAGTTGGGACGCAGGTTTTGGAGTCATGACGACCGTCATGGAAATATGACGACCGTCACACCCACGAACAACATCACGACCGTCACACTCTCGTGACAAGCGTCACGCGGGTGAATTCTGGGCTGTGTGAAAGTTGGAGATTCTGTTTCGTGGTCCTTGGTCGGTGTAGTACCAGAGGCTTAATTAGTGAATTAGAACCACTATAAATAATTAATAATTGTGTTGCAATGAATTAGTAAGAAACATAATTAAGTTGAACATCAGTATAAGCAGCAGTAGTATTACAAACCGGTGTAGACTGTAAGGAACTGATAATAACACTGTGACTAATCAATAGGAGGATAATTAAGTAACTGTGTTGTAGAATTTAGAAGTATGTTTGGTGAGTTATTGCTGACCCGAATTTAACAGGGAAATGATAGAGTTGAGCAGAGAAGTTGTTTAATTGGCTTAGTCATGAAAATTATACAAATAGTAATGCGATAGAATTGGTTGTTCCTTGTGTTGTGTTCCTTGTTGCAAGTTGAGAAGTTGTCATATAATTCTGTAGTGCTGGCAGTTAAATTGATAATGGGATTAATTAACTGATTTTCAGTCAAAAATTACCGGATAATGAAATGATTGATTTTAGTACATTTTAGTGGGTGCATTATAAATTCTAGCTGCTGTGATCCTGGTTGTTGAGAATTACAAGCTGTGGAATATGTTGAATTGCCTCTAATTATTGGTAAGAATTTAAGTTGTAGGCCTATGGCCAATGCTGATTTGCTGTTGTGCTGATTGATGTAATTATCAGTGTTGTTATTATGATGTTTATGATGGATCACATGGCATAGCATATTAAGCAGGCCTGGGTTGGCAAAATATTAAGTTGGCCTGGATTGGCAAAAACATTAAGCGGAAGGCTTATGCCTTGTTGACGTCAATATTAATTGGCAAATTTTTAAGCTGGGAGTTCTGCTCCAATGGTACCACATGCATGTGCATTTTTAGTCGCATTTCATGTTGTATCGTTGTTGTTGTGTTGTTAATTGAATGTGATTTTAAGTTGTTATTGCGTTGTGGATTAATATTGATTTCAAGGTTGTTGTGTTGCTGATTTATGTTGATTGAGACGTTGTCGTTGTGTTGTGGATTTATGTTGTCTAAACAGTTGTGAAGTGGTGATTTTACAATCTGATCTAATATATTATTTATCATATATCCGATTATATGGTTCGATATCTCACCCCTTCTATGGTTGGTGATGGTTTATACGTCATCCTGCAGGTAATCCAGAGGGAAGGCTATCTACCTTCATTAGTTCGAGTCGGTGTCGTCGCTCTGATACGTAGCACTCGGGGGGGGAGGGATGAACACTTGTTTTCTTTAGTGTCAATTTTATTATGTTTTTTATTTTTAAGTTGTTTTCATTAAAGACTTGATGTCTTAGAGTTGTTTTGGATCAAACAAGCTGTCATGGTATTTCAGCTGAATCTATGAATCCGCTGCGTATTAGTAAAGTTGTTCTGTGACAAAGACTGAATTATGTTCATCTAAATATTAAGTGTTATGTATCCATGTTCAGGAGGTAAATGCCGTTGTTTTTAAGTTGAAAATGTGACATCCTGTTTATGTTGAAATTTTATTACTCTGATTTTATTAAATATTCGCCGGGTAGAAAATGGGGTGTTACAACATTGCACGGGGACATAGAGGCTGCCCGCAGATGTTTCGAAGCAGCGACCCGGGGACAAAACCAGATCGATGCAGCATCCAAAGCAGCTAAGCGGGCACGGGAGGAGGATCATGCATCCGAAGATGGCCAACTGGACATGAAGCCGGCACTCCCTGTACACTCTATCGACCTTGACAGCCGAATTTCAGAGGAAGGCGAGGAAGATAGCAGTGAAGGTGCGACGACCAGTTCCTCCATGTCAGCCCTCACGTGTCGCTCCCAGGATTTTCATCCAGGTACAAACGCGAGAGTGGCGTAGAAAAACAGAGTCACCAGCCGTGTAAATTTATCCCAAGAGAGGGAAAAGGAACACCGCATAAACCTGAGGGAGAGGGAAAGGAATGGTCATCGCAACCATAACCTGGGTTCGGGAGTCGGTTACGCGAGGGGAAGGTGCTAGCACCCTACGCGTCCATCGTACTCGATGGGATCCACGCTTGTTGTCTATTCTAAGGGTGAGTTATCCTATCATCTATGGATGGACTAAAACGAGGAAAGGGGAAGACAAAGACAGACTCGGTAGGACGTCGACGTCCTAGGCCTACGTACCCCCTTTGTGCAATGGGGAATTCAGAGTCAACGTAGTTCGGACCAAGTTCTTTTTGTGTTTTTTATGAGCGACGCTAAGTTCGCGTCCGGCAGTTAGGGTCGATGCCTGTTTGCGACTCAGACGGAAAGTAACGTGCCCTTTTTGAAAATAGCCTTTAGTTTGACAATCCCGAAGGACAAAAAGGTTTGAAGTTTGTTTGTATTTTTTTAGGACAGAAGTGACTTGAGTTAGTTCATAACTTGCATTGCACCAAAGTCTAGGGCACAGGGGCGAATACTTAACGCATCGTCCCAAGACAGGACGCTCGCTAAGCACTCTAGAAAGATGAGAGGAAGCCCCTCATTTCTCATTCCCCACGCTTAAGGCTCGTGCGCAATACAATTTATCCTTATTAAATGTTTTCAAGAAATTTTGAGATGAGAAGAGAGAAGACACAAAGGAAACTCTAAAGGGTAACTAAGAGTCCTAATGTTATCATGCATGGGTGACCTACGGTTAGTGAGGTTTGACGACGACCTAAGCCTAAAGAAAAGAAAAGATGAGAGAAGGAATGAGTAAGGGTGAATATGGATGATTATCCACACCCTCAAATAACTTACCTCGGTCCCTGCATAAAAGGTTAGTACGAAACAGACATACGTAATATTAAGGCAAATGAAAACCAAAAAATGACATATAATAATGATTAAATGACCTATAACAATCCAAACATGAATTAAGAAGTCAAGGACACAAACCCAAAACAATGGCACAAGTGCCCCTCCAAACAAAAAAACTCAGGCATGATCAGAAATATGCATACAAGAAAATCTCACATGAAAACAATCAAATAATTAGCAAATCATCTTCTAAAATCAACAAATTAATTATCAACATTTCTCAACCAGAGACGAACAACATATCAAAAACTCCTGCAAAAATTCAAAATGTAAGTCACACAAACAATTATGCAAAGTTCAGATGAGAAATATGGTTCAATATGTAAAAAGGAGGACTAAAATGCAATATGAAATGATTTAAAAAATGATAGAAAAATATTTTAATGCAATTCAATGTGTTGGTGAAATGATGCAAAAGGAATGAGTTCAAAATAGTTTGTGGATGCAAAGAACAAAATTCTACAAATTTAGGTATGCATGATATGAATGATTCAAAAAGAAAATAAACAAATGATTATTTCAGATGATAAAAATAAAGTAAAAATAAAAAATAAAATTTTATAAAATGATAAATATGATGCATGAATTTTTTTCGTAATTTTTTAATGCAATAAACTATTTTTAATAATTAAAAATGAAAAGGTAATAAATTAATAAAAATAAAAATATGAAATGAGCATGGGGGTGCGTATAGCAAGCATGCACGTTGAAAATGGAAATGGATCTAAGTAGAGGGGTGCAGATAGGAAGTCCAAATAAAAAACCCATCAGAAAAAATAAAAATAAAAAAAGGTCCACGTGTGGACTTCAGTCAACACAGGTGACTGCATACCTGCCCTTGGATGAATCTTGCGCCTCACGTTGAGTCAAACCAAATGCAAGGTAATTATGATAAAGGGCCATGATTAAAAATACATCGTAACACACAAACACACGCGCATACAAATTTGTTCAGCATACCATACTCTCCCACGTGCCTGGCACATGGCTTCATTAATTTGTTGGCACAATAATGGCCACATGATGGATCAGACGACCAGGGTTAGTCAACCAAAAACAAAAATCAACATGATGCGTGGCTTGGATTTGAGGGTGCACTATAATACCTGTGGGTGAGCAAACACATAAACCATAATATAAAAACAAATTTTTAAAACACATGGCGCATGGTGGACCGTTGGATCACAAGAATGAATGGTGAGGATTGCGTCTTCCTCGTGGAAACCCTTGGCCGGCCGGAGACATTACTAGACGCCGGAGCCCTAGCTCCGGTCGTCATCTCCGGTGAGCAGCACCCTAAAAAACTCCAGAAATGGCATGCGAATATACTATTTTGATTAGAAAAATGTGAGGATCAATAATATCATCTAAAAAATCACAAACAATGCATAAATAAAGAGAATCGAAAGCAACAAGGTTAGGGTTCAAAACTTAGAACTCACGATACAAGCAAACCACACGTCCAATTTCAAAGATAACTATATCAGGATGATCAGTGGGCATCACACCTCAATATGCATATCAAAAAGAGGAGTTTTATGATCATGAAAATCATCACTAACCTGAGATGGTGCAACACGTACTTCCACTGTTAGCTTCAAAGGGTGGTTGGTTCGTGCTCTAGAGATCCCAAGAAAGAATATTGTGGAAGAACCTTTGGAAAAAACCTTGTGGATTGAGAGATTCAATGAGAAAAAGTTTTAGGGTTCAAGCTTTCTCCTCCTCCAAATATCACGTGTCTCTACCCTAACCAGTGCATGAATGAGTTTAAATACATTAGGGTTTTTCACTGATCAGCATTTGGGCCTTGGTAATTCTTTGTTTAATGAGTTTTGGGCAATTTTGGAAAATCACATAATGTGAGATACACCTCCTTCCATGCATGGATATCCAAATATTTCATGATGGATCACTTATGTTTGAATTTCTAACCACACCTGAATTTGATTTGGGCCTTGAGACATTTTGGTTCATGAGTTTTCAATGACTTGGCAATTTTGAATAATGGAGAATAAGTGATAAATACACCATGGATTCACTTGATTCAAAGGCCTAAAATGATCCTTGAGGAGTGTCCTTTGATGTTAGCACGTGACATGAAGCAATGGAATTAATTATAGGTCACTATGCCAAAGTTGTGAAAATAGAATCATGAGAAACCCTAAAAAACCACTTTGCCTTCTTTTGATCATAACTTGAGTTTCACAAATGATATGGAGACCCACTAGTACTTGTTGGAAAGAGGAGAAAAAGATCTTCAACTTTCATGTTGGAGAAAAATTTATTTGAAGCTTCTTTGATGATGAAAAGTCAAGTTGAATGTGGTGTAGGAACTTGCCAAAAAAGGAAACTTTCAAATTATAGGTCATTTCCATATTTAGTAACTTTTGCACCAACCCTTGATTCTTGATAAATGGCATGAAACTTGACCCTTGAAGACCATATGAGGATGTGAGACCTTGAAAACCCTGGAGAGAACCTCAAGATTCCACAGTTGACTTCCCCTCTCACTGTTGACTTTTACCCAATTCACCTGATTCCCAATCCATTGGCCAATTGAATCTCTCCTGAATCAAACTGATGGACAATCTTCTATTCCTAGATACATAGGGACTCAAGGAATACCATGGAATCAAGTCTTGCCTAAAAAATCAGAAATAAACTGACTTTATAGCAAACCCTAATTTAGGTATCCTCAGTCTAGGAGGAAATAACACAGTTTCCAAATCCAAATTCCTCTAAATATGATATGTATCCTCTCAACAAAGATAAGATATGCCATTTGGTGGTGATAAAAAACCCAAGAAACTTGCCCATTGGAGCAATAAACCCAAGAATCTCAAAACCCTAATTTCTGCACTGGTTAGGAGAAAGTGATCCTCTTGAACTCTCTTGGACAATACAAGGACTCTTGCTTGAAGAACATCTTCTCCTCTTGAACTTGCCTCAGGCACCTTGACCGCATGCTAAGAACCAATGATATGCACACATGATAATGCAAAAATGAAATGAAACATAAGCCAGTTAGTACTAAAGTAAGGAGGGCAAATTTTGGGGTGCAACAGCTGCCCCTATTCAATCAACTTGGTCCTGAGGGTATGATATCGACGGCTTTCAGACAATCAGGATGCAAGGAGATTGAATACCAAAGAACCCGGAAATTTGCAATCCCCCACTGGAGAATTAGCCATAAATGCTGTACTGTCACAACACAGACGAGTGCTAGCTATGCTGGGCATAAAGTGAAACAAACTCTCCCAAGGTACGTCATCTCTGCTGATAAAGAGAACTGACAAAGGAATCTCGAAATACGCCATCCCTGCTGATAAAGGGAACTGACGAAAAGAATCTTCAAAAGATTGCTATCCCTGCTGACAAAGAGAACTAGCAAAATAAATGCCATCCCTGCTGATAAAGGGAACTGACGAAGGAAAATATTCAAAAGATTGCTATCTCTGCTGATAAAGAGAACTAGCAAAACAAATGTCATCCATGCTGATAAAGGGAACTGACGAAGAAGATCTCCAAAAGATTGCCATCTCTGCTGATAAAGAGAACTAGCAAAATAAATGCCATCCCTGCTGATAAAGGGAACTGACGAAGAAAATATCCAAAAGATTGCTATCTCTGCTAATAAAGGGAACTAACAAAAGCCATCCCTGCTGATAAAGGGAACTGACGAAGAAAATATCCAAAAGATTGTTATCTCTGCTGATAAAGAGAACTAGCAAAACAAAAGCCATCCCTGCTGATAAAGGGAACTGACGAAAGAAAATCTCCAAAAGATTGCTATCTCTGCTGATAAAGAGGACTAACAAAATAAATGTCATCCCTGCTGATAAAGGGAACTGACGAAGAAAATCTTTAAAAGATTGCTATCTCTGCTGTTAAAGAGAACTAGCAAAATAAATGCCATCCCTGCTGATAAAGGGAACTGACGAAGAAAATCTTCAAAAGACTGCTATCTCTGCTGATAAAGAGAACTAGCAAAATAAATGCCATCCCTGTTGATAAAGGGAACTGACGAAGAAAATCTTCGAAAGATTGCTATCTCTGCTGATAAAGAGAACTAGCAAAATAAATGCCATCCCTGCTGGTAAAGGGAACTGACGAAGAAAATCTTCAAAAGAGTGTTATCTCTGCTGATAAAGAGAACTAGCAAAACAAATGTCATCCCTACTGATAAAGGGAACTAACGAAAGAAAATCTTCAAAATATTGCTATCTCTGCTGATAAAGAGAACTAGCAAAATAAATGCCATCCTTGCTGATAAAGGGAATTAACGAAAGAAATCTTCAAAAGATTACTATCTCTACTGATAAAGAGAACTAGCAAAATAAATGCCATCCCTGCTGATAAAGGGAACTGACGAAAGAAATCTTCAAAAGATTGCTATCTCTGCTGATAAAGAGAACTAGCAAAATAAATGCCATCCCTGCTGATAATGGGAACTGACGAAAGAAATCTTCAAAAGATTGTTATCTCTGCTGATAAAGAGAACTAGCAAAACAAATGTCATCCCTACTGATAAAGGGAACTAACGAAAGAAAATCTTCAAAAGATTGCTATCTCTGCTGATAAAGAGAACTAGCAAAATAAATGCCATCCCTGCTGATAAAGGGAACTGACGAAAGAAATCTTCAAAAAATTGCTATCTCTGCTGATAAAGAGAACTAGCAAAACAAATGCCATCCCTGCTGAGAAAGGGAAACTGGCCAGCAAAATATGTCAAGCAAGAGCTGAATACCAGGCGAGAACTGGATTTCACTAAAGAGAAAGGCCAAACCAAGGCAAACTTCTAACGGACTCACGGTCCACAGATAAGATGACTCCACTGGGGAAAGGAGAAGTCTAAATAAAAGACTCTGCCAGGGAGCACGAATATGAGGAACGCATCCCTCCAAAATCTCCTGAGTCATGCCATCTCTGCTGAGAAAGAGAACTGGCAAAGAAACTATCAAACCTGGCTTATGCTTCGAATGCAAATGTTTGAATAGTGGCCTAATGCTCCATACGAAATAGAAATGCTACGCGTTTGAGGATGCAATGCAAATGCTCATGATATGCAAAAAGGGTCCCTCCAGCAAAATAAATGCCGGAGAGAAAAGACCAATTCAGCTGGGGATGACAAAAAAAATTTGTCCTCTGAATCCAGGAACTCTGCTGAGAAGGGTCATACTGATCGGCTCTTCAGATCAACAATCTTTTGCTGGGGATGAAATCCCGAAAGAACTACCGGGGGCCACACCTGCCTTTCACTGAAGGTAACATCCAAGACCTGAGATTTCTCCTCTGCTGGGGAAGTTGAGAATGAATGCCAATAACGGAACCGAAAGTCTGTTACTGGGGATTGCCAATAACAGATGGGCTTAGGACCTGCTGGGGATGCCAGCCCATAATACCATCCTGCTTGGGGAAAACAGTCCATAATACCATCCTGCTTGGGGATACTACTGAACTTAGCCTGCTGGTGGGGAGAATGGCTTTACTCCCACCTTGCTGGGGATTAGAATATGACATCGTCGGTGAAAGCACGTTTCCTGACTAGATGGGGAAGTGAAAACCCTGATTCTGTGGGGAGATAACGTCTTGATTCAGAGAAAATACTTTCCAGGTCTCCTGCTGGGGAAAGTCTGCTTTGCTGAGGAAAGTTTGCCCTGCTGTGGAAGGAGTAATCTCAATGCTAGGGAAAGCAAACTGCTGGGAAAGTACAATCCTGTTGCCCTGCAGCCTGACTTGTCTTTATGGTCATAAACGGTTCTTTGAACTTTTCACTTGCCCCAGACCACCAGGTCTAATGGAAGAAATCGTCTCAAGAGGATTTTATAGAAGATCGGGCGTTCGCGCTGCCCCAGGGTCTTCAAACTCTTGGAGAGATTTATCATATCTCGACATAACTGCCCCAGTCTTCATAACCCATGAAGTACATTACCTCGAAAGGGATTGTAATGACTTGAAAATACTCTGCCTCAGTATTCTGAACTTCGAAGAGGTGTTTTCAATTAACCATTTTCAGGAGTGGACAATCTCCCACGCTCTAGAGGTGGTCTGTCCCAATATGAGCTTTGAAGTGACTTTGCCCATGTTCTTAGAATGAATGCCTCAGAATAACTGAATTTTGGAGAGATTTCTCAACGTGACTGCCCCAGATTGGCTGCATCTTAACACGACTTACTGGGGAGAGCCCACTCTACACTGAGTTTCTTGGCAGCATGCCCTTTGATATGATTGTCCTTCAGGATTTTCAAGCATCCCAACTAGGCAGGATCAGGCTTATTGACTGACGTTCACTGTGTAAGCTGCATTGATGCTTAGGCATATGTAGGCAAGCAGAACAAGTTATTTATGAGAATGATCATTCTAATGCAACAAATATGTTAACCTTGAAGTTTTTATTGAAAATGCGTCGCCGAGCCTTGTGACCGAATCACTAGCTCGGATGCGACCTTGATTTTTGAATGGCAAAACAATGCGCACATGCAATACCAACAAATCTTATTAGCACAACTCATAGGAGTCAGGAACGCTGTCCTGTTAAAGTACGTTTTTGAAATAAACCCTATTTCAATTAGGACTTTTAAGGGTTGTAACGTGGTCTGATTCACGGTTTCAGAAAAAAGGATTTATGGCTCAAAATTTATCGGTGCCCACCCACTCTTCGTGATGTTCTCCAGTCCTATGTTCAGTTAATCCGACACAAACGCTCATCTCTCAAAAGGTTTACGATCTTTAAGGGACCCATGCCACTAATGGTTTGGCGCCCAAGGATGTTTTGGAGTGACTGTTACCCCCCTTTTATCTTTTGTGTCTGTAATCACACGAATTTGTTCTTATCGGGGATTTTCTTTTGTAATCCTTTTTGTTTTTCGCTTTTTCTTTCTTTTGCTTTTCGATCCCTAATTTTTTTTGCCTGGACTGAGTTTTTTCGATTTTTAAGTGCAGCGGGATGCCCTAACTTTTTCCTAAGTCACTTGTTTTCAAGTTTCGACTTAGCGGGCTTTTCCTTTTTTATTCCCCCTTTTGAACAAAGCGTGTGACATTGGTTGTCTTACTTGCTTGAAAGGGTCGTGACTGACTCACTCCTTGATTGTTGATGGATAACCATTGTGGTTTAACATCTCTTGACCTCTTGACGGTGGGATAGAAGGCAATGGGTCCTCGGATGCACACTCTCCTTGAAATTTGAACGCTCGGTCAAACTAACTGACGCCTACCCTGCCCCTGGGTTAAGTATGAGGGTTTTTTCGTACGAAAGAAGCTCCTACTCCAAGGCTCAAAGGGGTTAACGAAAGTTTATCTCCTTATCTCTCCAGTGTTTAGGGGTTTAAAACAATGCATGTACATCCTCAACAGGGTTCTATCCTTGAACATACCACCAGAGATTTTGTGTTTTCGTCTCATCATCCTCCCTCAAGAGTTCTAAACAAGAAAATTGGTATTGCAGTGCATATGAACATTTAAGAGTGAACACGAATGGATTACTTCAAGAAAAACATACTCATTGCATTAATATCATCATAAAAAAACAAACAAGTCTTACATGCATACGATGCTTTAACAAGAAATGAAAAACTACAAATGAAAGTGCAGTAAAGAAACTGATGACTGCCGCTGTTGAGAAGACTTGACTCCGCTTGGACTACTGGCTTTAGGAGACGACCCTTGAAGTCTTCAAACAGATGAGAGGTCGACATGCTGAAACCAAGTCTCCTTCTGGAAATGATATGTACCCTTTGTCAATCAATTGTTGCACTTTGGCTTGGAAGGCTTTGCAATCTTCGGTTGAGTGCTCCATAGATCCTCCATGATATCCACATTGCACATGGGGATTGTACCCCGGAGGGTATGGTTCTGGAACAGGCTTCAGAGTCTTAGGCTCCACCAATGAGTTTCGAACCAGGTGTGGAAAGAGTTGACTGTACGACATGGGAACTGGATGAAGAGGAGCATTCCTTCTTTCCAAGTTGTTGCGCGACCTATGCTGATTCTGACGCTGATACTTCTGTTGTTGATGCTGATTCGAGCGCATAATCTTTTCAGGCACTTTTCTCTTCAGACTTGGTCGAGGCGTAGGCAGCATTTGCGGATGTGGGGATTCTAAGACCAAGGGCTGCAAGAAATGCCCCTGACCTGATGTGGCTTTGGGAGAAGCAACGGGGATACCCACTTCTTTTTCAACAGCTAGAGTGGGACCACCTTGTATGTTTGCGCCGCTCGGTGTGAATTCAATTTTCCTCGAATCAATCAGATCCTGGACAGCGTGCTGAAGGGCCCTACATTTCTCCACAGCATGCCTTGGTGCCCCAGAATGGAAATGACAATGGGCTCTTGCATCATAGCCTAGTGGAGGATTACCAGTGAGAGGAGCCAAAGTCCTTTTCTGTACCAGTTACAACTGAAGGAGATGCTGTATGGCATAGGGAGCGGATGAAAAACTCTTTCAGACTTCTCCTGTCTCTGTGTACACTTTTTATTCTTAGGCTTATCTTAGGAGACACGACCTGGTTGCGGTTGGGAAAGTCCTGGAACTTCAGCTTGTGGAAGAGATTCACGAGGCAATCCACGATCAAATCCCAAAGAGATGGGAGGAGCAAGGACCTCTGTTGTGGAAGCGAGCACATGACTGTTTTCCTTCTTTAGCACTATTTTCAAGATTTTCATGACCAAACCCATCTGAGTCTTCATCTGATTGACCTCCTCTCTCAGCATCTTCTGGTCTTGCATGAGAGTTTGCATATTCCCCATAAGCTGCCCCATTTGGCCTCGCATTTCCCTCAACTCAGCTTGAACTTGCTCCATGATCAACTCTTGAATGGCCTGAGGATTTAAGTCTGTAATTCTGAAGAAAACCAGATCAAAATAAGAATAACCAGCCTTGAACACCTGTTATGCACAATGATTATGCAAAATGATTATGAATATGCAAATGCAAATGAACATGTTTGAATATCCGCAGGGAGATCCACCCCTTGATTCCAGTTTAACAACAAGATAGAACGGAACTTCTGCTCATATTTTAAGAAAACCAGAGGAAAACCAAATGTCAACAATCACAAATCCAAGATAACAAGTCTGAACACAATAATCATAGATCCCAGCCAACAAGCCTGGCGGTGGTCCAAACAATGAAAGAAAATAGAAAACTACAGCATATCATCAAAGTCCACAAGTGTCAATCCCCCCATCCATTATGCTTTTTGCTCCAGTCTTGAATTTCCTTGAACAGCTTTCTGGTGTCGGGATGCTTCGGTCTCTGAATTAGCTCTTGAATGAGAACGTCTCTCCTATGCATGATCCCCTCCAAGTATCGGCAATGTAACTCCCAAGCGTCTTCTCCAGAAACATCATCCATGCTAGGTCCCTCATGTCTAGATCTCTTCACTTCAGCTTGGATCTTTAGTTCCTCTATGGAGGCTATGGCTTCATTGAGTCGACCCTCGACTACTTGTCTCTGGAATATCCCTGATAAGATTTCAGCGTCTTTCTTCTTGAGCTTCAACTTCAACTCATCAATCTGAGCTAGATAGCCGTCTTCCTTTTGCTTATTCTCAGCCATTGCAGTTTCTCGGTGATCATTGAACCTGTGAATTTTCAACAAAGCCTTGTTCAATTCCTCCTTCTTAGACTCGAGAACCTTACTGATACCATCTAGAGCTTGTTTCATACTTTGTCTGGATGTGACCATGTCAGCTAGCTCTTTTTCTGCCTTAGCAAGAAGCTCTGTCTTCAACTTGGCGGTATGAACAGCTTCACCCCGCTCACGTTTCAACTGATAAATCTCCCTTAGTAGCTCATTGTTTTCTTCTCGCAGCCTTTCCTTTTCGGCCCATAACTTGTCAAACTTCTCTATCTCAATTGTGGTAGGAGGCTCGATCATCAAGGGATACAAAGGTGGTTCCACCGGGAAGGGAAGAAGCTCCTCTTCTGCTCTCTTCTTAATCCATTCTTTATAGGAAGGGAAAGCCGGGTTGTTACATTTCCCGAATGAAGTTTTTCCCTTCTTGGTCATCTGCTTCCAAGCATTCACAATCTTCCTTATCGTCTCTTGATCCTCAATACCATTGAAGAATAAGGACTCTTTGACATCTCGCTCTTCAGGTGGACCTTTCAAAGGATAACCAAACTGCCTGATAACAAGGGAAGGATTATAGTTAATTCCACCTCTTCTCCCTATCAAGGGTACATTAGGGAATTCTCTGCACTTGCAAATAATCTCTATTCCTAGCAAATCACGGTTGAACCAGACAATGTTGTCAGTAGTCAAGCCCATTAACCTCTTTGACCACTTCAGAGAATCTTTCGTATCAACAAAGGCGCTAGTTTCGGGGAGGTAGCTCAGAAACCAAGTAGATAAGAGCGCTGGACAACAACTTACGGTTTTTCCCCGCCTATTTTCATTCTTGTAATGGACTGAGTGATACACATCACCTAGCAAGGTAGGTATAGGATTCTTTGAAATAAAGATTCTGACAGCATGCATATCCACCAGATCAGGAACATTGGGAAACAGGACAATCCCATAGATGCACATGGCCAGAATAGCTTGGAAAGCAGTCTAATTCTTCTCTTTAGCATGTATGCAAGCTTTATTAAACAAGAACTTCAATAAGAAACCCTTAGCTCCTTGTTTTTCCTCAATATTACTGCTCAGAACGGATTCACCAATATGAAGAGCAATAGCCATTTCCTTTATCTCGGGGTGTTCCTCAGAAAATAATACTATGTTATACCTGATGGGGATTCCCAAAATAAATGAGAACTCCTCCAACGTCGGGGCCAAGATGTAGTCTGGGAAAGTGAAGCAACGCAAAGACGGATCGTAAAACTGAAGAAGTGTATGAATGACATCCTTCTCATACTTGGAGATATTGTAAACAAACTTCAGAAGTCTCCCATACCCTCCACTGAACTCTGTACGAACTCCGGGACCAGCCATACTAATCAGCTTGTGAATCAATGTCAAGGTCGGATCTGGGAACGAATAGGCAATAGTCTTCTTTCTCTGGACTTCCATGCCAAGGTAACTTCAGAAAACCGGAATCAAGAGTAAGATGCAAGCCCTGAAAAATGTCAAACATGTCAGAATGCAAGAAAAATGATATGCTCATGCAAACATGGGGTCAAGGCAACACTGCTGGATGTGCTGTACTGTTAACTGAACGAGAACCACAACCCAGAAATCCAGAATTCCAAAATACCGAACCACTGAGATAACCAGGAACCCAGATAATCAAACACCGATGAGAAATCTAGAAAACCGGGTAGGTTTAAGGTTTCGGTTACCTGCAAACCTGCAAACGGCCATCCCCTCTCACGTGTGGGTACTAGGATGTTCAGTATCCCGGGCTCTCAGGTCGTGAAATGATGATACGTTCACCATTTCTGGTTTGGCATCATCATCAATCGAGGAGGCCTCAACTGATTCTCCAAAACGGAAGGTCCTCAGCTTCTGGCACTGAGGTCGAGAAACAATAGTACATTCATCCCTCGGGGTACAGTACTATCGTCAATCGAGGAGTGCCTCCACTCATTCTCTTCAAAAGATATGGGACATCCTATGCGAGTTCCAAAGTGGGCCCTCGGGTGCGAATGGGTTTGCCACAGGATGTGGTCTGCTAGTGTCACCACTAAAGAGGGATGTTTCTACTAAGGTCCTCGATGATCGGTCACCAGAGTCGACAGCTCTCTAGATCGACATCCCAATATGCGCAAGACACACACGTTAGAATACGTCCCAAGATAGCCTCGTCTGGTTGTGAATTTCGTGAACACACAAACGTACCAAGCGGGTACGTAGGTCCCACTACTTTCCACTCTAGTCCTAGGGTGTACTCAAGCCTGGGTATTGGGCTTATCTCTCAGAACAACCCAACCTGCAAAACAGAAACAGCCAGCACAACACAGCAGTATCCAGTATGACAGCAATAAGGATGAAATGCAATGCAGAAAATGCGGTAAAAATAAAATACAACAAATAAAGCAAAACAAAAACAAAAACACCCAAAGAGAACAAATACAAGCAAGCGCTAGGATTGACTCGCTTAGGGGTGGACCAGTATAGGTCAACCAGAGTCCCCAGCAGAGTCGCCAGCTGTCGCTCCCAGGATTTTCATCCAGGTACAAACGCGAGAGCGGCGCGGAAAAACAGAGTCGTCAGCCGTGTAAATTTATCCCAAGAGAGGGAAAGGGAACACCACATAAACCTGAGGGAGAGGGAAAGGAATGGTCATCGCAACCATAACCTGGGTTCGGGAGTCGGTTACGCGAGGGGAAGGTGCTAGCACCCCACGCGTCCATCGTACTCGATGGGATCCACGCTTGTTGTCTATTCTAAGGGTGAGTTATCCTATCATCTATGGCTGTACTAAAATGAGGAAAGGGGAAGACAAAGACAGACTCGGTAGGACGTCGACGTCCTAGGCCTACGTACCCCCTTTGTGCAATGGGGAATTCAGAGTCAACGTAGTTCGGACCAAGTTCTTTTTGTGTTTTTTATGAGCGACGCTAAGTTCGCGTCCGGCAGTTAGGGTCGATGCCTGTTTGCGACTCAGACGGAAAGTAACGTGCCCTTTTTGAAAATAGCCTTTAGTTTGACAATCCCGAAGGACAAAAAGGTTTGAAGTTTGTTTGTATTTTTTTAGGACAGAAGTGACTTGAGTTAGTTCATAACTTGCATTGCACAAAAGTCTAGGGCACAGGGGCGAATACTTAACGCATCGTCCCAAGACAGGACGCTCGCTATGCACTCTAGAAAGATGAGAGGAAGCCCTTCATTTCTCATTCCCCACGGTTAAGGCTCGTGCGCAATACAATTTATCCTTATTAAATGTTTTTAAGAAATTTTGAGATGAGAAGAGAGAAGACACAAAGGAAACTCTAAAGGGAAACTAAGAGTCCTAATGTTATCATGCATGGGTGACCTACGGTTAGTGAGGTTTGACGACGACCTAAGCCTAAAGAAAAGAAAAGATGAGAGAAGGAATGAGTAAGGGTGAATATGGATGATTATCCACACCCTCAAATAACTTACCTCGGTCCCTGCATAAAAGGTTAGTACGAAACAGACATACGTAATATTAAGGCAAATGAAAACCAAACAATGACATAGAATAATGATTAAATGACCTATAAAAATCCAAACATGAATTAAGAAGTCAAGGACACAAACCCAAAACAATGGCACAAGTGCCCCCCCAAACAAAAAAAACTCAGGCATGATCAGAAATATGCATACAAGAAAATCTCACATGAAAACAATCAAATAATTAGCAAAACATCTTCTAAAATCACCAAATTAATTATCAACATTGCTCAACCAGAGACAAACAACATATCAAAAACTCCTACAAAAATTCAAAATGTAAGTCACACAAACAATTATGCAAAGTTCAGATGAGAAATATGGTTCAATATGCAAAAAGGAGGACTAAAATGCAAAATGAAATGATTTAAAAAATGATAGAAAAATATTTTAATGCAATTCAATGTGTTGGTGAAATGACGCAAAAGGAATGAGTTCAAAATAGTTTGTGGATGCAGAGAACAAAATTCTACAAATTTAGGTATGCATGATATGAATGATTCAAAAAGAAAATAAACAAATGATTATTTCAGATGATAAAAATAAAGTAAAAATAAAAAATAAAATTTGGTAAAATTTTATAAAATGATAAATATGATGCATGAATTTTTTGGTAATTCTTTAATGCAATAAACTATTTTTAATAATTAAAAATGAAAAGGTAATAAATTAATAAAAATAAAAATATGAAATGAGCATGGGGGGTGCGTATAGCAAGCATGCACGTTGAAAATGGAAATGGATCTAAGTAGAGGGGTGCGGATAGGAAGTCCAAATCAAAAACCCATCAGAAAAAAAATAAAATAAAAAAAGGTCCACGTGTGGACTTCAGTCAACACAGTTGACTGCATACCTGCCCTTGGATGAATCTTGCGCCTCACGTTGAGTCAAACCAATTACATGGTAATTATGATAAAGGGCCATGATTAAAAATACACCGTAACACACAAACACACGCGCATACAAAATTGTTCAGCATACCATACTCTCCCACGTGCCTGGCACATGGCTTCATTAATTTGTTGGCACAATAATGGCCACATGATGGATCAGACGACCAGGGTTAGTCAACCAAAAACCAAAATCAACATGATGCGTGGCTTGGATTTGAGGGTGCACTATAATACCTGTGGGTGAGCAAACACATAAACCATAATATAAAAACAAATTTTTAAAACACATGGCGCATGGTGGACCGTTGGATCACAAGAATGAATGGTGAGGATTGTGTCTTCCTCGTGGAAACCCTTGGCCGGCCGGAGACATTACCAGACGCCGGAGCCCTAGCTCCAGTCGTCATCTCCGGTGAGCACCACCCTAAAAAACTCCAGAAATGGCATGCGAATATACTATTTTGATCAGAAAAATGTGAGGATCAATAATATCATCTCAAAAATCACAAACAATGCATAAATAAAGAGAATCGAAAGCAACAAGGTTAGGGTTCAAAACTTAGAACTCACGATACAAGCAAACCACACGTCCAATTTCAAAGATAAATATATCAGGATGATCAGTGGGCATCACAAGTCAATATGCATATCAAAAAGAGGAGTTTTATGATCATGAAGACCATCACTAACCTGAGATGGTGCAACACGTACTTCCACTGTTAGCTTCAAAGGGTGGTTGGTTCGTGCTCTAGAGATCCCAAGAAAGAAGATTGTGGAAGAACCTTTGGAAAAAACCTTGTGGATTGAGAGATTCAATGAGAAAAAGTTTTAGGGTTCAAGCTTTCTCCTCCTCCAAATATCACGTGTCTCTACCATAACCAGTGCATGAATGAGTTTAAATACATTAGGGTTTTTCACTGATCAGCATTTGGGCCTTGGTAATTCTTTGTTTAATGAGTTTTAGGCAATTTTGGAAAATCACATAATGTGAGATACACCTCCTTCCATGCATAGATATCCAAATATTTCATGATGGATCACTTATGTTTGAATTGCTAACCACACCTGAATTTGATTTGGGCCTTGAGACATTTTGGTTCATGAGTTTTCAATGACTTGGCAATTTTGAATAATGGAGAATAAGTGATAAATACACCATGGATTCACTTGATTCAAAGGCCTAAAATGATCCTTGAGGAGTGTCCTTTGATGTTAGCACGTGACATGAAGCAATGGAATTAATTATAGGTCACTATGCCAAAGTTGTGAAAATAGAATCATGAGAAACCCTAAAAAACCACTTTGCCTTCTTTTGATCATAACTTGAGTTTCACAAATGATATGGAGACCCACTAGTACTTGTTGGAAAGAGGAGAAAAAGATCTTCAACTTTCATGTTGGAGAAAAATTCATTTGAAGCTTCTTTGATGATGAAAAGTCAAGTTGAATGTGATGTAGGAACTTGCCCAAAAAGGAAACTTTCAAATTATAGGTCATTTCCATATTTAGTAACTTTTGCACCAACCCTTGATTCTTGATAAATGGCATGAAACTTGACCCTTGAAGACCATATGAGGATGTGAGACCTTGAAAACCCTGGAGAGAACCTCAAGATTCCACAGTTGACTTCCCCTCTCACTGTTGACTTTTACCCAATTCACCTGATTCCCAATCCATTGGCCAATTGAATCTCTCCTGAATCAAACTGATGGACAATCTTCCATTCCTAGATACCTAGGGACTCAAGGATACCATGGAATCAAGTCTTGCCTAAAAAATCAGAAATAAACTGACTTTATAGCAAACCCTAATTTAGGTATCCTCAGTCTAGGAGGAAATAACACAGTCTCCAAATCCAAATTCCTCTGAATATGATATGTATCCTCTCCAACAAAGATAAGATATGCCATTTTGTGGTGATCCAAGAAACTTGCCCATTGGAGCAATAAACCCAAGAATCTCAAAACCCTAATTTATGCACTGGTTAGGAGAGAGTGATCCTCTTGAACTCTCTTGGACAATACAAGGACTCTTGCTTGAAGAACATCTTCTCCTCTTGAACTTGCCTCAGGCACCTTAACCCCATGCTAAGAACCAATGATATGCACACATGATAATGCAAAAATGAAATGAAACATAAGCCAGTTAGTACTAAAGTAAGGAGGGCAAATTTTGGGGTGCAACATCATGCGACCAATTCCAGGAGGGGAGTTTGAAGTCATCGCCTTCAGCAATAACCCCAACAGAGGGGTGAAGATTGGTGCTGGACTGCCCGACGAGGTCAAGCAACAGTTGAAGAAGTGCCTGGACGACAATGCTGATCTGTTTGCTTGGAGTGCCGCAGACATGCCAGGCTTGGACCCGGAGACCGCATGCCACCATTTGACCATCGACCCAGCTGCCCGTACTGTCGCGCAGCGTAGGTGAAAACAATCTGACGAAAAGGCACGGGCTGCCGAAAAACTTGTACAAGACCTCTTAGAGGCGAAATTCATTTCGGAGGCCAGGTATACAACCTGGCTGTCCAATATTGTACTTGTTAAAAAGCATAGTAGAAAATGGCGCATGTGCATTGACTATACTGATCTCAATCGGGATTGCCCGAAAGATGCTTATCCCTTATCGAGCATAGACAAGCTCGTAGATAACTCCGCAAGTTTTAAACTTTTGTCCTTCATGGACGCCTATTCAGGGTACAATCAAATCCCTATGGCCGAAAAAGACAGGAGGTACACCGCGTTCATGACCTCCTCGGGGAACTATTACTACAATGTAATGCCCTTCAGTCTGAAAAATGTTGGGGCCACATACCAACGCATGATGAACAAGGTCTTTCGATCAGAGATCGGAGACAGCTCAAAGTTTACATGGACGATATGATCGTGAAATCCCAAGAGGAATCCGACCATACGGCCCATTTGCTAAAGGTCTTCGACCATGCCAGAAAGTGCAAAATGCGCTTTAATCCAGAAAAATGCACCTTCGGCGTGCGTGCGGGGAAGTTCCTCGGATTCTACCTCACCGAAAGGGGAATAGAGGCAAATCCAGACAAGTGTCGAGCATTCGCGGAATTTCCCACGCCCAGGTCGAAGAAATCCATCCAATCTCTCAACGGGATGCTCGCGTCACTTTCTCGTTTCGTGGCCAAGTCTGCTCAGCACACCCTGCCCTTCTTTAAACTCCTCAGAAAGGAGGCCAATTTCAAATGGACGGAGGAGTGCGAGCAAGCTCTGGCCCACCTTAAGAGAGCCCTGTCCGAACCCCCTGTGCTTTCGCGACCAGAATGCGGGGATACCTTGTACCTATATCTCTCTATTGCCAACGAAGCCATCAGCGCTGCACTCATCCGCGAAACAACGGACGGGCAAAAACCCATCTATTTCACCAGCAAGGCCCTGCAAGGGCCAGAAATCAGGTACGCGCAGATAGAGAAAGTCGCCCTTGCCCTCGTTACCATCGCGAGAAGACTCAGACACTACTTCCTGGCCCACACCATAGCAGTACGCACAGACCAACCCATCAGGCAGTTGCTTTGCCGACCAGACATGGCCGGCAGGATGCTCAAATGGTATCTAGAGTTATCAGAATTCGACATTCATTACGAGGGCAGGAAGGCACTCAAGGCACAAGTCCTGGCCGACTTCGTGGCGGAGATGACACCTCCATCATCCCCACCAAGTGGAACGCAGAGATGGACCATTTACATGGACAGGGCATCCAGCCCTTCAGGTAGCGGCGCAGGTATCATCCTCGAAAACGAGGAAGGAATACTGATTGAAGTATCTCTAGTCCTGTCCTTCCCTATGTCCAACAACCAAGCCGAATATGAGGCCTTCCTCGCGGGACTATGGTTGGAAAAAGACGTGGGCGCCAACGAGGTAAAGATTTACACAGATTCCCAGCTCGTAGCATCCCAAGTACTGGGAGAGTTTCAAGCAAAGAATGACCATCTAGTCGAAAATTTGACACTGGTGATGGAGAAAATCACCAAGTTTGACGCGTGGGAAGTCCAACACATTCCCCGCGAACGAAACACGCGGGCAGACGTCTTGTCCAAGCTGGCTAGCACCAGGAGGAAAGGCGGAAATAAATCCATCGTGCAAGAAATTCTCGCCCGACCCAGCATCGAGAAACCGTCGCAGCTGCCCGACGTCAACGCCATCGGGGACAGTCACTGTTGGATGACCCCTGTGTACGATTACCTCACCAAAGGGGAGCTGCCCGAGGATAGCAAGGAGGCCAGCGTGATGAAATAGCGAGCTTGCTCATACGTGCTGATTGGGGACAAACTTTACCGATGAGGATTTCCATCCCCTTCCTGAAATGTGTCGAGGAGAGCAAAGTCCCCGAAATCCTCCAAGAGATCCACGAGGGCATCAACGCGCAACATTTGGGAGGGAGATCATTGGCACGAAAAGCCCTGCGAGCAGGATACTATTGGCCGACCATGCAACACGACGCCAAAGAGCACTTCTAAAAGTGTGACCGGTGCCAGCGCCACGGGGACATGCACCTGGCACCCCCCAATGAGTTGAAGACTCTATCCTCGCTTTGGCCCTTCGCCTGGTGGGGGATGGACATACTTGGCCCCTTTACAATGGGGTCTTATCAAAACAAATTTTTGATCGTGGTCGTCGACTACTTCACCAAGTGGATTGAGGCCGAAGCCCGCGCCTAGATCACAACCTTCAACATACTCCGCTTCTACAAAAGGAACTACCTCGTGCGATTCAGGGTGCCTCAGGCCCTGGTGACCGACAATGGAACCCAGTTCATGGACAGGAAGTTCCAAGACTTCGTCGCCAAATTAGGCACGAAGCAACACTTCACCTCCGTCGAGCATCCCCAGACTAGCGGGCAAGCGGAGGCCGCGAACAGGGTAATCCTTCGTGGCCTAAAGCGAAGGCTGGGCGATGCCAAAAAGAGATGGGTCGAGGAGCTACATAGGGTGCTCTAGGCCTACAGAACAACACCACACTCCACCACCGAGGAAACCCCTTTCCTACTAGCTTACGGAACTGAGGCGGTGATACCGATGGAGATCAGAGAACCTTCCAGACGAACGGGGCCCCCCTTGACGAAGAGATGAACGACGGAGCCTTGAGAGAAGAGCTCGATATGGTCGAAGAGATACGGTCATGGGCAGCTCTCTGCGAAGTTTCGCTGAAACATCAAATAACCTTGCGCCACGATGCTAGAGTCATAAAGCGCGACTTCCCCATTGGCAGCCTAGTCCTGCGCAGAAACCAGAAGGATTTGCGCGAAGGAAAGCTGGCCGCGAACTAGGAAGGGCCCTACAGGGTCAAGTCCAAAACGGGCACCAGAGCCTACTATTTAGAAACTCAGGACGGAGAACCATTTTCTCGACCATGGAACGCTGAAAAGCTCAAATAATACTACAGTTAGAGCCAACTACGAGGTCGGACTAACTGCCGACGACATCTCCCCTAAACAGGGAGACGACTCGGCCACAGGATTGCGCCCCGGTGTAAGCACGATCCATTTTACAACGCCGGCTAGTTTCTGCTTATAGGACGAGCAGACTTTGCGCACGACGGGGATACCTCAATCGAGCTCCGCCGTTGCCACACCAATTAAGCAGGGCACCCAGCTCGCGATGGGAACTGTCCAAGCAAATGACACTAGTACCTCAACCGAGATCCTAGCCTCACCACGGGCGAAACCACTTCCCTAGCCATTCGACCAGTCCCCCTCACTGTCGAACACATATACGTCGAGCAATTCTCTAAATCGTAAAACAAATCAGTGACCCCTGTTGCGGGCACAAAAGCTTATCGAGCAATAGTAAAACACTTAGAAAAACAAACAATGAAAGCCATACATACAAAACCGGCCATACTGACCGGACACATACATAAATAAATTAAAGTGACCACAAGGGCCACAAGCTGTGCATGTTACAAAACAAGGGGGTCATGCCCCCGAAGAAAACAAGATACATCAAAAAACACGACACTCAGGTCGGATACATTACGCAAGATAAACTGAAATTATTCTTCCATCCGCTCCAACTGATCCTGGACGAACTCTGGCTGCTCGGGGATAGGCTGCGGCGACTGGGTCTCCTCGGGACGGGCATGCTCAGCACCAAGGTTGAGAAAATCAGGGAGAGTTATCTTGCCGTTCTCCACACAGCCAAGAAAGTTGGTACCCTCGGTGGAGATTTGGATGTCGGGGTTCACCAGCCTGAGCTGGGCCACAGCATTCTCGAACGATTCCTCTCCAATGGAAAACACGTCCTCTTCCGCCCGAAGCATACGAGCAACTATCTCCGCCCTAGTCTTCAGCGCCTTCATGTCTTCAGGCTCATCCTCGGCCGGAGCGCTTACTGTCCTCAGCTGTTCGATCAGCTCCTCGGCTGCCTTCTTCTCCACCGCCAGCGTGGCATTCTCCCCCTTCAACCTGGTATCCTCCTCGTCTGCCTTCTTCCTGGCGTCACCAGCTTCCTTCGCTTCTTCCTTGGCCTTCCTCGCCGTCTCTTCCAGAGAGGCTATGGTAATCCGGGCAGCTCTGAGCTCAGACTCAGTTGAAGAATCCCCCTCAGCATAGATCGCCGCCATTTCCAATACTCTGACCAGTGCGGAGGCGTCCTGCGCCACCAACGCCCTCTTGCTCGGACGATCCATGCCCTCCAATTGGAGAGACTTTGCCAGCGGCACAACCAGGGACGTCCCCTCGAAGAATTTTCTATCAAGAATACCTGGAGGAAGCTCGAACTTCCCCTTCTCTGATGCCCAGCTGAGGTCCACTATTTCATTGGCCCTGGACCGCTTAAACCTTGAAGCCAAAGGCAAGGGGGATCCCCGGGCAGGAGTAGGCGAAGAGCTCCCCGTAGCAAGATGAGAAGGAGGAGGAGCACGCTGGGCAAATCGAGTCTTTGGAGCAGCCACCCCGGGCTTATTCCTCGCAACAGCATTTCTCACCATTCTTTCATGGGCAGAGGGAATCTCACCTGCGAAAACACAACAAATATATTAGACGACGAAGAAAATATAGTTCGGGCAAGTGAAAATAACTAAGACTACCGAGCAGCTTATAAGCGTCCGCGGGAGTCTTGCACTCCAAAAGCACCTTTGTATTAATGTATCGGTACTCCACCCGCTGGCTACCGTCCTCCTAAAAAATAGGACTCCCCTTCTTCGTCCAACATTCAGCAAGTCTAAAAGAATTTACATAGTTCACCAGCTTATCGTAGTCGGCCAGATCCTGCCCGTCCAGCATGTTCGGCTGAACAACGTAACCATTGGGATCCTTAGAAAAATGACTCCCACTCCACTGAAAGGGAAATTTGAACTCTCTATCCCCGATCAGCTTCCCGTTCTCATCGTGCATGTCGTTATCATTCTCATCAATCGACACCGTCCAGACATACGTGCTGTCCTGGACCCTTTCCGACACAGGCTCTATAATGTAGAACCTCTCCTTAAATGTCCGCATTGACTCCGAGAAGGGTTTAAATAACTTTCGGGGTTGCTTCAACGACACCCAGCCATATCTCCTCCCCGTGACCTGTCACTGAAGATGGAATATAGTGAAGAACAAAGGCAGCGTGGCTCCTACCTTCAGGAACTCACAGATCAACTCGAAGGCGCAGAAGAACGCCAACGAGTTGGGATGCAGCTGCGACGGGGCCAGGCCCAGATGTACGAAGACAGACTGTTGGAAATCAGTGAAGGACAGCCTCAACCCCAGCTCCTTAAAGGCATATTCATACATGGCGAATCTTTCCCCAAAATCCGAACAGATCTGATCGTCTTGGGAGGGGAAATGCACCTTCCATTCCCCCTCTGGTCCAACATCCGTGAAAACATCCCCAGTGAAAGTCGCAAAGATGGATTCATGCTCGGCAGGCTAAGCCACCAACCACTCCTCAGCAGGATTCTCTTCGAGTTCCTCCCCGACTTCGCTAGGGACGGTTGAAGCTTCCGTGCAACTGTTCTCCGAGGAGCTCTCCTCGGACGAATCTATTAAAATTTCCCTGTTGGGCCCTGTCGCCATCACCTAAAAAGCAGAGGACAAAAGTGAATTCGACGCAAAATCAAATCCACCCTTCCACCGCTGGTTAAGTGAAAGGGTGCGCAAAGGGCCGATGACGTCATCCCCGGCCTAAGCCCTAAATTAAACAAAAATACAAGAGTCTCCCACGAGGAGGCGCTCGAGGCAGATCCCTCACACAACGAGGAGCTTCCCCGAGTCACTTCCCAGTTTCCATTTGAAGCTTCACCGGAAACTTCAAACGTTCACCGGAAACATCAAACGTTTACCGGAAACTTCAAAATTTCACCAAAAACTTCATCAGAGCACCGGAAACTGAGTAGCCAAGACGGTTAATTAGGCATCATCATCGCAACGACGCCAGAGACCGCCCAACTCCTAGTTCTCTAAAGGGCTTCGGCGGCCACGTAAGCAGCAGAGGATGGCCCTGACACCGTCCGCCACCAATAATCGCCACGAAAACACCACTATGTCTCCTAAATATAACCTAACCGCATGCATTCTAAAACGAAAATGAAAAAGCTGGAAGAAGACAAGGAGTTGGAAGACTTACATGTTCGGATAAATTGAAAGGAAGCGCTCGAAGCTTATACGGTGATTACGGCGGCGGACGGCGACGCTGGCGAGATAAGTTCTCTAAAGAAGACGAAGAAGAAGAGAGAGAAGTGAAAATGTGAAATGGTCAGACTCTCTCTCCCTTTTATACTGCTGAGGAGCACGTGCAGAGGAACGCCCAACTAGGTCATAATGGCTACAAACTAGCCATCATTGCCTAGTTACTGCAGCATAGGGCTCGAGGCACACGTGGGGCCCCAACGTTTTAGTTTCTCCGAATCGTTGGTCTCCCCATACGACGGGCAAACCAGACGCGGTCATGAGCCTTACGAACACCAGGGCCCACGGGCACCACGAGACAACTCCCTCCATCACCAAACGACGACTCCGTTACAGTTCCCTGGAACAACGGGCTATCCTTAAGTCATCACTCCCATGCTCGGGAGTAACGACTTGGGGGGCTCCTGTTCTGGACTGGACCAATGGCTAGGCATGGCCCAATCCACTTCTGCCCCCAGAACGACCCAATTGCCTAAGCCCAATTCGCGAAGGGCAGAGTTTACCTTTCTGCCCTTGAACCGGGCAAGGATTACATCGCTCCTCCCCAATACTGCTGCCCGTCACGCACGGCTTCACTAATCCCAAGACAACTATGGGTAGATGCCCGGAACTACGCCTTTGCCCGACATAACGGCTAGATTTTGGGCACCTTGCCTGACATAATGGCTAGTTTTGGGTAGTTACCTATTCTTCGGGAAACGGTTATTTCGCCTCGAAAATAGGGATCGTTGGCCACGCGCTGGGGGCATCATATAAACCCTCTCACTTGAGAGGGCCAGGTATCCAATATTCATCCTAAGAACACATTTTGTACTTTCCCCTTTTTCTCTAACCCTTTCTTACTTGAGCGTCGGAGTGGCTTGCAGATACACCCCCCTCCTCTCCTACAGGCATCATCATCTGCCCTACGCGAAGACCACGACGATCTAGTATGATCACCTCCGATCAAGGGGTTTACTGTGGATGAAATTAAAGAGGTAATTTTTGATTATGAAGGGAATAAAAGTTTAGGATCAGATGAATTTAATTTGGAATTTTTGAAGAGATGTTGGGAGGTGGTTAAAGATGATGTGGTGAAGTGTATACAAGAGTTTCATTCTACAGCTAAGGCTATCTAAATCCTTGTCATCTTCATTCTTAGCTTTGGTTCCCAAAACTGAAAGCCCTCTAGGATTAGAGGAATTTAGGTCAATCTTCCTTATAGGATGCTTATACAAAGTCATCTCTAGAATTATAGCAGCAAGATTAAGGTGTGTTATAGGTAGCCTTATATCTAAGTCTCAAACAGTGTTCATCCCTGGAAGAAAAATACTCGATGGTGTTGTGGTTACCAACGAGCTATTAGACTATGCTAAAAGAAAGAAGAAGAGTTGTTTGTTATTCAAGGTTGACTTTGCTCAAGCCTACGACTGTGTTGACTGGCAATTTCTAAAGGATATGATGGTAGCTATTGGTTTTGGACTGAAGTGACTGAAGTGGATGGATAAAGGTGTCTTTACGAGTTACATGTTAGTTCTGGTCAACGGTAGTCCTATTGAAGATTTTAAGGTGAAGAGGGGCTTGAGACAAGGATATCCTTTGTCTCCATATTTATTTTCCATTGTTGTTGAAGAGTTAGAAACACTGGTTAGAAGGACTGCCAACTTGGGTGTGCTACAGTGGTTTAAAGTTAATGATAGTGTATCCTACAATTTGTTTCAATTTGCTGATGATAAGGTATTAATATGTGATGGGTCATGGTCTAATCTGTTGGCGATGAAATCTATTCTAAGGGGTTTTGAAATGGTATCTGGCCTAAAAATTAATACTTGTAAGGGTTGCTTATACGGGGTTGGCATTGAAGTACAGTTTTTAAATGTTGCTGCACATTTCATGGCATGTAAGAAAGATTCTCTACCATTTAAATTCCTTGGCCTCACAGTGGGAGGCAACCATAGAAGTGTGTCTGTTTGGAAACCAGTTATCTCGAGTTTGAAGGTGAGTCTCTCACCTTGGAAGGGTAGACTTATGTCCATAGGCGGTAGAGTGACTCTTATCAACTCTATGCTGACTAATCTTCTTGTCAATCACTTATCTTTCTTCAAAGCCCGGGGTAAAGTGATGTAGGAAATTATATCGATACAGAGGAACTTCTTGTGGCCTGTTTCGATTGTCAAAAAAGGTATGACATGGGTAAGCTGGAAATTTTTATGCAAGTCTAAAGAGGAGGGTGGGATTGGCATTAAAAACGTCGTGTTATTCAATAGGGTTTTGCTAACTAAATGGTCGTAGAGGTTTATTAAGAACAAGGATGCAATTTGGGTTGGGATTTTGGAAGAAAGATATGAGAACATTGTTAGGAGGATAATATCCAAAGATGTGCCTAGAATTAAATTTCAAGAATCATTATGGTGGAGGGATTTGATGTTGTTTGAAGATTCAATGGAGGAAGCTGGATTCTCTAACCTGCTATCTTTTAGGTTAGGTGATGGAGCTATTATCTCATTTTGGTTTTTCAGGTGGATTGGTCACATGACACTGCAGAAACAGTTCCCTGGATTGTACATTATTTTTTATAATAAATATGGAATGGCGCGGGACATGGGGGTGAAGGTGGTGTTTGGAAGTGGCAGTTGGGTTTCAATATGTTGGAGGAGGATCCAGTGCAATGGGTGGCATATAATGAGCACTTACAAATGTTGTTTGAAATCTGTCCTAAAAATGTTGAACCTGATGTGGTGCTTTGGTCCTATGGATCATTCAATAATTTTTCTATTAAATCTTTTTATGAATGGTTATAGCAGGCTGTGGGAGTGAGGGACTTGAATCTATTATCCAAGTCAGGGATTTGGGTGATGTGGGAAGCAAATATTTCCGTCGAAAGTTAAGATGTTTGGGTGGAGGTTGATTCTAGATAGGATTCCCACTCGAAGTAATCTTATTGAAAGAGGGATTATCCATAATCCTCATGATAAGGTTTGTGTATTATATTTTGGTCTAGATGAAGATATTTATCATGTTTTCATTTCTTGTCCTAGAATTATGTTGGTGTGGTAGAAAATTCTGGTTTTGATTGGCGTGAATTGGATTAATGAGATGTTGTGTTGTAATCATCTGGTGTCATGGCTCGAAATATTAAGAGGTAGGTGCTCGAAGAAGTTGAAGTGTATCATTTGGTTTGATGTCTGTTGGTGTATTTGGTGGTCTAGAAATGAGATCATTTTCAACAATGAAATTGGGGATCCTGATGTAATTGTGCAGAGAATTAAAACCTTTTCGTGGTGGTGGTTGGCAATCGGATCAAAACATAGAATTAGATGTAATTATTATGAATAGTATAAATGTCCACTAGATTTTCTTTAATTAGAAGTTGATTGTTGCAGGTTCTAGTTAATATTGTATTTTGGGTTGGAGTACCCCTAGTACTCCTTGTGGAATGTTATCTTGCTTATAAAAAAATTCCCTTGATGAAAAGATATTTTCTAAGAACTCCCTCCTTAAAAAACTAGATTTATCTAGCACTCTCTGAGAGGTAACATTTTCAACATCAACTCGAGATTCAAGCCTATCCAAATATAAAAACTCTTTAAATGCTACTTCAATCACTTGTTTCAAAAATAGTGTTGCAATTTCGTTGCCTCAATACTTAGAGCTCAAAGCATAACCAAGTTTACCAGATTTGTTTATGCGTCTACTTGAACACGACCAAAAATTGATACAACCGATTACACGATCTCGGATGCAAATTGCTCTAAACTGTTGGAAGATATGTTTATATTACGTTAAAAAGGAGGAAAACTAATGAAGACAATTTTGAAATGGGTGATGATTGTTTCATAAGAGTATATTACAATAGTATTTATACATGCAATAAACTAACTTGTACTACATGTGTTTTGTTGTCGAATTCACATACTTATCGAACTCAGAACATCACTTTAAAATAATCCACTTCGTTCTATGTTGAACATAACTTCGACTTATCGTCGAACCACAACTCGACTTCCTATCGAAACAGAACTCGGCTCTTGTCGAACACAACTAATTTAAAAGATTTGAAATACAAACAATACCCCTCCTAATTCAACCTTTCTAAACTCTTGATTCCAATAAACTTCTTCAAATCATCAAACCTTGTCTTGTTCAAAGGTTTTGTTAGGAAATTCGCCAAGTTCACTTCTGACTTGCAATACTCAAGCTCGATTTTTCCATTGTTCATTTGATCTATAAGAAAATGGTACCTTCTTTATATATTCGTACTCCTTCCATGACACATCAGATGATTTGCTATATCTATAAGTGACTTGTCATCTACAAATGACCGGACACCATTTCTACTAGTTTTCCGTCAATTATTCGGCTTGAATCCATAAAATCGGTAGCACTTTGTTTGTCTTTTCATTGTTTTTCAATTCAATTTTACTTGTCGTATTTTATTCTCGCATTTTATGATTTGTTGTTTTATTTCAATTATGTTGCATTTTATGCTTTGGTTTGGTAGTTTTCAATGGTTTCAGGTCTAAGTGGAAAAGCCCAAAGGACTCGTGCGAAGAAAATGGAAGTTCCGGGGATTTAGAAGAGTTTTTGGAATGAAGCAGAGGATGCCTGGACCTAAAATTCAACAAACATGGAATTATATTGGGCAACCAAGTTCCTTGTCTGTACTATGTTTTAGTTCTCTTCATTAGCTTTCCGGCGCTTCGAACGGGGACCAAAATAGATTTACGGATCAAAAGTTATGATCAAAATAATTTCGGTTATAAAATCCAGCAAGCTGACACGACCGACAGTGTTGGCTGACACGGCCCGTGTCAGCTTTAACGCTGATTTTTTGAATTTTTCCATATTTTCTCCCCATATTAAGTTATGGGGGCACTTTGGGTATTTCCGATCGATTTGGGTGTATTGTGACTTTTTAGACTAGTTTTTGAAAGAAGAATGGACTTTTGACTTTACGAAGAATTAAGAAGAGTTGGAGGCGATCAAGGAGATTTGGAGAAGACGATTGTTCATGAGCGGAAGCGATTGAAGAATTAGTTTTCCTCCGATCAAATTGTAATGTCTATCTTTAATTTTCTTTTTGTTTTTGTTCTTAATACTATGAGAGGCTAAACCCCCCAATGCCAGGGGGTGTCCCTGATTTTCCCTGTAATGACAATTTTCCCTTTGCAATAGAAATTTCACTGCTTTCTCATAATCATGTTTATCGTATAATGTTCTTAATGCTTGTCCATATTGGAAAATAGGATTTGATTTACGGTTAACCTTAGGTCGGACAAACCACTGTTAACGCTTTTTATACGATAATACTATAGTAGATATCGCCTAGAAATAGGGATACCCTATAGTAACCATAAAGCTTTTGATAAAAATGAGTGCTTGGTATTCTTTCTATACCGTTAAGGAATTGGGGTATAGGGAGAATACCAAAGGTTTTTCTACTAAGGAATTAGAGAGAAATATTCTTAAGAGCCGATAATGATTAGTTTAAGCGATGATTTTGAAAAATTAAGATTGTTATTATTATAAGGAATTTCATACATCTTGCCCTGACATGTTTCTCATATTTGTTTAAGTCATTTTTACTCTTTCTGCTTATTTTCTCAATAGTTATTATAATTTTTATAACAAACAAACCCCCAAAGGTATTTTTGTTTAATTGAAATAACATCTGCACTTAAAAGTACACGCAGTCCTCGAGAGATCGATTCTGGGGATAACCCCAACTATTACTACATCGGTAAAAATAGTACACTTGCTATTTTTCCGATCAAGTTTTTGGCGCCGTTGCCTGGGACTGCCAAATTATAAGTGTTGATTTTAATTCAATTGGAATTTTGTCACTCTGTGGCTAAAATTGATTCTTGTTATTTTTATTTTTAATTTTTATTTTTATTTTATAACTTTTGGGATTATTACTACTAATCTGCGTCTAATCTTTTATGCGAGGAGAATCCTCAGCAAATTTTGTTTTTGACGCAGAAATTGAAAGAACGCTACACGACAGGCGTAGGCAAGCACAACTTGCAGCATCTGAAGCTGAACCTTCGGAGCACTCAAACTCAGGTTCAGAATCAAACAAAGATACAGTGACCATGTCTGCAGAGCAACCAACAAAGAGACTCCTTGGGGACTACGGAGCAGCACATACACCGGCTGGTCGGTTAACAATTGTGAACCAACCAGTGAATGTGCGAATTTCCAGCTGCATCCTAGCACCATCACTCAACTTGAGAGAAGACCTTTTACCGGAAAGGTTAATGAAGATGCCAACAAACATCTGCAAAGATTTCTGACTATGAGCATCACTCTCAAGATTGAGGGGCACGCGGAGGAAGCAAAGAAGTTAAGAATGTTTCCTTTCACTCTGGCGGAGGAGGCTGAAGAGTGGTTCTACTCGTTACCTGCAGGGAGTATTACCACTTGGGAAGAGATGGAGAAGGCATTTCTGAATGAGTATTTTCCGGCCTCTGTTTATATCCGAAAAAGATATGATATTGTGAATTTTAAACAGAAGGACGGAGAATCTCTCGGAGATGCATACAAGAGGTTCAAGAAAGTTTTGGTAGCCTGTCCGACTCACAACATGGATCAAACTGAGCAGATGCAGGTGTTCGTCAATGGCCTCCAGATAAAGACTAAGCAACTAATTGATACAGCTGCCGGTGGCTCATCTAATTTTACAACAGCCCCTGGTGTCAAAAAGATCATTGAAGCCATAGCCGCTAATGAACATTTGGAGTTATATGATCGAAGTGTGAGTAAATTTGAGGGTGTGATTGACTTGAAGTTGAATAATTAGGTTGTGAAGGTGGAATATCAGATTGCAGTGAAAGTTGAAAGAAGGTTAAAGGCTATGAATGTGGGTACTCAACGTGTGGCACAAGTTCAAACCGGTCAACCCATTAGTTGTGAGATTTGTAGTGGACCCCATTATACTGCACATTGTGTTGCGACTCCGCAACAAATTGAAGAGATAAGATTCCTGAAGCAGAATAATCCCTACGCTCAAACTTATAATCCAGGGTGGAAGAATCATCCTAACTTCTCCTGGAAAGATCAGAATCAACAACAATACCCACAGCAGCAACAACCTCCCCAAAAAACACAATGGGAGATTGCCATTGAGAAGATGGCAGCTCATAACATGCAATTTCAGGAAGAGACCCGGAATAGCTATAGGAATACCACAACCTCCATAAAGAATCTGAAGGTTCAATTGGGTCAGATAGCTCAACAAGTTGCAAATTCTCAAGCACCAGTCGCCATCCCAACCGCCACCATACCAAATCCGAAGAGTCATGAGAATGTCAATGTAGTTACGACAAGGAGCCAGGAAGTTGCAGAAGAAGAAGTCAGACCAACCGAATAGAAGAGAAAAGAAGCGGTTAAACTTAAGATCAAGTTACCGTACCCCTCAAGAGTGACAAAGAAGGAGACTCCAGAAAAAGACTTTGAGAAATTCAGCTCATTGGTAAAAAAGTTAGAGATTAATATGCCCTTCTTTGAAGCACTTGAGCAAATGCCTCTAAACAAGAAATTCATGAAGGAGGTCATTGGAAAAAAGAAACCTAGTGGAGAGGAGGTAAAGAGTCTAATTGAGGAGAGTAGTGGGGGATCACAAGGTAGGAGAATTCCAATCAAACGGAAAGATCCTGGTTCTGTGTTAATCCCCTGTACCATAAAGGACAGAACGTTTAAGAGAGTCTTGATTAATTCGGGTGCTAACGTGAGTCTCATGCCCCTCTCAATTTTCAAAAAGATGGGTATAAAGAAAATAAGTGAAACGGGAACAAATCTGAAGTTTGTCGACCTCACAACCAAGCGGTCGTACAGCTTAGCAGAAGATGTGCTTGTGACTATTGATAACTTCACCTATCCAGTAGACTTTGAGATCATTGATCTACCTGAGGATGAGGAGACGACTATCATACTAGGTCGACCATTCTTGATGACTAGTCGGTGCAGTGTGGACATTGAGGCTGGTACTTTAACCTTGAAATATTTTGAGGAAGAAGTAACCTTGAAAGTGTTGGAACTCGAGAAGCGAGGTCAAGAGGAAAGTAATCACCCCGCAGTTGGAATGATCCGAACAGTGGGAAAAAGCAAAAGCTCAAAACCACTTCTCGAAAAAGTCTCTGGAATAATCCATCAGGTTGCACCATCTGAGTCATCTATTGCACTTAGTAAGACTCCAAAATCCAATCAAGAAGTCAAGAAGGGGAAGAAACATCAAAGAAAGAAGAGAAAAAAACATCAAAGGAAGAATGTGGAAGTTGGATGTGAGTTGAATCACAATGTAGCTCTTATTCTTGAATCTGACCGGTGCTCTGTTGCGGAAAGGTTAAGTAACAAAACGTGTAAGCTGAAGTACCCTCCATAGCAATGGGGAGTGACCCGTCGAGCCATGCGACGTTAAACGAAGCGCTTCGTGGGAGGCAACCCACAGGTTTTATTTCTTAGAATTTCTGTTGTGTTTCAAGTTTAATTAGGTTCACTCACAGTCTTCTACTGTAAAAAAAATGAAAAAAAAATTGTACAGTAGGCTGACACGGCCCCCCGTGTCAGCTGACACGGCCCGTGTCAGCCCTACTGTAGCGAAAAAAAATTTAAAAAAAAAACAAAAAAAATTCTTTCTTTGTCCCTCCGCATTGAGGCTTTGTGAGTTCCCCTCTCTAGCTTATTCTAAAACATTGAGGTCAATGTTTAGTTCAAGTGTGGGGGGCTTTTATTGCTTTCAGTATTTTTATTTATGTTATTTCATCTTCGTACCGTTGATTGGTGTGTTTTGTATTTCGTGTGTTACAGATTGAAGGTATTCGTGTCGGATGAATGAGGAGACTTATAGTTAGTGGATGAAAAGGCACAACCCATACTTGCTCTATAGGAAACCCCCGAAAGTTGGTGTTACTAAGGTGGATGATTGGACGCGACATTCCAACACTGGACTGATACGGGAATACTGTGCACCTGAGACGGAAATGAAGCGACATTACACTAGAGGTACCTTGGAATCTGTCAGTATGCTAAACATGGTGAGGATCATAAAAAGCCAAACACCTTATCATTATGAGAGTTCGTCAGGTATGTCCCAGTCACTCTTAGTTTGCATATTCGTCTGTTGGAGTTTCAATGCACACACATACACACTGAGGCACTTGTTTGTTTTTAACCCTGAGCCTTTCCAGCCTACCCTTTTATGTTATCCTACGTTAACCCCCTCGAACCTTCTTCCTTTTTTTTTTTATTAACCGCATAATTAAACCATGAGCCCAAACACTCCCTCACCCTGCTCAGATAAGTGTTGTTGATTTTTGATCTGTGAAAAATTCTAAGTTTGGGGTTGAGATGCCTTTAAGAACTAGGTAAGTGGAAAAAGAAAAAAAAAAGAAAGAAAGAAAATTCAGGAAAAAGAAGGAAAAAAAAGAGAAAAGAAAGAAAGAAAAAAAAGATAAATAGAATAAAGCACTTACCTAGAGGAGGATTTAGTTTGAAGAAGTCAAAAAGTAAGCTCAAAGAAACAATTGAGTGTAAACTAAAGAATCCTAGTAAAATGGTGTCTGATACCCTTGATTGTGAAACATAACAAATACCATAGTGATTAGAATGACGACACTGAGTCTGAGCTAAAAACCAATCATTTTTCCGTTTTGTTTGTTTATCCCACCTTGTCCCTAAGCCCCGTTACAACCATAAAAGCCCTCAAAAAGTGTGTGTTGTGTGCGTTTGAGATGGAAATAGATGTTGTTCGAGCTTATGAGTTGACTTTGCATGCTATGATTATTGAGTGTAAACACTGTAACCCGAGAAATTTGGTGAGAGTGTGAAAAGCTGACAGGTAAAGAGGTACTTTGATGTGGAAGTGAAGCAGACTGTCAAAATTCAGGTAAGAAGGAAATGTTGAAAGAAAAGTGGAAAGATAGTCGCGAAAGATCTCAGCGGTGTGGTGGTAAGAAAATTTTGATTAATTCGGGGGTGACCTTTCTACTGTCTCGAGCATTACTTGAGGACAAGCAATGAGATAAGTTTGGGGTTGTGATTGGTCACCATTTCTACTAGTTTACCGTCAATTATTCGGCTTGAATCCATAAAATCGGTAGCACTTTGTTTGTCTTTTCATTGTTTTTCAATTCAATTTTACTTGTCGTATTTTATTCTCACATTTTATGATTTGTTGTTTTATTTCAATTATGTTGCATTTTATGCTTTGGTTTGGTAGTTTTCAATGGTTTCAGGTCTGAGTGGAAAAGCCCAAAGGACTCGTGCGAAGAAAATGGAACTTCCGAGGATTTAGAAGAGTTTTTGGAATGAAGCAGAGGATGCCTGGACCTAAAATTCAACAAACATGGAAAAATATTGGGCAACTAAGTTCCTTGTCTGTACTATGTTGTAGTTCTCTTCATTAGCTTTCCGGCGCTTCGAACGGGGACCAAAACAGACTTACGGATCAAAAGTTATGATCGAAACAATTTCGGTTATAAAATCCAGCAAGCTGCCACGGTCGGCAGTGTTGGCTGACACGGCCCGTGTCAGGTTTGACGCTGATTTTCTGAATTTTTCCATATTTTCTCCCCATATTAAGTTGTGGGGGCACTTTGGGTATTTCCAATCGATCTGGGTGTATTGTTACTTTTTAGACTAGTTTTTGGAAGAAGAATGGACTTTTGACTTTATGAAGAATTGAGAAGAGTTGGAGGCAATCAAGGAGATTTGGAGAAGACGATTGTTCATGAGCGGAAGCGATTGAAGAATCAGTTTTCCTCCGATCAAATTGTAATGTCTATCTTTAATTTTCTTTTTGTTTTTGTTCTTAATACTATGAGAGGCTAAACCCCCCAAAGCCAGGGGGTGTCCCTGATTTTCCCTGTAATGAAAAATTTCTCTTTGCAATAGAAATTTCACTGCTTTCTCATAATCATATTTATCGTATAATGTTCTTAATGCTTGTCTATATTGGAAAATAGGATTTGATTTACGGTTAACCTTAGGTCAGACAAACCACTGTTAACGCTTTTTATACGATAATACTATAATAGATATCGCCTAGGAATAGGGATACCCTATAGTAACCGTAAAGCTTTTGATAAAAAGAAGTGCTTGGTATTCTTTCTATACCGCTAAGGAATTGGGGTATAGGGAGAATACCAAAGGTTTTTCTACTAAGGAATTAGAGAGAAATATTCTTAAGAGCCGGTAATGATTAGTTTAAGCGATGATTTTGAAAAATAAGGATTGTTATTATTATAAGGAATTTCATACAGCTTGCCCTGGCATGTTTCTCATATTTGTTTAAGTCATTTTTACTCTTTCTGCTTATTTGCTCAATAGTTATTATAATTTTTATAACAAACAAACGCCCAAAGGCATTTTTGTTTAATTGAAATAACATTTGCACTTACAAGTACGTGCAGTCCTCGAGAGATCGATTCTAGGGATAACCCCAACTATTACTACATCGGTAAAAATAGTACACTTGCTATTTTTCCGATCAACAAACAACTTAATCTTCTTCGATTCTATGACTTTAAGTTCATCTAACAACATTTCTATCCATGAGTCTTAATAAGTTGTATAGGATGTTACTATATACTCAGTTTCACAAGATGATAATACCATTATCCCTTGCTTCCTTGAGCTCCAAGAGATTGGTGCTCCGCCAATCATGAATATGTAGCTTGTAATACTTTTCCTTTCATCTTGGTCTCCACTAAAGTCAGAATCTATATTGTCATACACTTCTACGGCTTTGGTGTTGATCTTATGCTTCGGCATTAACACTCCATGGTCTGTTTTCCCTTAATGTATCTCAACACCCTTTTGAATGCAATGAGATGACATTCTAACTGCTTATTCATAAACATGCTTAAAATCCCAACACTTTGGCAAATGTCAGATCTTGTATAGCATAAGTACCTTAAATACCCAATGATTTGTTCATATAATCCATGCTCTGAAACACATTTTGTGAACCGTGACTTGATAAGGAAACCATCGATTCTCTTATTCCAAACCCTTGGGGATTACTTCAAGCAATAAAGATCCTTCCTCAATATGTACACCTTCTGATCCTTCCCTTTGATTTCAAATCCTGGTGGTTGATTGACATATATCTCTTCTTCCAATGGTCCACTCAAGAATGTTGACTTAGCATCCAATTGGTGTATCTTCCATCCTTTGTATGCTACGATTGACACAACAATCCTCATTGTTTCCAACCTTGCAACAAGTGTATAGACTTCATTGAAGTCGATACCAAGCTTTTGTAGGAAACCACTTGCCACTAGTTTTGCCTTATACTTGGAAATTTTACCAATTGGCCTCAATTTCAGCTTGAAACTCTATTTCACATTGATTAGCTTCTTGCTAGATCTTTCGGAAAACTCCCATGTCTTGCTCTTCTAAATTTCATTGCATTCTTCTTTCATGGTTACCAACCAATTTGAATCATTCATGGCTTGATTCAAATTAATTGGTTCTGATTCAACCATTATCATCATTTCTTCTACGAGGTCACCACCCACATCAATTTCTTGATCTGGAAATCTCTTATATCCAACTAGCCTTGTCGACCCATTCCTTATTCTAGTCGATGTTCTAACATTATGCTCAAATGGTTCTTTAATTTTAGTGGTCATGACTTCATTTTGCTGGTATTTTTCAAGCACAGTTGAGACTATTTCTTGCTCATGTCAAACTGACCCTGAGTCCGGTTCCACCCTTTTCCTTTCGTTCACCACAACATACCTATTAATCACTAGTTTATAATCATTTGGTGAATACAACTTATATAAACCGGTTGAATGATAACCTATGAGCACCATGGCTTGACTTCGATCATCTAGCTTCCTCTTTAATTGCTCAGGCACATGCCTAAAGCATACTGATTCAAATACTCTAAGATGATTAAAATTTGGCTTCATTCTCATCCAAGACTCATAAGGTATCTTGTGCGTTATTTTCTTATTTGGATCTCTGTTGAGTATGTATACTACTGTCGAAATTGGTTCTCCCCAAAATCTCTTTGGCATTTCTTGGCTTTCAACATACTCATTGTCATGTTCAATATACTTCTGTTTTTTTTTCTCTCATCCATTCCATAATGTTGAGGTGTATAAGGTGCAATGACCTCGTGCTATATACCTTCATCATTGCAAAATCCTGAAAATTCCATTGAAGTATACTCACCTCCACCACCAGTTCTCAATTTCTTAATGTTGCACTCTGTTTTTTTACATGCAATTTAAATCTCTTGAATTGTGTGAACAATTTACTCTTCCTTTCGATTAGATAATTCCACATATGTCTTGTAAACTCATCTATGAAAGTTAGAAAGTAACAAGTACCTACATTCAACTTAACTTCAAAATTTCCACACACATCAGAATGCACAAGTTCCAGCCTTTTCTTGGCCTTCATAGGCAGATCATGCTTGAATGATTTCCTTGCTTGATTTGCTCTAAAACATTCTTCACATATATGACTTCACTCCTTTATCCGAGGTGGACCATACATCGTCTTCTTCACGTTAAGCATACTTAAACTTCTAAAGTTCAAGTGTCCAAAAATGTGGTACCGTAGCCAGTTCTTATTTTCTATTGTAGTTGAAGCAAGACATTGATGACCAACCATGTTGATCTCAATCTTAAAGGTTTTGTTGTCTGCTAATGGTGCTCTAAGGATCAATCTTCCTTCACCCATAAACACCTTCAGTTGATTTTCCATCACCTTCATGTTGTGCCATTTTGCAAGTAACTGACTAATGTTGATTAGGTTACTTGTTATAGAGGGCACATACATGACATCAGTGATGACTACCTTCTGACCATATTTCTCACTACTTCGATGTTTATCTTTCCTTCCGATGTAACATGCATTCCATCTACAAATCTGTTTTCCTTCTTGACTTATTCATCTAACATGATGAACCAGCTTTTATTGTCAGTCATGTGATTGCTACATCCTGAATCAAAATACCACACCCTTGTAGCGCACGATTTTTGTCGGTGATGCGACCACCTTATCGCGGAATTTGGGTTTTCTCCTCAATGAAGAGGAGGGGGTGCTACTTTCTGATTTCTTATTTATCCCGTGAAGCTGGAAGGGAAAGGGAAGCTATCTAAAACTAACCTTGCACGTGAATGTTTAACTGAACAAACGCTTAAAGAGATTCGGGGAGTTCGGAGTCAGGTTATACAATGGGGAGTTGTCAATTACCCATCCTATATGTGGTTATCCACAGGTTGTTAGTTTCAGGTTTCGCTTTGTACTTGATGGTGTTTATCCGTTAATGGGTTGGGAAAGTTTCTTGGGAAATATGAGAGAGAATGAGTTTTTGTTGATGTTCGGGGTTTTTCCGATGTTTTTGGTAAGGTACTGGACCTAAGTTTTGATTGATATGAAGGTACTAGACCTAGAGTTTTTGATTAGTATGCTCGCTAAGATTTCACAATCTTATGCCTACGTATTCATGTTTAAACGAAACAGGGAAATCAGAGCAATCGTAGTTCCTCCTATTCTAAGGGAGGAAAAAAGATATTTTGGTGTCTTGTTCAAAGCCCAAGATTGAAGCTAAAAGGTTTATTTGTGTCTTGTTCAAAGCCCAAGATTGAAGCTAAAAGGTTTGAATGAGAGAGAATTTGTCATCTCTAAAGGGAGACATTTGTCTATTTATTACAACTGTTGGGTGACTGTTTATAAAGGAGGATTACTTTAACTGGGATATGAGAATCAGCAATGTCATAATTTCCTTTATAGGGAATTTGTCCTGAAGGGGAAAACTTTAACTCAGTGTAGAGCAATGCCATTTTTCCTTAGGACTTTATCATGCTAAGAGAGGGACAGTGGCGTGGATGTAAATAATCCAGAGGCTTGCCGCTTACAGCAATTAGATGAAAGAAAAGTATGTGCCAGGATAAAAGATGGACATCAGCTTGAATATTTGTATCAACAAGTGTGCCACTTATAGCAGTTATCTGGGGTTAGGGTTTGTTTTGAATGTCTGTTTTGATAAGTGATAAACAGAGAAATGACTTCCTATAGAGGGATTTTGATTTCCTCTGAGGGGATGTTGATTTTTGTGTGCCTTGATCAAAGCCCAAGGTTGAAGCTAAGAGGTTGATTGACTCCACTAGGGAAGTCCTTATACAAAGCCTGAGAGGAAGCTAAAAGAGATTTGGCTCTCTTGGGGACATCATTATACAAATCCTAAGAGGAGGCTAAAAGTTTGACTTTTCCGGAGAAATATTTTGTCTGTCTTGTACGAAGCCCAAGATTGAGGCTAAAAATGATTTTTGACTTCGTTGGGGAGGGTTTGTATGTGTCTTGTACAAAGTCCATGATTGAGGCTGAAAAGAAACTGACTCTGTGGGAAAGAAATCTTTATCTGTCTTGTACAAAGCCCAAGATTGAGGCTAAAATGAGACTGACTTGACTGAGGATATTTTAAGTGTCTTGTACAAAGCCGAAGATTGAGGCTGAAATGAGTTTGACTCTACTGGAGAGTATTATCTGTCTTGTACAAAGCCTAAGATTGAGGCGGAAAAGAGGATTTGACTCTGCTTAGGAAATTATTTCTGAAAGCCTAAAAGAAGGCTGAGAGGAATTGACTCTGTTGGGGAAGATATTTGTCCCAAGCTTAAGAGAAGGTTATGAAGATTTATGTCTTGTACAAAGCCCAAGATTGAGGCTAAAAAGGGTTTGACTCAACAAGAGAGTGCTTTTATCTGTCCTGTACGAAGCCCAGGATTGTGGTTGAATAAGCTAGAGAAATCATTATACAAAGCCTAAGAGGAGACTAACTTTTGCTAGGGGAAGTCATTATATCAAGCCTGAGAGGAGGCTGGAAAAGATTGACTCAATAAGAGAGTGCTTTTATATGTCTTGTACAAAGCCCAAGATTGAGGCTAAAATGGTTGTCTCAACAAGAGAGTATTTTTTATCTGTCTCGTAAGAAGCCCGAGATTGAGGCTAAAAAGGGTTGACTCAACAAGAGAGTGCTAAAAGGTGATTGACTCAACAAGAGAGTCCATGAGAGTGATTGACTCAACAAGAGAGTCTGAAAAGGTGATCGACTCAACAAGAGAGTCTGGGAAGTAATTGATTGACTCAACAAGAGAGTCTGAAAAGGTTAACTTCGATGGGGAGAATCATTGTACAAAGCCCAAGAGGAGGCTAACTTTCCTTAGGAAGGGATCATTATACAAAGCCTAAGAGGAGGCTAGCTTATGCTAGGGATTCTTGAGATCCCGAGGCATGTCTAAATGGGGAAACCAACTCTTGCAGGGGAATGCAGAAGAGTTGATAGATTAAATACCTTGAGGTTCTGATTTGAGATAGTGTTATATGATGATAAACTGACCCTGGTTGGGGAGTTTTTAGGAGAGAGACTGGGTTTTAGAACCTATGGGTTTTAACTCAGCTGGAGAGTAATCCAGAATCTGGGGTTTCTCTTATATTTGTGAGGAACTTGAGAATGTCTTTGAGACTCAAGGAGATTTAGACTGTCCAAGTCTATTGGGAATGTCTATCTTTATACAATGCCCAAGAGGAGGCCGACTCGTTTAAGGGATGAGTATCAACCCTAAAATTGGTCTAAGGGATTTTGTAACCTTTTTTAGAAAGACAGCTCTAACAAAGGATGGCTAAGTTTTGTCCTATACCTTTAAGAGGTCGTGAGGGTCCTTGTATAAAGCCTAAGAGAAGGCATGAGAACTTTTAAGAAGCCGACGAGTCCTTGTACAAATCCCAAGAGGAGGCGGGGATGCTTTTAGGAAGCCTGTGGGTCTCAAACCAAGAAGAGTTCAAGAAATGCTATTCACAGATAATAGAGCATTTAGTGAAAGTTCTGTGATTTGAAGAAACTCAGGATATGCTATTCATAGAGAATAGATCAACTCCGGGGAGTAGAATTCCTTTGACAATTTCTAGGGGTGACAGTCTGAGAAAAGGTTCACCGAGAATACTACCTTTCTCTTTGTTCCAAATTGTTTAACCCCAAGAGAAGGGAAGACTGTATCTGGAAATCCTATGGGGATCTAGTTTTGTTTGTGTTTAAGAGTGACCAAACGGGCTTTACCTAGTTCTAGACCTAGTTGCCGGGGAAAACTCTAAATAACTATACTAGTATATATGCAGTTGATATATGACAAGTATATAAAAGGGTATGAAAGAAGACTAACCATGCGCAGCTTCCCACAATACAGTTATATATATTTGACATGTATGTAAAAGGATGAAAGAAGACTAACCATGCGCAGCTTCCCACAATACAGTTATATATATTAAAGCAAATAAATGAAAGCGGATAAAACTTACAGGTGAGCAAGCTTCCATGCTGTATTGTTAGTTGTTCAAAGAAATTAAAGAAAGTTTTGATAACAACTGTATACTTGAATCTAAATCAAAAGGAAAATTGTTTTGAAAAGATTGTACTGGGACTTATACAACGTCTGAGGCCTAAAGGTTTTGGTTAAAAAGGGATTGGGTCTTACACTCTAGTAGAGGCCCAAAGATTTGTTTTTGTACAAGTGGTGGGGCTTACAACTCAAGGAGAGGCCCAAGGTTTATTGTTTAAAAAGACGACTATCGCGTCGAACTTTTGAAAATGTACAGAGGGACTTATACAATGTCTGAGGCCCAAAACAAGTTTGGTTTCAAAAAAAGGGGTTGGGTCTTAGACTCTATTAGAGGCCCAAAGATTATATTGAAAGAGAAAGATGGGACTTACAACACGAGGGTAGGCCCAGATGGTTTGTTTGAAAACGGTGATCGCGCCGAGGTTTTTGAAAACACAGTGGGTCTTATACAATATCTGAGGCCCAAATTATTTTGGTTTTCAAAAGGGGTTGGGTCTTACACTCTATTAGAGGCCCAAATGTGTTTTTTAAAGAAAAGAAATAGGTCTTATAGCTCAAGGAGAAGCCCAGTTGAAAATAGTTTGAAAACGATGATCGCGTCGAAATTTATGATGGTATCGGGACTTATACAATGCACTAAGGCCCAAAAATGCTTTATTTACAAAGAGGTTGGGTCTTACACTCTATTAGAGGCCCAAAAAGTGTTTGAAAAAGATTTGTTAGGGTGAAATCAATCAAAACCCTAATTTTGTTTAACATGGAATTAATTTTGATTAAAAATTAATAAAAATCATTGAAAACATGTGAAAAATGAGTGGTGATCTTGGATCAATGTTTCAAAAATCATGTTTTTAACCACAAAATGATTAAGAACTATTCAAGTTTGGAAAATCAAGAAGGAAAAAATATTTTAAATGTTAAAAAACAAATAAAAATTAATTTTTTGCAAAAATATCAAATATATGAAATAAATAATATTTTTGGGAAATTTTGGTAAAATAAAATATTTTAACATTTTTGTGAATTATTAAAAAAAGAACCAACTCAAAATCATTAAAATTCAGAGAGAAATTAATTTTTGAATCAATTAAATAAAATCACAAAATTCAAATATTCAAATATTTGAAAAAGGGCGCCAAGAACACCTTGGTTTTGCCCGCATGCCCTGTTCTTGGCTGATTTGCATTTTCTCATCAATCTCACTGAATACTTGATGAAATCACACAAACCACATATCAATCTGCTCGTTTTCAACTCACGATCATGTCTATGGTCTTTAATTTCATTTATTTTAAGCATGGAATAAGAAATCAAAGAGAAACCTCAAGAACCCTAAATTATGCATGAAGGTTCAGAAATTCCATACACGATTCATACAAAGTAATTGATTGAGGGTAAAAACTCTATACATGATTATGAACATATGGCAAAATTATTGTGCGAGGAAATATGCATGAATCATGAGATGACTAAGTTGAAGCTTACCTCTTGCAGCTGGTGATCGTGTTTTGAGTTGGAGGTGTTACAAGCTGGTTTCAATGATCTGAACAGCTTCCCTAGGTGCCAAGTGATGTGTCTGAATGCTTGGAATGGTCTGAAATGAACTGGAACTTGAGATGGTACCTCAACTGCAACTCTATCAAGAACTTGAGCAGTTGGATGGTGATTTTGTGAAATTGATGTTTCAGATGTTATGTGAGAGTTTGGATCACTTCTATATATTATATGTAAGGTGTGTGAACCATTGGTTTGGTTGGAATTGCTCTCAAACTCAAAACCCGATAGTGGCTTGCTTTAGAAGGCAAAATTTGGAGTGAAGAGGTAATTTTGAGGAAAGCAACAGTTTGGGTGCTTTGGTGTACTTAAACTGATCACAATTGAGCTCTATTTATAGTAGAGCAGGTTTGTTTTGCAAGGAATAGTGAATGGCAACTGGTACAGGTCTGTGGCCAATTGTGATCAAATGGAATCTCAAGTCTCCTCGAGCCATTGACTTGAGGTTAGAGCACAGGCCTATGGTTCTTTGATTCAAGGATAAGGCTTGACTGAAGTGTGCATTCTTGCTCTGATACATGCCACCTCTAAGCATCCATTAAATGTTCCAAAACAAAATTGGAGTCTTGAAGCATCTTTAGCCTTTTTAGGTTTGGCATGCTATTTGTAGATTTTGGGACTTTGGAGGCTGATGAATCAGTTCTTGTCCCTTGGTTGTTCCCCCTTGAGGTGTGCAGATGGATAAGCATGCTTGTTATTGCCCAATTTGGACAAATCGAGCTCTTGTGCACAAATCTGCCTTGCCAAGACAGTTTACAGCAAGGCATGTTGCAGCTGTCACAACTCCTAGCTCAGGTGGAGTTTGATGGAGTTCTTGGCCATTTTGGAAAGCTCTCATATGATACAACACATGTATGATCATAGTTTGTCTTGACACTTTTTGGATCCAAGTGAAAAATGCCCCTACATTTGGAAAAAAAAGCAAGACAGATTCTGACTTAGTGAAAATTTCACTAAGTGTTGGAAAAAGTGACATTTCATGTTTTCAGCCATTTTGATCACTCCATAACTTAGAATCCATGAGGAATTGGAATGAGGTGTAGTTGACACTTTTAAAGTATGCCATGAGAGCTACAAATCCATCTTTGGATCATCCAAAATGGTTGCTTGGATCTCAAGTTATGATCCTTGAAAGTTGGTACCCTAGCTACTTTGTTCCATAACTTAGAAAAATTCTAAGTTTTTTTATGGTTACCCCTTTTACAAGTTAACTCACTTTCTTTGATTTTTCTTGATGAATGATGATTCCAATCACAAATTAACATTGTTTTAGGATTAATGAACCTTGGTTGACCAAAAAATCAAAAAGTCAAACTTTGACTTTTTGTACAGTTGACTTTTTATCAGATGAAATTCAAACTGTGCGATCCTCTGAAATCAAGTCCTTGCCTTAAATCAAACTTAATAGATGGATTCCATATGTGTTGTAGGGTGTATTGAATCATGTCCTAAGGTTTGGGAGCATACCTTGGTCAAAAGTCAAAGGCACAGTTGACTTTTTCTTCAAAACCCTAATTGTGATCCAGATGAAATTGAAACTTGTAGATCAAGCTTCTGAGATCAATCCATTGTTGCAAATGGATCAACATAGTGTGTTAGAGACCCTCAAATCATGTCTTGAGGTCTTGGCTCATGTTTTGTCCCAAAAGTCAACTTAGGGGTGAATTAGGTCAAGAAACCCTAATTCCTGATTTTTGATAAATGCCTCCCCTGAAGTTAAATTGATTTGTTGATTGGGTCCATGAGGTCAAATGGAGTATCTTAGTTTATACTTTGAAGCATTGGCTCATGCCCAGAGGAAAATTCCATCTGGAGGCCTTAGTCGACCAAAACCCTAATTTGGTGACACTGGCGATCTTGAGGTTTGATCCACTTGGAATGTTGCAACCTTGTGCTTGATTCTTGATGTGGGAGTCCTCTTAATCCTCTATGGGTGTTTAAGAGGTTAGACAAGTTGAAGATCATGTCATTCCTTGATTGATCCTTTGTCTAAGTGCTCTGAGAGGGCTCGAAACCCTAATCTTTGATTGTGGTGAATGCTCAAACATCTCTGAGGATATTGATGAGGCATGATGGTTCATCCATATTGTGGTGATGATTTGCACAATGATGGGAAATCTTGGTGGTCAAAATTTGGGGTATGACAACCCTAGCTAGATCATCACTAGTTTGAGTATTAGCCATTAGTAGCACATTATTAGAATCACTTCCTCCTACATCAGCAAAATAAACCTCTTCCTTTCCTTTTGTCCTCGACTCCTTGGGCAATTTCCAATCTCTTTCATAATGACCAAGTCTTTGACAATTGCAGCACTGCACCTCATTCATGTCAAATGTCTTCATCGGATTCCTATTGTACATCTTTTCTTGATTAAATCAATGTGGTTCTTTGAATTATTTCCCGAATTCTCATCATTAGAAAGATTATTTCTTTGCTTCAATTTTTATTTTCAAGACTTCTTGAAGAATCTTGCTTGTGATGCCTGTTCAACCACTTTCTCCCTTTCTGATTTCCTCTACTTCATTCTCATCTCATGGGCTTCTAATGAAACTTAAAGTTTTTCCAACATCATCTCAGTTTGGTTCTTTGACTCTTTCAGTCGACACAACAATGTAATAAATACTTAAAGTCAGAGATCTTAATATTTTCTCAATCTTATGTCGATCATTGATTGATTCACCACACACCTTCATCTTGTTTGTTAGCAACACCATGCATAGGGCTGTAAATGGGTCTCTAAAACCGAGAACCGGTCCGCAAACCGGCCCAATAGAACCGGACCAATGGACTGACCAAAATCTACTCGGTCCGGGAATGGATAATTTTTTTATCCGATATCGAAAATGGATACTATATTGGATACTTTTTGGATACTTTTGTCAGATACCCGAAGTAACGGTCCAGTTTCGGTCCAAAAAAATTATCCATTACTTTTCGGTCCGGTCCTGGATTACCCGGTTACTATTTCGGTCCGGTTCTCGGGATAGCAAATATCCGGACCGGACCGGACCGAAAACAGCCCTAACCATGCACAAAAAAGAATTATGAAATTGATTCGTCATCCTTCATTTGAGTCATTTCTCAAATTGTCTCCTCAAGGTCTGCAACTTCACTCTCTTGAGTTTTCAACACCACCATACAATTTCTTCAACTTATCCCAAGCTTCTTTCGCCGATTCTTTCTATAATCTTCTCAAAGATATTTAGATCTAGACACTGGTAAATCAAGAAGAAAGATTTTCCATTTTCTTTTCATCTGTTCTTTGTGTGCAACAGTTTGCACAATTACCCTAACATGTTGAAATATAAAGATGACCTTAATTTATGTAATTCACATCTCATAGTTCTCACCTTTGAAAACCGGTAGATTTGCAGGAAATAGTGTTGGTGTTGTGTTACCATTTTCCATAGCTTAATTGAATCGTAATAGGCTCGATAATACCAACTTGTTAGAATAGATGTTGATATTGCGTTAAGAAAAAAGAAAATGAATGAAGACAATTTTAAGCAAAATAGGTGATGATTGTTTCATAAGAGTGTAATACAATTGTATTTATACACAAAACTAACTAACTAACTAATTTGTGCTACATGTGTTTCTTGTTGAATTCACATACTTGTCGAGCTCAAAACTTTACTTTAAAATAACATAAACCATAGAGATTTTCCTGATATGTTTTGGATGCAGTTTATGCCATATTCTTTGTTGCTATAAGGCTTCCAAGTGCATTACTTAGCCACCTTTTCATCACTGGTAAACAACATAAGATCATCTAGATCAGAAAGAACAATGGGTCAAAGAGAGATTTGGGTTAAGTCAACATGAACACACTCTTCTTTAGTATTAGATTCATAAAAAATTATAATTCCTTCCATCATGTGTTGTTTGGCTTTGTTGTAAGGTTTAACTGTATCAGATTTTGAAAATGCTCATAAAACTATAGATATAGGTGAAATGAGGAAACTCATGAAAATTCACTGGGAAATATAAAAAATACCTTATACAATAGATTTAGTCTTTCTTAAAATTGGTTTACTATTTCTTAATAACTTCATAGTTATATTTTACAATTTTCAAAAGTACAAAATTATACAGTACTACAGCATAAAAAGTTTGAGACAGTTAAATGTTGAAGAAAAAGAGTGAAAATTTGATTTATGATGGAGAGTTTTAGAAAAATTACTCCTCAGGTAAAATGCCACTCATTACAAGTTATTTTAAAGCTATTTTTTGCTGGCCAAATACCCAAAAATATAAGACCCACTTACTCTGTCCACTCCATTGAGTCCAAGGTATTAATGTCTTAACAAGGGGTTTTTATGTACACAATCTCTAATCTCCACTTTCACTATAGTTATCTTGAACCCTAACTGACTTGGGATTTAGAGTGCTAACCATGCAGGTACCCCCTAGGTCCACTGTATCGGAGATAAGCAATGACAATTCAAGATTAACCTTACCGATTCGAAAAGCATCGAGATCGTAACCTCCAATCCAAGGTACCGCATCACCGAGTTGTCTTGAAATTTTCGCTCCGCCGTAGATTCCTGTTTACCATTTTTTGTAAACAAGTTACAAGTTTTAATTCACTTAGATGATTAAACTTGAAAAAAAATCATATGACATATTGTGCAAAACTGTTTAATAAAATGTGTTCATGTGTGGAAATTAAACGTTTGGATGTAGGATAATTAAATAAAAACTTCAAAAGTATAGTGCCGAATTGCTTGCATAATAAAGTAAATGAAAGAAAATGATCAAAACAATCGAATAGAATACTTAAGTTAAAAATGGGATGAAACTTTATACATTTTCTCACAAATTCAGTATCTATATAACTTGGATGTTAGAATTCTATAGAGTACAATAATGAAAAATGAGAACCATTGTTACAGATATTAAATCAACTTATATACAAGTACATTAGTAACTGTCGACAATGACTAATTTCCTATAAATCGACACGTACACTGCTACATGGCCTTCTACCTTATCCATTTCTTCCACGTGTCTCCAATCTTTAAACTGCTGCAAAACTGCCACTTATGTCGAGAAAAATTCCGAGCCCTTCAACCGTCTCTATCGAGAATTCCTAGTCGAATTTGGTGATCTTGGTGTCGAACCATGCTTCAGATACTTGTGTCTAGAATGTGTATTTATCTCACACCATTTTTCTGTTGAATATGCCAAATCACTACAAAGATTTTTGAGATTCCGAACATGTTTTGAAGAGAGAGTGATAATAATCTTGTGGATTTTCTCCTGAGATTCTTCCAAACTAGGCTTAGTGGGTTTTAGTTCAACTTGAGTAAAAAACCATAGGCTAATAAATACTCCCAAAAAATGCCACTTTTGATCATGTTTGCAATATGGAAGCAATTTGGTGTTTTTTTAGTAAACTCTTAACACTATTCACAAAAATCTGCCTACGTCATAGTCATCATGACCACTACCATCTAGTTATCACATCAATTTACATGCATTCGCCCATCATCATGATTTCAACTTCCAATGCCATCGTGGGACACAAAATCAACCTCTTCAAAGGAAAATCGTTTTAATTAATTTTAATTCAGAAAATCAAAACGTTAGTGGATTTTTATTTCATGGGGGAAAACTAAAGAGTTTTCTTGCACTATATATACACTCTCATTTTCTCATTTCTCCTTTTCGTAACTCCTTCTTCTCTGAACCCTAAGAGCCTTCCATTTTTTATGCAATCTTCACTCTTTCTTCTCCCCAAGTTCTAAAACTAGGACTTCTTCTGGCATGAAGAAACAACTTCCAATTCAATCTACTGCTGATGTTACTAATTTTGATTTATCTGGAAATCACACTTATATCCTTGAGCCAGCAACGGAGAAAGAAAAGACCGTCATATGGCATTCCCAAGTATTATTTCATTTTTCATCTCAAGTAATGCTCATGCATTTTTGGGTCCATTTCTGAAATCCTTTGCAAAACCTACTAAGTTAAGCAAAATCTTTTCTTGTTTCCGCCGTTGTAAATCTCACGTATTTGAGGACAAAATCTATAAGTTATGTTTTATGGATTTACCCCATCGTGTCTTCTGTTCCTCTTCTTCTATCAACAATGAAGGTTATATTAATTGGTTGGACAAAATAGAAAAGAAGAAAGAACAAATCTGGAAAAACCAAGGGATACTTAACTTGATTCAATTGTCTATAACTGGCCTTAAATATAACACCCACATGCTCATTTCAGCCCCCGCTCTTTTCGATGTGGCTGCTATTACTTTTCTTCGGCCAACTAGGGATACCTTAGACCTCATTTTCAAACACAAAATCAACCCCAATTTTTCTTTCACCCATGTTAGCTTTATCAATTATATCAAAGATCACCATGAAGATCATGAGGAAGTTTCTGACTATGAGAACATCACGTTCCTCACCCTTAGGTTATCTCATTCTGTTTTTGCTCTAGTTCTCTGAAGATATCCAAGAAGTTTATAGCTTTGGCAACTAATATTCATGAGGCGTGAAACATTTGTCTTAGTAAGATGATTTTAGGTTCCCTTTATGAATCTTCAAGGCTCTCTACTTCTGAACTAAAATCTATAACTTGTCCTGAAGACAAGCTTTTTTATCTCTGGCCTTATATGGCTCTTGCAACTTTGGCTTGCCACCTTTGAACCTTTTCTGAAAGTCACCATCCCGTCTGATATAGCAAAACAAGTCGAAAATAGAAGGATTAAAGGCTCTAGGCTTGCTCTGGTTACTCCATAATACATTGTGGTTTTGACCAAAGAAGCCTTCAAAAAATAATTCTTTATGTATGCATAATGTGCTACGTTCGTTTCCTCGATGACCCCATTTTCCACTCGAAGTTATGGGCTAGATTGGTTTAAGAGAGAATTTCTAACTCTTTCCCCTGAACACAATTATGAAACCTTTAACATTTGGGTAGTTTTTCTCAAACCTACTGTCCTTTCGACCAAAATTTCAACAGGGAAATTTGGCATGAGACTTGTCAGTTATCAACCAAACCTAGTGTCCAGACAATTTGTCTTCAACAATTTTTACCAAATCTCTTTTTATCCATAAAGACGAAATCAGTTTGGCCACCATTACACCATTGGAAGAAAGCTATCAAGCATGTTTAGACGTTCATGCAAAGAAGTCATTACCCTAACCTCTTTTTGAATTTCAAGCTTCTTATTTATGCATAAAATTTTTGAAGAATGGTGATCAGTTTATCTTCTTGGCGTTTATGTGGAACTTCTACTTTGAAACAAAAAATCACTGACAAAGTTCCCAAACTCAAATTTCCTCCTTACATAAAAGATAGGTATAGTTTTGCTTTAGAATTTCACCTTTCCAAATTCACACTATTACCAAGTTATGAATTTGGCCTAGCGTTTCGACTGCCATTTCTAGACTGGTTTCCTTGTGGGTCTATGTCAGCTTTAAGTAATGAATTGAAAAAACCTACCCAAAGAGTAGTTTTGACTAAGTGCAATATACACAACTTCCCACATCCCTTAAGAATGAATCTTGATCAAGTTTAAGTTGTCCAAAGCCATAAACTCCTGATGAAAGCTCAGAAAGTGAAGATTCTAGCCCTGACTTTTAGACATCCAAGGTAATTTAAGTTTCATTTACATATCTTTTGTGTCTACATTTTATACTTCTATTATATCATTCGAATTTTTCTTCTTTATAGGAACAACCTATTTATATTATATTTCCATCACCACAACCTACTACAGGCAACCCAGTCGAGGAACAACCCACTATTCGTAATCCACTCGAGGAAAAAATTGTTGTGCAACCAAAATACGTGGTTGAAGATCAAAACTTTTCACCATAGTCCACTCCAGAGAAACAAAATTCAAAACGCCAAACAACTCTAGAAACCCCAGATCCTGAAAAACAATCCATTAGTTCAGAGGCACATAACTCTGAAATCCAAAAGCACATTGATAAACTACAAGAGGACCAAAATATTGTTCTAAGAGAAAAACCCTGTAGAAGAAGTTCATGAGCAGTCAAGGTATTTTAGTTGAAAAATATCCAAGTTGTTCAACTTCTTTAGGAAATGAGCCTTCTTGTAACTCTTCTGTTGTGATGGTTCACCAACTGAAAGCGAAGTTTTTCGATATTTCAGACCATTGAAGAAAACCCTATCACTATTGATGATATCGAGACCTTGTTGAAACAACTTCATAGTCCAAATTCACATGATTCTATTGTCGGCTTTATCCTTGAGTTTGAGCAAACTGCTCAGAACATCAGAATGAAGAAGGAGTATGCCAACAGACTCAAACAATAAATTAACGCCATGTCTCAACAATGAACCCTAATTACTCAACTTAGAGTTGAATTAATGAGTTAGAGACTGTTCGCTAGCAAATTTCGACTGAGAAAAGGGAAACAAGTCAAAGAAAAGCATGACGTCACAAACAAAGAAGTAGAAGCAAGTTCGACGGAAGATTCTGCAGACCAAGGTCGAAGAAGTCTCGACGGATCACCCATCAGAAGGAAGTGTAGAGAGCTCGACGAATAGCCCTTATGATTAATGTCGAAGGCAAGCAAAATGAACAAGTTGGCAACTGACAAGAACGTGGGGGAGTTACACAAGAAGTGGGCATGCATGGGTGGACGCGTGGCAGGCTGTGGATGGTTGATGGCGAAGTAATGGTTATTTCTTAGGCTTATTTAAGTAGAGTTTAATTTCAGTTTCAAAGGTCGCATTTTGTAACATTTAAAATAATACACTGAAAGTAACATCGTCTAAGAGAAACGAGTAATTTCTACACAAATGTATGCATGCGTCCAACTTACAATTTAAGCAATTTGTTTTCTAAGTCTTTGTTTCAGTTCATTTCCCTTTGCAATTTTTGTCTTCTTTTCTCACTGATTTATCTCAGTTGTACGAACGCAGTTTATTTATCTACCATTCTAAACCCAAACACTCAAGCAATCAGTCTATACTTAACACTTAGTCTAGGATTTTTATAGTCGATCCTACAAGTAAACTTTAATAAGAGGTTAGAGATTGTTCACCGAAAATCCAGGCGAACAGAGACAGAGGCTAAAAATGATAAGGATTAGGTGGTAATTCGCAATGTAAACATATCAAGTTGGACGAAATAGATGGAAGAGCTATAACTGAATATTAAAGAAGACAAACAAAAGAAAACTGAAATAGAAACCTCAAGGCTGACCTTTATTGACGAAAAGTTGGTTCAGAAAGCCATCATTGGTCTTCAATATGCTGATGATTCTTGTGTGCTAGACAAGGAAGTTCAAAAACTAAAGTTTGGAGATTTAATGAATGATACCAAAATCAAATTAGCCAAACAACATCTTGAAAGAATTAAAGTTGAATTTCCTCTTTAAGTTTTCGATTCGAATTTTCAATTGTATACCTATGTTAATGACAATTTTTCATTTTGGCACTTTTTAATTGTAATGTCATTTTGACATCTTTATTGTCTAAGTATTATTCTTCCATTATTCGAACTTCCTACAACATAGGCTTGTACCTTTTTAAGTTTTTGGTGGATAGGGTGGCCTGGGCCACTGCCTCATTCGATTTTATGGGTGTTTGAATTGTTTCAGGGTCTTAGTCATAGGAAACAAACATCTTTAGGTCTGAGTTCGATCTAACATTTTGTGGTATGAACAATTAAAATAAGTAACAATTGTATTTTTTGTCAGGAAAGCTTGAAGGTTAATCACTTGATGACTTTGATTATTAGCTTGGCGTGGAAGTCGATTCATATACATGTTTCGGGTTTTACCGTTTCTCTATCTGATTGGAAGTGGGACCTTTTCACGTGACTTGTCATTTAGAAGTGTGTTGGGTATTTCCACCGGTTGCTCTTTCTTTTGTTTTGTGCATGTGGAGGTCGTGTATACCTACCTCCAACTCGTTTTTTCGGAAGGTATGCTGATTTTGAGTTTTTGATGATAGATTGAATGAATGCCTGGGTGCTTTTTTTTTTTTTTTTGTGTTTCAAGTTTGTAGGTCTTGAGCAACGCTGAAGCTGTTTTTTCTTTTTCTTTTGGTTTTGGGTTGATGCTTTCTCTGAAATTTTTAACATTTTTTTTATAGATCCTCCTTTACTATTAAAAGAATATATGTATTCAATTATTATATAAGAAAAAAATATCTTACAAACTTGTCCATCTCATATTTATTTATATTATAATTACATTCAAAACTATGCTGAAATTGAAATAACTATTCAAACTTTACAAAAGTCAATATAATTAGAAAGTATACAAATTTCAAACTTCATCCTCATTCCAACTATTCTTTGCCTTTGGACCAGTTGGTCCTTCCTCACCAAGCATTTCTTTTGGTAAACCCCTAATCATTTTTTCAAAAGCATCTTTTAACTTCCTAATAAGCAAAAACTTCTTAAGAAATTCCAATTCCTCATCTAGTTTATAGTCAATACGTGGACCCCATTCCCTATAAAAATTCAACCATGATGGCTCTTTAACAGACCCCAAATAATCTGCAGAAACCAACACAAATTTTCCCATATCCATAACATTACCACCTTTATCAGTATCATCTCTCATACCTATTCCATTTTTCCCTAGTAGAACAAGACCTTCATGTGGATATGCTGCATGGCCATGCAATGAAGCATAAACAATAGGTCTTTTTGTTGAATCATTTTGGAACTCAAGTTGAGATGAATCAATCCATGAGCCACTATGATGTTGTGATAAATACACTTGCCATAGTTGACCATCCAAGTTACTTATCCTTAGTGTCACATGCTCCCAATCACCAACATGTTCACCTATTTTCCCTAATTTAATATTTATAAACTTTACTTTTGCTCTTCCAGGTCCATTGAAAGGGTAAAAAGTCCACATCGCAATATCAGTGAATGTTCCTCCAAACATTGGTTTCACATGTACATAAGATTCTGCACTCTCAAGATTACCTTGTTTTACCCTATCTTTGTTTTCATCATCCGCAGGTAAGTCTATCCAATAAGCATCATCAATGTTAGGATCCTGGGGTAGGTTAGTGCCATTTTGTTGTATTGGAATAGGATTTGATTCACCACCTTTCGTGTATAGTAATGCTCCATTGGAGAAAAACCAATTGACCGAAGAAGGAAAGTATTGTTCGTCGGAATGAAGGTATAGAAATGGAGAGTAAACTTGAAGTATTGCCTCGATTTGATTTTGATTAGGCATGATATTTGAAATGGAATTGAGGTTCTTTAAACACGAAACAGATGGAGTGTAACTGTTACCTAGCCCGTAATGGCCAACGAAGGTTCCGGCACGAATGCCGTGACCTTGAGTTCCCCTAATGCTTGGTGTAATATCGAAAATATTGTAATCATTGGCTCCCCAAATCCATGCAGAAAAATCGCATTGTTCAGTGAGGTCTGATCTGACACACATGACTTTGTTGAGGGGAGGTTTGTCTGGTGTTGTGGTGACTACATGGCCTAATGCTTTATATCCATCCGGTGATGATGGTAGCCAAATATACAAAGTAGAATCTTGATTAGACGAGAGGGATGAGGTGTCGAATAGAAGAACGTAATCATCTGGTGGCTTTAAAGTGCCATTGGTGGTACTCAAAGAAACATCCTTTGCGACAAGAACATATCCGAAAAGAGGTTTGTTGTTAGGCTGGCTGTAACTACCTAACATAGAGAATCCTTCAGGTATATCTTTTGGATCATACACTGAGGCTCCTTGATCGTCCTGGCCGCCATCATAGACGCCCCAAACTTTGTTGAATGTTGATACTAGAGACACTTGTAGCCCGCCGAGATCGAGGACTCCACCAGCGAAACCGTTACCTGCATGTTGCGATTCAAAACTAGATTATGCTTTCATGAAAATGCATCAAAAAGATGATAGAATATGCTGATGACATGATGTATACCTTCTGGCCAAGAAGTTGTTGTAATTGGAAGCTTGAATGTGTTGTCAATGGGGCGAAAGCGGGATTGGAATTCTTGTCGCGTTTTATTCTCTGCAAACAAATAGGATTGTCATATTTTCGATGTCACGTTCTCATAAATGTAATTCTAATCTTCTAACCAAACACACATATGATTTAGTTTAAGAAACACTTTCGTTCTAGAAAACCATCATATATTAGTTTTTGATTTTGTCAAATGCTTTTAATTAATTTAATCTTGATAATTAAAACTTTTTTTTAGGTCACGGATTAAAAAATATAAATTTTTGAAAAAAAAAAACTAAAAACATAGAATATGAATTAAAAAGAAAAAAATATTTTTGAGAAAAAATTGAAATTAATAAAAAAACATAAATACTAATAATCAATTTTAAAAAATATGGATTTTATTTTCATTTTTAATAATATAAAAAAATTTAAAAATTTAAAAATTTTATAAACAAAATTATTATAAAAATATGAGACCCGTAAGTTACACATGCAAACATTCACTCCTAATAACATATAAAAGACACAAATAAGTATAAATATATATTTTTTACACATGATTTATATTATATAAATTATATATAATAGAACTACTCTTGTTGATTTTTTTTTTTTTTAAATTGTACTTTTAATGGATTTTATAAAATTATATAACTTTTTTACTTATGTTTATTAAATTGTTTATATACAAAGTATTTGAATTTATAAGTGTTTAACGAGTTTTAAGTACATCTTATAATCCATGTTATTAAATTTTTTTTTAAAGAAAAAGCAGCAGAATTTACGTACCACTGTCGTATTTTCTGTAAATACAGTTTTTTCACACAAAACATATATACGCATATTTTTTGTTTTCCAAAATGTTCTTATCCACATATCGGAACAAAAACAGAACAAACATGGCAATTTCCTATGAAGTACTAAGCAAACTAAAATATGAAAAAAGATAAAGTAACAATGACATAGAAGAAGAAAATAATTCAAGTGATTTTAAATACGAGTAATAGAATTTTTCATTTCTTTTTAAAAAATAAATATCTTTAGTCTAAGTACCTGAAATTTGATCCATTGGCGCAACTCTAGTACCATTCCCCATTGCTTTGATTGCCATGAAGAGCACAACACAAATATAAATAATCCCAACATTCTCACCCATTTTTAATATCCCTTCTTTTGAGATCTCTAAAACTCAACCTTATAAAATATTCACCTACCTTATAAATGTTTAATGTTTAATAGTCACCTCTATCCTATAAATGTATGAGTCTAGAATGGTAACTAATGTTAACAGCCACCAACACAACTAGTCAACTACTGTATTTGACTATGTTCATAAAGTTTATTTAAAATAATAAGATTATGTTTCTTAATAAATAAAGAATGGAGAATGAAAAAGAGAGAAAGAAAAAAAATATTTACATAATAATGAGGTAAGGTCAAATTAAAATGGTAAGTTTATCCTTGTATTTTTTAGAATTATAATATTTGCAATGAATTATATTAATAATTTGTCTTTATGCATGTTTAATACATTTTATGGTGCATACCATTTCTTGATGTTTAAAATATAATTACCTTCCTTACCAATATATATATATATATATATATATATATATATATATATATACCTCACATGTTTCTTATCATTTTAAGCTGCTTTAATATCTTAATTAATATTCTCTATTTTTTATTTTGTACATGATAAAATAATATATTAATAAGAAGGTGTAAACCACTCAAATACAAATAATCACAACACATAAATTTTTTTATAAAGAATAGTATATGATTAATTGAATCGAAAACATGATCCTATAAAAAAAATTTTGGTTGGAACATTGAAAAAAAAAGGAACAATTGAATATACCAAGCAGAATCTTAAAAACAGTGAAATTATGTCCTTTAATACAAATCATTGCACTATTGGGAAGAGATATTTTTTGGTGGTCCCACCTAATATAAAACTCTCCACTCTCCTTAAATTTTATGCTTTTCCAAGTTATTTAGAAACTCTTTCAAGTTATTATTCATATTTTTTTAAAATAATTATTGTAGTTACTTTAGCATTTTTTTCATAACTTATATGGTATTGATCATTCTATATATTCAAATTATATTTTAAATTTCATTTTATTATTTTTAAATTTAAAAATATGGGAAGGATTAAAATTGAATGATTTTCAATTGATACAAATTTATTAAGCAGATAAAAATAGGAAACACTAAAATTAAAAATATTTTAATTATAAAAAATATCGTTGCCAACTATTAAAAACTCAATAATTCGAATAAAAAAATAAATATAAAATCTAAATTGTTATGTAATTTTTTTTGACATAAAATATAACAAATAAATTTAAGGTCAGTTTGATCCGGTAAGATATTTTAATATTTAATATTATTCTACAAGTTTTATTGGATAAGAGTTAAGTTAAAAACTAGTATTGGGTTAGAGCACTCCAGTGAGTTTAATCCATTTTTCGATTATAAGAAAAAAGTTAAAAATTAGAAGAATATGATAAAATAATAATTTACTTATATATTCATTAAAAATATTTTATAAGTTATAAATAAAAAATTAAATAATATAAAAAGATATTAGGGTGCCTCATACAGTGTAAAAGAAAAGTTGTCCGATAATATAAAAAGACCCTTTTTAGTAAATCAAACTCACCCTAATAGTAATAAAAGTGATATCGATGATTGTTAGAAATAAATAATGCTTTTTCTTATATTCACCATAATTACACTTTGTGTAATCTCTATTACAAAGTCGATCAATTACACTAATCTCTTATATAGGGTTAATACAAAGAATAAAGTTGTGTAATAGAAAACTAATAACTCATAACTTTCTAACTGTTGCAACTAACTCTAATTTCAATCACAAAAGTTGACCTAAATCAAACTCAAAAATATATCTCTAATACTCCCCCAAGATCAATGTGATGGAAGCAATACCACTTTGAACTTGTTTCTTAATTCTTAAAAAGTTACAATTGATAGAGGCTTTGTCATAATGTTTGCTAGTCGGGCTGAGGCAGGAACATGTTAAATTTTGCGTTTATTAGCCATAACTCTTTCTCTAACAAAATGGATATATAATTCAATATGCTTAGTTCTAGCAAGTAGTATTGGATTATGAAACAATAGTACAACACTTAAGTTGTCACAGAGAATAGTAGGAGAGAAATACTTGATTCTTAATTCGGCAAGCAAGGATTCCAACCAAAGTAATTCATAAGTTGTATGTGCCAAGACCCTATATTCTGCTTTGCACTAGACCTTACAACCATGGTTTGTTTCTTAGAGCTCTAAAAAATCAAATTTGGGCCAATGAATATACAAGTGCTAGATGTAGATCTTCTATCATCTGGATCATTTGCCCAATTAGAGTCACTATATGCTCTTAGGGAGAGAGCTTATGATTTACAGGAGAAAGCAATAAGCCAGGTGTAGAGGTGCCACTTAAGTACTTAAGTATCCTTTTGACCATACGCTGTAAAAGAGCAATGATGGCGATGGCATCAGCGGAAGTGAAACGGCGTCGAAAAATTGAAATAAAAAAGGCTATGTCTCTCTAGTTCATGCAAATCGATACATTGAAAGTAATGTCGACTCAGTCACCACAGGTGGAGTTCATCACTATAATGGAAACAATGTTAGCTTAGATGCCACATGTGGAGTTCATCACTACAATGGATAACATTATGATTTTCACATGTAATAATAGAAACTTGCATTTGTTTACCAAATTTCACAGTAAACAGGAACAAAAGGCATCAGCAAAAGTTGGGTACCATGTATCCCACAAATAGAGGCAACAAATTATCTTCATAAATAGTTGAATGAAACAACTCCATAATACCACTAGAAACTTATAATCACAAGGCCACAACTACGTTTGGGGTATACACTTACCATCTAAAATGGACCTTAACACTATGGACCAACAATATACAGTTCAGAACAACCACAACCGAATGAACCCTCGTAAATAATGGAAATACCAACGACTGAGCCGCTCCTCATTGTTTCTAGAGCCACAATGGTTACTGAAATTCTGGCATAGCAGATAGCAGATGTTCTAACACATGTCAAGACATTGTTCTTTGCATAACTTTAGAACAAGGGCAGAATAAACAAGTTATTATTCAGAATATCAGCAACAACAGCAAGACAAATGTTTCGACATCTGTTACAACATGTTAATCAAAATTGAATTGTAAATTATTGAATGAGAAACAACACAGAATATGATGACCCATTTCAGTGCAAATCACCTACATCTGGGGGCTACCAAGCCAGGAAGAAAAATCCACTATCAGTAGTATATTTTTATGTAAACAACCTCCGGTTTACAGTAAACAACCTCTGGTTTACCTATCACTACCCAATGGATACTTTATCATTAAAAGAAACATCTAATTGATAAGAGAAACCCATCTCACTCCCTAAATCACAACTGTGATTATCTAACAGTTATAGTCATAATAACTGTATCACCCTACTTGAAAGACACCTCTTTCAATACAAATTTCAGCCAAGCATTCTTGACTAACAAGTTAACTCGGATTTGCTTAAAAGCTTCATCCAAGAACAATATACAATTCATTGCCTAAAGGCTTCTGAATCTATATATAACCTATGTCTACCACAGTGTATCAAACCAATACAAAATGAGACTTACAACACAAAAAGAGCCAACGACTCTCAAAACCCTAAACCCAATTTTCTACTTTACAAAAGTTTACAAAATAGGATTCATGTCTATGTTGTTCTCTCTCTCTCTCTCTCTCTCTCTCTCTCTCTCTCTCTCTCTCTCTTTTCTTCCCTGGGAATTGGTCTTCTTTTATAGCCTTCTGCTGCCTCGGGCTTCAAATCTTCTTTCCTTGATCCACTGCAAAGTCGCGCCTTGAATCTTGGAACAAATTTAAAACCTGCTATATCAGTCCAGATGTCGAGTCTTCATGCTGGGACATTTCATCCGACATCTTTATTTTCTGGCAGAATTCTTCATGTTTGATCATCTTGTTCTTCATCAAGTTTAACCAAAATTTAGTCAAACCACATGAGCTATCAATCTCCCCCTTTTGATTTTTTTTTTGCTAAAACTCCTTTTAGACAATAAACCCGGGATGCTACTGACGTCTCTTCACCCTGAGTGGCGGTTATGATTGGAATAGTGATGTGACTCCACTCATGTTGGTGTACATGAGGAAGAAGATGACAAACATCCCCCCTTTCCCATGAATCTATACTTCCTCACCTGGGGGAAGAATTTTGCTACTGAAGCAACCAAACACCAACGTGAGTAACTCAGAACACAGGACACGACTATGTTCATAACTCAGATCACAGGACACGAAGGAAGGACTCAGAACAGAAGGGAAACCTGAGACTCAGACAGAATGTCAGAATATTCTGTCCAACATCCTTGTAATCCAACTGCAAGGACAGACTCAACCCCTGTACTTTTCTCCCCCTTTTTAGCCAAAAATTGACATACATGTTCAAGACATACCCATACCCAAACTGAACAAACCCAAACACGGATGAATCCCATGAAAACATAGCACAACAGAAAAGACAACATGAGACAAGACGAAGCCAAGAACCTACTTTATATATCCGAGTAAATTCCTTATGATGTAACGAGCCATTGAAAATAACGCAAGTCAATTCAATACAAACATTGAATGAGGAATGAAACTTCCCAAAGAAAAATGTGCACCGGCCAAAACACTTTTGACTGTTTCTTCTTTTAAGGGGAACCGTCCAAGGAATACGCATGTCTCAAGATACATGTTTAACACGCCTTCTCAAAGACACACCCTCCACCGTCCAAAACAATCAACTCGGAAACAGCCACATATCCTAAACAATGTTCTAACATATTGTCAGACTTTGTTTAGTCCCTCTTATAATCTTTGATGCATAGTCACAATGCCTTTCAAAGAGCCAAAGATAAATCCTTCCAACCAGAAGAGAGAGAATAACTGACCAAGATATTAGGACATTTCTTCAAACATCTTCCAGTTATTAACCAGGTATCCCAAGAGCCTTATCTAATTCTACAGAGAAAAATAAATTCTCCCAGACACAAGCAATGACTCTCAGAACACTCCCTAGAAGCTTGTACAACTCTGATTTAATCCGTTCACATCCAATGACAAAACCAGAATCAACCTGTCAAGTTCACCCAGAACTAAAACAGTAATACAATGTCACGACATCTTGTCTGACATTACATCCTCACCAGAGGAATTCTATCACAGACTACTTGAAACCACAAACAATCTTGATAAACAACTGCACTACTGCAACCACAGATCCAAAATAGAAGTTCAACTCCCCCTGTCGTAGATAACTAGTGCTCCTTTGCAAGAAAAACACCTTAAAATGAATGGAAAACATAAGACTCATCTTCATGTCTTCAAAAGCGCACTCCCTGTTTAACACACTTGCTGAACGCATTCACTTACTGCTTGTTCCACAAGCAATCTATGTACCATACTAGTACACCTATCAGACAGAACTTCTCCCCCTATCTTTTATAAAAGATGCTTCTTCCAACAAGAAACGCCCAAAATCACCACATGTTATCCCATGACAAACTTCATGATCATATAATGAGAAAGTACTAGGATCACATCCTTATACCACACCAACAAACTGTTGGATTGAGACCAAAATCACCATTGATCCATCTCATCCAGAAACCATCCATACCCTGTACAAATCCACCTTGAATTTTACAGCCATAGATATCCTTATTCCTTGAGATAAAATCCAATTGAATCTTAAATGCCGCACATTCCTCAAAGAGACATGCAGAGTCCCTTAGTTTGTTAGCTGGACCAGATGTTCTTCACACTTGAAAAACATCAAATACATGCTCCAGAAATCTTCAGCTTACTTGCTTCAGAAGCACCAAACTGATCCACTTTTCTTTAGCATGACTTGTAGTAGAAGAAACCACCTCTCCACAAGCATTCTGAACTCAGCAAGAGTCAGCCATCCAGATAAACACCCCATGATCCAAGACAGTCTTCAATTTATAATTCTGCCATATGATAAGATAGAACACTTCTGATTCAACTAGTGAATATCAGCTTCCATAATATGAACCTCTAAGTTCAGAAAGCATGATGATATTCTAACATCAGTTAGGACATCATGACCATATCACAGACACCATACACTATGGTTCTTGATACAATTACAACTGGACTTACTATCTGCATAGTATTCCAACTGAAGATCTTCAGAGAACACAGCTCCACCAACTTGATCAATAAGAACTCCAGACAACCAGATAGAGAAATAAACTCTCATATATCTCCAAAAAGAAGGTAATCTTCCATAACCAACTTAGGGCTTATACCACAAGCTCCAAGATATGAACAGAATCAGAACCTCCTTTGATTTTCAACCAACTACACTTCTGCACAAGAGTAATTTTTTCCAAGCACACTGCTTGAATTCACAATCAAGATCAACCAAATTCCACTGTTTGGTGAATCTTAGATTTTCTTCAGAGATCCAGAAAATCTTCTGATCAATCAATGAAACCTAATATTCAAGTTACATAATCCACCTACTTCATAGTAAGCCATCTTAGATACACCAAGACTCGGACATGTAACATCTACTCCTTCTCGCAGCTCCCGCAAACTGCATGAGATAGACCTTTTTGAAGCAATAATTCCATTTATTTCTGAAAAGATCAACTTATCTTACGATGATGTGCCACAACATCAACTAAGACCCTGAAGTTTCCGCTTGATGTCACAACATTTGATCAGACATTCATCTGGAGAGTTCAGTCCTTTATTCTGCCACTTAGAAGAACCTCCTCCCTATAACAGAACAAGAGTTCCATGTTCTCACAGACTTGATTGATGATATCAAGTTAGAGTAGACAACATCTATCCTACTTTACTACATTATAACAACCATCCCATCTTCAGAGAAACCAAACATGCCAAAGCTTGATTCTTCAGAGGAGATCAGTCAGACAGATCTTTACAAAAGGAATCCCGTTTTCCTTAAGTAGAGACTTCTTCAGAATGTCAGAGATAACTGCCACTTATCCTTGACCTCCAAAATGAGCTGGATCACATGCTCATATGCACCTAGATCAACAATAAACTCACCCAAGCAGTGCTATTACCCGCACCATATTCTATACAAGTTTCTTGCCAGGAAACTTTCTAGATAAAGATCAGATGCTTCTAGTAGACACTAGAACACACCTGTTGTACTCCAATACTCCTAGATTAGAAATAAATTGATCTATGAAACATGTCTTCATCTTCACTTCCATCAGCACCACATTCTAAATAAGCCTTCTGCCACAAAGCTTCCTAGTATGATTATGTGCCTTTGCAACACCAAAATAAAGATAGATCCTACCACACGCGTGTATGGTACCAAGATTATCAGCTACAACTCCTATGCTCCAGAGAGTTACTCCTTGAATAAACAAGATTCTGCACAATCTCTGTTGATAGAATGTTTCAACATCTAGTTGAACATTAGATTCTTATGGAAGCCCAAACAGATCCAAGAACTAGATACTTGAATATTGATGATGCAACAACTGATGAGACACCTTGACTTCATCTTCCTTGATCACACAAATAGCAATGAATCTTAAATCCTCATCCACCTGATGTTAGTCCTTGAGCTGTTTCAGTGATGCACCTCCTGATGAACCATCTCAACTCCAGCAATCTTGATCTTCAAAATACAAGGATAATCAATTAAATATTTGTGAATTCCACAAATAGAAATTGATCTTAAATCCTTGTCCACAAAACCATACATCCTGTATGATCTACCAGATATTAACACAGATTAAGAATTTTTGTGTTAACATCTTTCTAGTCAAACAACATGTTGAGACATCAAGTCTGTCACCCTTGACTCAACCTGCCTATGACTTTCCTTTGCTAATAGAGTTCTTGCAAATCATGAATGGTGAAAATGAATTACCTACCAGTATCTCCAAGTTGAATAACATCCATCGGCACCAGAGATCTTCAGAAATCCATCTTCAGCATGAAAACCAGATTATCCTTTTGAAAGAGCTCTTGAACACGACCATAGATGCTGAAATTCTGGTATCAGATGTGTGATGTTAAGTGTGATGTCACAACAACACAATCTGCTAATATTAACAAGGCAATAACAAGCAGTAATTAACACAGTGAATTGTTCACCCAGTTTGGTCTAACTACCTACGTCTGGGGGCTACCAAGCCAGGGAGGAAATTCACTATTAGTAGTATTAAATTACAGACTCAACAATCCTAGTTGACATCTACCTAACTTAATCACTACCCAATGACACTTCTACCTAAGAAACCACTTAGGTATGAGAAACAACTCACTCCCTAAATCACCTCAGTGATACAATTCAAAGATTACACTATAAAACCCACCTTGATCCTGCTTAACAACTTTGATCAAGAACACCACACTCTTGCTTAAAAGCTCTAGAGTGAATACACTTACAACTCAAAATAGTAACACCAATTCAAACATGAATTGTTTACAAAACACACACGAAGACACAATTGACACTCAGTCTTTAGCTCTCTTTCTTTGTTATTCTTCAACAAGGGTTGAGGCTGCTTTTTATAGAATTCTGACTTGGGCTTGGACCTTTTCCAAAATAATCTGATTTGATTTGTTATTAATCATAATTTAAAACAGATTTGATCTTCTAATCTTTTTAAATCTTTTCAAATCAGCCCTAATGTTAGTTACATGATCTGCTCCATATCTGATTGAAAATATAAATATCTTCTCCAAGAAATTCGCATCCAATCTCTCTAACAGATCTCCTCAAAATAAACTAACATGCGCATCCCTAAAACATCACAACCTGATGTTCTGATGTTCTGATAACTGATGTCAAGACATCAAGTTTAACATCAGCAAATAAAACTTCAAACCTGCAACAACTAATGTTAGGAACCAATGTTATGACATCAGCATTGTTCAACTTTGTTTTACCAAAATTCCAGCCAATACAAGAACTAACAATCTCCCCATTTGGCTAATTTTGGCTAAAACAATCTCTTTGACATCAGAGGTACCTGCAGCGGAAAAACTTCATACTCACAACAGCAATCACATTCAAATATGCTAAACTCCCCCTCAAAACAAGAACCAACATACCAGCTGTTCAAACCTACACACTCCCCCTCAAACTTAGAACCACATCAGTCAACACATAGGCACAGAGGCTAACTGCACAAAGGCTAACTCTCCCCCTTTTTAGCCATAATTGGACCACTATCAAACACAAAGATCTGACAGCCATTAAGACATGGTCAAATAAACAAGCTTTCCAAGGAACACACATTCCAAAACATTGACTGGTCACGCGATACAACCAATGGATTCTTATAGAACTATAAAATCCAAGCCTTCTTCCTTCTAACAGCACTAGACACCAAACAAGTATGAGTCAGTCTAACAAAGATGCAGGGAAGAAACTCATGCAGGAGGTCAAGAGACCAGATCCACTGAAGAATAAGAACAAAACAATGACAGCAGCTGGGACTTCTTCAGGAGCAACAAGAACAAGAAGAACATCAGAGACAAGGATGACAAACATCAAAAAACCTCCAGTGCAACTTCATGCTTCTGATGATGAATGTGATGAAGATTGGAAAACTTTTCTTGATGCAGGGGGTTGGGATAATATTTAGACCCTTTATAAGTTGCTTTTGATGTACTAAAATCTAATCTTGTATGCTTTCAGCAGTTGAATAAAATTTTGTTTCCTTTGCAATACCGATCACAACTGCACAAGACACTTCCCAACACATTTAATCCTCATATATGCAAAATCCTAATTTTCTCCTTAATTTTTCAAATTGATTTGCATCTAAGGCCTTGGTAAAAATATCTGCTAACTGTTTTTCAGTAGCAACATGTTCCAGAGCAACTACTTTGTCTTCAACCAAATCTCTTATAAAATGATGACGAATATCAATATGCTTAGTTCTGCTATGTTGAATAGGATTCTTAGAGATATTGATAGCACTCAGATTATCACAGTACAATGTCATGACATCTTGCTTGACATTGTATTCTGTTAACATCTACTTCATCCAAACAAGTTGAGAACAACTACTCCCTGTTGCTATGTACTCAGCTTCAGCAGTAGAAAGAGACACACAGTTCTGCTTTTTACTAAACCATGATATCAGATTATTCCCTAAGAAGAAGCAACCTCCTGAAGTACTTTTTCTATCATCAGCACTCCCTACCCAATCAGCATCACAAAAACCACATAGCTCAGTACCTGATCCATGACTGTAAAGCATTCCATAGTCATAAGTCCCATTCACATATTTCAAAATCCTCTTCACTTGATTCAAGTGACTAACTTTAGGCTCAGATTGATATCTGGCACAAACTCCAACAGTAAAAGAAATATCAGGTATGCTAGCTGTGAGATACAATAGACTACCAATCATGCTTCTGTATAAACTTTGATCCACACTAACACCATGTTCATCCTTGGACAACTTTAAATGTGTAGGAGCAGGTGTCCTCTTGTGATTAGCATTCTCTAGACCAAACTTCTTCACTATGTTCTTTGCATACTTGCTCTGAGAAATGAGTATGGAGTCCTCCATTTGTCTAACTTGTAGACCAAGAAAATAGCTGAGCTCTCCAACAAGACTCATTTCAAACTCATACTGCATCTGTTCCACAAAATGTTTTACCATTGCATCTGACATCCCACCAAATACTATGTCATCAACATATATTTGAGCTATCATTAGTTTTCCTCCTTCCTCTTTAACAAACAAAGTCTTGTCAATCCCTCATTTTTTGTAGCCATTCATAGCCAAGAATTCAGTAAGCCTTTTATACCAAGCTCTTGGTGCTTGTTTCAAAACATAGAGTACTTTCCTTAGTTTGTAAACATGGTCAGGAAACGTTGGATCAATAAATCTTTTTGGTTGATCAACATACACCTCTTCATTTAAGTAACCATTCAAGAAGGCACTCTTAACATCCATCTGAAAAAGCTTGAACTTGAAATTACAAGCCACCCCTAAAAGTAATCTGATAGATTCCAGTCTTGCCACAGGAGCAAAGGTTTCATCATAATCATTTCCTTCAACCTGAGTGTATCCCTGAGCAACTAATCTGGCCTTGTTTCTGGTGACCACTCCTTGTTCATCATATTTATTCTTGTAAATCCACTTGGTGCCTATCACATTAGCTCCATCAGGCCTTGGAACAAGATCCCACACTTCATTCCTCTTGAATTGTTCCAGCTCTTCATGCATGGCATTAATCCAGAATTCATCAGTCAGAGCTTCTTTGACATTCTTGGGCTCAATTTTGGAAACAAAACAAGAATTTGACACAACCTCTCTTGATCTAGTGCTAACCCCTGAATTAGGATCACCTATGACAAGCTCCTTTGGATGGTCCTTTTGCACTCTAATAGATGGTCCTTTATTAGATTGTTCAGGTTCAGGCTCATCATCATCAGGACTGGGAGACCCACTTCTGTCTTCAGTTTCTGCTGTTACTTCTTCAACTGATGTTTTAACATCATCCAGGACATCACATGATGAGCTGGACTCTTGAGGAACCCATAAATAACAGTTATATATGGATCTAACTCCCCTCATAACTACTTCACTCTTCTCATTAGTCACTAAACATTCATCTTTAGTGTAGCTAACCTTGAATCCTTCATCACATAACTGACTGATGCTAATCAAATTAGCAGTCAATCCTTTGACAAGAATTACATTTTCAAGATTAGGTCCAGCCTCACAATTCAATTTTCCAATTCCTTTAACTTCCCCTTTTTCTCCATTACCAAAAGTTACATCATTTGTGGAGTATGTCCTGATATCCACCAACTGATTCTTGAAACCTGACATATGCTTTGAGCAACCATTGTCAAAATACCAACCATCCATAGCCGGGGTTCTAACATATGAGTGAGCTAATAGACATGTGACAGCAGCTTTAGGAACCCATTGTTTAACAGCCTGAGGCCTGTTCTGCTACTGTCTAGGTTGAGGAACTGATTTGGGATAACCATGCAGTTTAAAGCAAGAAGATTGTATATGGCCAAATCTTCCACAATAGTAACATCTCACTCTTTGAATCTCTTCTCTGAAGTGATTGAAATGTCTTCCACCTTGATGATGATTTCTGTCATACTGCTGAGGCTGCCATCTGTCAGAATATTGATGTTGTCTTCTCCCATAATTAGGCTGTCTTCTATAATGATGAGTCTGTCTTTTGTAATGATTAGGATGTCTTCTACCATGATGATGAAGCTTTCTTCTGCCATAACAATGAGGCACAACATTATTAGGTCCAAAACCATACATTTTCCCTTGATGTTGAGACATCGGATGTAACATGTTATGTTTGAAACTAGAAGCCTGCATACTCCTATGGTATTGAGGAGGCATATACTGCCTAGCTCCAGAAACCTGAGGCTTTCCTTGAGGTTAAGGCAAAAACTTCTTAGGTACATGACCATAACCCTTTCCATTATTTTGTGGCCCAAGGTGAGGGACAACCTTCTTAATTCCAGAACCATGTCCTTTTTCATGATGACGAGGAATGTTCTGTTTAACCCCAGAAGAACTAGCCTCTGCAAATATCTTCTTCTCACCCTCATATCCTAGACCAGTCTTATCACTTGCCCCTTTTCCAGCTTCAAGTATTTTATCCAGAGTGTCAGTTCCACTATTTAACATTCTGATGGATTTTGACATTTGATCAAGCTGGGATTTTAACAACAAAACTTCATTTCAGCTTTATCAGTCTCAAGCTGTATTATAATTTTCTTCTGCTTCTCCCCTTCTTGACAGACCTCTTCACTTTTCAGACACAGCTCTTGATAAGAAGATGCCAGCTCTTCAAAGGTCAATTCACCATCACTAGATTCTCCATCAGAGGCACATATTCCAGTCAATGCCTTAACATGCTTGGCATTCTCTTCTTCACTTTCACTATCTGTATCAGACCAGGAAACAGATAACCCCTTTTTCTGCTTATTGAGATATGTAGGACATTCTTTCTTGACATGACCATAACCTTCACACTCATAGCATTGAACTCCTTTGTCATGATTGGACTTTTCTTCATCTCTTGTTTTCTTCACTTGATTACTAGACCTGTTGTTGTCAGATGTGATGTTCTTAACATTAGGTCTATAGTTTCTGTCCATTCTTTTTAGCACCTTATTAAACTATCTCCCAAGCATCACAACAACATTTGACAGTTCCTCCTGAGTTTCAAAATTACACTCCTTCTTACCATCTTCAGTATTAGCCACCAAAGCTATGCTTTTGGTCTTCTTTTCAGGCTCCTCATTCAACCCCAACTCAAAAGTTTGAAGAGAACCAATCAACTCATCAACTCTCATCTTGCTGATGTCTTGAGCTTCTTCAATAGCAGTCACCTTCATTTTATATTTCTTGGGAAGGGATCTGAAAATCTTCCTTACCAGCTTCTCTTCAGTCATTCTTTCTCCTAAAGCACTAGAAGCATTGGACATCTCAAGAATATTTATGTGAAAATCATGAATGGTTTCATCCTCCTTCATCTTCAGATTTTTAAATTAGTAGTCAACAGTTGAAGTCTTGACATTTTGACCTTGGAAGTTCCTTCATGAGTAGGTTTCAAGACATCCCAAGCTTCCTTAGCTACTTCACAAATGTCTACCAGCCTAAAGATGTTCTTGTCAATACCATTAAAGATGGCATTCAAGGCTTTTGAATTTACAAGTGCAAGCTCATCTTCTTCCTTGGTCCAATCTTCCTCAGGTTTCAACTTTGTTGTACCATCCTTTTCAACAATAACAGGTGCTTTCCATTCTTTTAAGACAGCCTTCCAAGCCCTGCTGTCTAATGACTTCAAGAAGGTAACCATCAGTGGTTTCCAATAGTCACAATTAGAGCCATCTAGAATAGGGGGTCTATTCACAAATCCACCACACTCCTTGTCCATTGCACCAGAAAGTATCAACTCTAGATCTCACCCAGATGCAGAGCAGGATGCCTGCTTTGATACCAATTGAAATTCTGGTATCAGATGTGTGATGTTAAGTGTGATGTCACAACAACACAATCTGCTAATATGAATAAGGAAATAACAAGCAGTAATTAACACAATGAATTGTTCACCCAGTTCGGTCTAACTACCTACGTCTGGGGGCTACCAAGCCAGGGAGGAAATTCACTATTAGTAGTATTAAATTACAGACTCAACAATCCCAGTTGACATCTACCTAACTTAATCACTACCCAATGATACTTCTACCTAAGAAACCACTTAGGTATGAGAAACAACTCACTCCCTAAATCACCTCAGTGATACAATTCAAAGATTACACTATAAAACCCACCTTAATCCTGCTTAACAGCTTTGATCAAGAACACCACACTCTTGCTTAAAAGCTCTAGAGTGAATACACTTACAACTCAATAGTAACACCAATTCAAACATGAATTATTTACAAAACACACACGAAGACACAATTAACACTCAGTCTTTAGCTCTCTTTCTTCGTTATTCTTCAACAAGGGTTGAGGCTGCTTTTTATAGAATTCTGACTTGGGCTTGGACCTCTTCCAAAATAATCTGATTTGATTTGTTATTAATCATAATTTAAAACAGATTTGATCTTCTAATCTTTTTAAATCTTTTCAAATCAGCCCTAATGTTTGTTACATGATCTGCTCCATATCTGATTGAAAATATAAATATCTTCTCCAAGAAATTCGCATCCAATCTCTCTAACAGATCTCCTCAAAACAAACTAACACGCGCAGCCCTAAAACATCACAACCTGATGTTCTGATAACTGATGTCAAGACATCAAGTTTAACATCAGCAAATAAAACTTCAAACCTGCAACAACTAATGTTAGGAACCAATGTTATGACATTAGACATATGACATCAGCATTGTTCAACTTTGTTTTACCAAAATTCCAGCCAATACAAGAACTAACAGATGCCTTTATGAATGGACTTGAGTGGAAACTCAAGTAGCTTTGGAAACTTTGTCAAAAAGAATATTTACCAAATTCATAGATCATGAACTTGATAAACACAATCTCAACTCACCTTCTCTTCAAACTGACTTTAAGATACAAGATGGAACCAAACTTCCAAGTACCAAGTCAACATGACATACATCAACCAATAACTCTCTCCATTCCATTGCTCCCGACTTTGGAACGAATAGATGCTGATATCTTTAAGAATAGAAGCCAACAATCAAGATCTTCCACTATCTTTCTTCTATCACAACTCCAGAATCACAAAAATACCAGAGTTCTTCCATTAGAAACACATGCAGCGGAACCACCAAGGAGAGCTAGCCATACAGGAGAAATAGTCACTCTTCTTGCAATTGTTGTAGAAACTCCTCAGAAAACTTAAACAACCATCAGTGGTTGTTACCTTTGATCCAGAACATCCATCACATCCATAAATACCTTTGAGTCTGTCTGAGTGAAAGATCTGATCTCTCAAACTCCTCCTTGTTTAAAGCATCATAAAGTATCTCCCAAGATCTCATCCAGAAACAGACAAGATGTCTGCTCTGATACCAATTGAAATTCTGGCATAGCAGATAGCAGATGTCCTAACATATGTCAAGACATTGTTTTTTGCATAACTTTAGAACAAGGGAAGAATAAACAAACTAATATTCAGAATATCAGCAACAACAGCAAGGCAGATGTTTCGACATCTGTTACAACATGTTAATCAAAACTGAACTATAAATTGCAAAATGATAAACAATACAGAATACGATGACCCAGTTCGGTGCAAATCACCTACATCTGGGGGCTACCAAGCCAAGAAGGAGAATCCATTATCAGTAGTATAGTTTTATGTAAATAACCTTCGGTTTACAGTAAACAACCTCTGGTTTACCTATCACTACTCAATGGAGACTTTATCATTAGAAGTCACATCTAATTGATAAGAGAAACCCATCTCACTCCCTAAATCACAACTGTGATTATCTAACAGTTATAGTCACAATAACTGTATCATCCTATTTGAAAGACACCTCTTTCAATACAAAGTTCAGCCAAGCATTCTTGACTAACAAGTTAACTCGGATTTGTTTAAAAACTTCATCCAAGAATAATATACAATTCATTACCTAAAGGCTTCTGAATCTGTATACAACCTATGTCTACCACAGTGTATCAAACCGATACAAAAGGAGACTTATAACACAAAAAGTTCCAACGACTCTCAAAACCCTAAACCCTATTTTCTACTTTACAAAAGTTTACAAAATAGGATTCCTAAGTCTATGTCGTTCTCTCTCTCTTTTCTACCCAGGGACTTGGTATTTTTTTATAGCCTTCTGCTGCCTTAGGCGTCAAATCTTCTTTCCTTGATCCACTGCAAAGCCGCGCCTTGAATCTTGGAACATATTTAAAACCTGTTATATCAGTCCAGATGTCAAGTCTTCATGCTGGGACATTTTATCCGACATCTTTATTTTCTGGCAGAATTCTTCATGTTTGATCATCTTGTTCTTCATCAAGTTTTAACCAAAATTTAGTCAAACCACAGGAGTTTTCAGTTACTCACATGAGGATTCAGTGGTAATTACTACATTTTTATTAGAAAATAGTAGAGTTAGGGATAAATGACATCACGTCTCTCATCGTCTTTCTATTATTATGTGATTTATGGTTTATAACAAGGTCTAACAAATCATGGAGTCGGAGCCCAAACGAGTCAATTTAAGAGTTAGTTTTGTCACATTAACCACACAGGGAGTTCAAGGAATCTAGAGTCGTGCATGTAAATTTAATCGAAGCCATTTGACCTTAATAATGCATAAGAAATCCTATGGGGGTAATTTGGATATGAAGGTAGACATCAAAAAAGCTTTTGATTCTATTAATTGGTTGTTATTGATGCAAGTTCTCAAGAAATTTGGATTCAATGATACTTTCACTAATTGAATTTGGACTATCTATATCTCTTCCAAGATTTCTATCTCATAAAATGGAAATATTCATGGATTCTTTGATTGTGGTATAGGCGATGAGTTAGGGAGATCCCCTTCCACCTCTTCTTTTTTGCATTGATGAATAAGTCCATAGCAGAAGCTTAACAAATCTTGTCACACAAAATAAGATCAAGCTTATTCCTGGACCAAGGGGCTTTGCACTTCCTTCTCATTTCTTGTTTGTTGAAGATGTCATGATATTTTGTAGAGGAAACAAAGATTATATATCATATCTCATCAGCTTGTTCTCCAGATATGCAAGATTTTTCAGGTCAAGTGGTGAATCCTCATAAATCATTTATTTTTACTGGAGCTTGTCAATGAGGATATCTGTCATTTATAGTTGTTTCCTATTTTATGTTTTGAGAAATCAGAAAATAGAATCAGTAATATTCCTATTTGAATGTATAGAATTAGACTTCCTAATTTAGGTTGTACAACTTAGGAAATAGAGTTAATTAGTCATTATTACTTGTAAATGTGATTGTATTATATATAGAAGAGAATAGAAACAGAGAAGGCATCAAGCCAATTACATTTGACATGGTATCCAGAGTCTGATTCTGGTTTTGTAGATTGGTAATCTTGGTTTTTCTGTTTCGTGTTGTGCTGCTGTAGCGCATTCTGGGTCTGTTTCTTGCTGTAGCGCATTTTTTTCTTGTTGTTCTGCGTCTACAACGTTGCTGTTTTATTATTGTTCTATTTCTGCGACGTTGCTGTTTTTTTTCTCTGTGCTATCTTGTTTTTGGTCAGATTGCTTTGCTCCTCATGGCTTCAGAAAAGACTTTCGACAACTTCTGTGTCCGCTTTATGGGCAAAAATTATGGAGCTTGGGAGTTTCAGTTCCAAATGTTTGTGAAAGGGAAAGGCCTTTGGGACGACCATGTCCATAAGTCTACTGCACCGACAGACAAAACGGCATTGGCGGCGTGGCAAACAAAGGATGCCTAAGTTATAACTTGGATTCTGGCTTCTGTTGAATCTCACATGATCAACAACCTACGTGCTTTCTCTACTGCTAAAGATATGTGGGACTATCTGAAGCGTATTTACAATCAGGACAACGTTGCCAAACGGTTCCAATTGGAGCTCGACATTGCTAACTATCGTCAGGGAAATCTCTCTATCCAGGACTATTACTCCGGGTTCCTTACTCTTTGGGCGGATCATTCAGCTATCTTACACGCCGATGTTTCTAAAGATTCACTCACTGCTGTCCAAAAAGTTTATCAGATTAGCCAACGGGACCAATTTCTCATGAAGCTTCGACCTGAATTTGAAGTTGTGCGTGCAGCTTTGCTGAATAGGAATCCAGCCCCTTCCTTGGATGTTTGTCTTGCGGAATTACTTCGAGAAGAGCAGCGTCTTCTGACCTTATCCCGTGATGACTTTGCTGCTGATCCTGTCTCTGTTGCCTACACTGCCCAAAGTAAAGGCACAGGACGTGATATGCGACAAGTTCAATGCTTTTCTTGCAAGCAATTTGGTCATCTCGCTCGGAATTGCAGTAAGAAATTTTGCAACTATTGTAAGCAACATGGTCACATCATCGCAGATTGCCCAACTAGACCACCGCGGAAGCCATTGCATGCCTTACATGCAACTACAACTTCTATGGACCAGACTTCTGCTCCTACAATTTCTAATGCTGCTTCCTTGACTCCAGAGGCCGTACAACAAATGGTACTTGCAGCCCTTTCTGCCTTGGGTTTTCATGGTAAGTTTAAAACTGCATCTCAACCTTGGCTTATTGATTCTGGGGCCTCTAACCACATGACTGGTTCCCCTGAAAAATTACACAATGTTCATACTTATCATGGCACCCAAAATATTCAAATTGCCGATGGTAATACTCTTTCTATTTCTGCCGTTGGAGACATTAATTCCTCCTTTCGAGATGTGTTTGTTTCCCCTAGGCTTGTTTCAAATTTGATTTCAGTTGGACAATTGGTCGATAACAATTGTAATGTTAATTTCTCTCGTGATGGTTGTTCCGTGCAGGATCAGGCGTCGGGGAAAGTGATCGCGAGGGGGCCTAAAGTGGGCAGACTATTTCCTCTCCAGTTTTCTTTGTCTAATATTTTGTCGTTTGCTTGTAATGGTGTCCCGAATAAGTATGAGGACTGGCATAACAAATTGGGTCATCCAAACTCAGTTGTTTTGGCTCATTTATTGAAAAATGGATTGTTGAGTAATAAAATTGTTATTCCTAATTCTGTATTTGATTGTTCTGTGTGCAAACTTGCTAAAAGCAAGACTCTTCCCTTTCCCTCTATAGCTCATCGTGCCAATAAATGTTTTGATCTTATTCATAGTGATGTTTGGGGTATGTCACCAGTCTTGTCTCATGCAAAGTATAAATACTTTGTTACTTTTATTGATGACTATAGCCGGTTCACATGGATCTATTTTCTTCGCTCTAAATCTGATGTCTTTTGTATGTTTAAAAAGTTTTTGGCATATATAGAGACTCAGTTTAACACAGGTATCAAGGTGTTGCGTACTGATTCTGGTGGGGAATATATTTCTCATAACTTTCAAGAGTACTTGCAGCAAAAGGGGATTCTTTCACAACGTTCTTGTCCATATACGCCTCAGCAAAATGGCGTTGCAGAACGCAAAAATCGGCACTTGCTTGATGTTACCCGAACATTACTCCTTCAAGCCTCTGTTCCTTCTCAATTCTGGGTTGAAGCTTTGTCCACGGCTGTATACTTGATCAACTGCCTCCCATCTCAGGTTTTGGCTTTTGATTGTCCTTTCTTTCGTCTCTATAACACTCAGCCAAGTTATCATGATCTTCACACTTTTGGGTGTGTCTGCTTTGTGCACTTGCCACCTCTAGAGCCTCATAAACTCGGCGCTCAATCTGTGCAGTGTGCCTTTATGGGTTATTCTCCTACTCAAAAGGGGTTTTTGTGTTATGATGCCATTGCTCAACGCATGCGCATTTCTAGAAATGTGATTTTTTTTTATTATCAATATTATTTTCCAAATTTTCCTTCTGACTCTAACAGCTTTGTTCCTCTTCATATCTTTGCTGATGTTCCTCGCCCTATAGAACGTTTTAAACCTGGACAGGTATATACCAGACGACCTCCTACTTTGCCCTCTCTCGATGCTGATCCACCGCCTGAACCAGCACCAGTTACACTGCGTCGATCCACTCGCATGCATCAAGCACCTGATAGGTATGGATGGGAGTCTACTTCTCTTACTGCTACTTTATCTAGCATACCTATTCCCACGTGTTATTCGCAGGCTGTTAAGGACATGCGTTGGGTAAAGGCCATGCAAGATGAACTACAAGCACTTTAGGAGAATTTCACTTGGGACATAGTCCCTTGCCCTCTTGGTGTTAAACCCATTGGTTGCAAATGGGTGTACTCTGTAAAGTTAAATTCGGATGGTTCTCTAAATCGTCATAAGGCCCGGTTGGTTGCTTTGGGTAACAAACAAGAATATGGGGTAGATTATGATGAGACTTTTGCACCTGTGGCAAAGATGACCACTGTCCGCACAATCCTTGCTATTGCTGCCTCTAAAGGCTGGTCCCTATATCAAATGGATGTGAATAATGCATTTCTTCACGGTGATTTGGCAGAGGACATTTTTATGAAACCCCCTCCAGGCTTATTTTCTTCCTCTGAAGGCGTGTGCAAACTCAAGCGTTCTTTATATGGCTTGCGGCAGGCTCCTCGGACATGGTTTGAGAAATTTCGATCTACCCTTCTTGGATTCTCTTTTACACAAAGCCAATATGATTCCTCCTTATTCATTCATCACACGTCCGCTGCTATTGTTCTTCTTCTCATTTATGTTGACGACATGATCATTACTGGCTCTGATCTAGCGTCCATACAACTACTTAAACAGCAGCTTCAAGCCTCCTTTCACATGAAGGATCTTGGATATCTTCACTATTTCTTGGGGCTGGAGGTTCATTCTGACTCCAAAGGCATTTTTCTCAATCAACACAAGTATACTGAGGACTTAGTTTCTTTGGCTGGTCTTCAGTCTGCTGTCCCTGTAGATACTCCTCTTGATGTTAATGTCAAATATCATCGTGATGAGGGTGATATTTTTCCTGATCCTTTATTGTATCGTCAATTGGTGGGAAGTCTTAACTATTTGACTATTACACGTCAGAATATTTCCTTTGCAGTGCAACAAGTTAGTCAATTCATGCACACTCCTCGTCATCTTCACTTGGCTGATGTTCGCCGCATCATTCGCTATTTAAAAGGAACTTCTCATCGGGGTTTATTTTTTCCGGCCAATACATCTCTTACTTTGCTTGCCTATAGTGATGCCGATTGGGCAGGATGTGCTGATACACGAAGGTCGGTGTCCGGTTGGTGCATGTTCTTTGGTCCTGCCTTAATATCTTGGAAGAGCAAAAAGCAAGCCCGGGTTTCCAAAAGTCATCCACTGAATCTGAATATCGAGCTATGTCCACTGCTTGCTCTGAAATAACTTGGCTTCGTGGTTTAATGGCTGAACTCGGACTCCCTCAAACCAATGCTACGCCTCTCCATGCTGACAACACGAGCGCTATTCAGATTGCTACTAATCCAGTTTTTCATGAGCGCACTAAGCATATTGAAGTGGATTGTCACTCCATTCGCGAGGCTCTTGATGATCATGTTATCTCTCTTCCTCATGTCTCCTCGCAACTTCAGCTTGCAGATATCTTCACTAAAGCGGTTCCTCGTCCCCGTCACCAGTTTCTCCTTAGCAAATTGATGCTTCTTGACAAACCGCATCAATTTGAGGGGGGATGTCAATGAGGATATCTGTCATTTATAGTTATTTCCTATTTTATGTTTTGAGAAATCAGAAAATAGAATCAGTAATATTCCTATTTGAATGTATAGAATTAGACTTCCTAATTTAGGTTGTACAACTTAGGAAATAGAGTTAATTAGTCATTATTACTTGTAAATGTGATTGTATTATATATAGAAGAGAATAGAAACAGAGAAGGCATCAAGCCAATTACATTTGACAGAGCTATCACTGATTCTAGGTTGCACCACATTCCTCATAGGTTGGGGTTAAAAATTGGCCACCTTCCTTTCTCTTATCTAGATGTGCCTATATTAAAGGTTAAACCTAAGGCTAGACATTTAAGACCTATCTTGGACAAAGTTAAGTCTAAGTTAACAAATTGGAAGAGATTTCTTCTGAGTTTTGCATGTAGAATTCAACTGGTTAAATCCACCATTGCCTTTATGCTTGTTCATAGCTTCACCATTTATTTTTAGCCTAAGTCTTTGATCAAAGAGCTGGATAAAAGCATAAAGAACTTTATTTGGATTGGTGATATTAGTAAGACTAAACTAGTCACTATGGCTTGGGCTAAAGTGTGTAAACCTCTGGAGCGGGGTGGGCTAGGCCTGAGGTCTATTTCAACTCTTAATGAAGCTTTCAATATAAAATTATGTTGTGATCTCTTGAAATCTTTTGACAACTAGGTTATCTTGTTAAAAGCAGTAGTATTTAGAGATGGAACTCCAATCAAGCATCATATTGCTTCATCAATTTGGAGTAGCATAAAAAGTAATTTGACCTGTGTTACTTCTAGCATAAGGGTTGTTTTGGGTAATGATTGCAACACCAACTTTTGGCTTGACTCTAGTTGTGGGCCTCCTCTTGTGAATCTCTTTCAAGATCAAGATGATATCAATCCTCACACCCTTTTCTCGGAATTCTTGCATTTTTGATCCTGAAACTTCCCTAATCATGTGATTAATAAAGTGCCAAAATTTTCTCTGCTTGCTGCTCAGATTACTATTCAAATGGACAACATTTTTTATAGTAAAATATGTATTCATACTACCTCCGGTGATTTTACCATAAAAGTTGCCTTCAACTACAAGTTAGTCACCAGTCCCTGTCACTCTTGGACTAAGCATCTTTAGAATACTGATATTCCTCCTTCCAAGGCTTTCATGGTCTGGATACTTTTCCACAATCAGTTGCCAACAGATGAAAATCTAATCTTGAGAGGTTGCTCTCTTCCTTTGATGTGCAGCTCGTGTAACTTGCAGCAGGAATCTTCTGACCACCTTTTCTTCTTTTGTCCCTTTGCTTTGCATCTGTGGCAATGGTCATTCAGTATGATAAATCTCCATATGACGTCAAACATCTTAAGCATGCTGGAGATCTGTGACAGAAAAGGGAGCCCTCAGTGCAAAGTCATCCTTCAAGCTTCAATTGTTCACATCCTAAATAGCATTTGGATGGCCCGAAATCAAGTCAGGTTCTGCAATTATGTTTGGCTTTGGAATAAAGCTCTTAATCATGTTCTTAGCGAGGTCTCTTTTATAGGCAATCTTACTAAAAAAAATGGTGAATTCTTCTATTCATGAGTTCATTATCCTCAAGGCTTTCAATGTCAAAATGCATTTGCCTAAGGCCCCTAAAATCATTGAAGTTATTTGAAAGCCCCCATCTATTGTCTGGTTAAAATGAAACATTGATGGTTATTACTCAACTTCTTTGGCTTCTTGTGGTGGTCTGTTTAGAAACTATGGAAGATTTCATTTATGGTTTTGCTAAAAATATGAACTGCATCTCTTCTCTTCATGCTGAGCTACTTGGTGTGATTAAAGCTATAGACATTGCAACTCACTTTGGGTGGAACCATGTTTGGATGGAGAATGATTCTTCTTTTGTATTGTTGGCCTTTAAAGATCCAAAAGTTATTCCTTGGGACATTAAGATCAAATGGCTAAACTGTTTACTCAAGATTAAGGATTTGAGGTTTCACATTACTCACATTTTTAGGGAGGGTCGTCAATGTGCGGATCTGTTAGCCTCTTTGACTCTCAATTATCCTTTACCTCTGTTTTGAGATTGAGATGAGCCGCCTAGGACCTTTGTTCTTTACTTGTTCACAACAAATTGAATTTAAATGTCTATAGATTTGTAAATCTCTAAGAGGGTTTTGACCTAATCCGTCTCTTGTGTTTTTGATTTAGTTCTAATATATTTTCTTAATTAAAAAAAATTATTATAAAAAATAAATGACATTTCATTAAGTTTTCAACCAAACTCTAAATATATTAAAATGTTCACCCAAATAATAATAATTTTTTTTTAAATTATTCTGTATTTCGTAAGTCATAATTTAATTTCCGACAGTTAATGTGTTACAAAAAATTTCAAAACTTAAAGGCCTAAAGTTAATATATGGTGATGGAATAGAAAATCTAACAAAATATGAATGGGTCAATGGAGATACTTATCATTTATCTTCACATGCATCATTTTATTTCACTAATAACATAAATCTAAATCAATTTTGAAATATATAAGAAGCATTGTATAAGTCTATAACTAAGAATATAGTATATTATTCAAACTTCATCACCACTCCAATTATACTTCACCTTGGGACCTGTTGGTCCTTCTTCTCCCAACACTTCTTTTGGCAAACTCCTAATAATATTTTCAAAAACATCTTTAAGTTTCCATGGCAATATCTTCTCCACCTTCCTCAACTCCTCATCTAAGTCATAATCAATTTTTGGGCCCCATTCCCTAAAATATTTCAACCAAGATGGCTCTACAACAAAAGGCTCCAAATACTCAGCAGAAACCAATACAAATTTTCCCAAATCCATAATCATGCTACTCTTAGCACTGTCATTTCTAATCCCTATTCCATTTTTCCCTTGTAGAACTAGTCCTTCATGTGGATATGAAGCATGACCATGCAATGAAGAGTAAAAAACTGGTCTCTTATTGTTATCAGTTTGAAACTCAAGCTGAGATGAATCAACCCATTCACCTTTACTATGTTGTGAAAAGTACATTTTCCATAACTTACCATCCAAGTTACTTACCCTTAATGTCACATGCTCCCAATCACCAACATGTTCACCTATTTTCCCTAATTTAATATCTATAAACTTCACTTTTGCTCTTCCAGGTCCATTGAAAGGGTAAAAAATCCACATGGCAATATCAGTGAAGGTTCCTCCAAGCATTGGTTTCACATGTACATAAGATTCTGCACTTTGTAAATTTCCTTTTTTGACTCTATCTTTGTTTGCATCATCGGCCGGTAGGTCGAGCCAATAGGTACCATCATTGTTAGGATCCTGAGGAAGGTTAATTCCGTTTTGCGCTATTGGAACCGGATTTGATTCTTCGCCTTTCTTGTATAGCAATGCTCCATTGGAGAAAAACCAATTTACTGACGAAGGTAGGTATTCTTCGTCAGGATGTATGTACATCAATGGAGAGTAAACTTGGAGAATTGAGTTAATTTGTAGTAGATTCGGCATGATTTTTGAAATGGAATTGAGATTCTTCAAACATGAAATTGATGGAGGGCTAGTTTCGCCACCATTTTGTGCAACGAAAGTGCCAACGCTAACACCGGGGGCTTGAGTTCCTCTATTGATTGGCCTAACATCGTAGAAATTGACGTCGTTTGATCCCCAAATCCACGACGAAGACTCGCATTGCTCAGTTAAATCTGATCTAACACACTTGATTTTGTCAAGGGGAGGTTTATCTTGTGTTGTTGTGACAACATGGCCTAAAGCTTTGTATCCATCAGGTGCTATTGGTAGCCAAATATAGCATGTGCTATCTTGAGTAACCTTAAGAGATGAAGTGTTGAATACGAGTGTATAATCAATTGGTTTCCTTAAAGTACTATTGGTTGTAGTCGAAGTCAAAGAGACATCCTTTGCGACAAGAACATATCCGAAAAGTGGTTTGTTGTTAGGTTGGGAGTAACTACCTAACATAGAGAATCCTTGAGGTATTCCTGTTGGTTCAAAAACAGTTGCACCTTGGTTATCAGGTCCACCATCATAGGTGGCCCAAATTTTGTTAAATGTTGAAACTTGAGATACTTCTATCCCACCAAGATCAATGATTCCACTTGCAAAACCACTACCTGTATATGTGGAAATCCAACACTAACTATAATTATATATCCATTTTTCTAACATGATATGACAAGTGAGTTAAAATGATGAATACCTGGTGGCCAATTAGTTGAAACAATTGGAAGCTTAAATATGGTGTCGACCGGGCGCGATCGGGATTGTTTTCTCTTGAAGAGATTCACTACAAAACATGTGGAAAAACAGTTATCCATATTATCTGAGTTTTCAAGAGAATAATAATGTGTTAATCTACATAGAAGAATGAAACATTTATGTAAGAAATAGCGATTTTTGCAAGAAATGTATTTCTTTGAGGACAAAAGCGTGAAGATAGAAAACTCATTTTTCATATGTTAAAAGAAAACACAAGGGATACGCTAATGGCGTGTCGTACAAGGTAAAAAGTTTGGATAGATTGATAAAGCTTATAAACATTGTTCAACTTCGCTTGCACACTAAGTTGTTGGTTGAAGGACTTGCTTGTCTTGTTTATGTTACACATCTCCTTTGCTTCGATTGAGGTTGGTTAAGAAGTATACACAAGTGTGTTTATTGTATGCATTTTGACATTTATGTGGAAAACAAAACACTTTAAGTATGTTTTTGCCGAAAATTATTGTTAGTTATGTTGGTTATGAAGTTCGAACGTTCATCATCTTTATTAATTCACTAGTTAATTCTTCTACCACAAACCATCAAATCAACATTATATCGCCTTGTGTGGAATGTTGTGATTTTTTGAATTAACTATGTTTAAAATAAGGGGAAGAATATTGTGCAAATAGAGTATTGTGTTACTCTGATTGAGATCGTGTTGTTTTGTTAATTATGTTGATTCTTACTAAAATAAATGAAATTGGCATAAAAGTATTATCAAATTTTAGTTTTCAAAAAAATAATAGAAAATAATAGGTATAAAGCATATAACTTTATCTTAAGTCATTGAATCCTATATTTGTATGGTATGAATTAATGACATGATTAGTTAAGAATTTCTATTTGTATTAGGATGTAATTTTTCAAATAGATCTTAACTATTTTTTTTATGTAGAAGGTTTAATCGCTTGTTTGTATCGCTGTAGAATAGATAAAACATAATTGATTTATGAAAAAATGATTTTTTATTTGCATTTGGGCAAAAATGAGTTTGACTGGTTGAGTTAATTTTTGGGTGGATGATGAGTATTTCAACGGCAAGTAAATTACGACCATCATCCAAATACTCGGGGGAACTAGGAAGGATAATTACGTCCAACTAATTATTTTTCGTCCAAGTTATTTATGAAATTTATGAGGCGAATTAAGTCATGATTCCTTAATAGAAGACAAACATTTGAAATGTAGGCTAATTACGGCTAGCATCCAAATACTCGGGGACTGAGATGGATATTATGTCCAACTAATCCTTTTTCATCCACTAAAGAACAAACTAGATTTGGTTAATTATTGTGTTTTGAACGGAAGATGAGTACTCGAACGACAAGCTAATTATGGTCATCATTCAAATAATTGGGGACTAGGATGGATAATTATGTCCAACTTATCTTTTTTCATCCGATTGTCTACGAAAATTGATACACTTTTGATTAAGTTGGAAAAGAAATTTGATGTTGATAAAGTGTTTGATTGATTTTTGGTTTGAAATTGATCTAAAAAGTTTGAATTATGATTTAAAAGGTTTTGAATTTGATGAAGGAGTGATGTAATGTCTTTGTTTTGAAAATTAAATTGATCCCCTATAGCCTGGAAAAAAGTGTGTTCTTCAAAAAAGAAAGGTGGCTTAAACATCATCAATCTCACCAATTGGAACTATGCATGTATGGCAAAAATTCTCTGGAACCTCTGCACCAAAGCTGATAGTATGTAGATCAAGTGGATCCACTACTACTATGTCAAGAAGCATGATATTCTAACCATGGACATTAAAGGAAGTACATCGTGGATTTTAAAATCTATCTTGAAAACTAGGCCCATGGTTCTAAACACAACTGCTTGGACTTCTTGTTTGCAGGTTGGTAGATTTTGCACCAAAAAGATATATGACAGTCTTGATACCTTCCCCAAGGTTCAATGGAGAAAATTGTTTTTTAACAATCCTGCGAGACCTAGAGCTCTCAACAGTTTATGGCTAGCTTGTCATGGTAGAATGGCCATAAAGGATAGACTAAAGAAATTTGGAATGATTCATGAAGACACATGCTGTTTTTGCAAAGAGAAAGAAATCCAATCTCATTTTTTTTCAAATGCAAGGATACTGAATTTGTTTGGAAATCTATTCTAGTTTGGCTGCAAACTTTTCACTCACCAGGAGATTGGAATGAAGAATTAAGTTCGATGCTGAGGAAATGTAATTTGAAAAAGCCTAGGAGCAATATTTTAAAGTGTGCTTTTACTGAAACTGTCTATGAACTGTGGAGGTTGAGAAATGACATATGCTTTGGGAATGATCGTAACAAGAATAGGGTTTGTCCTAAGATCATTGAAGCCGTGATCAACAGATGATGGATGAGGAAAATCTTAGGACATCCATAAGAAGGTTGCTCATGTAATAGTTTTTGTTTGGCTGTTGTTGGTCCTTTAGTCTTTTAGCCTAGCTGGATCTCCTCTTTTTTGAGATCGCTTTTGTATTGGTCGTTTTTTGAAGCAATAAAGTCTTTTTCTTTAAAAAGTAAATAAATTAAATTGATGTTGATCAAGTGTTTTGGTTTTGAGAAAAAAAGTTTGATCCTAATGGTGATTGATTTTATTTTATTTTTATATTTTTTTGATTAACACTTATCAACTAAACAAATAACCAATGAAAGTAAAAGCATAATATGAAAGGGAGGAGTGAGAGTCAAAATCTTAAATGGGCTTAAGGCCGAAACAGAAAAGAAGCAAGTATGAGGTGGGACAGGAAGTATGGGTTTGAGTCCAAAGAAGGACTCTGGCCCCAAACAGCGATGCCCAAAATGCCAAACTCAAGAGAAGGAAGAAAGGGTGTGTGGCAGCCATTTGATCAAAATCAGATGATCCAGCCTTAATTAACAAGGGTTCAAGTGAAAACCCATCCAAGCCTTCTGATCAAAGATCAAAGGCCACGATCTTCTTGCTAGCATAGAGAGGCAACACAAGATACTCCTTGATACCAAATCCATGGGTCTTTGATGAAGCCATGTGGCTTAATCAGGAGGGCGAGAAGAGAGAGTACTAAAGGGGGGCGTCACGCTGAACACACAAACATTCAAACAAGTTCCCTTTTATTCTCTTTTGGGATAAAAACCCTAAAATACAAAGAACATGACGAAGAACATCAAGAACATTCATGCATGTTCTTCATCCACAACCTCATTTTCATCATATCTTCCAAAATCCCAAAATCACAAACATAAACCCCACCTAAAACAACTCCCTGAGCATGAATTTGGCAACAAAACAATAAAAAAAAATAGTATACAACATATATCGAAACCCCAACGCGCGGAAACCCTAAACCCAAATTAACTATTTCAGTTAATTTTACAAGCATACAAGCACAATAAGCTGGTGGGAAAGGGTATTCGAGCCTATAACTACATTAATCAAGCAAAAACATGAAGAGGGGAAAAGCTACCAAATTGGAGAAAGTTTATCCACCGAGTGCTTCAGCGAGTGCTTTCTTTCAAAAAACAAACTCCTTGTTCTCCCTCGCTTATGGTTTCCTCCTTTCTCCTTCTTCTTCTTACATTTTCTTCTTCTTACACTTTGTGATGAGCTGCTTCTGAAGGTGATATGGGAGTTGAGCTCAGCTAAGTTAGAGCTTCAATTAAAATTTCTAACACCTTATGTAAAAAAAGCTCTGGGTGAAGATTTTGAAGAAATTTAGGGCCCTTGATTTGAATTTTTCTCAGGGTGAATGGTGACTTGATCAATATGTGTGTAGTTGGTGAGTGAAAAAATTAGATGAGGTTTTATAGACTAGATTTAGGTTAAATTGTGAGCAAGTGAGATGTAAGAAGTGTGTGAATTGGTAAAAATATTTGTGAGTTTCTTACTAAACTCGTGTGAAGCTTTGGAGTGATCATGTGAGAATGAAAGAATTGGGTGGAAATAGTGAGTTTTTGTGTGAAGTGTCTATTGCAATCCATGTGAAAGAGGGAGTGATCCGCATGAATGAGTGAGGTGAGGAGAATGAATGAAAAAGTTTGTGAAATTGGATGGAATTCTCCCTGATTTTGTGGGATTTGGGGAGGGAACTCAAGTGGTGGTTTTGTGTAAGCATGTGCAAACGATAATTTTGATTCCTCTCTCCTGTAACAAACCAAATATAACTCATATGAAATGAAATTTTAATGAAATCCACCTTCTGTTAAAATTTGTTTCAATTTGTGTTAATTTAATTTGAAAAGGTGATGAACCTGTGGGATGTTATTGTTTTAGTAGTCCATGTGCAACTTTCCACCTTTGATTGTGATAAACAAATCAAATTGAAGTGAAATAAACAAAGTTCAAATTTAATACTTTGTTTTGTGCATTGTACATTTTGTTAACTTTGATTTTGTTATTTTGGAATAAAGATGATGACGCAATCGTGTATGCAAGTAGTGACAAACTTTAAAATGAAATTCAACTTCACTTGTTTTTTTTTTCAATTTTATTTGATGATGATGGTGTAAAATACATGATGATCATGATGGTAATTATATGGTGTTGTAATGTTGTGGTACAATTCAAGATTGAGGTGAAGAACATGATGATGTATGGCGATAATCATTCAAACATGGCCATGAAGAAATTATGAACATGTAACAAGCTATTCAAATATTCACTTAAATTCAAATTCACTTGTCCTTGTTTCTTGAATTCAAAAATGCCATAGTGATGATGTAAATGATTAATGTGATATATGAATGGCATGATGCAATGGTGATCAAGAATAAAACCTAAACTTGTCTCATGTGCAAGTTCACATTTGTCTTTTGTTTTTTTGTTTTTTTGGTTATTTTGACTTTTAAATTGACTTTAAAGATATGATGGACAAATGTCTATGGTGAATGGTAAATAATGCAATGCACATGATTCATGAAAAATGAATGAAAATACACCAGAGGAATCAACCCTAGTCTTTTAGCTTAAGTCACTATTTTGTTGACTTTGCTTTGACTTTGGTCTTTGTTAACTTTGAATTTATTATATGAAGATGAAACCAATAATCATGACATAATGCATGCTTATGATAAACACCAAAATTGACCGGTGAATGAAGCCATGACACAAGTACCTCTCATCTTAGCATCAGATGAAACTTAAGTGCATATAGCCAGATGATATGAGAAAAAGGGAGGGACAAAATTGAGTTATGACACAAGCTATACAACTTGTATTCAAATACTCAGGGATCATAGGGATATGCATCCAATAGATCCTTTTTCATTCGTGAAAGAACAAACTAAATTCGGTTAATTATTGTATTTTTGAATGGAAGACGAGTATTCGAAAGGAAAACTATACAACTTGTGTCCAAATAATTTGAGATCATAGGGATAGACATCCAATAGATCCTTTTTCATCCAGTTTTATTGTGAAAAGTTTTTGTTAATTATGGAAATGCTTGAATATTTATTGAAAAATAGTTTGATTTACTTATGAAAATTAATTGTTAGAGCTCTTGCTTATTTGATTTTCATTGTTGAAGATAAATGTGAGAATATTGATTTTTACAAGTATTTATAAATAAAACATTCATGACCTAAACAAAATAAAAAAAAAAGAAATGAAAATAATAAAATAAAATAAAATATTAAAAACAAAAGTTAGAAGTACAAGGGATGCAAGCTGAGGAAATGGGTGTTAGGCCTAGAAAAAGGCATAAGGGATAAAAAGATGGAGGCCCAAAAACCAAATCATTACACTAGCAAGGGGTGTAAGCAAAGAATGTTAGTCTGGAAAGCAACTAAGGAAAAGCTCGACATAGAAGGAGGCCTAATAATCCAAGACCAAAGGGAGAAAGTCTGATATGCGCGCGGCCGTCTGATGGAGATTAGACGACCTTGATCAAAAAGCAAGATCAAACAAGTTAAAGATTTATTAGCCATCTGATCAAGATCCAAGGGCCAAGGTTTGAAGACTACATTGTGGGCTCTTGTACAGGAGTGTCTTGAGGCCGAGACCAAGTGGCTCGGATTTGGCTACGTGGCCATCAGCTCAAAACATAAAACTGATCAAAACACAAAGCAATAGACGATTAAGATTCAAATTTGCAATTTATTATCTCTCATTCCTTTTCATTATCTCTTAACGCATCAATAATAAACAACAACAACAACATCAATATCCACACAGATTAAACATGAATTTGAAGAAACAAATCTTCCACTATTTCTCATTCAAACACACAAATAAAATAATAATTTGAAATTAGCAAAATCTAGAAAAACAAGCATGAAAGTTCAAGAACTCCTACGAACCTTAAACATAAAATTATGTCTAATTAAAGACAATTGTCTGGAATTGAAGCAAACAATCATGGGGAAAACATCATACATGCGTGCAAAAAGACAAATCAAGAGAGAAATGCAAGAAAATAGTGAAAAAGTACCTAATCGGAATCTGGAATTTCCATATTCTGATGATTTTTCTGATGGATTAATGAAGTTTCTTGCAGTAAAATGCGAATTCCAGTAAGTCTTCGATCAAGCTTTGGGCAAGAGAGTTTATTGCTATTCTTTACAAATTTTGACTCCTCTTAATCATCTCTACCCCTTTCTCACACAATTTTACTCATTTGAATACCTTTTTATCGAATTCGAATCTCATTGAATTCAAATTGATTTCAATGAAATGAACTGTTTTATTGCAGGGATGGGAAGTGTGTGATGAAGTTGAATAAGATAAAAGAAGTGGAATGGAGATTGGTGGCAAGGTGGAAGGTTTTAATACAAGTTTTCAAGATTTCTTCAACGTGAAGAAATTTGAATTTGAAGATGGTATTCTGCATGGTTTTTGATCAATTTTTGTATCATTTTTGTTGTCACTTGCTGATAGAATTGGTTCAATTTATAGGCTAGAAACTAGGTTAAAGGTTAGTATAGGGACTATGTGAAAAAGGAAAAAGTGTGAGTGAAATTTGAAAGTAATTTGGTCGAATTTCCATTGATTTTAATTTGAAATGAAAACATATGAAATGATAACTGAATTTTTGTTTAGGACGTGCGAACTTTTGTTGCAATTTGATGATGTATGGATGCATGGCCATGAGAAGGTAGTTAGGCAAGATACATGTGATCAAATTTTGTCTTTTAGTGCCAAAATCTTGACTTTTATTTGACTTTGTATTCATGACACATGTATGATGATTATGTAATGATGTAATGAATGGAATAATGTTATTATGAATAGAAGAGAATTGGATTTTTGTCTTTTGTGAATTGCCAATTTTCATTCAATTTACTAATTTTGGCTTTTTGGATGATATGTGTATATGATGCATAATGACGGAATACATGAATGGAAGTAATATATAATGAATTTAAAACATATGATATTTTAATATTTTTGAACTTGGTTTTTTCTCTCATATTCGTTTTGTTGATTTTTTTGTAATTGACTTTTTAATGATGCAAAAATGTATATGATGAATGAGATGAATAAAATGGATGATGCATATGACTAAAAATGTAATTAGATTATTATTTTTTATTTTAAATGAAACAAAGTTGACTTTTATTTGACTTTGGTCTTTAATGATTTTTTTTAAATGACACAACATATGCAAAACTATATTGGTTTTATAATGATAAAAATGGAATGGTGTGTGAAGATGATTTAAGGTATGAAATGTGACAAAGGGACATTAATTATAAATGGTGACAACCTTAAATGATCTCTAACTTAGAACCAAATAAAATTAAAATGCCTAAAGCCAAAGAGGTGAACAATTCTTGGGATAAAATTAGGGTAGGACAACCTGTTTTGGCCGAGGCCAAAAAAGACCATGGTAAGGCACTTGTCTAAGGCAATCATGCTAAGAGGATAAGACTGTGTGGGTCCTCTTTTGCTATTCAAGTACTCTAACCGCTTACATTGGTAGGCTGATTGACATTGAATTGGATAATCAACTACTCCAACCACTTACATTGGTTGGCTAATCAACAATGAATTGGATGATCAACTACTCCAATTGCTTACATTGGTAGGGTGAACCATAATTAATGGATGATCAATTACTCCAACCGTATTACACTGGTATCTTGATCGGCAATGGATTGGATTATCAACTACTCTAACTGCTTACGCTAGTAGGATGCTCAATAATGAATTATATGATCAACAATTCCAAATGCTTACATTGCTAGGTTGGTCGACAATTGTGAGTGCATTCTTCCATATAGTCATATTTTGAATTATGTCAAAACTAGGAGAAACCTTAGCATTTTTTTATATTGGAAGGTATCAACCTAATCTTAGATGTCCATTGATCATCTTAACATTAGGATGCATACAAACATGTTTGAAAATGATTGGAAGTGACTTAGGAAAGGACTATGCTTCAAAAATTGAGTTTTAGTGTGAAACTACTGCATAGGCTGACACATGCGTGTTTAGGTCGACATATAAAAGCTTTTTATTTAGTATAGGTTGACACATAGATGGTATAGGTCGACACATACGCCTCAATAACAAAGGTTGTAGCTTCTGTCCAACAAGTCGCCTAAAAAAGACCGACCTAATGCCTTTACAGGTCGACACATCTCATTTATAGGTTGACCTATAATGTTCAAATTTTGAATTTTTTTTTCATTTCTTCGTGCATGCCCTTTGTTCCATATATATATATATATATATATATATATACTCATGCATGCACCTCATTTTAGCAAGGTACCAATGTAAAACCTAAACGGAATCAGAATTACGAAGTAAACTCATCATCTTCAACCTCACTTTTATGCATACACACAATCAAATTACACATAATCATTTTTTGATTGGGTGATCATCTAGATTATGGTTGATAACGTCCAATTAGGTTGGTGTAACCAAGAATACTGGGTTAGGTTCTTTGTGTGTTTCAAACAAGAAAACTAAGTTGGGGTTTTCCTTCAAGATCATTGAGGATTTGAAGGTTTTGGACAAGATCACGCAAATACGGATTCGATCGAGTGAAGGCCTTGGGAGAAGGTATGTGGTGCCTTGCAAGGGAGTAACATGAAATGGTGGATCATTCTTTTGAATCTTGGGTTCAACATGTGCATGCTAGGGATTAATTTGACCGAGTGAAAACCTTGAAGACGAGGAGGTCTTACAAGTTAGTAACAAGAACCGGTGGATTGTAGTGAAATTGTTGGTTACTTGATCAATCTTTGATCAAGGGTTTTGGAGGTTGTAGAATCAACAAAAAATATTAAGGTTTGTGGGGTTAGAGTTCTTCATCTATTGTATATACATTGTTTGCAAAGTAAGGTTAATTGCAACTATCTCAATTCGAATTCGAATTGAGGGCAGACATACCCATAGCGAGGCCGATTGAGGAACTGTCTAAACAAATCCTTGTCTCTTTCTCTCTCTTTCTGTATGTCTCTCTCTCTCCCTCTCTCTCTCTCTCTCAGTGGCGGAACCAGACTATAAAGCTTGAGGTGGCCACAAAATTAATCTATAATTTATAAATCAAATATTTATACTATAGCATATATAAAATATCTAAATTATAATAAACACATAGTTGAACAAGAAATGATTAAAGAGTAATACATAAAAATACCTTAAAATAATGCTCTACGTTTTTTGAGTAGCTTGAAATCATCAATAATAGTCTCGGAATCAATACTTGCAGCAATTTCTCTTTCAATATTAACCGTCATACTATCTCATAGAAAATCAGCTTCCATTTTGTTTCTCACTCTTGTCTTGATAATTTTCATTGCGGAAAAAGATCTTTCTGTAGTAGCTGTAGATACAGGCAGAGTCATGATAAGGCGGAGCAGTCTATCAATCAAATAATAAATTTCCTTCTTTTCAGTTGCAACCAAAGATGAACATTACTCTTGAATAGTCGACAAATATTCAAACTCGATGCTTGACGAGCGTCAATAATAAAATGCCGAAGTTGAAATTTCAAATTAATCTTCTCTTGCTCATTGAAGTCCATAGGATAATATTTTTCAACTAGAGTGAAAATGGTATCAAGGTTAAAAGCCTTGTAATTATCCTTGGGAGTTAAAGCACCACTTAGAGTTAACAAATCAATCGCTTGCTCACTAAATCTGCTATTCAACTCTTGCAGTTGTTTGTCAATGGTAGTGAAAAATATTTCAACTCTAAAATAATGCTCAATGGTTATCATTGAAACTTTAAAATATTTCAACTCTAAAATAATGCTCAATGGCTATCATTGAAACTCTAAAATATTTCAACTTTAAAAACAGGTTATGAAAAAAATTTCATAGCTATCATTGAAAAAGTTTGATAATATTCTAAAAGAGTTTGAACACAAATTCATATTATAACAATTAAAGGTTAAGTTAAAGAAAATTAGTTTAATAACAGTATGCTACATTATACTACATTAGCAATTTTATACAAGAGGGATGCTACAGCAAATTAAAATAAGTGAAAACAAGAATTTTAATCATAGTGAAAACAAGAATTTTTGTGAGAAAACTCAAAGAAACTTGTAACTAATAAGTACTAATAAAATAAAATCTAAATTAATCATAATGAAAACAAGAATTTTATATATTATGAAGATTTGGAGCAATTTATTTTGAACAATTTTAGATGAAAAAGATCAAGATGAACAAAACAAACTCACGGCGGTCTCCGGTGGTGGCGTTAGTGGTTGGTTGAACGAGTCTCGTATCGGTACCGGCGAAGCAGTGACGTGGGTTTTTTAGAATTTGTTTTTCTGGAACTTGAAATGGACGAGAAAGAGAGACTGCATCTTTTGGAATGAGATAAATTAGGGTTTGTTTTTGGAATGAGATAAATTAGAGTTTGTTTGTTTAATAGTGTAATGGCAAAATTGTTATTTTTAATTATAAGTAAGGTTATTTTAGTATTTTCACTATATTAAAAAAAATATAAAAAAAAGTTTGGGGTGGCCGTGCCCCCCCTATCCCAACATTGTTCCGCCATTGCTCTCTCTCTCTCTCTCTCTCTCTCTCTCTCTATATATATATATATATATATATATATATATATATATATATATATATATATATATATATATATATCTGTGTGTGTGTGTGTGTGTGTGTGTGTGTGTGTGTCTTTAATTGTTGTTGCATTTGCAAATTATCAAATCTTTGTTGTTTGGATCAATTCGTTTGGAAATTAAATTTTGATTATATTTTAAATTACGATTTGTTGATATAATCATAATCACTTTGATTGTGATTGGTTTTAACATCAATAAATCAAATTAAATTTCCAAACATTATCGATTGTACTCAAGGTGTTCGATAAATTGTGTCTATTGCTTTTAATTGATTTTTGATCATTGGGAATAACCTATACGTGTAGCTTAGCATTTAATTGGTTTATGATTAATATTTGTTAAACAATTTGTGTTAATTATCGTCGAATTGGTTTACATTATGCATATCCAAGCTTTTTCGATACTAGGTTCATTTAGACGATTCAATTCGGGTTATTTCCGATGTGCCATAAAACTTTTGAAAACTATTTTTGCCAAAAGTTTAATTTTTAATTTGTGATATATTCACCCCCTTTTAGATCAAAGCCTATAGTCTAACAAGTGGTATCACGAGCTCTGGTTGATTATGTGCTTAAGATTTAATTTTTAGAAGAATGGCTATCGAACCTAAGGGAGCGTACAATAGAGCACCCTTTTTTACCAGCAAAAATTATGGCTATTGGAAAGCTTGTATGCATATTCATGTCAACTCCGTTGACAAGGGTATATGAGACGCCATCAAAAATGGTCTGAATGAAATAACCATGACCAATAATGAAGGTGTTACATTACCTAAACCGGAAGCACAATGAGATGCTAATGATTGGAAATTGTGGTCACATGATTGGAAAGTGAAAAATATTCTCACATCTGTTTTAGGTGTTGATGAGTATTATGGTGTTTCTCATTGTAAGGCCGCCAAGGCTATGTGGGACGCATTAGAGATTTCCCATGAGGGTACTAATGATGTCAAACAAGCTAGGATCAACACATTAAATCAATAATTTGAATTGTTTTATATTGAGCATGGTGAAACCATTGCGAACTTGTGAAAGCAGTTCACACATCTTATCAATTGATTAAATGCATGTTACTAACAAAGTTTTGATACGCTTAAGTAGAGAATGGAAGCCCAAGGCCACCGCCATCAAGGAGGCAAATGATCTTAAAGTGCTTGATCTCACGACTTTGTTAGGTAAATTAGAAGAGCATGAGCAAGAACTCACTTGCTTAGTAAAATATGAAAAAAGCAAGAAAAGAAGGTGAAGAAGGAGAAAGGCAAATGAAAGGAAGAACGGAAGAAGTCAATAGCTATAAAGACTTCTAGCTCAAGGTCCTCACTTTATGAGATTATGGATTGTGAATCTAAAGATGACAATGATTCCGATGAAGAAGATATGGGATTGTTTATAAAGAGGTTCAATAAATACATGCGGAAACATGGTGACAAATATCCTAACAATAAACACGTAAAATCAAGAAGGTTATCAAACTCCTCAAAAGAAGATGAGAGCAAAAAGGGTAAGTCTAGAAGTACTTGCTACAATTGTGGTAAAACAGGCCACATTAAGCCAGAGTGTCCTACAATCAAGAAGGAAAAAGAAAGAGGCCATGACAAGAGGTTTAGGAAGTATAGAAGAGCTTATGCCGTTTGGGAGAGCGAAAGTGATTCTTCAAGCGATGATAGCTCAACCTCAAGTGTTGAATCGACAAAGCTTTGCTATATGGAAAACAATGGAAAGAAAAAGGTTCTAAGTCACTCTAAACTTTAAGCTTCTCATGACTTAGCTTTTTCTCAACTTTAATAACTTTTTGAAAATATACAAAGACAACCCATAGATGCTTTCAAAATATTAGCTTCAAATAAGAGGATTATTTCTCATTTGGAAGCTAAGATTTTAGAAAATGAAAAGAATTTGGAAGCTCTAAGGAAGTCCATACTAGATATTCGAAAAGATCAAAATGAAGTCACTAAACCTTCATGGGTTGGTTGTGAACCTAAGGTTACTTTTGCTATAGACACTTCCAAATATGACTTGCCTTCTCATAATCCTTATAGAAGTTATAGTTACATTAAAAAGGAACCAAATAACAAAAGGTTGTCTTATAATAATTTGTATTGTTATTATTGTTGCAAGAAGGGTCACACCATTGCTAAGAGCAAGTTTAGGAAACTCTTTGTTCCTAAAGGTTCCTTTCAATGGGTCCCTAAATGCAACCAAAGTGTTACTAATCCCCCAGGACCCAATGAAGATTGGATACCTAGCACTAATTGTCAATCATGCAGGAAAAATGTCTTGGCTCTATAAAGAGATTATGGGATCTCATTAATGGAAGCTCAAGGCATAATAAGGTGACATGTCCTTGTTGCGTTAAATATGTGACAAGAAAGGCGAGTTGTGTTACCAAAAAGGTTAACTCTTAGCGTTTCTTTAATTAGTAAAAGTGTGTTAATGATTACTAATGATCTATCTGAGAAGTGTCGTAAAGGTATTATGTTCAATGATGTAGGTCTATCTTCGACAAGACATACACAAGTGCATCAAATTAGGAGTGATCAACCTAAGATGATGAAACATAAGGAGGAGAAAGATAATCATCACGATTGAATAAGAATGAAAGTCTAACAACAATGTAACCATTGTGTGTTGCATTATATATGTTTATAATAACTATATTCAAAATGTCTTCATATCTTGATCTATATCTTGATCTATATCTTGAACCATTTCATGCTTGCATCTTCATGATTCGATCAAACACACCATTGAATAACATCATATGCATATGTCTCGCATTAAGTATTCATCCATGAGTTAATTTGAGTCTCTCTTGGTCATTACAAAATCAAATTGAGTCAAATATTAAAATTTTGTGTTACTCAGGTCGACAAAAGATCGTGTAGATTGACCTATTATAATTGAGTTTGGTATTTGTCCAAATAGTTACAGTAGAGGTCGACACCCTATCATATAAGTCGGCACATAATAATTATTTTCAATATTTTTCAAAAACGTTATAGTGTAGGTCGACGCGTAATTGTACAGGTCGACACATAAACATTTTTCTTAAAATCCTGTTGTTCTGATCACAGTATATGTCGACACACAACTGTTATAGGTTGGCACATACCATTGAAAATTCAAATTTTAATACTTTGAACAGAATTTCTCATCTTCCAACATTCAATGTTAATTCATGAATTTGTTTCCATTACCTTCCAACTTCTATTCTATTTTGTAACTCTTCATAACGTTTTAAAATCTCCAATATGGTCATTAAACTCATTACATTAACTCATTCAACCTTCTACTTTCCAAAGACTCATTAATTTTCTGCATTTTTTCATTCTCGATAAATGGCCATCTTCTCTTATTTTTCAAATCACATCCTACTCCTAAACTCATTCTTTTAACATCGTGTGTACGAAATTTCTCTGAGAAATTATCAATGGCACCCAAAATTGCAAGAACTAAAATTTATTCTAGAGATAAGGGTAAGGCTGCCGAATCTTTAACTCCTCCAGAAACTGTCTTCTCTCTAGTTTCGGATGATTACGTTGAAGAATTTGAATAAAAGCATCAACATCGCCTTGTGATGAAGCAACATGTATGGAAACCAATGGTGTCCGGATGCTTAGATATTCCAGAAGTTGTTCAACTTGTTGAGCACTAGAAGATCAACTATTTTCTACAGTTGTCACAGGATTATAACGAAGATCTGATCCAGGTGTTTTATTCCGGATTGCATGATTGGCAAGGCTCTGCTTTCGAATTCTCAAGAGGTAATAAAGTCTATGAATTTACATATGAACTGTGGAAAACATTGTTTGATATTACCATTGTTGATTCTGATACTGATGAAGAGCTTGATTTGTTGCTGACGGACATCGACACTCATATGAAGTTTGAGTGGACCACGTATCTGATTAGGTTCTTAAAGAACCTAGAGCAGAGAACTATCATGACACTCTTGCTGTCAGTTGTCATGTCCTAATTTTTACCCCTAAGACCCCACCTCATTTGTATCTTCACAATGCATCAAGATCACAAACTTGGTTCTTCCTTAGCCCCTCATCCTTGGGATTGGCGTTGTAGAGATCACCAAGCACCTCATTGTGTGTTTTGTTCTTTTATGTTTATATAGTTTATGTTTCACTAACTACTAATTAAATACCCAAAAATATGTTTTGTATATCTTTTGTTTCTTTGCAATGTAGGGTTTTCCATCAAGAACACCAAGCATGAGTCATCAACTAGGGTTTTGCTCCCTCAAGTCAAGTATGGTCAACCATTGGTTACTAAGGGCTATTGCATCAAGTCATGACCTCTAATATCAAAGTGTTTGATCTCAAGCATCATTCAATCTCATTTTGATCAAAGATATCTCAAGGTTTTCTCAAGAAAAAGTCAAAGGTTCATGTGTTTATTTACATGCCTTCATCAACAAGTTACCTCCAGATTTGGTCAATATAATCAAGGGAGATTCAAGGACACATTATTTTGAGTTCATATGATGATCCACGTGCTTTGAAATGCAAGAAAATATCAAGATCACAAGTTGGTTCAAGGAGGTTTGACCTAAAAGTCAACATTTTCAAGTCAAAGTTACAAAGGGCACACAACTCCTTCAATTCTCAATATTTTTGAATTCTTATTTTTGAATATGACTCTTATCAACATCCTCTTCAACTTCTCTTTACATGACAAGAGCCAATTATGCTTGGAGGATCATCAAAGGTTTGGAGACATTATAGGTCATTTGTGGACTTAGTGAAATTTTGCATATTTTCAAGTGACTTTTTTTTCAACTTTCAAGGATCTCATCTTCCTTAATTTTTAACATATGGAGCTCATTATTTTTTCACAATACTCTTTGTGATACTCTCTACAAAATTTCTTCAAAGGTCAAAGCCAAATTGTGCTTGGAAGGCCATGAAATTCATTGATACATTATAGGTTATTTTTCAGCCATTTGGACTTATAATTTTTCAAGTTTGGTTTGCCAAATTTTTGTGCCAACTTCACATGGTCATAATTTTTTTCTCAGATGTTCAAATCAATACTTTCTTGTCACATTGTACTCTTTGTTATGATGTGAGCTAATGCAAAAAGAATGAGCCATAAATGTGATGTGTACAATATTTCATGGTGACTTGAAGTGAGGTACTTGGAACTGCATTTCTATTTTTGGTCAGAATTTTGCAACAACAAAAACTTGATTATGAACCAAATTACCACGAGTTATTCACTTAAACATGTTTAGTGAAGTTACCAGAAGAAAAATGACTCATAAAACACAAGTTTAGGTGGAGTTTTGATGCTCTCCAAGTCACACATTTCTCACCTTCGGTTGCACATAGAATCACACGAATTGAGCATCATTTAGCGCTTATGAGATCAACATTACACTCCCTATAAATAGAACAACATATTCCATTCACGAGGCAAGCTCTTGAGAGCCAAAAACACCCCGCCCAGATCACAACTGAATCCTCTATTTGTGAGTGTTGCGGTGAGAATTGGATACCATAGTTATTAATGAACTAGGATCACATTTCTTTAAATGTTCACCACCGTCTTTGATTTATCCAAAGGAAATGTTCAAAAGCGAAAAAACCTAAAGATCTAAGGTTCGGGGGTTGGTTACGCCTAGGGAAGGTATTAGCATCCTAAACGTCTGTAGTACTCTACGGGAACCTCTCGTTAGTATTATGTTATCTCTCATTCGCTTGCTAAGGGTGCTATGCTAAAGGTTGAACCCTAGGGGTTAGTATCTAAGTATACTCGATAAGGTATCGCACCTTACGCCTACGTATCCTCGGGAGTAGAATCAGAGTATGCGTAGTTCTAAAAAGAGGAACTTCTTGACGGGGTCAAGGTTCCAAGGGGAAGTAAAGTCTTGGGCAAGACCTTACATAGAGTGCGGCGACTCTAAAGTTATAGGTTGGTTTAAGAGGGGTAGGATTGTAAATGTTCGCGGCGGAGCATTTACTTGGAGTATGGCGACTCCGATCCTAAAACTAAGATTCTAAATGTCTACGGCGAGACGTGGAGTACGGCGACTCCGAATACTAAAGTCGGGTTCTAAGAGTTAGTCCTATGACGGTTTAGTCAATTTTAAGGGAACCTTCCTTTGGAATGTCGAGGGGCAATTAACTTAAGAGTTCATTTAGTTGTGCGCACTAGCGAGGTGGGCTAGTTAGAGTGTATAGTGACCGAAAAGGTTGAATGCGAGGCCCGAAGGCGATCGACTTACATAGGTAGAAAAGGGGCTCGACGTTGGATCGAGAGTTTTTTGTTATGTTTTGAAAAGGTTTTGACATACATTCATCAAGTATAATAGTGAAGCATACAGAGACAAGATAAGCATGCAAGCAAACGTTTCACTCGGGCGCGAGAGGAGGGATCTAACGAGTTGGTTTATTCTTAAGGTTTATTATTAAAGGTTGATTTTAAGGCTATTATGGTGAGGACTTGTTAAGGATTATCTAGTTAGAGTTTTCTAAAAGGGGTTAATTTATTTGAGGATTATTTCAAAAAGGTTTTAATTTAGAGTTACTTAAAGATTTATTAACTGAGAAATAGAGATCCTCTTCACTTAAAAAAGGTTTTAACTACTTAAATAAAAATAAAAATAGTTGGTTTTCTTTTAAAGGTTTTTTTTATTATTAAGAGTTATCAAGGGTTTCATAGAAGAAAATTAATTTATAAAGAAAAGGTTTCATATTATTTAGAATTATTTTAAATTGAAAAAGTTAAAGATTTTTAATTAATATAAATAAAAAATTAGTATTAAAGTTTATTAAAAGAAAAAGTTATTAAGAGTTAAAAAAAAGTTTAATTTAGTGTTTAATAAATAGTTTTTTATTATAAAAGATTTACTAAAAAAAGTTTTATTTTCTTTTAGTAGTTATATTAAAGAAAAATGTTAAGTTATATTTTATAAAAAAAACTAATTGTTTTTAGTTATATAAAAAAAAGAAAGATTTAAAAAAAAAAAAGAAAAAAGAAACGGAGGGTGTACGGTGTATGTAGTGGGTGCGTGTGTATGGAATCGTAACAATGATAAACTCAGAAAACCAAAGGAGAAACACTCATCCTTCCCTTCGTTCTCTCTCTCGCAAAACTAACTCTCACTCTCAAAAGGCAAAATTAGGGTTCTACCACCCCAACGGCGCCGCCGCTCCAATCTTTCGATCTCTAAACCCTCTCGGTCAAACAATCAGCAAACAAGAAAAACAAACCCCACCCCACACAACCCATACCCCAACATTCTCATTATAGTCGTAGGATTACAGATACATGGCGATTTGCGAATGAACGGGAAAAAAAAGGAAAAAGTAAAATCGGCGATGGGGACGCGGCCGTCTCCGGACCTCCGCTAGAGATAAGTCTTCTCTTCCTCCTCTTTATTTGTGTATGTGTGTTTGTTGATTGTTCTTGAATTTGTGTGTAACTGCTGTTGTGGGTGCACGATCGATGGTTTTGTTGGTATAAGGATTTGAATCTCTGGTTGTCGTATGGGTTGAATTCTGATTGTGTATTGTCGACTGATGTAGGATTTGCGAAAGGTTTGGTGTAATGATTTAGAGGTTTGGATTCATTTGTGATGAAGGCCCCTTCGTGTTGAATGTGATTTATATAGGATAAGCAATGCAACAATCGATTGAATACTCTTGATTTGGTTGTTTGAACATGTTTGTTACAAATAGGAAAGTTTTTTTTTATGGCTGTGATATTGTTTGTTTCTATTTGAGAACTGTCTGATGCGGTCATGATGAATCCTGCTGTCTTGTATGATGATGACCTTTGTTTTACGATTTTCAATTATGAGCTTTACAAATCCGTCCAATTTTTGCTCGAGACATGTTTGAACAAAATGAATGAGTTTCCTTTTCCAACGGAACGTGTTTTGTATGGTTTGGAACCCACTTAATGCTGTGTTTCTTTCAATTTGAAATGAAAGAATGATTATGTTGGAACAATTAAATGGCCCAAAGATCTCTGTTTCATTTGGACGGCCACGTTGGATGCTAATATCCGAAATTGCTGCAGGTTTTGACTAGTAGCGGCAACCTCTGCTGTTTTGGATCTTTCCTGACCACCCTCGTGACTTGGTGACCGACTTTGAATTGCTGACTGATGAATTAGACGGCTTGACAACTGAATTTGAAATGTGAATCGTAGTTTGAGGTGATTGAATGGTCTACTTTTGAATTGCTAATACTTTATATTGGTTTCATGTGTTTCCCCTTGGCGTGACGGTACGTTTGGTTATTATTTTAGGAGGATTTAAAATTTGTGGGGACGTCTGATATTGTGTAGAGTCTTCCCTTTTTCTTGTAGCTCCTAGTAATGATTGATGAATGAGAACTTTCCAAATCCAACTAGACATGTCTGTGTACTTTCAATCCTTTCCTTTTCCTTTGGCATGGAGAGATTTGAATATTCTTTGACCATCATCTTAATTTATCTTGATTCTCGGTACAGGTCGCTGGAGGATTTTCTGATTCGTGTGGGAATTTTTGGACTGCAGCATAATGGAACCGGTTAGAGTTTGGTCGTGACTAACTGACAGTTTGAGTTTTGGTCACAGCGGAGTGATGTTCGTACGGTTTCTTGAGAGGCTACTACTTTGCTAAATTGTAAAACAGGTTTGTCATAAACATGAGTTCCCATTACAGTTTGTTCCTAACTGTTATGCCCCTTTGTGATACTGCTGGATGCTTGAAACACATAGGTAGTCATGATGATAACGGTTTCTCCGAGATGATTTACTTATGGGTTTTCCAATTTTAACGTATTACAAATTGATAGTGTTCAGCCGCTTTGAAGATTCAACTTGCCTAAAGCCTGCAACCGTACTGCTCTATTTGATTCATGATTTGATTTGCATTAATGTAACGTAACTGTGGGCCCTTGAAATGCAGGTAACCTTTTACGCAGGCTGAAAGAATATCAGCCTAATTTGATTCACTTGCGCAAAGAAGATAAGGGTGACTTCCAAGCTACAGCATCGGTACCTTTATAAAAAGTCCCAAGAAACAAAAGTAGCAAATACCCCTGACTTTGAAAACTACTTCTCCCCCCTTTTTCCTTAGTTTTCTTGAAGATATGAGATGGGAATGTAATGTAACCATGTATTTTTAGCTAGCTGAAAATAATATTGCAACTTGGCTCTTAGTATTACTCGCAGCGACAGCCTTTGTATTTGTGGACTCAATTGGAAATATTGCCTTGTAGTATTTTGGGATTATAACTTGTCATGTAAGACATCCTTGTAGTAACCATGAGTTTGGTCACTTGTATGTAACTTGTAATTTGAATGTGCACCAATGGTTGTATCTTTAAACCCACTTCATTGACTTAGAAAAACGTAAATAGATAGTAAGAATAATGGTCTTTGTGAAATGGCTTCCCACTTGATAATACCACTTGCCAAGACGTGACTCCAAAATAGCAAGGCCCATGTGCTAATTGCAAATAATTTCATGACTTGGATGAACAATATGAGATACTTAATGACCCCTTATACGTCGCGGGACGGTTCAATTATAAAACAACTTGTACTATGGCTTATCATCAGTCAAATAACATAAAAATAAATCTCCGCTTGCACCTTGCTCTAACATGTCTCTCCTTAAGCTCGTACAAGGCCTTGTCTTGGATTGTATACTTGATCACATAATGGAAATTGGCCTAAAATATTCACCCATTCCTTGAATCAAAACAAACTCGAATATAATCATGACCATGTGACTTTATCCTCCACTTGGGACACAACTTGGACTCTTCTTGAACTATGGCCCAAAATTGGTCCTCGACTTTGAAATGGGCTTGTAATGAAAGTAACTTAATATGTGCAACTGTGATGCGTAAAGATCTCTCCTGTAATACTCGTAGTGGCTTAGGTATTAAAAGGATGAGGGTATAATTCTCATGGGAAACCACCACACACCTTTCAAGACCAGAGAACCTCCACAACACACACAAAGCATAGCCTTCAAGACTTTGAATCTTCTGCGGCAGTACCTGTATTCACAAATGAAACAAACAAGCAAAAACTAGATAAAGCGGTTGGTCATGCACGAATGATTGTCCTAGGATGTTATGCAGACGAATCAATGAATCTAAGGGAAAATTTTGGGGTACAACAGTGAGATTCTATTTTCATACTTAAAGGCCTTCTCAATACAATCTCTCACATCCAATCTTTTCATCGTTCCTCTCTGAAGCTGAGGGAACAAGAATCAAGGTCTGAGATGCTCTGAATTGCTCACACGACTTGCTTTGATTAGCTCATTTCACATCTCTTTGAACAGGGAGTTAGAAGCATCCTTTTGCTTCAAATTTGATACCACAATGTATCCCTTGGTGTGCTTATGGTTTTTGGTTCCTCAATTTTGTTTGATTGATGCATTTACCTTTTGTATTTTGGAAAATCCGTTTTGCATTTTGTTTCTTCTTCTTCAAAATTCTCTTCATATAGTTATAATAATTTTGTTTTGAGGCCATGGTTGAGTGTGTTTCAATGAGACGGTTCTAATGATATAGGTCTCATGATATATCTTTACCATTTGTGGATTCTCCGGTGGAGGCTCATCGGAGAAGACGACCGAAGAAGCATCCTCGTTGTCTGTGTTTGTTTTATTATAAATTGGATCATGTGCGTGCCTTCATTTAGTATCCATCGTGTTTCTCATGATGTGGACCTTCTGATCTCATTTAATGAGATCTGATGGCTAGACGCGTTTCTATTCTCAGCCATCTGATCAGATCAATGGCTCTTGTTTTTTTCAACATTTTATTTTATTTTCTTTGTGTTCCTTTTTTCATTTAATTTCCAAAAATCATAAAAAAATAGTCTATTAACATTTTTAACTCCATTTTTTTCACAGTTTCATAAAAATATTCTCTATTTTCTGAGCATTTTTTCATATTTTATTTTCATCATTTTCTTCTTTTTTCAGGCATTTTAATTAGTTTAAAAATATTTTTATGCATCCAACAATTCTAAAAAATTTTATATATCATTCTCATATTGTTTCTGGCTTGTGTGATTTTTCTTGATCATTTATCATTTGATTTGATGCATCATTTGCATTTTCATCTTTATTTTCATTTTAAAATTAATTTTAAAAATAATTTTAGTGCATATTAATTCATATTATTGCATTTTGATATTGTTTGACCTTTGTTGACTGCTGTTGGCCTTGGATCTTGGTTGATTTGATCATAGGTCTCATCAAACTCAATGGATCTTGAGTGTTGATGTGGTGAAAACCCTAATCCATCAAAATGGATGATTGAATTTGATGATGGTTTAATCATCACTTGGATCCAATTTGGTTTTACCTTGTTTGATCCTCTCTACTTCTTCTCTTTCTTTTTCTTTTTCACCCTTCTTTGGATCAATTGGAGGATGTTGTAGGCCACCTTGTTCATGAGATCTTGAATGGTGCTTAATGAACTTTCATCAATTCAAATCTATCTTTTGATTGATCATTTGATCAATTGAGGTACTTTGGATTGATGCATAAGTTTGTCCAAAGTACTATGAGAGGTTGATTGATGTAGTGGACCCATCTTTGCTTGACTTAGGCTTGATTAACCTTGTTTTGACTTGTGCTACATGTTTTAGGAGTATGATCTTTATATTACATCTCTAACATGTATGGTACATAAATTTTTATTGACCGACTTCTCATAGTATGATCTTCCTTATAGATTGTGCTACGATTTCTTAACACAACGCTAAATTTGTCCTTAATCGGAAAGTGATCATATTGGTACAATTTTAGATATGAGTCATCTTTGGTAAAAATAACTTGACATCAAGATGTTGGACAAGATGTCCTATCATGATGATTCGACATCTTTGTTTGTTACTTCCAGTTTTTAATTCTGCTATTTTAATTCCAGATTTCAAATTATTCTGGGATTATTTATTTTTCCTAGGTGGCGTCAAAGATTGAGGAATCAGAGATTCAAATTAGAATTTGAAGATGCTGTTTCTAAATATGGAGACACTTTAGGAAACTTAGGATCGAAGAAACTATTCTAGAGGAGAATTAGTTGCAGATTTTGTGGAATAGAATTGCTATGTTTTTTAAGCCCAAATACAGTCATATTTTTGGTTATAAATAGGATGGATTTAACCTAAGAAGGGTGTGAAAAAAATACATTGTTGCCTAGTGAGTTTAGGGTTTGTATTTGCGAGCCTCTCTTGTGTCGTGTTGATACTAGAGCTGGACTGTTTGCATTGAGTTGTAATTTCTGTCACTGTTGTGATTGAAAGGGAATTGAGAAGGGTCTCATACCTAGGAAGTGTCTTAGGTAGAAATTAAGCACAGGTAGTGATTAAGTGATAAGTTGTAAACCGAAGGTTTTTTAGCTTAGAATTAATACTATCTAGTGGATTTCATTCCTGGCTTGGTAGCCCCCAGACGTAGGTGTTGTTGTTCACCAAACTGGGTTAGCAATCATTGTGTGTGTTTATTTTCTGCAAGTTGTATTCTGCTCCTTATTGTCATTGTGTTTGAAGCAGAGATCAAGTGTCTCGACATCTCTCTGGACATCTGAGATATGCTACCAGAATTTCAATTGGTATCAGAGCAGGTATTCTGCTCTGAATTTGGGTGAGATTCAAGGAAGTTACTTTATGGTACAATGGAAAAAGAAGGAGGAATATTGAACAGACCACCCATTCTTGACGGATCCAATTATAAATATTGGAAAGTGCGCATGATGGCCTTCATTAAGTCTATGGATGGTAAAGCTTGGAAGTCTGTTGTCAAAGGATGGGATCCAGTAAAGACTAAAGATAAGGAAGGGAAGATTACTGATGTGTTAAAGCCTAAGGAAGACTAGGATGATGAAATGACAAGCTTGCTCAAGGTAAATCCAAAGCACTGAATTCCTTATTCAATGGTGTTAACAAGAACATCTTCAGGTTGATCAAGAATTGTACTGTTGCCAAGGATGCTTTGGAGATTTTGAATACTGCTCATGAAAGAACTTCTAGGGTGAAATCTTCAAGACTTCAACTTCTCACCACCAAGTTTGAGAACTTGAGGATGAAGGAGGATGAAAGTATTCAAGACTTTCATATGAACATCATTGATATAGCCAATACTTCAAGTGATTTTGGAGAAAAGATTCTAGAAGCTAAGTTGGTCCAAAAAATTCTAAGATCTCTTCCCAAGAAGTTTGAAATGAAGGTGACTGCCATCGAAGAAGCTCAAGATATAAATAGCCTGAAGGTAAATGAACTCATGGGTTCTCTACAAACTTTTGAAATGGCCTTGCGTGAGAAAACTAAGAAGAAGAAAAGCTTAGCCTTGGTGTCTAATCAAGATGAAGGTAAGACAAATTCCAAGGAAGAATTGTCTAAGGCTATTGTGCTTCTCAGAAAACAATACAATCAATTGCTGAAGAGAATGAAAGGGGAGTCAAGAGAAAATCTCAAGACTCTGTCATCCGACAACAACAAAAGGAGGGATTTTGGAAGAAAGTCCAAAAATAAAGAGGAAGCTGGCAAAGGCAAAGGAATCAAGTGCTATGAATGCGAAGGTTTTGGACACATTAAATCTGAGTGTCCTACCTTTCTCAAGAAGGAGAAGAAAGGCTTGTCTACATCATGGCCTGAAGATGATTCTGCAAGTGAAGGAGAATCACCTAAACAGGGGTATTTGACTCTGATGGAGAATCAGATATTGGAGAACTCTCATATAATGATCTGGCCAACTCCTACAAGGAGTTGTACACCAGAAGTGCAGAAGTTTGTCAGCTAGGAGAGGATCAACATAGTGTTATCATCCGTCTTGAGGCTGAAAGATTGAAGCACCTAGACATCATCTCTGATCTAAAGGAGGAAGTTGTATTGCTCAACTCTAAACTTGACAATATGACCAAAATTGTTAGAATGATCTACAGTAGTTCTGATGTGCTAGATGAGATTCTTCAATTTGGGAGGGATGCTGAAGATATCATAGGACTTGGTTACAATGACCAAGTTGTGATGAACAAAATAAAGGAGCCAGCATTGAGTTCTGCTCAGCCTAAAAGAAAACTGAATCAGAAGATGTCAAAAGGGATGTCTCAACATCAACACATACATCAGAAAAATCCTTCAGGAAAAAAGAAGTAGGACTGGAAATGTCATCATTGTGGTAAGTAAGGTCACATTAAGCCTTACTGCTATAAGCTGCATGGCTATCCCAAATCAGCGACTCGGCCCAGAAGGAGAAAGGATGCTACTAAAGCGAAGAAGAAGTGGATTCCTAAGAATGAAACTGTTGCTCTCAAAGCTCGTACATCCCTAAGAGCCTCTGCCAGAGAAGATTGGTATTTAGATAATGGTTGTTCTAGACACATGACTAGTGTCAAGAAGTTTTTGGTCAATATTAAACCACATTCCACTAGTTATGTCACCTTTGGAGATGGGTCAAAAGGTGAAATAAAGGGTGTTGGGAAGCTGGATTATGCTGGGCAGCCTAGCCTGCATAAGGTGTTGTTTGTCAAAGGGTTGACTACTAATCTGATAAGTATCAGTCAACTGTGTGACCAGGGTCTGAAGGTTAACTTTTCTAAATCTGAGTGTCTGGTAACAAATGATAAAGTGGAAGTTATCATGAAGGGTGCCAGATCTAAGGATAATTGTTACTTGTGGACTCCTCTTGAAACAAAGTGTCCCTCCACTTGCTTGATGTCAAAAGAAGATAAGGTGAAGATGTGGCATCAGAAACTTGGCCACTTACACTTGAAGGGAATGACGGAAGTCTTGTCAAAGGAAGCTGTCAAAGGTATTCGTAATCTAAAAATTTATGAAGGAAGAGTATGTGGTGAATGTCAAATTGGAAAACAGACAAGGATGTCACATAAGAAGCTTCAACATCTGACCACTTCAAAAATCCTGGAGCCACTTCATATGGACTTGATGTGACCTATGCAAGTTGAAAGTCTTGGCGGAAAGAGGTAAGCTTATGTTGTGGTGGATGACTTCTCTAGATACACTTGGGTGCATTTCATCAAGGAGAGGTCTGAAGTATTTGAAGTGTTCAAAGGATTGTGTCAAAAACTTCAAAGAGAGAAGGATTGTGGCATAGTTAGAATCAGAAGTGACTATGGGAAGGAATTTGAAAACAACAAGTTTCATAGTTTCTGTTCCTCTGAAGGAATTAGTCACGAGTTTTCTTCAGCCATCACTCCTCAACAGAATGGTGTGGTTGAGAGAAAGAATTGGACACTTCAAGAATGTGCAAGGGTCGTGCTTCATGCCAAGAAACATCCATATCATTTTTGGGCTGAAGCCATGAACACTACTCGTTATATTCTAAACGGAGTAACCATCAGATCTGGCACATCTGCCACCTTATATGAGCTATGGAAAGGAAGGAAGTCAAATGTGAAATACTTCCATGTTTTTGGAAGCAAATGTTACATTTTGGCCGACCGTGAGCAAAGGAGGAAGATGGATCCCAAAAGTGATGAAGGGATCTTTCTAGGATACTCTACAAATAGCAGAGCCTACAGAGTTTTTAACTCAAGAACTAAGGTTGTGCTGGAATCCATAAATGTTGTGGTTGATGACTCAACTACAGAAACTGGTGTCACAGATGATATTGGAGCATTCTTTCCCATGAGTGACGAAGATGTCACAGAGGATGTTTGAACACCACATGATGCTCCTGAAGATGCTGCAGACTCAATTAATGTTGATCCTGAATATGCAGAGACTGAAAAGGTTGATAGGGGACCCTCCACCAGAATTCAGAAAGATCATCCTAAGGAGCTTATAATAGGAGATCCAAATGGTGGAAGAATGACCAGGTCACGAGATGTTGTTGATGGCGCTTGCTTTGTCTCAAAGTTAGAACCTAAGAATTTCAAGGAAGCCTTGACTGATGAATTCTGGATCAATGCTATGCAAGAGGACTGGGGCATTTCAAAAGGCATGAGGTATGGGATCTTGTACCAAGACCTGAAGGGTCAAATGTTATTGGTACAAGATGGGTGTTTAAGAACAAGTCTGACGAGCAAGGGGTGGTCACTAGAAACAAGGCTAGACTTGTTGCTCAAGGGTACACTCAGATTGAAGGAGTGAACTTTGATGAAACTTTTGCTCCTATTTCTAGATTGGAGTCTGTTAGATTGTTACTTGGAGTGGCTTGCCTGTTGAAATTCAAGCTATTTCAGATGGATGTTAAGAGTGCCTTTCTCAATGGATACTTGAATGAAGAAGTATATGTGGAACAAACTAAAGGATTTGTTGATCCTACATTTCCAGATCATATGTTTAAGTTGAAGAAGGCCTTGAATCGGTTGAAACAAGCTCCAAGAGCTTGGTATGAGAGGCTAACTGAATTCCTCATCAACCTTGGATACAGAAAAGGTGGAATTGACAAAACTCTCTTTATTAAATAGAGGGATGGAAAACTCATGATAACTCAAATCTATGTTGATGATATTGTGTTTGGAGGGATGTTAGATGAGATGGTTCAACACTTTATCAAGCAAATGCAATCTGAGTTTGAGATGAGTTTAGTGGGTGAATTAACCTGCTTTCTTGGTCTCCACGTCAAACAGATGGAAGAATCCATATTCCTTTGTCAAGGGAAATATGCTAAGAGTATTGTGAAGAAGTTTGGGTTGGAGAATGCTAACCACAAAAAGACTCTTTCTCCTACACATTTGAAGTTGTCTAAGGATGAAAATGGTGTTAGTGTTGATCAATGTTTATATAGAAGCATGATTGGCAGTCTTCTATACCTTACTATAAGCAGGTCTGACATAACCTTTGCGGTAGGAGTCTGTGCTAGATATCAGGCTGAACCTAAAGTCAGTCATATTAATCAAGTCAAAAGGATTCTGAAGTATGTGAATGGTACATGCGACTATGGTATGTTATACTGTCATAGTTTTAATTCCATGTTAATAGGATATTGTGATGCTGATTAGGCCGGTAGTGCTGATGATAGGAAGAGCACCTCTGGTGGATGTTTCTTTCTGGGAAACAACTTGATTCATGGTTTACTAAGAAAGAAAATTATATCTCTTTGTCTACTGTTGAGGCTGAATACATAGCTGCATGAAGCAGTTGTTCTCAAGTGATGTGGATGAAGCAGATGCTGACTGAGTATATGTCACTCAAGATGTCATGACACTTTTCTGTGACAACTTAAGTGCCATCAATATTTTAAAGAATCCTATTCAGCACAGCAAGACTAAACATATTGACATCAGACATCACTTTATTAGAAATCTTGTGGAAGACAAAGTTATAACCTTGGAGCATGTTGCCACAGAGAATCAGTTAGCTAACATCTTCACTAAAGCCTTGGATGCTAATCAATTTGAAGTGTTGAGGAGCAAGCTTGGAGTTTGCTTGTCTGAAGATTTGTAGCAGTCAATTTGGTGTGGGGATGTTATTCAAGTAAGTGTATATGTGTTCCCACCAAATATAGAGAGGTCTTCAAAGATAACTCTCAGTTATAGCATTACTTGTCAACAATATCCTGACATGGAGAAGAGGAAGAGGATGATGAGGCTATTGAAGATGACATCTGAATGTAGTATTATTTTTATTTGTGTGGTTATGTAAGGGCTTAATGCCCAGGATAATTTTTGGCACTTTATGTGCTTGTTATGTACTTTTATCTCTTATGTTATTGTTTGGTTATCTAGTTAGTTTAACATCTTTCCTCAAGATGTCCTATCATGATGATTCAACATCTTTGTTTGTTACTTTTCAGTTTTTAATTCTTCTATTTTAATTCCAGATTTTAGATTATTCTGGGATTACTTGTTTTTCCTAGGTGGCGTCCAAGATTGAGGAATCAGAGATTCTGATTAAAGTTTGAAAATGTTATTTCTAAATGTGGAGACACTTTAGGAAACTTAGTTTTGAAGAAACTATTCTAAAGGAGAATTAGTTGCAGATTCAGTGGAACAGAATTGCTGCATTTTTGAAGCCCAAATCCAATCATGTTTTTTGGTTATAAATAGGATGGATTTAACCTAAGAAGGGTGTGCAAAAAAATACATTGTTGCCTAGTGAGTTTAGGGTTTGTATTTGTGAGCCTCTCTTGTGTCGTGTTGATAATAGAGCTGGACTGTTTACATTGAGTTGTAATTTCTGTCACTGTTGTGATTGAAAGGGAATTGAGAAGGGTCTCATACCTAGGAAGTGTCTTAGGTAGAAATTAAGCACGGGTATTCATTAAGTGATAAGTTGTAAACTGGAGGTTGTTTAGCTTAGAATTAATACTATCTAGTGGATTTCAATCCTGGCTTGGTAGCCCCCAGACATAGGTGTTGTTGTTCACCGAACTGGGTTAACAATCATCGTGTGTTTGTTTATTTTCTGCAAGTTGTATTATGCTCCTTATTGTCATTGTGTTTGAAGAAGAGATCAAGTGTATCGACATCTCTCAGGACATCTGAGACTTGCTACCAGAATTTCATTTATTTTAGATGTAAATCTCCTATCTCCGTAATGTGTAGTTTCTTTTCCACCTAAGAGAGCTAGTCACATACTTGTTAATTGTATTGAAGTTGGAACCCTTCTCAAAGGATGATGCAAAGTCCTCACACTTGTTTGGGTTAATTAGTTGAGTAATCTACTTTAAATGACAAAATATTTTCACTAACACTTATACATACCAAATATATTTGATGCCGAGTTGAGTAGTTGGATAAGGGTAAGCATAGACCAGACTATAGTAGCAAGAGAGATTGTACAATGAAGAGAGCTAGACAAGCCTCATGCACAACCCAGGACAATCAGGGAGCCCGACTCCCACCTTGCTGAGTTCTCATGGGGCCGGGTACCACACCCCACCAACCCGACACCGATGCCGGATACAAGCTCATCGAAAACCACTCCAACTTTTGTAACGTCGACGACACATTAATACGGATGTTACCAAGAGCTTCAAAGCCAGTATTCATGGAAGGGGTTACGACAATGATGGTCACATAAACCCAGAAGGCTAAGAGGCTTCTCTTAATGACTTGAATTAAAGGAAGGCTATATAATGGGGCTCCCACATGAGGGATAAGCAAGACATTCATCTTGAGGCAATATACAGCACTTGTATAGCCCTCAAATCCCCAGATATTCATCTCAACATACTGAGTAGAATAGACAGCGTAGCTCTCTTTGTCCAAAGAGAAGGAGAGTTATCACTTTTAGTTGTCTAACCATTTTTGGCTACAATATTTGGCGCCCACCGTGGGACCTAGGTAAAACTTTCCCAGGCCACACCACTCACTGACGACATGACTTCTGAAGGAGACCCTCCAGACATGGCTCAACTACTAGCCATAATGGAAACTATGAGACAACAGATTGAAACACTGCAAGATAGTATACAAGAGCTGCAGCAGCAAATTCAAGCTGATGCTGATAGTGAGGAGGAGGTTCTTGAACCTCAACCTCTATCTCAAGAGATCTTATGATGGGAAGACAGATCCTCAGGAGCATGTCACTGCCATCAACAATCAGATGGCCATAGTTGCCCCTTCGAACTCACTGGAGTGTAAACTCATGGCCGAAACTTTGAAGGATGTAGCCCTAAGGTGGTACATGATCCTTCCTCGACTCTCTATCATAAGCTACCAGAACCTAACTAAGAAGTTAGTACAACACTTCTCGGCAAGAAAACGCCGGAAGGTGTCCACGACTGCATTGATCAGTGTTCTACAGAAGCAGGCAGAACCACTACGTGAATACTTGGCTCGGTTCAACGAAGAAAACCTCAAGGTATCTCATCCAAATCAGGAGATATTTGTGGGGGCTTTTAAACATGGATTGCGAGCCGGGAAATTCAACAAGTCATTGGCTCAGAAGCCGGTTATCAGCATGGACGAGATCACTACCCGGGCTGAATGTTGCATCAAAGGAGAGGAGAATAACCAAGAGAAAAGATCCCGGGACGACAATGAGAAGAAAAAAATCAAAGAAGAGGTGTCAAGCAGGAGGAAGGAGCATCCTCGAGGAGCTGCGTGTGAACGACATGCTCCTAGACCATATGGACAGTCGTACGAGCCAATCAGAGACCGCACCCCGCAAAACACAAGCAGTGGAGACATCCTCAAAGAAGTCGGCCACATGAATCTATTATCAAAGCCCCAACGTCCAAAAAGCGCCAACGCAATCATGGGAAGGCTGCCTGAGGCTTGGTGTAATCACCACCGTATACGGGGTCATCACACCGAAGACTCCCAATAGCTGAAAAAGGAAATTGAAGCCCTAATCCAAAGGGGACACCTCTTGGCGTATGTGAAGGATTCCCGACTACAAAATAACAAAAGAAGTCCTTGCCAAGACGATAAGGGAACAGAAAAAGTATCCCGGAAGAAAAGTTCAGATGCTGAAGAGGGTCACGAGACAAGGAAAGTCCGACACACTCTATACACCATTTTCGGGGGGGGGGGGGGGGGGGTTTGCTAGGGGTGGAGAAACAAGTTCAGCAATAAAGAGATATGCTAGAGCAGTTATGCATATTGACCAGAAATCCCCAGAGAGAACGGAGGGTAACATAGATGCTGTAACATTCTCCAAATAAGAAGCCATAGGAGTCTTGGCCCATGAGAATGATCCTATGGTTATCAAAGTACAAATAAGAAATTGGAGTGTGAAAGGGGTACTGATAGACCCTGGAAGCTCAACAGACGTATTGTATTGGGATGCATTCAGAGAAATGGGGCTTGATACGACCGAGCTGCTAACATTCAAAGGCAATCTAGTAAGATTCTCAGGAGAACAAGTTCAAGTGCTTGGACATCTAGCATTACCGACTACCTTTGGTAAAACGGCAAATGCAAAGACCGTCCGAATAAGGTACTTAATAGTCAATGTTTCTTCACCCTACAATATCATTATAGGATGATCGTCATTCAACGTCCTGGAAGCTTCACTTTCAACCTTATATCTGACAATGAAATTCCCACTTGGAGGTGGACGAGTTGGAATTGTCAAAGGCGACCAGGGGCTGGCCAGAAAGTGTTACAAGGACAGCTTGAAGTTGAAAAGAAAAGAGCCCAGAGAAGAAGCAGATCCCAAGAATTCCCTAAAAGTCAACCTGGTCGACATTGATCCACGTGATGATGCAGTTGAAGAAAATATAGTCCCCAATGAAGAAACAAAGCAAGTTCAGATTGGGCATCTGCCATTCCATGTTACACACGTTGGAGTTAATTTGTCCCTGGAAGAAGAGAAAGAGATCATCCAAGTACTAAAATACAACGTGGACCTTTTCGCATGGAAGCCCTCAGATATGCCTGGGATAGATCCCAATTTCACGTGTCATCATTTAGAAATCAACCCAGACATCAAGCCGGTCTCTCAAAGGAAAAGAAAGGGTGGTGATGAAAAGAGGAAGGAAATAGCAGAGGAAGTTGATAAGTTGTTACAAGCCGGGTTCATCAAGGAGATCAAATATCCAACTTGGTTATCCAACATAGTGATGGTGAAAAAGAAATCCAGAAAATGGAGAATGTGTGTGGATTTTACAGACCTCAACAAAGCATGTCCTAAAGATTCGTATCCACAGCCAAATATTGACTGACTAATAGACGCTACCTCAGGTTTCCGTCTACTTAGTTTCATGGATGCATATTCCGGGTACAACCAGATCCGCATGAACCCCATTGATGCACCAAAAACTGCTTTTATGACCCATCAGAGCAATTACTAGTATGAGGTCATGCCGTTTGGACTAAAAAATGCTGGGGCTACTTATCAGAGGTTAATGGATAAGGTATTTGCTACTCAGATAGGGAGGAATATGGAGGTCTATATAGATGACATGGTGATTAAGACAAGTCAAAACCGTTCATATGTGAAGGATCTAACTGAAACCTTTGCATCCATCAGAAGCTACAACATGAGGCTGAACTCAGACAAATGTACCTTTGGAGTACAAGCCGAGAAATTTCTTGGATTCATGCTCACCAACCGAGGATTAGAAGCAAACCTGGACAAATGGCAGGAGATAATAGACATGAGAAGTCCAACCATGAAAAAGGAGGTCTAACAGCTGACAGGGAGGTTGGCAGCATTGTCACGATTTCTATCATGCTCAGGGGACAAATCAATTCATTTCTTTGCAGCCATAAGGAAATCTAAGGAGTTGGAATGGATAGAGGCATGTGAAGAAGCTTTTCAAGAAGTAAAGTGTTTCCTATCCTCGCCTCCCATCCTAGTAAGGCCCAAAGAAAATAAACCTATTGTCCTATATTTGTCGGTCACTAATAAAGCCCTAAGCTAGATTTTGGTACAAGATGGAGAAGATGGAGAACGACATGTATACTTTATCAGAAAAATCCTAAAAGGAGCAGAGCTAAGATACCAAAAGATTGAACATTTAGCATTGGCAGTAGTCATTACAGCCCGGAAGCTGATACATTATTTTCAAGGTCATCCCATCACAATAAAGACGAACTACCCCATCAAACAGATACTAAGAAAGCCCGACTTGGCAGGACTGATGGTCAAGTGGGCAATAGAGATTTCCGAATACGACATTAACTTTGTACCTAAGACCAGTATTAAGTCACAGACGCTGGCCGATTTTGTGGCTGAGTTAATTGCACCGGTTGGAGAAGAAGTCTCAAACAGATGGATCCTCTATGTAGATGGATCTTCAAATCTCAATGGAAGTGGAGCTGGGGTCATTTTGGAAGGACCCGGAGAGCTAACATTAGAATACTATTTATGTTTCAATTTTTAGGTTAGTAACAACGAGGCGGAGTACGAAGCCTTGATTGCCGGAATGAAATTGGCAAAGGAAGTCGGAGTAAGAAACTTGTTGGTCAAAATTGATTCTCAGCTAGGGGTCAGACAAATGAAGAATGAGTACCAGGCAAAGGATTCCATCCTGATAAAATACCTTCAAAAAGCTTTAGGAATATCCAAAGCGTTCTAAGAATTTGAAGTCGTCCACATCCCAAGAGAAGATAATGCCCGGGCCGACCTCTTAGCCCGGCTAGCCAGCTCAAAAAATTAAGGTATAAATAAGACCGTGATTCAAGAAGTTCTCGAAGCACCTAGCATTTAATCAGAAGAAGTGTTAACCATAGAGAATGTCCAAGGGTGGATGAGACCCATAATCACGTATTTGACACATGAAGTTTTACCCGAAGACATCAACGAAGCTCGGAAGATTAGAAGGATAACTCCCCGGTATATCATAATCTCGGACACACTGTATAAGATGGGAAGGTCGACACCTATGCTGAGATGTGTGTTATAGTCTGAGATAGAGCTGGTAATTAATGAGGTCCATGAAGGAGCCTGTGGTAGCTACATCGGCCGGAGAACACTATCAGGAAAGATTCTAAGAGTCGAGTACTATTGGCCACATATGATGCGACACTGCATCGAATACTTTAGCAAGTGTGAAAATTTCAAGTATTTTCTCCACTCAAACACTTACCAGCCGAGTCGCTTCATTTGATAACATCCCTATGGTCGTTCTACCAGTGGGGAGTATCATACCCCAAATTTTGACCGCTAAGATTTCCCATCATTGTGTAAATCATCATCACAATATGGCTGGACCATCATGCCTCATTAGTCTCCCCAAAGATGGGTGAGCATCCACTACAATCAAACATAGGGTTTCAAGCCCTCTCAGAGCTCTTAGACAAAGGATCAATCAAGAATTGACATGATCTTCAACTTTTCTAGCCTCTCAAACATCCCCAATGGATCAAGAGGACTCCCACAGCAAGAATCAAGCATAAGGTTGCAGCATTCTGAGTGGATTAAGCCTCAAGATTGCTAGTGTCACCAAATTAGGGGTTTGGTCGACCAGGGCCTCCAGATGGAAATTTTCCTCTGGGCATGAGCCAATTCTTCAAAGCATAACCTAAGATGCTCCAAGAGACATCATAAACCATATCATCAAGTCAATTTAACCTCAGGGGATGCATTCATCAAAAATCAGGAATTAGGGTTTCTTGACCTAATTCACCCCTAAGTTGACTTTTGGGACAAAACATGAGCCAAGACCGCAATACATGATTTGAGGGTCTCTAATACACCTCATTAATCCATTTTCAATAATGGATTGATCCAAGAAGCTTGAGCAACAAGTTTCAATTTCATCAGAACCACAATTAGGGTTTCACGGGAAAAGTCAACTGTGCCTTTGACTTTTGACCCAGGCATGCTCCCAAACTTTAGGACATGATTCAATACACCCTATAACACCTATGAAATCAATCCATCAAGTTTGATTTAGGTCAAGGACTTGATTTCATAGAGGATCGCACAACTTTGAATTCATCTGATAAAAAGTCAACTGTGCACAAAAGTCAACTTTGACTTTTTGAGATTTTTCACAATTTATGGTCCCCTAACCCTAAAATGATGTTAATGTGTGATTGGAATCATCATTCATCAAGAAAAATCAAGAAACGTGGGATAACTTGTAAAAGGGGTAACCATAAAAAACAGAAATTTTCTAAGTTATGGAACAAAGTGGCTAGGGTACCAATTTTGGAGGATCATAACTCCTAAACCACAAGGCCATTTTTCCCCATCCAAAGCTGGATTTATAGCTCTCATGGCACTCTAAAAAAGCTTCAAACACAACTCATTCCAATTCTTCATGGATTTTAAGTTATGGAATGATCAAAATCACAAAAAGTGAAAATTTCACTTTTTTCCAACACTTAGTGAAATTTTCACTAAGTCAAAATCTGCCTTCACTTTTTTCCAAATGTAGGGCCATTTTTCACTTGGATCCAAAAAGTATCAAAACCAATTATGATCAAACAGTTGTTGTATCATATGAGGGCTTTCCAAAATGGCCAAGAACTCCATTAAATTCCACTTGAGCCATGAGATATTACAATGGCAATATACCTTGCTGAAAACTGTCAAAGCAAGGCAGATTTATGCATTTTGCTCGATTTGCCAAATTTGTGCAAATGAAAAACACACTTATCCATCTAAACACCTCAGGGGGAGACCAAGGAGGGACAAACACTGATCCATAAGCCTCCCAAGTCCTTGGAACTAAAAATAGCATGCCAAACCTAGAAATCCTTAAAGAGGGGACAAGACTCCAATTTTGGTTTGGAGCATTTAATGGATGCACCAAGGTGGCATGGAGTGAACCATTTCCAACTGAATTCAGTCAAGACATATCCAAGACCAAGGGAACCAGCAGCCTGTGCCCTAACCTCTAGTCAATGGCTAGAGGAGACTTGGATTCTCATTGATCAACATTGGCCAAACCTCTACAGCAGTTGCCATTCACTATTGCTTGCAAAACAAACTTACTCCACTACAAATAGAGCTCATTTGTGATCAGTTTGAGTACACCAAAGCCATCAAACAGATGCTTTCTTCAAAATCTCTTCTTTCACTCCAAATTTGCCTTCCAAAGCAAGTCACTATCGGGTTTTGAGTTTGAGAGCAATTCCAACCAAACCAATCACACACACATTTCATAAACATCATATAGAAGTGATCCAAACACTTAAACAACATCTGGAACACTGATTTCTCAAAATCACCAGCCAACTGCTCAAGGTTTTAACCAAGTTGCAGTTGGGATACCATCTTTAGTTCCAGCTTGTTTCAAACCATTCCAAGCACTCAGGCACATCACTTGGCACTTAGGGAAGCTATCCACATCATTGGAACCTAGCTGTAACACCTCTAACACAAAAAACGATCACCAGCTGCAAGAGGTAAGCATGAGCTCTTCTAACTCTATGATCCATGCATCTTTTGCTGCACAATAATTTGGCTATATGTTCATAATCATGCATAGAGTGTTTTCCCTCAATCAATTGCTTTGTTTGAATCGTGTATGGAATTTCTGAGCCTTCATGCAAATTTTAGGGTTCTTGAGGTTTCTCTTTGATTTCTTATTCCATGCTTAAAATAAATGAAATTAAAGACCATAGACATGATCGTGAGATGAAAACGAGTAGATTGATATGTAGATTGCATAATATAATCAAGTATTCAGTGAGATTGAATAGAAAATGAAAATCTGCAGAAATAGAGGGTGGCGCGTGTTCTTGCCATGTTCTTGGCGCCCTTTTTGAAAATTCAAATATTTGAATTTTTGTGATTTTATTTAATTGATTCAAAAATTAATTTCTCTCTGGGTTTTAATGATTTTGAGTTGATTCTTTTTTTAATAATTCACAAAAATGTTAAAATATTTTATTTTACCAAAAAATCCCAAAAATATTACTTATTTCATATATTTGATATTTTTGCAAAGAATTAATGTTTTATTTGTTTTTAACATTTGAAATATTTTTTATCCCTTGATTTTCCAAAATTAATTGATTTCCAATTATTGTGTGGGTATAAACATGATTTGTCAAACATTAATCCAATACCATAATTTGTTTTTCACACATGTTTAACAATTTTGATCATTTTAATTGAATTTTTAATCAATTAAAATATATTTTGAAAACAAATTAGGGTTTTGATCAATTCAACTCTCATCAAATCTTTGTTAAACCTTTGGGCCTCTTGAGAGAGTGTAAGACCCATCCCTTGTGAATAAAAACCTTTTTGGGCCTCAGTGCATTGTATAAGTCCCAACACGTTAAAGAAATCTCAGCGCGATCGTCATTTTTCAAACAAAACCCTTGGGCCTCTCCTTGAGTTGTAAGCCCCATCTTTTCTTTTAAAATCACCTTTGGGCCTCTAATAGAATGTAAGACCCAACCCCCTTTTAACCAAAACTTTTTTGGGCCTCAATGCATTGTATAAGATCCAGTACGTTAAAGAAACCTCGGCGCGATCGCCAGTTCAAAAATCAAATCATTTGGGCCTACCCTCGTGTTATAAGCCCCATTCCTTTTCTTTAAAAACCTTTGGGCCTCTTGAGAGAGTGTAAAACCCATCCCTTTGTACAGAAAACCATTTTAGGCCTCAGTCACTTGTATAAGTCCATGTACAAACAGTGCAATCACTGATAAAACCTTGGGCCTCTCCTTGAGCTGTAAGCCCCAACAATCTTTTCAAAGCACTTTCTCATTTAATTTTGAATATAATATTGTTATCAAAGCTTTCTTTGTTGAACAACTAACCAAACAACATGGAAGCACTACAACCGAGTAAGTGTTTACCCGCTTTCTTTATCCGCTTTCATATATATAACTGTATTGTGGGGCTGTTTCACTGTAAGTCTTCTTTCACAAACTTTTATATGCTTATCACATATCAACTGTGCAATACTAGTATAGTTATTTAGAGTTTTCCCCGGCAACTACGTCTAGCACTAGGTAAAGCCCTGTTGGTCACTCTTAAATACAAACAAAACTAGATCCCCCATAGGATTTCCAGATACAGTCTTCCCTCCTCTTGGGGTTAAACAATATGGAGACGTGAAAGGCAGCATTCTCGGTGAACCCTTTCTCAGACTGTCACCATTAGAAATTGTCAAAGAAACTCTAACTCCCCAGAGATGATCTTTTCTCCGTGAATGACATCTCTTGAGTTTCTTCCAAATTCTCGGACTTTCCTGGCTTGATCTATTCTCGGTGAATGGCATGCCTTGAACTACTCGGGGTTTGGGGATGCACAGGCTTCCTAAAAGCATCCCCGCCTCCTCTTGGGCGTTGTACAAGGACCCTTCGGCTTCTTAGAAGTTCTCATGCCTTCTCTTGGGCTTCATACAAGGACCCAGAGACCTCTACAGGTATAGGAACAGAACCTAGTCATCGATTTGCTAGAGCTGTCTTTCTGAGTCAAGTGTCAGACCTGTTAATGGGTTGACCTTCATACCTTAACATACCAGCCTTCTCTTGGGCATCGTACAAAGATCACTCGCTATCTGAGAATCGATTTCTCAAAACACCAGTAGACTTGGACAGTCTCAGTACCCTTTGGATTTTCCATTTCCTTAAAGAACGTGAAATAACCCTGATCTTCTGATCAATCCCAAAGCACAACCTTACCTTTAATCTTCATAAGAACTAATTTTCTCTTTTATCCAACATACTGGACCTGTCACTAAACTGAAACAGTCACCAGCATAGGTAGCCTCCTCTTGGGCTTTGTACAATGATTCTCCCCAGCAGAGCTAACCTTTTCACACTCTCTTGTTGAGTATAAAAGACTCTCTTGTTGAGTCAAACACTTTAGCCTCCATCTCGAGCTTCATACAAGATAGAAAACACTCTCTTGTTGAGTATAAAAGACTCTCTTGTTGAGTCAAAACTTTAGCCTCCATCTCGGGCTTCGTACGAGATAGAAAATCACTCTCTTGTTGAGTATAAAAGACTCTCTTGTTGAGTCAAACACTTTAGCCTCCATCTCGGGCTTCGTACGAGATAGAAAATCACTCTCTTGTTGAGTATAAAAGACTCTCTTGTAGAGTAAAAAACTTTTAGCCTCCGTATTGGGCTTCATACAAGGCACATAAAAAAACTCTCTTATTGAGTATAAAAGACAATCTTGTTGAGTTAACAACTTTTAGCCTCCATCTCGAGTTCGTACGAGATATAAATCACTCTCTTGTTGAGTATAAAAGACTCTCTTGTTGAGTCAACAATCTTTAGCCTCCATCTCGGGCTTCGTACGAGATAGGAAAACACTCTCTTGTTGAGTATAAAAGACTCTCTCATTGAGTCAAACCACCTCCAGACTCTCTTGTTGAGTCAATCACCTGTTCAAGACTCTCTTGTTGAGTCAAACCTCTTTAGCCTCCGTCTTGGGCTTCGTACAAGACATATAAAAATGCCCTCTGGTTGGGTCACTAGCCTCCTCTTAGGCTTTGTATAAAGAAAACCCCGGTTGAGTCAATCAACCTTTTAGCATCAAAGTTGTGCCTTGCTCACAGCATACAAACATCAACAACTCCTCTTTAGAGATGACAAATTCTCTCTCAGTATACACCCTTCAGCTTCACATCTTGGGCTTTGAACCAGATACAAACCACCTTTAGCTTCACGTCTTGGGCTTTGAACAAGACACCAAAACACCCTTTTTCCTCCCATAGAATAAGAGGAACTACGGTCGCTCTGATTTCCCTGTTTCATCAAACGGGAATACGTAGGTATAAGATTGAAAAAAAAATCTTAGTGAGCATACTAATTAAAAACTCAAAATCCAGTATCTCCACCAAATCAATCCAAAAGCATAAAATCTAAACACATTACCAAAAACCTCACAAATAATCCAGACACCGTGTTCTTAACAAAATAACTGAAGATTGGGCCCCACATCCACATAGCATCTGTGACCTAACAGACCGCTGTTCAAACTCAGTATGCAAGCAGGGTTAATTGGAGACATCTATTTCCCTTCCTGAATCAGCTCAACAGGATAAAAAATGAATCGAACTGTAGTACCCAAGCGATAGTGACTCAGGACCACAAAAATCGCGCTACAGAAAAAATGGCGCCCACCGTGGGGCCCTTCTTCTCTTTTTTACAACCTTCGGTAGAAACCTTAAGTTCTCGAAATGTCACAGAAATGGCAACTCTGCTGGGGAGTCATTGTCTGTATAAGATCATAAGACTAGAGGTCTAGGATGATTAAGACAAATATATATATTGCTTTTCCTAATTGATATCTGTGTTTATTTTTATGCCAATGGGAATGCGTGTGATGACGAATGTGGAAAGATTGAGTATACACCTAAGATAGGTGATGGAAATGTGGGTAATCTTGCGGGGAGTGAATCCCAGTTAAGAGTCCCCGATCGACCATCAAACTCAGTGGAGACTCCCTTTGCAGATACATTGCCTATACGACTCCGGTTGTTGAAAGTAGTGTGGTCGACTAGGTTATCTGAGAAGCTGAGGTTTTTAGCGGACTGAAACCATTTTGTAGTGCGGAAGCTATCATAAATAGTTGTCACGCGATACTATCCTCATCTGAGATCACTCTAAGATGCATCAGCTCACTGGCGATTCGCTTGCTGTTGTTATCCCAAGAGGGATCAATGATTTTGCGGACAAGTACAAAAAATCACCAGTAGAAACCTTTGGGGGGGGGGGGTAGAGCCTTGACTTCATGACACCGACCGTTTGACCCCATGTTTTTTCTATGTTTTTGTGTGTTGCATTCATACATTCATCTAAAAAACATTAAAACAAAGAAAAATCTTCTCTTCTAGTCTCCCTTTTTCAAAGTAAACTAAGACAATGATTGCCAATGTCAGAGAAAGGAGATTGCGCTAATGGATTTCGGTAGAAGGAAAACTCATAAGTACACCTTCAAGGTTCCAAAGTTAGAGGATTTAAGAGGTATGTCGAGAATGATCACCAACCACGAGGCTTTCAGAGCCAAATACGGGGGACTACTGTCTCTGTTAAGGGTCCATGTAATCGAAGGGATCCTGTCCACACTAATCTAGTTCTACGATCCGGTCTATCACTGTTTCACATTCCCGGATTATCAACTAGCACCAACACTGGAGGAGTATTATCACTTAAATGATCTGCATATCACTGATCAAGCTCCCTTTTCTGGACTGGAAGAAATTCCAAAAGATCAGACCATTGCAAGAGCAATTTGTTTGGACGAGTCAGAAGTCAGGACTTACATGACCACTAAGGGTGGAATCCAGGGTTTGCCAGCCCAGTTCTTGACAAAGAAAGCTCTATACTTTGCTAGTATAGGGAACGTGGCCGCTTTTGAGAGCATCTTTGTTTTGCTCACCTACGGGTTATTTTTGTTTCCTGACATCGATAACTTCGTAGATATCAACGCCATTAAGATTTTTCTGATTGGAAACCCCGTACCGACCTTACTCGCTGACGCGTATCATTCGGTACACTTAAGGAATTTGTACAGTGGAGGAATGATCACGTGCTGTGTACCCCTGCTGTACAAATGGTTCACTTCTCACTTGCCCAAGTCTGCTGCATTTTGGGATCAAAAGAATACTTTACGTTGGTCACAGAGAATCATGTCTCTTACCAACTCTGACATCTATTGGTACAATAGAATCTACGATGGGATCATGATCATTGACCGTTGTGGAAATTTCCCAAATGTAACCCTTATAGGAACTAAGGGAGGAATCAATTATTATCCAGTTTTAGTTCGTCGTCAATTTGGATACCCGATGAGACATGTCCCGCGTAATGTTCATCTGGAAGGTCTTTTCTTCAAGGAAGGAGAAAATGACAGGGCACTAAAGACGAAAATAGTGCACGCTTGGAAACACGTTCACAGGAAAGGAAGAGAGTCTCTAGGAAAACCAGACTGTGTCTCGGTGGAGCCTTATCTCTATTGGGTACAAACTAGAGCTCTCAAGCTGAGGAAGCCTTACCCTCGCCAGGAAGTTCTTCCATTAAGGGACTCTGTCCTTTATTTCATGTCGGACACGGAAAAACTTCAGGTGACTCTATCCAAAGTTCAACAGGAGAGGAGGTCTTGGAGGAACAAGTACCGTATTCTCAATGTGGAGTGCAAGAAAATACAGCAACTGTTAAGAGAAAAGGATGCTCTGATTGAAAGTTTAGAGCAACATGCTGTAGAATATCAGGATGACCAAAGGAGTTTGCTCGCTCCTTTCACTTGGCAAAGGAATAACAACCCGACAACGGCCCAAGAGCCCCGGTCAAAGAAAAGGAAAGCACCAGAATCAGCACTTGAGCCTTCCTCAGAGAGGACTCAAGATCCATAGTTTAGATTTCCTTTTACAACACTTTGTAATTTACTATATTTCCGTTTTCGCAATTTTTGAATTCAATAAAACGGGATCTTCCCCACTATTTGATATTTGCAATCTAATTGTCGAAGTTTACTTTGAATAAACAAAAACATATAATAATCATTGCATATCATTCATTATAAACGCATTCTTCTTACCTACGAATCTCACGTTTGTGTCTCGATTCTAGAGAGAGCCAAACTGTCTCATTCGTACAATACTCGGGCCAATCGTCAGAAAAAGATGGATGATCTCGAGGAAAAGAACAAAGAGTTGAGGGAAGAGATCGACACTCTGAAAGAGGATCTGAAAAAGCTTTATAACGACATGCAAGCTCTAGCAGAAGCTCAAATGCAACAACAAAGGACTGTGATCTCAGAGATCACATCAACACCCATAGCGGAGAAGTATGATCCTAGGTACAAAATGCCGAAAGATCGTCCCTGGGGCATGCCTATTAACTATATCCCGGAAGGATATGTTCCGCCGATCACTGAGGATCAAGGAACCGCAGCAGGAACCGCTGGGCCTGAAGGTTACAAACGTCGGGAAAGCGAAGTTGCCAGGGGCATGACAACAACTCCTAAAGGTTACAAACTTCGGGAGGCACCGAGAGTCTCGGCCATAATGACTATACCACCGCTCGTGGTACACACTGTCCCGGAAGAACAGATTCCACAGATACCTTCTGGTGGAAACGAAAGTATGTTCGACAGAATGAATGAGTTCCAGGAACAATTCCTGGAGATGCAGAAAGAGCTGTAAGCCCTTCGCGGTCTGGATTTATTTGGAAAGGACGCCGCAGACCTTTGTTTGGTCCCTAATGTGAAAGTTCCGCACAAGTTCCAGGTACCCGACTTTGAAAAGTATAAGGGTAATTCTTGCCCTCAAAGCCACTTGGTGATGTACGCTCGACGAATGTCAGCTCAGACAAAGAACTAGGAACTACTAATTAACTACTGTCAGGATAGTTTAACCGGTGCCGCATTAAAATGGTACATGGGTTTAAACCGCGCTACGATCAGCACGTTTAGAGATCTTGGCGCTGCTTTCGTTTAATAATATAAATACAATTTGTACATGGCACCAGACAGAGATCAACTCAGATCAATGTCACAAAAGGACAAGGAAACCTTTAAGGAGTACGCTCAAAGATGGCGTGAAATTGCAGCTCAGATTTGTCCACCTCTGGAGGAAAAAGAGATGACAAAGATCTTCTTAAAAACCCTGAGCCTATTTTACTACGATAGAATGGTCACCAGTGCGCCTAGTGACTTCACCGAAATGGTGGGCATGGGAGTTCGTCTTGAGGAAGCGGTCCGGGAAGGACATTTAGTTAAAGAAGCTGGATCATCAAGCAGTACAAAACGATACGGTAGTGCTCTCCCTAAGAAAAAAAAGCAAGATATTGGGAATATCTCTCTCGGAAAGCAAAGGCGACGTTACCAACCAGTAGCAGCCGTAACTCCTGCTATCAACCCTGTGCATGTTCCTATGTATCAACCTCAGGTTGCGCAGAGCCAACCGAATCAACAGTAATATCAGTAAAGGACAGAACAACCTCTTCAGCAGGCCCGTCCCCCGTACAACAACAACAACCGTACAACTCGACCTCTGGGTTTTGACCCTATACCCATGTTGTACGCAGAACTGTTTCCATTATTACTGGTCAAGGGGCACGCCCAAACCAAGTCCCCTCTTACAGTACCAAAAAAACCGCCTTTTTGGTTCAAAACAGATCAAACTTGTCCTTACCATCAAGGAGGACCAGGGCATAACATAGAAAATTGTCTCAGTTTCAAATCCGATGTGCAAAAGCTTGTTAGGAGCGGGGTCTTATCTTTCAAAGATACGAATCCGAATGTTCTCACAAACCCGCTGCCTCAACATGAGAAAGCTACAGTCAATTTGATAGAGGGAGAGTCTAACAACATCTATCAAATTCATGATGTACTCTTATTAAGGGCCAATTTGGTCAAAATGCATTGTAGACAGAGCGGATACGGCCATGTGCCACCTCATAACTATCACCAGTGTGATATCTGCTTTAAAAATAATTAGGGATGTTCTGTGGTGCGATCAGCTCTACAGGAACAGCTGGATCTCGAATGGATCCAAGAGCATCGAGTTCGTGGAGTGAACATGACTTATACGAATTCCAACATCATTCAAAACCACGACATCCGTGCAATGAATGTCAACTTGGTGGCGATGCACTCAAGGCAAAGCCAGTATCATAATCTGCCGCGGTACGATTACAATTCTTGTCTGACTTGCTCAGTAAACAAACAGGGAAGCTCTTTCACACAGGAGGCCCTCTAGCGTCAGATGGATCTTGGGTGGATCCAGGACTACCATGATAAAAATCCCTATCAGATCAACATGATCCAAATCTTCGATATTTGTCTGATGAATACCAGCTTGGTGGAGTTACACGCCAGGCAAGTCCAACTCGGTTTTCTCACTTTTCATGAGTATCTGAGCAGTAAAGGATGTTGTGAGAGTAACCAAGGGTGCGCTCTCGTTCAAAGAACTTTACAACACTTGTTAAACCACTGGTGGCTTTCGATCTATATGGATGAAGACACGCAACAAATCAGTGTGCTTAATGGGAACCCTACTAGGCATCAAAGTCAGGATGTCCAATCTATGGAAATAGACCTGGTGAGGTTACACTGCATTCAAAGCGGACGTGGCCAGGTGCCACCACATAACTACGAGCACTGTAGAGTCTGCTCGGAGAATAACCAAGGATGCAACCTCGTGCGAGTAGCCCTTCAAGGTCAGTTAGACCGAAAAGAGATTCACCCATGTCCAAGTTCTGAGCCAATCAACTGGACGCCGGACTATTTCGCTAATCAGATTAAGGACGTTGTCGTAATCTCTGATCACGAAGGGACCAAGGATGTTTGCGCCATCATCCCTCTACTTGACGAATCAAAAGTTCCTAGCCGGGAACTGATTGAAGTTACTTACGACAGTCAGAAAAATTAGAAGGCTCCTGTAGTTATCTATCTACTAGGACCAGTGCCGTATGAATCAGCTAAGGCGATCCCTTACAAATACGGTGCAACGACAATTGAGAATGGAAAGGAAATTACATTACCCTCTGTCGTAAATATTGCAGACATCAGTCGAGTAACAAGGAGCGATCAAATCTTCAACTGAGGGGTTGGAGAACCTAACGGAGAAAAGGAACTTCAGACAGAAGCTCCCGATCCACCAGTCGGTCAATCCATTAATCCCGACCTTTCAAAAAACAATGATGAGATGCTGAAACATTGTTGATCAACTGTTACAAACTCCTTCAAAGATCTCTGTGCTATCACTTTTACTCAGTTCCAAAGCCCACAGAGAGGCTCTACAGAAAGTCTTAGAGCAGGCCTTTGTGGAACAGGATGTGTCAATACGACTGTTCGATAGCATCATCTCTAACATCACTTCCTGCAACAACTTAGGATTCAGTGATGAGGATTTGCCAAAGGAGGGTAAAAGTCACAACATGACGCTCAATATCACAGTCAACTGCCAGGACGATGCTTTAGCCAACGTACTGGTAGACATAAGATCGACCATCAATGTTATGCCAAAGTCCACTCTAATGCGACTATCATTCAAAGGGTTCCCGATGAGGGTCAGTGAGGTCATCGTCAAAGCTTTTGACGGATCTCGGAAAGCAGTTATCGGCGAAGTTGACCTTCCCATAACTATCGGTCCTCACACTTTTCTAATCACTTTCCAGGTGATGGACATCCGGGCAACATACAGTTGCTTATTAGGAGGACCTTGGATACACCAGGTCGGGGCAGTCACTTCGACACTGCACCAGAAACTGAAGTTCGTCAAGAACGATCAACTTGTCACAGTCTGTGGAGAACAAGCCTTGATCGTGAGTAACCTATCATTATCTACTTGTCACTTTTGGTGAGCAATGAGAATCAATCAGGGAATGGAACCTCTATTTTCTTATACAAAGATGCTCTCGAGGAAATTGAAAGTAACAATATGGAAGGATGGGGACAACTTGTCATTCCTACTGATAATAAAACAAAGAAGGGTCTTGGTTTTTCGGCGACCTGCACACAGACAGCTGCTAACGATGAAAGTCTTCATCCCATTCAGAACTTCTTCCACAGTGGAGGTTTCCTTCACCCAGTGTCTCAAGAAGTACATACCATCAACGAGGGAGATTCCTCTGATACAGATGAAGAGTGGAAGTCCTATCTTAACAATGACAATTATATGTCTCAGGAAGAAGTGCCTACGCCATTTTGCTATCCCGCACTGAGTCCGAGATTTATACCAAGGTCAGATGTCGAAATGATATACGAAGGTTGTGATCCGGAAGGATGCCGTGCTCTGCCAAATTCATTAGAGGAGGACACTCCGATGAAATATAACTTTGACCACGACTATTATGGCCCAATGGATGACCTGCCTATGTGGCAGCCGTACCCAGGAGACTTGGGGCAAGAAAATTAGCCGAACAATGAAAATCAGCTGAGCATCATTGAAAGGAATACTTGCATTCCCACCATGTCATGGGATCAACACTCAGGTCATTCAGAAAATATCCAGCACGACGATGAATTTGCAACGTTCGTCGGACTAGAATTCAGCAACTATGCTTTTCTTGAGGTCAACATCATCGAGAGGGATGACTCCTCTAGTTCCACAGAAGTGTGGGACACCTTAGGACAACCGAGTGGCAAGTTCGACTTCTTGGTCAAGTACACCGCTCCTGAGAGCTCTCGTATCAGGCTCGAAGACATCCAACCTACTGGATGGGGAGATTTGCCTGAGAGCACAAATCCTATACAAATTACAACTGAGGAATCCTCCTACGGCAACTCTGCCTGGGAGACAGATTCCAATGATCCTGCTCCGCCAGAAATCCGTGTCATTTCTGAGGACAAGCCAAGAAGGAAGGTACCAGATTTTGTGATTCACCGAGGAGTTCTCCGCCAATGGGTTTCTGTCGATGTTCCGAAGATTGTTCATAAGTTAAAGTAATTTCTGTCTTTATCTTAACCTTTCACCCTGCCCAGGTGAAACAGATGTTTTGATAGGGCTCACTTTCTATAATTATCCCTCTTCGCTTCGCCCAAAGCGACAGAGTTTTGTTTTATAGGGCTGTAGTTTCAAGAATCGACTTGTTCATAAATAAAATAATGTCGTTCTGTAATTTCCGCATTAAATTGTTGTTTTCTCTTTTCGGTTTTCAGAAAATGGTAATCCTAAAAAATAATTCAATAATAAAAACAAGTAGCTTTCCAAAGAAAAACACTGCACACACTCTTGCATTTTCCCTCTATCTATTCTAAACACAAATCATCACGTCATGTAGATTGCTTATTTTCAACCCCATTGAAACATATGATCCGATGCCTTCTCCCGACTTTGAGTTCTCGATATTTGAGGCTGAAGAAGAAGATGACGATGAAATTCCAAAAGAGATCTCCCAATTACTCAGGCAGGAGGAAAGGTCCATTGAACCTCACAAAGAGCCGTTGGAAATGGTCAACTTCGGTTCAAAAGAAGAAAGAAAAGAGATCAGGATTGGGGCACTGCTCAGTCCAACTGCCAAAGAGAGTTTGACAAAGCTTCTCAAAGAATTTCCCGATGTATTCGCTTGGTCCTATCAGGATATGCCAGGGTTGGATACCAGCATCGTGGAACATCATCTACCATTAAGATCAGAATTTCTGCTAGTAAAACAGAGGTTGAGACGGACTCATCCAGACATGGCCATCAAAATCAAAGAGGAAGTGCAAAAACAGATTGACGCGGGTTTCCTCGCCACGTCAGAATATCCTCAATGGTTAGCCAGCATCGTACCCGTTCCGAAAAAGGACGGAAAGGTCAGAATGTGTGTCAATTACAGAGATCTAAATAAGGCTAGTCCAAAGGACGACTTTCCTTTACCACACATTGACATGCTGGTTGACAGTACAACAAAGTTCAAAGTCTTCTCCTTCATGGATGGATTCTCGGGCTACAATCAGATAAAAATGGCGCCGAAAGACATGGAGAAAACTTCTTTCATCACCCCATGGGGTACCTTTTGTTACAAGGTAATGTCGTTCGGTCTGAAGAACGCCGGGGCAACCTATCAAAGGGCCATGACTACTCTGTTTCTTGACATGATACACAAGGAAATCGAGGTATATGTCGATGATATGATTGCAAAATCTAAAACAGAGGAGGAGCATGTGACCCACCTGTCAAACTTATTTGAGCATTTGAGGAGATACAAACTTCGCTTGAATCCCAACAAGTGCACCTTCGGTGTCTGTTCGGGGAAACTCTTAGGGTTCATCGTTAGCCAGAAAGGAATTGAGGTTGATCCTGACAAGGTCAAGGCTATTCGAGAAATCCCTTCTCTGAAAACTGAAAAACAAGTCAGAGGATTCCTGGGACGTCTGAATTACATTTCCAGATTCATATTCCTCATGACCGCCACATGTGCGCCGATTTTCAAATTACTCAAAAAGAACCAGGATTACGTTTAGACAAAAGATTGCCAAACCGCCTTCGACAGTATTAAGGAATATCTGTTGAATCCGCCAATTCTATCACCTCCAGTGGAAGGAAGACCACTGATCATCTACCTCACAGTCCTAGAGGACTCAATGGGTTGTGTACATGGCCAACAAGATGAAACACAAAGGAAGGAGTCTGCCATTTATGATTTGAGTAAGAAATTCACCGACTGCAAGACTCGGTACACTATGCTCGAGAAAACTTGTTGTGCACTGGCTTGGGCAGCCAAACATCTTCGCCAGTACATGATTCGTCACACTACTTGGTTAATCACTAAAATGGATCCAATCAAGTACGTCTTTGAAAAACCTGCTCTCACGGGAAGGATTGCCCGTTAGCAAATGTTGTTATCAGAATATGACATCGAATACCACACTCAGAAAGCCGTTAAGGGAAGTGTTTTAGCCGATCATTTGGCTCATCAACCGATTGACGATCAAGAATCAGTCGGATTTGACTTCCCAGATGAAGATGTCATGTATCTAAAAGTGAAAGATTGCGATGAACCGCTACCCAGTGAAGGTCCAGAACCAGGTTCCCAATGGAGACTAATCTTTGACAGAGCTGTCAATCATTACAGAAATGGAATTGAGGCAATTATCATAACACCTCAGGGTACCCACATTCCTTTCACTTCCAGACTAACATCAAGTGCACAAACAACAAGGCCGAATACGAAGCTTGTATCATGGGTCTCGAAGAAGCGATCGACTTAAGGATCAAAAACTTAGATGTATATGGCGATTCAACCCTGGTTATTAATCAGATCAAAGGAGATTGGAACACATACCAATCAGGACTGATTCCTTACAAAGACTATGCGAGAAGGTTGTTACCATTCTTCAATAGAATTGAGTTTCACCATATCCCTCGTGAAGAGAATCACATGGATGATGCCTTAGCCACTCTCTCTTCCATAATTAGTGTAGGTCAATGGAACGACTTACCTAAGATCGGCATAATGCGCCTTGAGAGGCCCGTCTACATCTTCACGATTGAGGCAGTCATGGATGACAAACCTTCGTATCATGATATCAAATGCTTCCTTCAGAAATAAGGGTATCCACCTGGGGCATCCAGAAAGGACAGAAAGACCCCCAGAAGGCTGGCCGGAAGCTTCTTTCTGAGCGGTGATACACTCTATAAGAGAAACTTCGACATGGTCTTGCTCCGATGCGTAGATAGACCAGAAGCAAACATACTGATGAAAGAAATTCATGAAGGATCCTTTGGCACTCATGCCAACTGACACACAATGGCGAGAAAAATTATGAGAGCAGGGTACTATTGGTTGACAATGGAATCCGATTGCTACAAGTACATGAGGAAGTGTCACAAGTGTCAGATATACTCAGACAAGATCCATGTACCGCCAATGCATCTCAAAGTTCTTTCTTCCCCATGGCCTTTTTCCATGTGGGGAATCGACATGATTGGCATGATTGAACCCAAGGCTTCAAACGGACATCGGTTCATCCTGGTAGCCATTGATTACTTCACCAAGTGGGTCGAAGCAGCGTCATACGCCAATGTAACCTAACAAGTCGTGGTCCGCTTTATAAAAAACAATCTCATCTGCCGTTATGGTGTTCCAAGCCCGATCATTACTGATAATGGATCCAACTTGAACAATAAGATGATGAAAGAGTTATGCGCTGATTTCAAGATCGAACACCATAACTCATCTCCCTACCGACCCAAGATGAACGGAGCGGTAGAAGCGGCTAGAAAGAACATCAAGAAGATTGTTCAAAAGATGGTTGTAACCTACAAAGATTGGCACGAGATGCTACCCTTTGCTCTACACGTTTATCGCACATCTGTTCGCACTTCAACAGGGGCAACCCTTTTATCTCTAGTGTATGGCATAGAAGCAGTGCTCCCCATAGAAGTAGAGATCCCATCAATCCGGGTATTGATGGAAGCTAAGCTAACAGAAGCTGAATGGTGTCAAAGTCGACACGATGAACTAAATCTGATCGAAGAGAAACAAATAATGGCACTATGCCCTGGTCAGTTGTATCAGCAGAGAATGAAGAAGGCCTTCGACAAAAAGGTTCGACCTCGCGTCTTTAGAAAAGGAGACCTTGTGCTAAAAAAGATACAATCATTTCTCACTGATTCCCGGGGTAAATGGACCCCGAATTATGACGGCCCCTATGCGGTCAAGAAAGCTTTCTCAGGCGGCGCCTTGAGACTTGCAACCATGGATGGAGAAGAATTTTCCTACCCCACAAATGTTGACGTAGTCAAGAAATACTTCACCTAAACTAAAAAAAAATACGTATCGGTGGATTGAAAACCAGAAAGGGCGGTCCAGGCAAAAATTAGAGACACAATAAAAAATCATCCCGGTGGATTGGAAATCTCAAAGTACAATCCACGCAAAAATTAGGGATTAATGGCAAGTAACTACGTCTGATCAGTTCAACTCCTCAGCAGTAATGTCATCCATCAGAAGAAAAACTCCAGTCACGGTCATCTTTGACAGAAGCTCAGGATGTCCAGAATTCAAAGTTGGTAGAAGGATAGTGGTCGTTATGTTTCCATGTAGCCCTTTTCCCTTAAATTACCATTTTCTAACTTTGTAAATACTCTATGGAATCACGCGTTTGGCTGATTTCCATCCTATCAATAAAATTTAAGCCCTTGTACTTTTGTTTGCAATTCTTATTTGTTTTAGCTTTACAGAATGATGTTTTTTTGACATGATCAATGATTCCTGAAATAAAACAAAAAATGAATTTACTTGTCAAACTTTTTCTGCTTTTAAAATAAAGATGGCAATTTCTTTTGACTGTTGAACATCGAAAGAACATCGATCGCTACTCCAGAAGTAATCAAACCTCGAAGTGCAAGATCAAAGTACTCCTTCTGAACCAGTGCACCTGGATGAAGGATCAACTGTGTCAGAGGCCGTGTTTCATCTGACACCCCCGGCAGAGTTCTCATCTCCTAAGTCCGACCAACGTAGCTCCCCACAGGGACTATCTCTCCTAAGAAAGGCAGAATTGCTATCGTGAACCAGTGATACTTTTCATCTCCCATTGTGGCCGAGTATCCAGTCGTGTTTATCTACTAGTCTGTATGTCGCGTCAGTTTTGTCTGCATAAACATACATACATCATGCATTATTGATTTATATTCATATTCATATTGCATTACTATCACTCTAGTCGATCTTGATCCCTAGTGATAAAAGTCCTCTCAGTCGAATTGTCAGTTCTTTCCTTGTCAAGAAATGTCGCGTCTGAGCAATCTCTCCTCCAGTTTATTTCTGGATTGAAGGCGGTCCCTTGACCACTTTGATAACTTGAGCCTCTGAGAAGCCAGAGAGCTTTCGATAAACGTCACTCTTCGCCATTGAAGATGATATCTTCGCTTTCCCGGATTAAGGAAAATCCCCAGAGAAAGCCTCTTAATCAAAGATTCGGCAATACAGCAGTTTTTCTCCGAAAAAATTTGCTGACGAAAAGGTCATCAGCACCTCAAAATTGGATTACATCACATGGCATTTCTAGGAGAAGATCTCGAGAAAAGTATGATGTAACACCTCCAAGCCGGAAGCAGTCTCTCAAGAGAATCATTTTCCCCAGTAGAACCGACAAATGGCGTCTCCAACAGAGAAATTTGTGTACCTCTACAACTCAGACAGCTGGGTTCCCCCAGCAACTCTGACATCAGATCATATATCCATCAAATGGCATCTCCCCAGGAAAATTCAGCAAGAAGTTTGAGGAAAATCGCTACACACAACGTCCCTTGTCAAGAAGTTTATTGACAAAAGAAACTACGACCAGTTCCTTGGTAGGAAACCAGGATCGAGGGGAAGTTCAAATCAGAAACTTAGACCAGTTCCTTGGTAGGAAACCAAGATCGAGGGGAAGTTTAAATCAGAAACTAAGACCAGTTCCTTGGTAGGAAACTAGGATCGAGGGAAAGTTTACCTTTTCTAAGCATCATTGCTTAGCAAAAGAAGAAGGATGCGTGAACGGCCATTCTTAACCACCATCAAAATTTCAGGTATTCCGATATTTAATCCTCTTGTACCCCGAATGCCCGAATACCTTCGCCATTCACACCTTCGGGTCCAAGAAGATTAAATAAGGGCATCTGTCATACCCCAAATTTTGACCACTAAGATTTCCCATCATTGTGTAAATCATCATTACAATATGGATGGACCATCATGCCTCATTAGTCTCCCCAAAGATGGGTGAGCATCCACTACAATCAAACTTAGGGTTTCAAGCCCTCTCAGAGCTCTTAGACAAAGGATCAATCAAGAATTGACATGATCTTCAACTTGTCTAGTCCCTCAAACATCCCCAATGTATCAAGAGGACTCTCACAACAAGAATCAAGCACAAGGTTGCAACATTCTGAGTGGATTAAGCCTCAAGATCGCCAGTGTCACCAAATTAGGGTTTTGGTCGACCAGGGCCTCCAGATGGAAATTTTACTCTGGGCATGAGCCAATTCTTCAAAGCATAACCTAAGATGCTCCAAGAGACATCATAAACCCAATCATCAAGTCAATTTAACCTCAGGGGATGCATTCATCAAAATTTAGGAATTAGGGTTTCTTGACCTAATTCACCCCTAAGCTGACTTTTGGGACAAAACATGAGCCAAGACCTCAAGACATGATTTGAGGGTCTCTAATAAACCACATTGATCCATTTGCAACAATGGATTGATCCAAGAAGCTTGAGCAACAAGTTTCAGTTTCATCAGAACCACAATTAGGGTTTCGCGGGAAAAGTCAACTATGCCTTTGACTTTTGACCCAGGCATGCTCCCAAACTTTGGGACATGATTCAATACACCCTATAACACCTATGAAATCAATCCATCAAGTTTAATTTAGGTCAAGGACTTGATTTCATAGAGGATCGCACAACTTGAAATTCATCTGATAAAAAGTCAATTGTGCACAAAAGTCAAATTTGACTTTTTGAGATTTTTCACAATTTATGGTCCCCTAATCCTAAAATGATGTTAATGTGTGATTGGAATCATCATTCTTCAAGAAAAATCAAGAAAAGTGGGATAACTTGTAAAAGGGGTAACCATAAAAAACTTAGAAATTTTCTAAGTTATGGAACAAAGTGGCTAGGGTACCAACTTTGGAGGATCATAACTCCTAAACCACAAGGCCATTTTTCCCCATCCAAAGCTGGATTTGTAGCTCTCATGGCACTCTACAAAGCTTCAAACACAACTCATTCCAATTCTTCATGGATTTTAAGTTATGGAATGATCAAAATCACAAAAAGTGAAAATGTCACTTTTTTCAAACACTTAGTGAAATTTTCACTAAGTCAGAATCTGCCTTCACTTTTTTCCAAATGTAGGGGCATTTTTCACTTGGATCCAAAAAGTATCAAAAACAATTATGAACAAAAAGTTGTTGTATCATATGAAGGCTTTCCAAAATGGCCAAGAACTCCATCAAATTCCACTTGAGCCATGAGATACGACAATGGCAATATGCCTTGCTGAAAAGTGTCAAAGCAAGGCAGATTTGTGCATTTTGCTCGATTTCCCAAATTTGTTCAAACGACAAACACACTTATCCATCGGAACACCTCAGGGGGAGACCAAGGAGGGACAAACACTGATCCATAAGCCTCCCAAGTCCTTGGAACTAAAAATAGCATGCCAAACCTAGAAATCCCTAAAGAGGGGACAAGACTCCAATTTAGGTTTGGAGCATTTAATGGATGCACCAAGGTGGCATGGACTGAACCATTTCCAACTGAATTCAGTCAAGACATATCCAAGACCAAGGGAACTAGCAGCCTGTGCCCTAACCTCTAGTCAATAGCTAGAGGAGACTTGGATTATCATTGATCAACATTGGCCAAACCTCTGCAACAGTTGCCATTCACTATTGCTTGCAAAAAAAACTTGCTCCACTATAAATAGAGCTCATTTGTGATCAATTTGAATACACCAAAGCCATCAAACAGATGCTTTCCTCAAAATCTCTTCTTTAACTCCAAATTTTCCTTCCAAAGCAAGTCACTATCGGGTTTTGAGTTTGAGAGCAATTCCAACCAAACCAATCGCACACACACACACACTTCATAAACATCATATAGAAGTGATCCAAACACTTAAACAACATCTGGAACACTGATTTCTTAAAATCACCAGCCAACTGCTCAAGGTTTTAACCAAGTTGCAGTTGGGATACCATCTTCAGTTCCAGCTTGTTTCAAACCATTCCAAGCACTCAGGCACATCACTTGGCACTTAGGGAAGCTATCCACATCATTGGAACCTAGTTGTAACACCTCTAACACAAAATACGATCACCAGCTGCAAGAGGTAAGCATGAGCTCTTCTAACTCTATGATCCATGCATCTTTTGCTGCACAATAATTTGGCCATATGTTCATAATCATGCATAGAGTGTTTCCCTCAATCAATTGCTTTATTTGAATCGTGTATGGAATTTCTGAGCCTTCATGTAAATTTTAGGGTTCTTGAGGTTTCTCTTTGATTTCTTATTCCATGCTTAAAATAAATGAAATTAAAGACCATAGACATGATCGTGAGGTGAAAACGAGCAGATTGATATGTAGATTGCATGATATAATCAAGTATTCAGTGGGATTGGATAGAAAATGCAAATCTGCAGAAACAGAGGGTGGCGCGTGTTCTTGCCATGTTCTTGGCGCCCTTTTTGAAAATTCAAATATTTGAATTTTTGTGATTTTATTTAATTGATTCAAAAATTAATTTCTCTCTGAGTTTTAATGATTTTGAGTTGATTCTTTTTTTAATAATTCACAAAAATGTTAAAATATTTTATTTTACCAAAAAATCCCAAAAATATTACTTATTTCATATATTTGATATTTTTGCAAAGAATTAATGTTTTATTTGTTTTTAACATTTGAAATATTTTTTCTCCCTTGATTTTCCAAACTTAATTGATTTCCAATTATTTTGTGGGTATAAACATGATTTGTCAAACATTAATGCAATACCACAATTTGTTTTTCACACATGTTTACCAATTTTGTTCATTTTAATTGAATTTTTATTCAATTATAATATATTTTGAAAACAAATTAGGGTTTTGATCAATTCAACCCTCATCAAATCTTTTTCAAATACTTTGAGCCTCAGTGCATTGTATAAGTCCCAACACGTTAAAGAAATCTCGGCGCGATCGTCATTTTTCAAACAAAACCCTTGGGCCTCTCCTTGAGTTGTAAGCCCCATCTTTTCTTTTAAAATCACCTTTGGGCCTCTAATAGAGTGTAAGACCCAACCCCCTTTTAACCAAAACTTTTTTGGGCCTCAATGCATTGTATAAGACCCAGTACGTTAAAGAAACCTCGGCGCGGTCGCCAGTTCAAAAATAAAATCATTTGGGCATACCCTCATGTTATAAGCCCCATTCCTTTTCTTTAAACACCTTTGGGACTCTTGAGAGAGTGTAAGGCCCATCCCTTTGTACAGAAAACCTTTTTGGGCCTCAATCACTTGTATAAGTCCCTGTACAAATAGTGCAATCACTGATAAAACCTTGGGCCTCTCCTTGAGCTGTAAGCCCCAACAATCTTTTCAAAGCACTTTCTCCTTTGATTTTGAATATAATATTGTTATCAAAGATTTCTTTGTTGAACAACTAACCAAACAACATGGAAGCTCTACAGCCGAGTAAGTGTTTACCCGATTTCTTTATCCGCTTTCATATATATAACTATATTGTGAGGCTGTTTCACTGTAAGTCTTCTTTCACAAACTTTTATATGCTTATCACATATCAACTATGTAATACTACTATAGTTATTTAGAGTTTTCCCCGGCAACTACGTCTAGCACTAGGTAAAACCCTGTTGGTCACTCTTAAATACAAACAAAACTAGATCCCCCATAGGATTTCCAGATACAGTTTTCCCTCCTCTTGGGGTTAAACAATATGGAGACGTGAAAGGCCGCATTCTCGGTGAACCCTTTCTCAGGCTGTCACCATTAGAAATTGTCAAAGAAACTCTAACTGCCCAGAAATGATCTTTTCTCCGTGAATGACATCTCTTGAGTTTCTTCCAAATTCTTGGACTTTCCTGGCTTGATCTATTCTCAGTGAACGGCATGTCTTGAACTTCTCGGGGTTTGGGGACCCACAGGCTTCCTAAAAGAATCCTCGCCTCCTCTTAGGCGTTGTACAAGGACCCTTCAGCTTCTTAGAAGTTCTCATGCTTTCTCTTGGGCTTCATACAAGGACCCAGAGAACTCTACAGGTATAGGAACAGAACCTAGTCATCGATTTGCTAGAGCTGTCTTTCTGAGTCAAGTGTTAGACCTGTTAATGGGTTGACCTTCATCCCTTAACATATCAGCCTTCTCTTGGGAATCGTACAAAGATCACTTGCTATCTGAGAATCGATTTCTCAAAACACCAGTAGACTTTGATAGTCTCAGTACCCTTTGGATTTTCCATTTCCTTAAAGAACATGAAATAACCCTGATCCTCTGATCAATTCCAAAGCACAACCTTACCTTTAATCTTCATAAGAACTGATTTTCTCTTTTATCCAACATACTGGACCTTTCACTAAACTGAAACAGTCACCAACATAGGTAGCCTCCTCTTGGGCTTTGTACAATGATTCTCCCCAGCAGAGCTAACCTTTTCACACTCTCTTGTTAAGTATAAAAGACTCTCTTGTTGAGTCAAACACTTTAGCCTCCATCTCGGGCTTCATACGAGATAGAAAACACTCTCTTGTTGAGTATAAAAGACTCTCTTGTTAAGTCAAAACTTTAGCCTCCATCTCGGGCTTCGTACGAGATAGAAAATCACTCTCTTGTTGAGTATAAAAGACTCTCTTGTTGAGTCAAACACTTTAGCCTCCATCTCGGGCTTCGTACGAGATAGAAAATCACTCTCTTGTTGAGTATAAAAGACTCTCTTGTTGAGTCAAACACTTTTAGCCTCCGTCTTGGGCTTCATACAAGGCACAACAAAAAACTCTCTTGTTGAGTATAAAAGACGCTCTTGTTAAGTCAACAACTTTTAGCCTCCATCTCGGGCTTCGTACGAGATATAAATCACTCTCTTGTTGAGTATAAAAGACTCTCTTGTTGAGTCAACAATCTTTAGCCTCCATCTCGGGCTTCGTACGAGATAGGAAAACACTCTCTTGTAGAGTATAAAAGACTCTCTCATTGAGTCAAACCACCTCCAAACTCTCTTGTTGAGTCAATCACCTATCAAGACTCTCTTGTTGAGTCAAACCTCTTTAGCCTCCGTCTTGGGCTTTGTACAAAACATATAAAAACACCCTCTGGTTGGGTCACTAGCCTCCTCTTAGGATTTGTATAAAGAAAACCCCGGTTGAGTCAATCAACCTTTTAGCATCAAAGTTGTGCATTGCTCACAGCATACAAACATCAACAACTCCTCTTTAGAGATGACAAATTCTCTCTCATCATACACCCTTCAGCTTCACATCTTGGGCTTTAAACAAGATACAAACCACCTTTAGCTTCACGTCTTGGGCTTTGAACAAGACACCAAAACACCTTTTTTCCTCCCATAGAATAGGAGGAACTACGATCGCTCTGATTTCCCTGTTTCATCAAACGGGAATACGTAGGCATAAGATTGAAAAAAAATCTTAGCGAGCATACTAATAAAAAACTCAAAATCCAGTATCTCCACCAAATCAACCCAAAAGCATCAAATCTAAACACATTACCAAAAGCCTCACAAATAATCCAGACACCGTGTTCTTAACAAAATAACCGAAGATTGGGCCCCACATCCATATAGCATCTATGACCTAACAGACCGCTGTTCAAACTCAGTATGCGAGCAAGGTTAATTGGAGACATTTATTTCCCTTCCTTAATCAGCTCAACAGGGTAAAAAATGAGTCGAACTGTAGTACCCAAGCGATAGTGACTAAGGAGCATAAAAATTGCGCTACAGGGAGCAGATATCCTACGCCCATTTCCAATCGCTTGAGGACAACTCAAATTCTTAATTGTCGCAGTCGATTATTTTACAAAATGGGTAGAACCCGAGGCTGTTGCTCGGATCTCTGCTGAGAAGGTTCGCTAGTTCTATTGGAAGAACATCATATGCCGATTTGGTTTGCCAGGAGTTATAGTCTCAGACAATAAAGCTCAGTTCGCGAGCACATCGGTTGTAGATTTTTGTAAGGATTATGAAATACAGAATAGGTTCACATCGGTAGAACATCCACAAGCCAACGACTAAGCAGAAGCCGCCAACAAGGTTATCCTAAACGGAATAAAAAACAAGTTGGAGGAAGCAAAAGGAATGTGGGACGAGTACTTGCTAGAGATATTGTGGTCATACCATACGACACCACATTCTACCATTAATGAAACACCTTTCAGGATGGTATATGGAGCTGACGCAATGATACCGATGGAAATCAACACTCTGACTTGGAGGCGTGAGCACTTTGATGAAATCACCAACATGGAGAATTTGAACATCTCAGCCAATCAGATAGACAAAATTAGAGAAATAGCACGGATCAGAGAAGCTGCCACAAAATAGAGGGTGGCAAGAAGGTACAACCTAAAAGTCCGACAGAGGGAGTTCCAAGAAGGCGACCTGGTCTTGAAGAAAATCACAAATCCAAAAAGCAAGGGAAAACTCTCCCCCAATTGGGAAGGCCCGTTTAGGGTAATTTGAAAGCTAAAAACGGAGCATACAAGCTGGAAACATTAGAAGGAATATAAATACCTAGGACATGAAATGTATCCAATCTTAGATTGTATTTCAACAAAATTTTATGTAATCCAATAATCCGGGTTGCACTTTTTTCCCTTGCAAGGGCAAGGGTTTTTAACGAGGCACCCAGACTTAAAAATTTCCGTGTCTTATTTATAGGTGACCGGCTGGAAATGGTGAGTTACAACTCGGAAACCCTATAAACGTGTCGACTTGCTCCGCGTACATAGGTCGCCCATATTGAAACCCTATAAACGTGTCGACTTGCTCCGTGTACATAGGTCGCCCATGAACGGGTTGATTGAAACACTATAAACGTGTCGACTTGCACCGCGTACATAGGACACCCATGAACGGGTTGATTGAAACCCTATAAACGTGTCGACTTGCTCCGTGTACATAGGTCGCCCATGAACGGGTTGATTGAAACCCTATAAACGTGTCGATTTGCTCCGTGTACATAGGTCGCCCATGAATGGGTTGATTGAAACCCTATAAACGCGTCGACTTGCTCCGCGTACATAGGTCGCCCATGAATGGGTTGATTGAAAGCCTATAAACGTGTCGACTTGCTCTGCATACATAGGTCGCCTATAAACGGGTTGATTGAAGCGTACACGGATCGGAAAAATACGTCTGATAGCTCCCTGCACACAATACGGACAATCTAATATAAAAAATGATGGAACACCTAAGCTCAAAGCATGTCGAAAGATACTAGGAGCTTGTAAGTAAAGAATCACAAAGGGCAAATTGCCAACAAGAAAGACGAAAATCTTGTAAATACACCCAGGTACATACCATAATCGGTGCTTGTGCTTATAAGAGTCCAGAACTCTCGAAAGTGTGAAGATTAAACAAACAAGATAACTAAAAGGCCCCTTAACAATCAGGCAAAGGCGAAAGCAAAAATAATACCCGAAAATCTATAGTCGGACACTTTAAGTTATTATAACTTAGTGCCCGAGGGGCTAGATATATATACAGGATTATTTTGCAAAGAAATAAATACGATAAGCGTGACACAAACAAAAAGCCTCAGAAGGGCCAAAATAAATTGTACAAAGACTGAGGGCTAAATATTCATAAGCATAAGGGGGGACAACACCACACTTCCTTGCCAAAATACATCAAAATGCATCCAGTAGGATGACTAACTAAACACAAAAAGATTAAAAAATCATTCAACAACCGGGGTACCATTAGCGCCAAAACCATCAAGGGCCTCATTCCCGTCATTATCAGGAGCATAAGTATTCTCCAGATTATTCTTTTCAAGCTCGGCTAGATCTATAAGGCGGTCATCCTGCACCACCTTGAAGTAGTCGACTTCAGATAGTTCTAGCCCGGGTCCGTTTTGGTTGTCGGATTTCCAACCCGCCCATATCCGACTTAGAGGGGACAACCTCTCTGGATCTTTTCCGAGCAGCACGAGCCTCCAACATTAATTTCTTCTATTTAGCTACTGAAAATTTAGTCATGGTATCTGCAGAAAAAGTAATAAAAGTTAGAGCGAGGGTGATAAATCATATGTACGAATTGTAAGAAAGCAATAACCTAGGTAGGCGAGTAGTTTCTCGCCGCTTAAAGGTAACAACTCCTTAACCTTCATCCTACGGAAGGAGTCAAGAACAATCAAAGATTGAATTTCCATTTCACTCAGTTTCTTAAAGTTGAAACCAATGATCGGAAATGGGTTCCCGACCCAATAAAAGGGGAAACGAGGCTGGCTATCCAGAGAGTACAACACTTGTGGACATCTCGGTCAGCTCTTTACCCTCAGGAAACGGTACCTATAATTTTTATAATTAGAAGTAAATGCATGGAGGAAACTCCGTCCAAGAATCCCACTGATTTGTATCCAACTACAATTATCAACTCCTTTCACTTCAAAGAAAGAGAAGAACAAACCAATTATAGGAATGATATCTAAGACCTCACAAACCTGCTCGAAAGACTTTATGAAACCCAAATTGTTGGGACGAAGTTAAGAGGGAGATATATTCACAGTTTTCAGCAAGTCCGCTTCAAAGTCAGAAAAAGGTATTTGTATGTTGAAATCTTCTAGAACCCCGACATAGAAGTAGAAAAAGTCTTCTTTAACTCCTTTAGGGTGAAGTATACAAACGCACTCTCCTGGAATAGTGTATTCCAGGACAACATCATCTTAGGACCCAGTTGAAGATATTTGTCTTGAGGATCGGAGTTTCGCAATCTCTACATCATCAAAAGTAATAGTCTTATGATTCATGACTTCAAGATCAAAAGGAGCAGCAGTCTTCATTGAAACCTCTACAAGACCTGAGGAAGATGAGCCAGAATCAAAATTATTCCCAGAAGTAAGAACATCGCCATAGATTTCGTTCATGACTCGTCTATACTCCTCTGGCCCTAAAGCGTTTTCTATTTCCCACATGCATTATTCCCACAACTCCTTTCTCTCCATGGCGTTCATACGAACTTCGTTACTACTACACCCACCTTCTCATTTACTAAAGACTACCATATTGTATAGAAACAAAATTGAAGAATAAAATTAAAATTAGAAGTAATAGAAGGATACCTGCGAGTAAAGAAGCCTTGGAGACTGGAAGGTGTTCTGGTTGATAAAGAGGGAAGACGATTCGGAAATGAGAAGAGAGAAAGAATGATTTTGATAAAAGACTCGAGAGTAGCTAGGGAGTAACCTTTAATAGTCATCATTATATTGGAGAAACTGAAAAGACACGACCTCCCAAGAAATTTCTGACACGTAGGAAGAAAGACTGATCTACAGCTCGACACCTAGCAAATATATTCGGGCCTATGTCATTGCCGAGTACTACATCCCTATGAGCGGATACAGTACTCGGGGGGCTTATGTACATGCCAAATATATTTGACTCCAAGTTGAGTGTCGGATAAGGGTAAGCACGAACCAGACTATAATAGACGGAGAGATCGTACAATGAAGACTTGAAGAGAGCTAGACAAGCCTCATGCACAACTCGGGCCGATCAGGGAGCCCGACTCCCAACTTGCCGAGTTCTCACGGGGCCGGGGTACTACACCCCACCAACCCGGCACCGATGCCGGATACAAGCTCGTCAAAGACCACTCCAACTTTTGTAACGTCGGTAGCACATCAATACAGGCGTTACCAAGAGCTTCCAAGCCAGTATTCATAGAAGGGGTTACGACAATGATGGTCACATAATGCCAGAAGGCTAAGAGGCTTCTCTTAATGGCTTGAATTAAAGGAAGGCTATATAATGGGGCTCCCACATGAGGGATAAGAAAGACATTCATCTTGAGGCAATATACAACACTTGTATAGCCCTCAAATCCCCAGATATTCATCTCAACATACTCAGTATAATAGACAACGTAACTCTCTTTGTCCAAAGAGAAGGAGAGTTAGCACTTTTGGTGGTCTAACCATTTTTGGCTAGAACAACACTAACCTTTAAATTGTACTAACTTTACTTTATGCCTTTTATTTTATGCTCATTTACTTTTATGCTTCTTTACTTTATACTTCTTTATTTTATGCTCTTTATTTTTATGCTTGTCATTCCATATCATATTATTCAACTTGTTTATGTTTATTTCCTTTTTCTCTTTGTCCACTTGGACTTTCTTTTTCCTTTAAGACATTAATAAAGGCTAAACATCTTAAAACTCTTAATGTGTTCGTTGGACTACTTGGTGGATATCCTTTGCTCATGGATGATGGACTTAGAATTAGGATCTTTTCCCTATGCTTTGGAGTATTATCTTAAGACCTTGGATCTTATTTGACACTTTGACCTTGAGTTGACCTCTTGTGAAGACTTTGGCTTGGATGTTTGGTTATATCTCTGCTTGGTTTTCTCTGCTTATCTTATTTCTTATTTGGTTGCTTGAGTCCAAAGGATGGGAGCTTTGGCTTGTTATGTCAAAGGCTTGTATCTTGGTTAGATCTTTCCTTCCCTAGCTTTTATTTTATGCTTTAGGGTAGCCTCTTCATCTCCTCCCCCTTCTTAAATTTTCAAAATCTTCTCTCTTTTTCAAAACCTTTTTCTTTCAATACAATATTACTTTCATAATAAACCTTGACTTTGTCAAGTGTATTTTCAAACTTATTTTTCTTAATAAATGCTAATCAATTCTAAGCATACTTAGACCATTTTCACAAGACTTAAAAAACTCTTAACTCATTCAAACCATTTTGTCCCTTTGTGCACTTTTTCATAAAGTTTAGACATGAGATATAATCCTCCTATCCCCATAGTATTGTTTGAAATAAGTTGACACTTTTCCACCTTTGAGAGTTAGTGGCATACTTGTTGATTTTATTCAAGTTGAAGCCCTTCTCATTGTGATGTAAATGTCCATTTTCACATACTTGTGGGTGATTAGTTGATGTTTTCTCCTTAAAATGACAACTTGCCTTTTCATTTTAAATGAATCACAACACACCATTTTTGTTATTTTTACCACGAACTACGAGGTTTTGATCCTCCATTACACTTTGTGGGTACGTAGGCATGAGGCTCAAGAAGTCTTGTCAAATAAAAAAATTTTAAAAAAATGCTTCTCTTCTCACCTCCACCATCTCTTCTGCACAAGATTTGTATCAGTTGGCCTTACTACTTTGTTGACCAGATGTTCACGATCAAGGAGTGCAATAAAGGAACATCCTTTTACTACATGTCCATGATCTCCAAAATTTTCAACTTCTTCAATATTGGCTTGCCAAATTTGCTGTTCATATTGCCTGGCCTAGTTCAAGAATTCTCCAAACGTACCTTAATCAATATGGGGTACTTTTGGGACGAGGAATGTCAAGTGTATTACTTTCGGATGGGTAAACATGAATGGAAGGTATACAATTTTGATGATCCTTCAGAATTTGTTGATTCCATTGCTGAGCCACAAGTTACCGACGACGAACATATGCATGATGTTGATCATGAGGCAGGCTTAATAGGCGATGAGCATGGTGATCAATCCTCCATTATAACTTTGCTTTAGAATATGCAGAGGAAACAAGATGAGCGCCATAGGGAGGAATGTAGGAGAAGAGAAGCGTTTAATGCAACTCTAATTGAATAACTTCTCACTATTCAAGAACGCATGAAGGCGCAAGATGCGAAATTTGAGGATTTTGCTTCATTTTTTACTATTAAGTTGATGTCATTAAAGAATGAAATGGATGCAAACACTTCTGCTACTATTTGTCACGGTGAGAATCATATATCAAGCTATTGAATTAACTTGAATCACAAATCTTAATTCACCACCGATCTTTAATTTATTCAAGGGAAGGGAAAAAGAACGAATAACCCATGAGTATGCAATGCAATGCAAGGCAAGAGAGAATCTAAGCTTTGGGGGTTGGTTATGCCTAGGAAAGGTGCTAGCATCCTAAGTATCTATTACTCTACAGGAGCTGTCATACACCAAATTTTGACCACTAAGATTTCCCATCATTGGGCAAATCCTCATCACAATATGGATGGACCATCATACCTCATTAGTCTCTCCAAAGATGGGTGAGCATCCACTACAATAAAAAGTTAGGGTTTCAAGCCCTCTTTGAGCCTTAAACAAAGGATCAATCAAGGAATTGACATGATCTTCAACTTGTCTAACCTCTCAAACATCCACAATGGATCAAGAGGACTCCCACAGCAAGAATCAAGCACAATGTTGCAGCTTTCCAGGTGGGTTAAGCCTTAAGATCGCCAGTGTCACCAAATTAGGGTTTGGTCGACCAGGGCCTCCAGATGGAAATTTTCCTCTGGGCATGAGCCAATGCTTAAAAGCATAACCTAAGATACTCCATGGAACCTCATGGACCCAATCATCAAGTCAATTTATCCCCAGGGGATGCATTCACCAAAAATCAGGAATTAGGGTTTCTTGACCTAATTCACCCCTAAGTTGACTTTTGGGACAAATCATGAGCCAAGACCTCAAGAGAGGATTTGAGTGTCTCTAATAAACTACATTGATCCATTTGCAACAATGGATTGATCCAAGAAGCTTGATCACCAAGTTTCAGTTTCATCTGAACCACAATTAGGGTTTTGATGAAAAAGTCAACCGCACTTTTGAATTTTGACCAGGACATGCTCCCAAACCCTAGGACATGATTCAATACACCCTATAACACCTATGAAATTAATCCATCAAGTTTGATTTAGGTCAAGGACTTGATTTCATAGAGGATCGCACAGTTTGGAATTCATCTGATAAAAAGTCAACTGTGCACAAAAGTCAACTTTGACTTTTTGAGATTTTTCACAATTATGGTTCCTTAACCCTAAAATGATGTTAATGTGTGATTTGAATCATCATTCATCAAGAAAAATCAAGCAAAGTGGGATAACTTGTAAAAGGGGTAACCATAAAAACTTAGAAATTTTCTAAGTTATGGAACAAAGTGGCTAGGGTACCAACTTTGGAGAATCATAACTCCTAAACCACAAGGCCATTTTTCCCCATCCAAAGCTGGATTTGTAGCTCTCATGGCCCTCTACAAAATCTTCAACTACAACTCATTCCAATTCCTCATGGATTTTAATTTATGGAATGATCAAAATCACAAAAAGTGAAAATGTCACTTTTGTCCAACACTTAGTGAAATTTTCACTAAGTCAGAATCTGTCTTACTTTTTTTCAAAATGTAAGGGCATTTTTCACTTGGATCCAAAAAGTATCAAAACCAATTATGATCAAACAATTGTTGTATCATATGAGGGCTTTCCAAAATGACCAAGAGCTTCACCAAACTCAACTTGAGCCATGAGATATGACAATGGCAATATGCCTTGCTGAAAACTGTCAAAGCAAGGCAGATTTGTGCATTTTGCACGATTTTCCAAATTTGTGCAAATGACAAACACACTTATCCATCTGAACACCTCAGGGGGAGACCAAGGAGGAACCAACTCTGATCCCAAGCCTCCAAAGTCCTTGGAACTAAAAATAGCATGTCAAACCTAGAAATCCCTAAAGAGGGGACAAGACTCCAATTTTGTTTTGGAGCATTCAATGGATGCACCAAGGTGGCATGGACTGAGCCATTTCCAACTGAATTCAGTCAAGACTTATCCAAGACCAAGGGAACCAGCAGTCTGTGCCCTAACCTCTAGTCAATGGCTAGAGGAGACTTGGATTCTCATTGATCAACATTTGCCAAACCTAAGCAGCAGTTGCCATTCACTATTCCTTGCAAAACAAACTTGCTCTACTATAAGTAGAGCTCATTTGTGATCAGTTTGAGTACACCAAAGCCATCAAACAGATGCTTTCCTAAAAATCTCTTCCTTCACTCCAAAATTGCCTTCCAAGGCAAGTCACTATCGGGTTTTGAGCTTGAGAGCTATTCCAACCAAATCAATCACACACACACCTCATAAACATCATATAGAAGTGATCCAAACACTCACATAACATCTGGAACACCAGATTCTCAAAATCATCAGCCAACTGCTCAAGCTTGTAGCAGACTTGCAGTTGAGGTGCCAAATCAAGTTCCAGCTCAATTCAATCCACTCCAAGCACCCAGACACACTCCATAGCACCTAGGGAAGCTGTCCATATCCTTGGAACCAAGCTGCAACACCTTTAACACAAAACACGATCACCAGCTGCAAAAGGTAAACATGAGCTCTTATGACTCTATGATCCATGCATTTTTTGCTGCACAATAATTTGGCCATATGTTCATAATCATGCATAGAGTGTTTACCCTCAATCAATTGCTTTGTTTGAATCGTGTATGGAATTTCTGAGCCTTCATGCAAGTTTTAGGGATCTTGAGGTTTCTCTTTGATTTCTTATTCCATGCTTAAAATAAATGAAATTAAAGACCATAGACATGATCGTGAGGTGAAAACGAGTAGATTCATATGTAGATTGCATGTTATCATTAAGTATTCAGTGAGATTGGATTGAAAACGCAAATCTGCAGAAACAGAGGGTGGCGTGTGTTCTTGCCATGTTCTTGGTGCCCTTTTTGAAAATTCAAATATTTAAATTTTGTGATTTTATTTAATTGATTCAAAGATTAATTTCTCTCTGAATTTTAATGATTTTGAGTAGATTCTTTTTTTAATAATTCACAAAAATGTTAAAATATTTTATTTTCCCAAAAAATCCCAAAAATATTATTTATTTCATATACTTGATATTTTTGTAAAGAATTAATATTTTAATTGTTTTTTGACATTTACAATATTTTCTCCCTCTTGATTTTTCAAATTTTAGTGATTTCCTATCATTTTGTGGATAGAAACATGATTTTTTGAAACATTAATCCAAGATCACAATTTGTTTCCACACATGTTTAACAATTTTGATCATTTTAATTGAATTTTTATTCAATTAAATTACATTTTGAAAACAAATTAGGGTTTTTGATTAATTCAACCCTCATCAAACTTTTTCAAATTCTTTGGGCCTTTAATAGAGTGTAAGACCCAACCCCTTTGAAAACCAAAACATTTTTGGGCCTTAGTCATTGTATAAGACCCACTGCGTTTTCAAAAATCTCGGCGCGATCGCCATTTCAAAACGAAAATCATCTGGGCCTACCCACGTGTTATAAGTCCAATTTCCTTTCTTTAAAACACTTTGGCCCTCTATTAGAGTGTAAGACCCATTCCCATTGTAAATACACCACTTTTTGGGCCTCAGTCATTGTATAAGTCCCATTGTATTTTCAAAAACAACGGCGCGATCGTCGTCTTTTTTAGCAAAATCATCTGGGCCTCTCCTTGAGCTGTAAGCCCCACCACTTGTACAAAAATAAATCATTGGGCCTCTATTAGAGTGTAAGACCCAACCCCCTTTTAACCAAAACATTTTTGGGCCTCAATGCATTGTATATGACCCAGTATGGTAAAGAAAGCTCGGCGCGATCGCCAGTTCAAAAAACAAATCATCTGGGCCTATGCTCGTGTTATAAGCCCCATTCTTTTTCTTTAAACACCTTTAGGCCTCTTGAGAGAGTGTAAGACCCATCCCTTTGTACAGAAAACCTTTTTGGGCCTCAGTCACTTGTATAAGTCCCTGTACAAAACAACAGTGCAATCACTGATAAAACCTTGGGCCTCTCCTTGAGCTGTAAGCCCCAACAATCTTTTCAAAGCACTTTCTCCGTTGATATTGAATATAATATTGTTATCAAAGCTTTCTTTGTTGAACAAACTAACAAAACAACATGGAAGCTCTACAATCGGGTAAGTGTTTACCCGCTTTCTTTATCCGCTTTCATATATATAACTGTACTGTGGGGCTGCTCACTGTAAGTCTTCTTTCACAAACTATTATATACTTGTCAAATATCCACTGTGTAATACTAGTATAGTTATTTAGAGTTTTCCCTAGCAACTACGTCTAGCACTAGGTAAAGCCCTGTTGGTCACTCTTAAATACAAACAAAACTAGATCCCCATAGGATTACCAGACACAGTTTTCCCTCCTCTTGGGGTTAAACAATATAGAGACGTGAAAGGCAGCATTCTCGGTGAACCCTTTCTCAGACTGTCACTCTTAAAAATCGTCAAAGAAACTCTACTCCCCAGAGATGATCTTTTCTCCATGAATGGCATCTCTTGAGTTTCTTCCAAATTCTCGGACTTTCCTGGCTTGATCTATTCTCGGTGAATGGCATGTCTTGAACTTCTCAGGGTTTGGGGACCCGCAGGCTTCTTAAAAGCATCCCCGCCTCCTCTTGGGCGTTGTACAAGGACCCTTCGGCTTCTTAAAAGCTCCCATGCCTTCTCTTGGGCTTAGTACAAGGACCCAGAGACCACTACAGGTATAGGAACAGAACCTAGTCATCAATTTGCTAGAACTGTCTTTCTGAGTCAAGCGTCAGACCTGTTAATGGGTTGACCATCATCCCTTAACATACCAGCCTTCTCTTGGGCATCATACAAATATCATTTCACTACCTGAGAATCAATTTCTCCAAAACACCAGTAGACTTGGACAGTCGCAATACCCTTTGGATTTCCCATTTCCTTAAAGAACAGGAAATAACCCTAATCCTCTGATCAATCCCAAAGCACAACAATACCTTTAATTGTTCCCTTCATAAGAACTGATTTTCTCTTTTATCCAACATACTGGACCTGTCACTGAACTGAAACAGTCACCAGCACAATAGCCTCCTCTTGGGCTTTGTACAAATGATTCTCCCCGGCGGAGCTAACCTTTTCAGACTCTCTTGTTGAGTCACCCACTTTCAGCCTCCATCTCGGGCTTCGTACGAGATAAAAATCACTCTCTTGTTGAGTATAAAAGACTCTCTTGTTGAGTCACTTCCCTCTCAGCCTCCTTTTTGGGCTTCGTACGAGATACAAAACCACTCTCTTGTTGAGTATAAAAGACCCTCATGTGGAGTCAAAACCTTTTATCCTCCGTCTTGGGCTTCATACAAGACACATATAGAAGCACTCTCTTGTTGGGTCAACCCCTTTTAGCCTCTATCTCGGGCTTCGTACGAGACAGATAAAAAGCACCCTCTTGTTGGGTCAATAGCCTCCTCTTAGGCTTTGTATAAGAAGACCCCGGTTGAGTCAATCAACCTTTTAGCATCAAAATATGTGCCTCGTTCACAATATACAAACATCAACAACTCCTTTTCCTTCATCTAAATTATTGTAAACAGCAAGCCTCTGGATTATTTACATCCACGCCACTGCCCCTCTTTTAGCATGAGAAATTCCTAAGGAAATATGTCATTGCTCTAAACTGAGTTAAAGTCTTCTCCTTCAGGTTAAAAATCCCCTATAAAGGAAATTATGGCATTGCTGGGTTCACATATCCCAGTTAAAGTAATTCTCCTTTATGATCAATCACCCAACAGTTGTGACAAACAGACCCCCTTTAGAGATGACAAATTCTCTCTAAAGTCAAAACCCTTTAGCTTCACATCTTGGGCTTCGAACAAGATACAAATAGACCCTTTAGCTTCACATCTTGGGCTTTGAACAAGATACAAACCACATTTAGCTTCACGTCTTGGGCTTTGAACAAGACACCAAAACAATTTTTTTTCCTCCCATAGAATAGAAGGAACTACGATCCCTCTGATTTCCCTGTTTCGTTAAACGGGATTACGTAGGCATAAGATTGGAAAAATATTAGCGAGCATACTAATAAAAAACCCAAAATCCCGTACCTTCAGACATCAATCGAAAAACATCAGTCCTAACATCTTACCAATAGCCTAGACACTGTTTTTAGTTAATAACCCTAAGGGAGAACCCCTTATTTTGATAGCATTTGTAAACCAACAGTTTTGACTGTTTAACCTCAGTTTGCAAGCAAGGTTAATTGGAGACATCTATTTCCCTTCCTTAATCAGCTCAATAGGATAAAAAATGAATCGAACTGTAGTACCAAAGCGACAGTGATTCGAAACCACAAAAATTGCGCTACAGAAGAGTGGTGACCACAGTGGGAGGCATTCTTTCTTGCCTTCTCAAGGGATGAAACCATAAATTCATGTCACAGAAATGGCGACTCTACTGGGGAGTCATTGTCTGTATAGGATCATAAGACTAGAGGTCTAGGATGATTAAGACAAATATATATACTGCTTTTCCTAATTGAATATGTGTTTATTTTTCTGCTAATGAGAATGCGTGTGATGCCGCATGTGGAAAGATTGAGTATACACCTAAGATAGGTGATGGCAATGTGGGTAATCTTACTGGAAGTGAATTCCAGTTAAGATCCCCCGATCGACCATCAAACTTAGTGGAGACTCCCTTTGCAGATACATTGCCTATACGGCTTCGGTTTTTGAAAGTAGTGTGGTCGACTGGGTTATCTGAGAAGCTGAGGTTTTTAGTAGACTTAAGCCATTTTTTAGTGCGGAAGGTATCGAAAATAGTTGTAACGCGATACTACCCTCATCTGAGATCACTCTAGGATACATCAGCTCGCTGGCGATCCGCTTGCTGTTGTTATCCCAGAGGGGTCAATGATTTTGTGGACAGGTACAAAAAATCACCAGTATAAACTTTGGGGGGGGGGGGGGGGGGGGTAGAGCCTTGACTTCATGACACCGACCCTTTGACCCCAAGTTTTTTCTATGTTTTTGTGTGCTGCGTTCATTTAAAAAAAAACATTAAAACAAAGAAAATCTTCTCTTCTAGTCTTTCTTTTTCAAATTAAACTAAGACAATGATTGCAAATGTCAGAGAAGGAGATTGCGCTAATGGATTTCGGTAGAAGGAAAACTCATAAGTACATCTTCAAGGTTCCAAAGTTAGAGGATTTAAGAGGTTTGGCGAGAATGATCACCAACCACGAGGCTTTCAGAGCCAAGTATGGAGGGCTGCTGTCTCTATTAAGGGTCCATGTAATCGAAGAAATCCTGTCCACACTATTCCAGTTCTGTGATCCGGTCTATCACTGTTTCACATTCCCGAATTATCAGCTTGCACCAACACTGGAGGAGTATTCTCACCTGACTGATTTACATATTACTGATCAAGCTCCCTTTTTTGGACTGGATGAAATTCCAAAGGATCAAACCATTGCAAGAGCAATTTATTTGGACGAGTCAGAAGTCAGGACTCACATAACCGCTAAGGGTGGCATCCAGGGTTTGCCATCCCAGTTCTTGATAAAGAAAGCTCTGTACTTTGCTAGTATAGGGAACGTGGCCGCTTTCGAGAGCATCTTTATTTTTCTCACCTACGGGTTATTTTTGTTTCCCAACATCGATAACTTTGTAGATATCAATGCCATTAAGATTTTCCTGATTGGAAACCCCGTACCGACCTTACTCGCAGATGCGTATCATTCGGTACATTTAAGGAATTTATACAGCGGAGGAATGATCACGTGCTGTGTACCCTTGCTTTATAAATGGTTCACTTCCCATTTGCCCAAGTCTGCTGCATTTTGGGATCAAAAAAATACTTTAGCAGAGAATCATGTTTCTTACCAACTCTGACATCGATTGGTACAATCGAATATATGACAGGATCAGAATCATTGACCGTTGTGGAAATTTCCCAAATGTACCCCTTATAGGAACTAAGGGGGGGGGATCAACTATCATCCGGTGTTAGTTCGTCGTCAATTTAGATACCCAATGAGGCATGTCCCGCGGAATGCTCATCTGGAAGGTCTTTTCTTCAAGGAAGGAGAAAATGACAGGGCACTAAAGACAGAAATAGTGCTTGCCTGGAAACACATTCATAGGAAAGGACGAGAGTCTCTAGGAAAACTAGACTATGTCTCGATGGAGCCTTATCTCCACTTGGTACAAACTAGAGCTCTCAAGCTGAGGATGCCTTACCCTCGTCAGGAAGTTCTTCCATTAAGGGACTCTGCCCTTTATTTCATGTCTGAGACGGAAAAACTTCAGGTTACTCTCAACAAAGTTCAGCAGGAGAAGAGGTCTTGGAGGAACAAGTACCGTATTCTCAATGTGGAATGTAAGAAAATACAGCTGCTATTAAGAGAAAAGGATGCTCTGATTGAGATTTTAAAGCAACATGCTGTAGAAAATCAGGATGACCAAAGGAATTTGCTCGCTCCTTTCACTTGGCAAAGGAATGACAACCCGACAACGACCCTAGAGCCCCAGTCAAAGAAAAGGAAAGCGCCCGAACCAGCACCTGAGCTCTCTTCAGAGAGGTCTCAGGATCCATTAGTTTAGATTTCCTTTTTTAGCACTTTGTAATCTACTGTATTTCCATTTCCGCAATCCTTTGAATTCAATAAAACGGGGTTTCCCCACTGTTTGATATTTGCAATCTAATTGTCAAAGTTTACTTTGAATAAACAAAAATAATTAATAATCATTGCATTCATCATTCTCATAAACACATTCTTCTTACCTACGAATCTCACGTTTGCATCTTGATTCTAGAGTCAAACTGTCTCATTCGTACAATACTCGGGCGAATCATTAGAAAAAGATGGATGATCTCGAGGAAGAGAACAGAGAGTTGAGAGAAGAGATCGACACTCTGAAAGAGGATCTCAGAAAGCTTCATAACGACATGCAAGCTCTAGCAGATGCTCAAATGCAACAACAAAAGACTGTGATCTCAGAGATCACATCTACGCCCATAGTGGAGAAGTATGATCCTAGGTACAAAATGCCAAAAGATTGTCCCTGGGGCATGCCTATTAACTATATCCCGGAAGGATATGTTCTGCCGATCGCTGAGGATCAGGGAACCGCAGCAGGAACCGCTGGGCCTGAAGGTTACAAACTTCGGGAAAGCGAAGATGCCAGGGGCATGGAAGCAACTCCTGAAGGTTACAAACTTCGGGAGGCACCGAGAGTCTCGGCCATAATGACTATACCACCACCCATGGTACACACTGTCCCGGAAGGACAGATTCCACATATACCCTCTGGTGGAAATGACATCATGTTTGACAAAATGAATGAGTTCCAGGAACAATTCCTAGAGATACAGAAAGAACTGCAGGCCCTTCGCGGTCAGGATCTATTTGGAAAGGACGCCGCAGACCTCTGCTTAGTCCCTAATGTGAAAGTTCCGCACAAGTTCCAAGTGCCCGACTTTGAAAAGTACAAGGGTAACTCTTGCCCTCAGAGCCATTTGGTGATGTACGCTCGGCGAATGTCAGCTTAGACAAAGAACCAAGAGCTACTGATTCACTACTTTCAGGATAGTTTAACCAGTGCCGCATTAAAATGGTACATGGGTTTAAACCGCACTACGATTGGCACGTTCAGAGATCTTGGCGCTGTTTTAGTTCAACAATATAAATACAATTTGGACATGGCACCGGACAGAGATCAACTCAGATCAATGTCACAAAAGGACAAAAAAACCTTTAAGGAGTATGCTCAGAGATGGCGTGAAATTGCCGCTCAGATATCTCCACCTCTTGAGGAAAAAGAGATGACAAAGATCTTCTTAAAGACCTTAAGCTCATTTTACTACGACAGAATGGTCACCAGTGCGCCCAGTGACTTCACCGAGATGGTGGGCATGCGAGTTCGTCTTGAGGAAGCGGTCCGGGAAGGACGTTTGGTTAAAGACGCTGGATCATCAAGTAGTACAAAACGATACGGTAGTGCACTCCCTAAGAAAAAAGAGCAAGATATTGGGAATATCTCTCTTGGAAAGCAAAGGTGACGTTACCAACCAATAGCAGCTGTAACTCCTGCTATCAACCCCGCGCCTGTTCCTACGTATCAACCTCAGGTTGCGCAGAGCCAACCGAATCAACAACAACTTTAGCAAAGGACACAACAGTCTCTTTAGCAGACTCGTCCCCCGTACAACAACAACCATACAACGCGACCACCAGGGTTCGACCCTATACCCATGTTGTACGCATAATTGCTTCCATTATTACTGGTCAAGGGGCACGTCCAAACCAAGTCTCCACTTACAGTACCGGAAAATCTGCCTTTTTGGTTCAAAACGGATCAGACTTGCCCTTACCATCAAGGAGGACCAGGGCATTACATAGAAAACTATCTCAGTTTCAAATCCGATGTGTAAAAGCTTGTTAGGAGCAGGGTCTTATCTTTCAAGGATACGAATCTTAATGTTTTCACAAACCCGCTGCCTCAACATGAGAAAGCTGCAGTTAATTTGATAGAGGGAGAGTCTAATAACACCTATCAAATTCATGATGTACTCTTGTTAAGGGCCAACTTGGTCAAGATACATTGTAGACAGAGCGGATATGGCCATGTTCCACCTCATAACTATCACCAGTGTGATATCTGCTTTAAGAACAATCATGGATGTTCTGTGGTGCAATCGGCTCTACAGAAACAGTTGGATCTCGGATGGATCCAAGAGCATCGAGTTCGTGGAGTCAACATGATCTATACGAATTCCAACATCATTCAGAACCACGACGTCTGTGCAATGAATGTTAACTTGGTGGCGATGCACTCAAGGCAAAGCCAGTATCATAATCTGCCGCGACATGATTATAATTACTGTCTGACTTGCTCGGTAAACAAACAGGGATGCTCTTTTGTACAAGAGGCCCTCCAGTGTCAGATGGATCTTGGATGGATCCAGGACTACAATGATAGAAATCCTTATCAGATCAACATGATTCAGATCTTCGATATTCGTTTGATGAATACCAGCTTGGTGGAGTTACATGCCAGGCAAGTCCAACTTGATTTTCTCACTTCGCATAATTATCAGAACTGTAAAGGATGTTGTGAGAGTAACCAAGGGTGCGCTCTCATTCAAAGAGCTTTGCAACACTTGTTAAACCACTGGTGGCTTCCAATCTATATGGATGAAGACACGTAACAAATCAGTGTGCTTAATGGAAACCCTACTCAGCGTCAAAGTCAGGATGTCCGATCTATGGGAACAAACCTGGTAAGGTTCCACTGCATTCAAAGCGGGCATGGCCAGGTACCACCACACAACTATGAACGTTGTAGAGTCTGCTCAGAGAATAACCAAGGATGCTACCTTGTGCTGGCATCCTTCAAGGTCAGGTAGATCGTAAAGAGATTCACCCGTGTCCGAGTCCCGAGCCAATCAATTGGACCCCAGACTACTTCGCTGATCAAATCAGAGACAATGTCATAATCTCTGATCATCAACAGAACAAGGATGTTTGTACCATCATCCCTCAACTGGACGAATCAAAGGTTTTTAGCCAGGAACTGATTGAAGTTACTTACGATGGTCAGAAAAATCAGAAGGCTCCTGTAGTTATTTATCTACCGGGACCGTTACCGTATGAATCAGCTAAGGCGATCCCTTACAAATACGGTGCAACAATAATTGAGAATGGAAAGGAAATTCCATTACCCTCCATCGTGAATATTGTAGACATCAGTCGAGTAACACGGAGTGGTCGAATCTTCAACCGAGGAGTTAGAGAACCTAACAGAGAAAAGGAACCTCAAATGGAAGTTCCCAATCCACCAGTCGGTCAATCCAGTGATCCCGACCTTTCAAAGAACAATGATGAGATGCTGAAGCTCATCTAAAGGAGTGAATATAACATTATTGATCAGCTGTTACAAACTCCTTCAAAGATCTCAGTGCTATCACTTTTACTCAGTTCCAAAGCCCACAGAGAGGCTATACATAAAGTCTTAGAGCAGCCCTTTGTGGAACAGGATGTGTCAATACGACAGTTCGATAGCATCATCTCTAACATCACTTCCTGTAACAACTTAGGATTCGGTGATGAGGATTTGCCATAGGGGGCAAAAGTCACAACATGGCGCTCAATATCACAGTTAACTGCCAGGACGATGCTTTAGCCAGCGTACTGGTAGACACAAGATCGACCATCAACGTTATGCCGAAGTCCACTTTAATGCGACTATCATTCAAAGGGTCCCCGATGAGGGGCAGTGAGGTCACCGTCAAAGCATTTGACGGGTCTCGGAAAGCAGTTATCGACGAAGTTGACCTTCCTATAACTATCGATCCTCACACTTTCCTAATCACTTTCCAGGTCATGGACGTCCGGGAAGCGTACAACTGTTTATTAGGAAGACCTTGGATACACCAGGCTGGGGCAGTCACTTCGACACTGCACCAGAAACTAAAGTTCGTCAAGAACGACCAACTCATCACGGTCTGTGGAGAACAAGCCTTGATCGTGAGTAACCTGTCATTATCTACTTGTATAGAACCCAAGGAGGTTGTTGGAACTCAGTTCCAAGCACTTTTGATGAGCAGTAAGAAGCAATCAGAGAAAGGAACCTCGATTTCCTCATACAGAGATGCTCTCGAAGTGATCGAGAATAACAATACAAAAGGATGGGGACAGCTTGTCATTCCTACTGATAACAAAACAAAGAAGGGTCTTGGTTTTTCTGCAACCTGCACCCAGACAGCTGCTAACGATGAAAGTCTTCATCCCATTCAGGACTTCTTCCATAGTGGAGGTTTCCTTCACCCAGTGCATCAAGCAGTCCATACCATCAAAGAGGGAGATCCATCCGATACGGATGAGGATTGGAAGTCCTATCTCAACGAGGACGGTTATATGTCTCTGGAAGAGGTGCCTACGCCCTTTTGCTATCCCACACAGAGTCCGAGATTTATACCGAGGTCAGATGTCGAAATGATATACGGAGATTGTGATCCGGAAGGATGCCGTGCTACGCCAAACTCATTAGAGGAAGACAATCTGATGAAGGACAACTTTGACCACGAATATTATGGCCCAATGGATGGCCTGCCTATCTGGCAGCCGTACCCAGGAGACTTGGGGCAAGAAAATCAGTCGAACAACGAAAATTAGCTGAGCGTCATTGAAAAGAATACCTGCATCCCCACCATGTCATGGGATCAACACTCAGGTCATTCAGAAAATATCCTGCACGACGATGAATTCGCAAAGTTTTCCAGACTAGAATTCATCAACTATGTTTTTCCTGAGGCCAACGTCATCGAGAGAGATGACTCCTCCAGTTCCAAAGAAGTGTGGGACACCTTAGGACAACCAAGTGGAAAATTTGACTTCATGGTCAAGTACACCGCTCCCGAAAGCTCTCGTATCAGGTTTGAAGATATCCAGCAAACTGGATGGGGAGATATACCCGAGAGCACAAATACTATGCAAAATACAACTGAGGAATCCTCCTACGACAACTCTGCCTAGGAGACAGATTCCAATGATCCTGCTCCACCAGAAATTAGCGCAATTTCTAAAGACAAATCAAGGAAGGTACCAAACTTTGTGATTCACCGAGGAGTTCGCCGCCAATGGTTGATGTCGATGATCCGAAGATTGTTCATAAGTCAAAGAAAATGTCGTCTTTAACCTTTCACTCTGCCCAGGTGAAACGGATGTTTTGATAGGGCTCACTTTCTGCAAATTTCCCTCTTCGCTTCGCCCGAAGCGGCATAGTTTTTGTTTTATAGGGCTGTAGTTTCAAGAATCGACTTGTTCATAAATAAAATAACGTCATTCTGTAATTTCCGCATTAATTACTGTTTTCTCTTTTCGCTTTTCTCGGAAAATGGTAATCCTAAAAAACAATTCAAAATAAACAAGCAGTTTTTCAAAAAAAAAATACACCGCACACACTTGCATTTTCTCTATCTCTTCTAAACACAAATGATCACGTCATGCAGATTGCTTGTTTTAAACCCCGTTGAAACATACGATCCAATGCCTTCTCCCAACTTTGAGTTCCCGGTATTTGGGGCTGAAGAAGAAAAGGACGAAGAAATTCCAGAAGAGATCTTCTGATTACTCCGACAAGAGGAAAGGTCCATTGAATCTCACAAAGAGCCGTTGGAAATGATCAACGTGGGTTCAGAAACAGAGAGAAAACAAATCAGGATTGGGGCACTGCTCAGTCCAACTGCCAAAGAGAGTTTGACAAAGCTTCTCAGAGAATTTCCCGATGTGTTTGCTTGGTCCTATCAGGACATGCCAGGGTTGGATACCAGCATCGTGGAACATCATTTACCATTGAAATCGGAATGTCCGCCAGTAAAACAAAGGTTGAGATGGACTCACCCGGACATGGCCATCAAAATCAAAGAGGAAGTACAAAAGCATATTGACGCAGGTTTCCTCGCCACATCAGAATACCCTCAATGGTTACCCAACATCGTACCAGTTCCAAAAAAGGACTGAAAGGTCAGAATGTGTGTAGACTATAGGGATTTGAACAAAGCCAGTCCAAAGGACGACTTTCCTTTACCACACATTGACATGCTGGTTGACAGTACAACAAAGTTCAAAGTTTTCTCCTTCATGGATGGATTCTCGGGCTATAATCAGATAAAAATGGCGCCGAAAGACATGGAGAAAACTTCCTTCATCACCCCATGTGGTACTTTTTGTTACAAGGTAATGCCGTTCGGTTTGAAGAACGCTGGGGCAACCTATCAAAGGGCCATGACTACTCTGTTTCATGACATGATACACAAGGAAATCGAGGTATATGTCGATGATATGATTTCCAAATCTAAGACGGAAGAGGAGCATGTGACCCATCTGTCAAAGCTATTCGAGCGGCTGAGAAAGTACAAACTCCGCTTGAATCCCAACAAGTGCACCTTCGGTGTCCGTTCAGGGAAACTTTTAGGGTTCATCGTCAGCCAAAAGGAATTGAGGTTGATCCTGACAAGGTCAAGGCCATTCAAGAAATTCCTTCTCCAAAGACTGAAAAACATGTCAGAGGATTCCAGGGACATTTGAACTACATCTCCAGATTCATATTCCTCATGACCGCGACATGTGCGCCAATCTTCAAATTACTCAAAAAGAACCAGGACTGCGTTTGGACAGAGGACTACCAAACCGCCTTCAACAGTATTAAGGAATACCTGTTGAACCCACCGATTCTATCACCTCCAGTGGAAGGAAGACCACTGATCATCTACCTCACAGTCCTAGAGGACTCAATGGTTTGTGTGCTTGGTCAATAAGACGAAACAAAAAGAAAAGAGTCTGCCATCTACTATTTGAGCAAGAAATTCACTGACTGTGAGACTCGGTACACTATGCTTGAGAAAACTTGTTGTGCTTTGGCTTGGGAAGCCAAACGTCTTTGCCAGTACATTCGTCACACTACTTGGTTAATCTCAGAAATGGATCCAATCAAGTACGTCTTTAAAAAACCTGCTCTCACGGGAAGGATTGCCCGTTGGCAGATGTTGTTATCAGAATATGACATCGAATACCACGCTCAGAAAGCCGTTAAGGGAAGTATTTTAGCCGATCATTTGGCTCATCAACCGATTGACGATCAGGAATCAATCAGGTTTGACTTCCCAGACGAAGATGTCATGTATCTAAAAATGAAATATTGCGATGAACCGCTACCTAGTGAAGGGCCAGAACCAGGTTCCTAATGGGGACTAATCTTTGACGGAGCTGTCAATCATTACAGAAACAGAATTGGGGTAATCATCATAACACCTCAGGGTACTCATATTCCTTTCACTGCCAAACTTAAATTCAAGTGCACAAACAACGAGGCCAAATACGAAGCTTGTATTATGGGTCTCGAAGAAGCGATTAATTTGAGGATCAAGAACTTGGATGTATATGGCGACTCAGCTTTGGTCGTCAATCATATCAAAGGAGATTGGAACACATACCAATCCGGATTAATTCTTTACAAATATTATGCAAGAAGGTTGTTACCTTTCTTCAACAGAATCGAGTTTCATCACATCCCTCGTGATGAGAATCACAATACTGATGCATTGGCCACTCTCCCTTCCATGATTAGTGTAGGTCAATGGAACGACTTGCCTAAGATCGACATAATGCGCCTTGAACGGCCCACTTACATCTTCACAATTGAAGCAGTCATAGACGACAAACCTTGGTATCACGATATCAAATGCTTTCTTCAGAAACAAGAGTACCCACCTGGGGCACTAAGAAAGGACAGAAAGACCCTCAGAAGGCTGGCTGGCAGTTTCTTCCTGAGCGGTGACACACTCTATAAGAGAAACTTTGACAAGGTCTTGCTTCGATGCGTAGACAGACCAGAAGCAAACATGCTGATAAAAGAAATTCATGAAGGATCCTTTGGCACTCATGCCAACAGACACACAATGGCGAGAAAAATTCTGAGAGCAGGGTACTATTGGTTGACAATGGAATCCGATTGCTACAAGTACATGAGAAGGTGTTACAAGTGTCAGGTATACTCAGACAAAATCCATGTACCGCCAACGCATCTCAAAGTTCTTTCTTCCCCGTGGCCTTTTTCCATATGGGGAATCGACATGATTGGCATGATTGAGCCCAAAGCTTCGAACGGACATCGGTTCATTCTAGTCGCCATTGACTATTTCACTAAGTGGGTCGAAGCAGCGTCGTACACCAATGTAACCCGACAAGTGGTAGTCCGATTTATCAAAAACAATATCATCTGCCGTTATGGTGTTCCAAGCCAGATCATTACTGATAATGGATCTAACTTGAATAATAAGATGATGAAGGAGTTGTACGCAGAGTTCAAGATCGAACACCATAACTCACCTCCCTACCGACCCAAGATGAACGGGGCGGTAGAAGCGGCTAACAAGAACATCAAGAGGATTGTTCAAAAGATGGTTGTAACCTACAAATATTGGCACGAGATGCTGCCCTTTGCTCTTCACGGTTATCGAACATCTGTCCGCACTTCAACAGGGGCAACCCCTTTCTCTCTAGTATATGGCATGGAAGCAGTGCTCCCCATAGAAGTAAAGATCCCATTAATCCGGGTATTGATGGAAGCCAAGCTAACAGAGGCTGAATGGTGTCAAAGTCGACACGACGAACTAAACCTGATCGAAGAAAAGCGAATAACGGCACTATGCCATGGTCAGTTGTATCAATAGAGAATGAAGAGGGCCTTTGACAAAAAGGTTCGACCTCGTGTCTTCAGGAAAGGAGACCTCGTGCTCAAAAAGATACAATCATTCCTCACTGACTCTCGGGGCAAATGGACTCCGAATTATGATGGCCCCTATGTGGTCAAGAAAGCTTTCTCAGGCGGTGCCTTGAGACTCGCAACCATGGACGGAGAGGAATTTGCCTACCCCACAAATGTTGATGTAGTCAAGAAATACTTCGCCTAAACTAAAAAAAAAAAGACGTCTCGGTGGATTGAAAACCCGAAGGGCGGTCCAGGAAAAAACTAGAGACATAATAAAAAGAAATCATCCCAGTGGATTGGATATCTCAAAGTACAATCCAGGCAAGTAACTACGTCTGATTAGTTCAACTCCTCAATGGTAATGCCATCCATTAGAAGAAAAACTCCAGTCACGGTCATCTTTGACAGAAGCTCAAGATGTCCCGAATTCAAAGTTGGTAGAAGGATAATGGTCGTTATGTTTCAATGTAGCCCTTTTCCCTTAAATTACCATTTTCTAAACTTTGTACATACTCTATGGAATCACGCGTTTGGCTGATTTCCATCATATCAATAAAATTTGAGCCCTTGTGTTTTTGTTTGCAATTCTTATTTGTTTTAGCTTTATAGAACGACATTTTAACATGATCAACGATTCTTGAAACGAAACAAAAACAAATTTACTTGTCAAACTTTTCTGCTTTTAAAATACAGATGGCAATTTCTTTTGACTGTTGAACATCGAAAGAACATCGATCGCTTCGCCAGAAGTAATCGAACTTCAAAGTGCAGAATCAAAGTACTCCTTCTAAACCAGTGCGCCTGAACGAAGGATCAGTTATGTCAGATGCGAATACTCCATATGACATCTTCGGCTGAGTTCTTACCTCCTAAGCCAGACCAACATAGCTCCCAACAGGGACTATATCTCCTAAGCAAGGCAGAATTGCTATCTTGAACCAACGATACTTTTTATCCCCCACCGTGGCCGAGTATCCAGTCGTGTTCATCTACTAGTCTGTATGTCGCGTCAATTTTGTCAGCATATACATACATGCATCATGCATTATTGATTTACATTCATATTCATACTGCATCACTACCACTCTAGTCGGTCTTGTCCCCTAGTGATAACAATTCTCTCAATCGAATCGTCAGTTCTTTCCTCGTCAAGAAATGTTGCGTCTGAACAATCTCTCTCCTCCAATTTATTTCTGGATTAGAGTTGACCCTTGACCACTTTGATAAGTTGAACCTCTGAGAAAACCAGAGAAACTTTCAGCAAACGTCATTCTTCGCCATTGAAGATGATATCTTCGCTTTCTCGGATTAAGGAAAATCCCCAGAGAAAGCCACTTAATCAGAGATTCGACAATACAGCAGTTTTTCTCCAAAAAATCCGCTAACGAAAAGGTCATCAGCACCTCAAAATTGGATCACATCATATGGCATTTCTCCGAGAAGATCCCTAGAAAAGTATTATGTAAATACCCAAGCGGAAGCAGTCTCTCAAGAGACTCGTTTTTCCCATATAGAGTCAACAAATGGCATCTCCAACAGAGAAGTTTGTACCCCTCTACAATTCAGATAGATGGGTTCCCCAACAAGTCTGACATCAAAAGTTTTTCTATCAAATGACATCTCCCTAGGAAAATTCGGCGAGAAGTTTGAGGAAAACCGCTACGCATAGCGTCCCTTATCAGGAAAGTTTATTGACAAAAGAAACTTAGACCAGTTTCTTGGTAGGAAACCAGGATCGAGGGAAAGTTTGTATCAGAAACTTAGACCAGTTCCTTGGTAGGAAACCAGGACCGAGGTGAAGTTTGTAAAAGAAACTTAGACCAGATCCTTGGTAGGAAACCAGGATCGAGGGGAAGTTTGTATAAGAAACTTAAACCAGTTCCTTGGTAGGAAACCAGGATCGAGGGGAAGTTTATTTCAGAAACTGAGACAAGTTCCTTGGTAGGAAACCAGGATTGAGGGGAAGTTTATATCATAAACTTAGACCAGTTCCTTGGTAGGAAACCAAGATCGAGGGGAAGTTTATTTCAAAAACTGAGACCAGTTCCTTGGTAGGAAACCAGGATCGAGGGGAAGTTTACATCAGAAACTGAGACCAATTCCTTGGTAGGAAACCAGGATCGAGGGGAAGTTTTTACCTTTTCTAAGCATCATCGCTTAGCAAAAGAAGATGGATGAGCAAACTACCATTCATAACCGCCATCAAAATTTCGGGTATTCCGATATTTAATCATCTTGCACCCCGAATGCCCGAATACCTTCGCCATTCACACCTTCGGGTCCAAGAAGATTAAATATGGGCATTTGTCATACCCCAAATTTTGACCACTAAGATTTCCCATCATTGGGCAAATCCTCATCACAATATAGATGGACCATCATACCACATTAGTCTCCCCAAAGATGGGTGAGCATCCACTACAATAAAAAATTAGGGTTTCAAGCCATCTTTGAGCCTTAGACAAAGGATCAATCAAGGAATTGACATAATCTTCAACTTGTCTAACCTCTCAAACATCCACAATGGATCAAGAGGACTCCCACAACAAGAATCAAGCACAATGTTGCAGCATTCTAGGTGGATTAAGCCTTAAGATCGCCAGTGTCACCAAATTAGGGTTTGGTCGACCTGGGCCTCCAGATGGAAATTTTCCTCTGGGCATGAGCCAATGCTTCAAAGCATAACCTAAGATACTCCATGGAACCTCATGGACACAATCATCAAGTCAATTTAGCCTCAGGGGATGCATTCACCAAAAATCAGGAATTAGGGTTTCTTGACCTAATTCACCCCTAAGTTGACTTTTGGGACAAATCATGAGCCAAGGCCTCAAGAGAGGATTTGAGGGTGTCTAATAAAATACATTGATCCATTTACAACGATGGATTGATCCAAGAAGCTTGATCACCAAGTTTCAGTTTCATCTGAACCACAATTAGGGTTTTGATGAAAAAGCCAACTGCACCTTTGACTTTTGACCAAGACATGCTCCCAAACCCTAGGACATGATTCAATACACCCTATAACACCTATGAAATTAATCCATCAAGTTTGATTTAGGTCAAGGACTTGATTTCATAGAGGATCGCATAGTTTGGAATTCATCTGATAAAAAGTCAACTGTGCACAAAAGTTAACTTTGACTTTTAGAGATTTTTCACAATTATGGTTCCTTAACCCTAAAATGATGTTAATGTGTGATTTAAATCATCATTCATCAAGAAAAATCAAGAAAAGTGGGATAACTTGTAAAAGGGGTAACCATAAAAATTTAGAAATTTTCTAAGTTATGCAACAAAGTGGCTAGGGTGCCAACTTTAGAGGATCATAACTCCTAAACCACAAGGCCATTTTCCCCTTCCAAAGCTGGATTTGTAGCTCTCACGGTCCTATACAAAAGCTTCAACTACAACTCATTCCAATTCCTCATGGATTTTAAGTTATGGAATTATCAAAATCACAAAAAGTGAAAATGTCACTTTTTACCAACACTTAGTGAAATTTTCACTAAGTCAGAATCTGTCTTACTTTTTTTCAAAATGTAAGGGCATTTTTCACTTGGATCCAAAAAGTATCAAAACCAATTATGATCAAACAGTTGTTGTATCATATGAGGGCTTTCCAAAATGACCAAGAGCTTCACCAAACTCAACTTGAGCCATGAGATATGACAATGGCAATATGCCTTGCTGAAAACTGTCAAAGCAAGCCAGATTTGTGCATTTTGCTCAATTTGCCAAATTTGTGCAAATGACAAACACACTTATCCATCTGAACACCTCAGGGGGAGACCAAGGAGGAACCAACTCTGATCCCAAGCCTCCCAAGTCCTTGGAACTAAAAATAGCATGCCAAACCTAGAAATCCCTAAAGAGGGGACAGCACTCCAATTTTGTTTTGGAGCATTCAATGGATGCACCAAGGTGGCATGGACTAAGCCATTTCCAACTGAATTCAGTCAAGACTTATCCAAGACCAAGGGAACCAGCAGCCTGTGCCCTAACCTCTAGTCAATGGCTAGAGGAGACTTGGATTCTCATTGATCAACATTGGCCAAACCTATGCAGCAGTTGCCATTCACTAATCCTTGCAAAACAAACTTGCTCTACTATAAATAGAGCTCATTTGTGATCAGTTTGAGTACACCAAAGCCATCAAACAGATGCTTTTCTCAAAATCTCTTCCTTCACTCCAAAATTTCCTTCCAAGGCAAGTCACTATCGGGTTTTGAGTTTGAGAGCTATTCCAACCAAACCAATCACACACACACCTCATAAACATCATATAGAAGTGATCCAAACACTCACATAACATCTAGAACACCAGATTCTCAAAATCATCAGCCAACTGCTCAAGCTTGTAGCAGACTTGCAGTTGAGGTGCCAAATCAAGTTCCAGCTCAATTTAATCCACTCCAAGCACCCAGACACACTCCATAGCTCCTAGGGAAGCTGTCCATATCCTTGGAACCAAGCTGTAACACCTCTAACACAAAACACGATCACCAGCTGCAAGAGGTAAGCATGAGCTCTTATAACTCTATGATCCATGCATTTTTTGCTGCACAATAATTTGGCCATATGTTCATAATCATGCATAAAGTGTTTACCCTCAATCAATTGCTTTGTTTGAATCGTGTATGGAATTTCTGAGCCTTCATGCAAGTATTAGGGTTCTTGAGGTTTCTCTTTGATTTCTTATTCCATGCTTAAAATAAATGAAATTAAAGACCATAAACATGATCGTGAGGTGAAAACGAGTAGATTGATATGTAGATGGAATGTTATCATTAAGTATTCAGTGAGATTGGATAAAAAACGCAAATCTGCAGAAACAGAGGGTGGCGCGTGTTCTTGCCATGTTCTTGGCGCCCTTTTTGAAAATTCAAATATTTAAATTTTGTGATTTTATTTAATTGATTCAAAAATTAATTTCTCTCTGAATTTTAATGATTTTGAGTTGATTCTTTTTTTAATAATTCACAAAAATGTTAAAATATTTTATTTTCCCCAAAAATCCCAAAAATATTATTTATTTCATATACTTGATATTTTTATAAAGAATTAATATTTTAATTGTTTTTTGACATTTAAAATATTTTCTCCCTCTTGATTTTTCAAATTTTAGTGATTTCCAATCATTTTGTGGATAGAAACATGATTTTTTGAAACATTAATCCAAGATCACAATTTGTTTCCACACATGTTTAACAAGTTTGATCATTTTAATTGAATTTTTATTCAATTAAAATACATTTTGAAAACAAATTAGGGTTTTTGATTAATTCAACCCTAATCAAACTTTTTCGAACTCTTTGGGTCTCTAATAGAGTGTAAGACCCAACCCCTTTGAAAACCAAAACATTTTTGGGCCTCAGTCATTGTATAAGATCCACTGCGTTTTCAAAAATCTCGGCGCGATCGCCATTTCAAAACGAAAATCATCTGGGCCTACGCTGGTGTTATAAGTCCCATTTCCTTTCTTTAAAATACTTTGGGCCTCTATTAGAGTGTAAGACTCATTCCCATTGTAAATACACCACTTTTTGGGCCTCAGTCATTGTATAAGTCCCATTGTATTTTCAAAAACAACGGCGCGATCGTCAACTTTTTTAGCAAAATCATTTGGGCCTCTCCTTGAGCTGTAAGCCCCACTACTTGTACAAAAATAAATCATTGGGCCTCTATTAGAGTGTAAGACCCAACCCCCTTTTAACCAAAACTTTTTTGGGCCTCAATGCATTGTATAAGACCCAGTACGGTAAAGAAACCTCGGCGCGATCGCCAGTTCAAAAAACAAATCATCTGGGCCTACCCTCGTGTTATAAGCCCCATTCTTTTTCTTTAAACACCTTTGGGCCTCTTGACAGAGTGTAAGACCCATCCCTTTGTACAGAAAACCTTTTTGGGCCTCAGTCACTTGTATAAGTCCATGTACAAAACAATAGTGCAATCACTGATAAAACCTTGGGCCTCTCCTTGAGCTGTAAGCCCCAAAAATCTTTTCAAAGAACTTTCTCCTTTGATTTTTAATATAATATTGTTATCAAAGCTTTCTTTGTTGAACAAACTAACAAAACAGTATGGAAGCTCTACAACCGAGTAAGTGTTTACCCGCTTTCTTTATCCGCTTTCATATATATAACTGTATTGTGGGACTGCTCACTGTAAGTCTTATTTCACAAACTTTTATATACTTGTCAAATATCCACTGTGTAATACTAGTATAGTTATTTAGAGTTTCCCCCGGCAACTACGTCTAGCACTAGGTAAAGCCTTGTTGGTCACTCTTAAATACAAACAAAACTAGATCCCCATAGGATTACCAGACACAGTCTTCCCTTGTCTTGGGGTTAAACAATATGGAGACGTGAAAGGCATCATTCTCGGTGAACCCTTTCTCAGACTGCCACTCTTAGAAATCGTCAAAGAAAATCTACTCCCTAGAGATGATCTTTTCTCCGTGAATGGCATCTCTTTAGTTTCTTCCAAATTCTCAGACTTTCCTGGCTTGATCTATTCTCGGTGAATGGCATGTCTTGAACTTCTCGGGGTTTGGAGACCCACAGGCTTCTTAAAAGCATCCCCGCCTCCTCTTGGGCGTTGTACAAGGACCCTTCGGCTTCTTAAAAGCTCTCATGCCTTCTCTTGGGCTTAGTACAAGGACCCAGAGACCTCTACAGGTATAGGAACATAACCTAGTCATCAATTTGATAGAGCTGTCTTTCTGAGTCAAACGTCAGACCTGCTAATGGGTTGACCTTCATCCCTTAACATATCAGCCTTCTCTCGGGTATCATACAAAGATCATTTCACTACCTGAGAATCGATTTCTCCAAAACACCAGTAGACTTGGACAGTCTCAATACCCTTTGGATTTCCCATTTCCTTAAAGAACAGGAAATAACCCTGATCCTCTGATCAATCCCAAAGCACAACAATACCTTTAATCGTTCCCTTCATAAGAACTGATTTTCTCTTTTATCCAACATACTGGACCTGTCACTGAACTGAAACAGTCACCAGCACAATAGCCTCCTCTTGAGCTTTGTACAAATGATTCTCCCCAGCGGAGCTAACCTTTTCAGACTCTCTTGTTGAGTCACCCACTTTCAGCCTCCATCTCGGGCTTCGTACGAGATAAAAATCATTCTCTTGTTGAGTATAAAAGACTCTCTTGTTGAGTCACTTCCCTCTCAGCCTCCATCTCGGGCTTCGTACGAGATACAAAACCACTCTCTTGTTGAGTATAAAATATACTCATGTGGAGTCAAAACCTTTTAGCCTCCATCTTGGGCTTCGTACAAGACACATATAGAAGCACTCTCTTGTTGGTTCAACCCCTTTTAGCCTCTATCTCGGGCTTCGTACGAGACAGATAAAAAGCACCCTCTTGTTGGGTCAGTAGCCTCCTCTTAGGCTTTGTATAAGAAGACCCCGGTTGAGTCAATCAACCTTTTAGCATCAAAATATGTGCCTCGTTCACAGTATACAAACATTAACAACTCCTTTTCCTTCATCTAAATTGCTGTAAGCTGCAAGCCTCTAGATTATTTACATCCACGCCACTGTCCCTCTTTTAGCATGATAAATTCCTAAGGAAAGATGACATTGCTCTAAACTGAGTTAAAGTCTTCTCCTTCAGGTTAAAAATCCCCTATAAAGGAAATTATGGCATTGCTGGGTTCACATATCCCAGTTTAAGTAATTCTCCTTTATGATCAGTCACCCAACAGTTGTGACAAACAGACCCCTTTAGAGATGACAAATTCTCTCTAAAGTCAAAACCCTTTAGCTTCACATCTTGGGCTTCAAACAAGATACAAATAGACCATTCAGCTTCACATCTTGGGCTTTGAACAAGATACAAACCACGTTTAGCTTCACGTCTTGGGCTTTGAACAAGACACCAAAACAACTTTTTTTTCTCCCATAGAATAGGAGGAACTACGATCGCTCTGATTTCCCTGTTTCGTTAAACGGGAATACGTAAGCATAAGATTGGAAAAATCTTAGCGAGCATACTAATCACAAACACAAAATCCCGTACCTTCATACATCAATCGAAAAGCATCAGTCCTAACATCTTACCAATAACCTAGACACTGTTTTTAGTTAATAACCCTAAGGGAGAACCCCCCCTATTTTGATAGCATCTGTAAACCAACAGTTTTGACTATTTAACCTCAGTTTGCAAGCAGGGTTAATTGGAGACATCTATTTCCCTTCCTTAATCAGCTCAATAGGATACAAAATGAATCGAACTGTAGTACCAAAGCGATAGTGATTCAAAACCACAAAAATCGCGCTACAGGAACCTCTTATTTTAATGTGTTATTTGTTATTTGTTTGCTAAGGGTGAAAAGAAAAGGAAGACCTAATGTGCTATTCCTAAGCATGCTCGCCAAGACATCGCATCTCGTGCCTACTTATCTTGACTAAAAAGAATCAGAGCATTCGTAGTTCCCATCACTACGGGGCAAATAAATTTTGTAGGTTAGTTTTAGGTGAAGATACAAGTTGTCTTCTTAAGGAGAATACTCAACTTAAACCACCACAAACATGTGGAAGATGAATCTTTTCTTCAAATTAAGAGAAGGGCTCCAACTCGGATATAGAATCGACGAGTATGCAACATACCTCTCTCAAGTGGAAAAGAATCTACATCTTTTCGAACTTTGTCATGGGGTAGGAGAATTATATCTTAACTAAGGATGACTCATGTCTAATTCTCTCATGGGAGAAGAAGGGAAACTAACTGTAAGTTGACTAAGTTAAAGATCCTAAGGAAAACAATCCTAAGGGAGGCTATCCTAAGGGAATGAACAGTCTAAGATAGGGGTAATCAACCTAAGAAGGGAATAGAAGTCACAAAAAAGGTAGAAGAGAAATGCAAATGAAATTCAATGCATATGACAGAATAGTCAAACATAAGTCCTTCCCTTGGACTCAAACACAGACAATCATATTATCATAGGAGTATAGATGAAAGCATCAAGTATCAAAGCTAAAATCATGAATGGATATCAACATGTGAAGATATAGAAACTAATCAACTTATGAAGTAAAGAATCATGTCATGAATCAAGCACGCATCATGTCAAGTGCAAATGGAAAACAAGCAATGCATAAGCACATAAGGGTTTGAAACCCTAATCAAACATCATCAGTCAAGGTGTCAAAGCACGGAGGGATTAAATAAGATGAAAACAAAAGGAGGACAGTAGCTATATCATCATACATTCAACACCTTTCAAAGATTGAGAAATGAGCACAAAGACATCAAACAATCATCAAAACATAGTTACTTACTTGCAAACAACAAGTTCACACAAGACAAGGTCCAACATGGTTCAAACATTGAAGTCAAAGCATAAAACCAAGATGGGAAGTAGCACAAATATCATCATCAACTCAAGATCAAACTCAAAATGTTAAGAAAGTAACAACAAGCCTCATGCTCAAAGCATGTATCAAAGCTAGGCATGTATCAACTAGACATTATCCAAGAAAGAACAAACATCTAATGACCACTAATGGAGGAAAAGAATCAAGCAATAAGAATTGAACCAAAGGAAGTCAGAAACTCAAACATAGTATTTAAATGTGTATTCAATTACCAAGGCATCAAAGAAGTTCAATGAGAATCAAACACAAATCATGAGCAAAGGACTGGGCATGCATCATTCCTTGTCAACCTCAAAGGACTCAATCATTCTCACACAAGCAAATGAGTTCAAAAGGCAAACCATACATAATGAATCAAAAGATATCAGAAGCTCAAACAAGGCTTTTCAAGTCAATTAGGATCATCACACACCAAATGTATTCATGCAAGAACAATGCTAAAAAAAACTAGGTTAAAGCATGCACAATATCATGGTCAAAACATCCTCAAATCAAAGCATCATTAAAAAATAGTTAGATGACCAAATAAATCCCCAAAAAAAGATCAAACTAATTTTCATACACTCAAGTGTGTGTGTGTGTGTGTGTGTGTGTGTATGTGTGTGTGTGTGTGTGTGTGTGTGTGTGTGTGTGTGCAAAAGGGTGTTAAGAGAATGGCACAAGAGCATACATAAAATCAATTGACAAGCTAGGGTATCTCAAGAGTCGAGCATACATTGAGGGTTAAATTAAACCACATGGAAATAAGTCAAAAGGGCAATGTTCAAACACCAAAACAACACTCAAACAATGTTCAATCATATATCAAATTATCACCAAAAGCAAGGCTCAAGAAAGCACACACAAAGCTCAAGAAACAAAAACCTAATTCAAGGGCAAAAATGGAAATACCCTTCAAAATAAATTCAAATAAAAATAGGAAAATAAATTCAAAAATAAAATAAAAATGATGAAAATTATCTTAACACATCAAATAATCATAAATATATTTTTGTGGATTTTTTATGTGAAGGAAAGATAAAAAAATACAATTAAAAAAAAAAGAAATAAAATAGAGAAAAAAAAAGAACATGGAAATGAGGGGGGTGCACTAGCAATTCCTAATGAACTAGGACTTAGTGTTAAGCGCATTGGGCTGAGGAAAAGGGTGGTGCAAAGAGTAAAGAAACAAAGCCCATGGTCATTTTTAAACCCAAATCAGAAACAAAATCCAACAAGGCTTGCCACGCGAGCGACTCATTGATCATGCTGGCACACACATGGCTTGCACGTAAGCAGAGTCAACAGGTCCAAGCGCCAACTCACCCAAAACACATCAGATACTGGAGCCCTAGCTCCAATCATCTTCTCCGGGAAGACCCATCGAAGTTGCACACCAAACACGATAAAAATCAACAAACCATACATATTCTTGAAGGAAAAATCATGGAGAACAAGAATCCGTGCTTAGTTTTTCAAAAAGATGTCTCTAACATTGTTAAAATTGGCCACAAAGATTCATGCTCACAAACTGAAACTTAACCAAACAACATAGCAACAAGACAAACAACATTCTTATACTCCCAGACCATCAAAAAAACTCATCACAAGTTGAAACTTGCAAAGAATAATGAGAAAGGGAGAGAAGAAATGTTACCCACAGTGAACTTGGCATGCCTACACTTCACGTGTAAACAAGCCTTCCAATCCTCCCACTAGCCTTCAAAAACCCTGCGAAGTTTGTTTGAAGCAAGGAAAATGAGTGAGGAGCTTTGAAGAATCAGATATGAAGAAGGAAATTTTTTATTGTGAGAAGGAGCTCTAGGGTTCAGATTCTGATCAAATGAAAAGTAGTCATCAATCCTCTAGGGTTTTTTCCTTATATATGAGGGGTTAAGGTGAGTAAAACATGAGTCACAGTGGTTAAAATGTTTGTGGTAACAATTTTGTGAAAATTTGAAAAATGGAGTGTGGATGATGGTGTGAAAATTGTGTGGTTTTGTTTTACTTGTGGGTGGAAAGGAGGATCAGAAAAAGCATGAAATGTGTGAGGCAAGTTTTTGTGTAGTGCACATTCTTTCCTTTTTCTTGTTTTGGCAAAATATCTCAAAATTGTGCATGAAGAAAGCAAGTGTGTTTGGCTCATTTAAGTAATGTTTTGGTAAGAGGAATGAGTGATTATGAACATGGTGAGGTAAGGATGGTAGCTGCATGAAATAAAGTTCAAGAAAATGCCAAAAAGCTTTAACATGATATGTTACCAAATATGTCCACATAACCCACTTTGAATCACCATAAGTCCATGAGAAAGGGTCCAAATTGTGACTTCTTTGGTTCAAAAGAAAGTGTAAAGATCAAGGAACAAGTTTTATGTAGACAACATCTTGAAATAAGGCTTTGGAATATGAGGAAAATTGAGTTGAAATAATGTCCACAACCATGCCTTGAATAACTTAGAAAAATTTCTAAGTTAATGAGTTTTTGTCATCCTTGAACCCTTGAATTTGAAGCCTTATAATTTGACTTGTGTTAATCCAATGGAGGAGTTCTAGGTATGCATGGAAAGCTAAGAACATGAGGAATAACTTTCATAGGGGAAGAAAAGTGATTTCAAGCTTAGAAGTCTTAAATTCTGGCATTGCAGACAGTAGATGTCCTAACATATGTCAAGACATTATTTTGCACAACATTTAAACAAGGAATAGAACAGCAGACTGATACCTTTAATATCATAACTGCAACAACACAGATGTTACGACATCTATTCCAACATGTTTATCATGAACCCTAACAGAAAATTAAATCTACAGAATGATAAAGAACACAACAATTGTTAACCCAGTTCGATGCAATTCACCTACATTTGGGGGATACCAATCCAGGAAGAAGACTCCACTCTCTGTAGAATTGTTACAAAGCTAATATCCCCCGTTTACAACTTTATATCCTAATCTCTACCCAATGAAGACTTTACCAAAGAATAACCTCTTTGATACGAGATACCCCACTCACTTCCCTTAATCACAAACTGTGATTTCTACACCATCGATCCCTGTCAATACAGAATTCTATCAAGCTTTCTTGACAAACACGCTAACTTGGATTTGCTAAAAGCTTCATCCAAGAACAATACACAATCCAATACCTCAAGGCTTATGGATCTGTGTAGTACCTATGTCTTCCACACTGCATCAAACCGATACAGAGGGAGATTCACAAACCTAGAGCCTACGACTCTCAAAACCTAAACCCTTATTTTTACACAAGAGAACTAGGTTACAATTGTTACATTCAAGGTACATCAAAAACCCTAGACCTAAGTCTTCTTATATAGTCTTCAGCTATCTTGGGCTTTCTATCTTTGTTACTTGATCCATGCGCATTAAATCTTGGCAGATTTGTTACTGATCTAAACCTGCTAAATCAGTATATTAGTCCAAGATGTCGTGTCTTCAGGTTGGGACATCTTCTTCGACATCTTTGTTCATGGCCAGATGTATTCATCTTTATCACAAATATGTTTTACCAAAATTTTGTCAAACAATAGGATCTTTCAATCTCCCCCTTTTGACAAATTTTGGCTAAAACTCCTTTTATTCTGACTGGCAGTTATGATTGGAATACTGAGCACACCGAGTTCATGTTGGTGTACATGAGGAGGAAGATAGCACAACCTTCCTCTTCCCAGGGTGAGTGAAGTTGAAAAAGGTCCAGAAGTTGAGACTTCTAAAGAAACACAAAGAGGGTCTGAAACACCAGAACACTTGACACTTCTTTCAAACACACTCCCCCTCCAGAGATCAGTTGTAGACTTCGTGAATCTGAGTACATAAAGCATGTAACTCAGGTCACAAGACACAACATGATCTTTAACTCAAGTTACAAGACACAAGAGGAGAAACAAAGACAAGATGATAAAGTCAACATCTTGTTCAATGTTCTTGCAAAACAACTGCAAGAACAACACTCACATCCCCTATACTCGAGACTCACACTCCCCCTTTTTAGCCAAAAATTGGCAAAGGTAGCCAAGACATTCCCATACCCAACCAATACAAATCCAGACTCGAACAAAAAACATTTTGAACATACCATAAATAAAACACAGTCTGAGACAAACTGCTCCAAGGACATCCTTAAATACCCAAGAAATTCCCTTCGAATGTAACGACCCAAAAAGAAAACGAAGGACAATTCAATGAGGTCATTAATCCAAGGATGTAACTTTCCGAAAACCCAGTGCGCACCGGCCAAGAATGCTTTGACTGTTTCTTCTTCAAGGAAACCGTCCATATATAATGCACATAACGATGAGCATGTTTTACATGCGCATGTTCTCCACTATTCAAGGCACACTCACCAAAAGACCAATTACTTTTTAAAAGCATGTTCTTAACAATGTCCTGACATCATGTCAGACATTGTCTACCATAGACTTCTGTATTGATCAATATCCTTACAGTCTGCAGCAGCAGAGCAATGTCAAGGCATCCTTCTTGACATATCATCTTCACAGTAATCACAGATTGCTTGACCTCCAAACAAGCTGGATTTAGAACTGCACCCCTACAGTAATACATCTTAGATCAAGGAGCAACTCCCCCTATCTAAGATAACCAGTGCTCCTCCAATGAACACTTATGCTGATGAATGGAAAACATAAGACGCATATCTGTGTCTTCAAGAGCGCACCCTCTGTCCAACCTACCTGCTGAACATAATCATCAACTTCCACTTATTGCTTCTTCTGACAAGAACCAATAATCACTCACACATGAACACTATCATGTTTCCTGTGAGGACTCATTAGGATCACCATCCTAAATTAACAAACTCTTGGATTAAGATCAAAGCTCCATTGATCCCCCTCTTTTTGAACCCATCTATACACCACACGAATTCCTCTTGAATTCTCATGTATAGACCTCCATGTTCCTTGAGATAAAATCTAATTAATTTGGAATGATCCACATTCCTCAAAGAGATACCATACCTCTTAGTTTGTTATCTTCTCAACGATGTCAAATATTGTATATATGCTCTAGAAATCTTCAGCCCATTTGCTCCACAAGCACCAACTGATTTACTTCTAGCATGTTCCATTCACATCAGACTTCCAAGACAATCCTTTACCCATCATTCTCCCATATGATAAGATAAATACTTCTTAGACAAGATGTGAGTGTCAAGTTCTACACTCAAAACTTAGTATCCTACTCCAAGGATAACCAACCCAGAAAATGTTCTAACATCTGTTAGGACATTCTTCACACATCACAGACACCACACACCATGGTTCTTGATATGCTCCACCACTGGACTTACTATCTGCATAGTAATCCAACTGAAGATCTTCAAACAACACTGCGCCACTAGCTTGATCAACAAGAACTCCAGATAACCATGAGAGAAATAAACTCTCATCCACCAAAGAAGGTATCTTTCATAAACTAAGAACTTCTACCACAAGCTCCAAGAATCATCACCTCCTGTCATTTTCAACCAACTACCCTTTTGCACAAGAGTAATTAGATCCAAGCACCCTGCTTGAATACATACTAAAGATCAACCAAATGCCACCTTTTGACTAATCTCATTCTTCTTCAGAACTCCTACAAGATACACTGATCCACCAACGAAATCTGATCTTCAAATCACATGAACTACTTGCTCCATAGCAAGACATCTTGGATCCACCAAGTCTATACACATGTAACATCTTCTCAAACTGCAGCTCCCGCAAACTGCATGAGATAGACCTATTTGAAGCATCCATAACTTCCATTCTCCTGTAGATTACCTTATCTTAAGCTAATGTGCCACATCACCAGCTGAGATTCTGATATTAAGTTAGATGTCAGAACATTCTGATACGACGTCCAACTGATGAATTCAGCTACTCCTTCTGCCACTTAGAAGAACCTCCTCCCTTTAACAGAACAAGAGTTCCATGCTCTCATAGATTTGATTCAACAACCAAGTTTGAGTAAACAACCTCTATCCTGCTTGATCATGTCACAGATACTCCAACAAGCTCACACCTTGATGAAAAAATATCTGCTTAGAAACTCCAAAAACTTCACACTTGCTACGTCTGAATCTTCAGAAGATAAAGTAGTCATAGACTACACCATAACCATACCAAAGAATGCCACTTTCCTTGAGTAGAGCAATCTGTAGAAAGTCAGAGATAACTGCCACTTAACCTTGACTTTCAAAATGAGCAAGATCACATGCTCCCAAGTAGCTAGATCAGAAATAAACTGATCCAAGTTGTGCTAACACCAGCACTCCATTCTAGATAAGTCTCTTGCCAGGACACTTTCCAGATAAACATCAGATGCTTCTAGTAACAACTTGAACACACGTGCTGCACTCCAATACTCCTAGATCAGAAATAAACTGATCCAAGAACTTACCATCAAGATTATGATGTCTTCATCTTCATCTTCAACAGCACCAAAGTCCAAACCAGTTTCTTGCTAGGAAACTCTCCATAGATCACATGGTTTTGTCACACCAGACTGAAGCTGATTCTTAGGTCAACACCCAAGACCAAAACAGATGCTAAAGTGTATGTAGTACCCCTCCCATAATTCTGTATAAACTCTGATGATGAGATGTTCCAACATCTTGTTGAACATCAGCAATCTTGACTTTCAAGGATAATCAATTAAATACTTGTGAATTCCAAAAATAGAAATTGATCTTAAATCCTTGTCCAATAGCCCTTCTTCACTATTATAGCTAAGCTCCACCAGATCACTTCATGAACACTTATCAAGCATTTAATCTTTTGCAAGTATCTTCTTTGACCAACAGTGTTGAGATACCATGGTTGCCACCCTTGACTCAAGTAACTAAGATTCTCTCTGAACGAACCTTATTTACCTCAACAATTCTGAGAACTCCAATCAGATTGGATCCACCCTTAGGGTTAAGAGAGATGAATCCTTCCTTGCTGTTTTGGATGGTGAAAATAAATCACCTCCACTTTCTTCAGATTGTGTTTCATAGAAACACCTTCTAGTCAGAAGAATAACTAGAAGACTCCAGATGCACGACTTAGATGCCATTATGAGTGGCCTTGAGAGAATTCTCAAGTATCTTTGACAACCTAGCCGGTCAATAATTTATCAAAATCCTAGAGCAAGAACTTGATAAACCTAAACTCAACTCCTCTCCTCTTCAACTGACTTCAAACTGCACCATGGAACTAAGCTTCTAAGTACCAAGTCACCATAACAGACATCTTCCAACAACTCCTTCCATTCCATAACTCATGACTTTGGAATAAAAAGATGTAGATATCTTCAACTATAGAGGCCGAGGATTGAGATCTTCCACCATCTGTCTTCAACAACAACTCCAGAATCCCATAATTCTAGAGCTCTTCCATCAGAAACATATGCAGCGGAACCACCAAGGAACAGATCCTGCTTGCCTTAATAAGATGTCAGAACATCTTATAAGACACCCCAATAAGAGAAATAGCCACTTCTCCTGCAGTTGTTGTAGAACCTCCCCAGCAACATGAACAACCACCAGGTTGTTACCTTCGATCCAGAACATCCATCCCATCCATTAATACCCTTAAGTATATCTGAGTTGATTGATCTGATCTTCAACACTCCTCCTTGTTTAAACGCCAGAAAGTATCTCCCAAAGATCTCATCCAGAAACTGACAGGATGCCTGCTCTGATACCAATTGAAATTCTGGCATTGCAGACAGTAGATGTCCTAACACATGTCAAGACATTGTTTTGTATAACATTTAAACAAGGAACAAAATAGCAGACTGATACCTTGAATATCAGAACTGCAACAACATAGATGTTACGACATCTGTTCCAACATGTTTATCATGAACCCTAACAAAAAAGTAACTCTGCAGAATGATAAAGAACACAACAATTGTTAACCCAGTTTGGTGCAATTCGCCTACATCTGGGGGATACCAATCCAGGAAGAAGACTCCACTATCTGTTGAATTGTTACAAAGCTAAACTCCCCCATTTACAACTTTAATCCTAATCTCTACCCAATGAAGACTTTACCAAAGAACAATCTCTTTGATACGAGATACCCCACTTACTTCCCTTAATCACAAACTGTGATTTCTACATCATCCCTGTCAATACGGAATTATGTCAAGCTTTCTTAACAAACACGCTAACTTGGATTTGCTTAAAAACTTCATCCAAGAACAATACACAATCCAATACCTCAAGGCTTATGGATCTGTGTAGTACCTATGTCTTCCACACTACATCAAACCGATACAGAGGGAGACTCACAAACCTAGAGGCTACGACATCTTTGTTCATGGCCAGATTTGTTCATCTTTATCATCAATATGTTTTACCAAAATTTTGCTAAACCATAGGATCTTTCAAAGTCCATGAAAATTGGTCTTGAAGTTGGCCTCACAATGTTGAATATGCTTGATCATACTAACTTCAAGACATCATAACTTGAGTTGTATTGATCTAATGGAAGAGGTCTAGGTATGCATGGGAAACTTGGATGACATACTACAACTTTCATGTTGCAATGAAAGTGAAATGGAGCCTAGAACATGAGAAAGAAAGCCTTGAAAACTCATCCTCCAAATTAAAATTCTATACTTAGAAAAATTCTAAGTACAAAACTCAAAAACCTTGTTTTTCATAACTTTGAGCTCTCATAACTTAAAATCCATACATTTTTGAGAAACCACCCATATTGGAAATGTTTTTATAGGGAAAGAGTTCTTCAAATTGGTCTTTGGATCAAGAAAAATGGATGTGTAGATTGTGAGTTATGACCTTGACAAGTTGGCATGAAATCTTTTACCATCCATAACTTAGAAAAATTCAATTTTCTTCTTCTTACCCTTTTTGAAAGTAACCTCAATTCTCTTGATTTTCCTTGATTGATTATGACCCAAACCACATATTATCATTATTCATGACTTGAGGAAACCCTAGTTGACCATGATTTCAAAAAGTAAAACCCTAATTTGGAGGAATAGTTGACTTTTCACCAGATGAATCTTCACCTCTTGATCTTCAATGAAACCAAACTCTTGAACAAATTGAATACCATTTATGGACTCCAAGGGCACATTTGTATGTCTTGAATCATATCCCAAGGTCTGAGATCATGTCTTGACCCAAAAGTCAAGGATTGGAGTAGATTTTGGTCAAAACCCTAGTTTCATAACCAGATGGACTTGGTCTTTGAAGAACTTGATATGAGGCCATTTGTGCTTGTCAATTGATGGAGATGAGACTCTTGGGGTGTGAGAACTTATTTGGTTGATGATGCTCTCAAAATTGACTGACCAATCCTTAAGGCCTTTGGAGTAAACCCTAATTCAATAGTGAAAAACACAAAGCTAAAAGATGGGTTAGTCATGCATAGATGATTGACCTAAAAATGTTATGCAAGATGATGCAAAGGGAGGTGGGATCTTAGAGTTAAAAATTAGGGTGTGACACTATTTCCAGGGTCAATAATATGATTACTGCCCAAAATGAAGATCATCATCATTATACACAGTTTTATCGGGAAATGTGTGATTTCTTAGATCACCAGTTTGGTAGTGATGGTTAAGGATGGTTTCGTAAAACAAGACCTACGAGCCATAGAAGACATTGAGCTTCAGTTGTGTCTGTCTATAATTTTTAGGATTTGTTCTGTTTGGTCATGCATTCAGTTTTTTTCTTTCATGTCATCACGCATGTTTAAATTTTGTTTTTGTTTGTTTTGTTATGCTTGGTTTATGTATTGATGCAGTACTTGTACTATGGTTTATTCAAATCAATAAATATGAGTATTGTTTATGTGTTTATTAATTTTTTGTGTTTACATACGGTATGTGAGTGCACTACCTATCTTTACAATTGCCTCTGTGTAAGTATATTGAATCTGTATAATGTGTATCTATGTGATACTCCTAATGGATTACTTGTTTTTTATGTTGTCAAAGGGGGAGAAGAATATGAAGGATATAATGCACACATTCAGGGGGAGTTTTTCATTGTACTGCAAAAAAAAACACATACGTCTCAACAATATCGAGTTTTGAAATCATAAAAAAAGGAGAGTATGTGAGTGCATTCTTCCATATAGTCATGTTTTGAATGATGTCAAAACTAGGAGAAACCTTAACGTTTTTGTATATTGGACGGTATCAACCAAACCTTAGATGTGCATTGATCATCTTAGCATTAGGATGCATACAAACATGTTTTAAAATGATTGGAAGTGACTTAGGAAAGGACCATGCTTAAAAAATTAAGTTTTTGTGTGAAAACTACTGCATAGGCCGACACATGCGTATTTAGGCCGACCTATGAAAGCTTTTGCTTTAGTATAGGTCGACACACAGATGCTATAGGTCGACACACGTGCCTCAATAACGAAGGTTGTAGCTTCTGTCCTACAGGTCACCCCAAATAGGCCGACCTAATATCTTTACAGGTCGACACATCTCATTTATAAGTCGACCTATAATGCTTAAATTTTGAATTTTTTTTCATTTCTTCATGCTTGCCTTTTGTTCCATATCACACACACACACACACACACACACACATATATATATATATATATATATATATATACTCATGCATGTACCTCATTCTAGCAAGGTACTATTGTAAAACCCAAACAAAACCATAATTACAAAGTAAACTCATCATCTTCAACCTCTCATTTATACATACGCACAATCAAACTACACGTAATCCTTTTGATTGGGTGACCATCTAGATTAAGGTTTATAACATCCAATTAGGTTGGTGTATCCAAGAATATTGGGTTGGGTTCATTGTGTGTTTCAAATAAGAAAACCAAGATGGGGTTTTCCTTCAAGAACATTGAGGATTTGAAGGTTTTGGATAAGATCGTGCAAATACAGATTCAATCGAGTAAAGGCCCTGGAACAAGGTAGGTGGTACCTTGTAAGGGAGTAACGTGAAACAGTGGACCGTGTTCGTGAATCTTGGGTTCAACAAGTGTGTGTTAGGGATTAATTTGACCGAGCAAAAACCTTGAAGACGATGAGGTCTTGCAAGTTAGTAACAAGAACTGGTGGATTGTAGTGGCATTGTTGGTTACTAGATCAATCTTTGATCAAGGGTTTTGGAGGTGGTAGAATCAACATCAAACCATAGGGCTTGTGGGGTTAGAGTTCTTCATCTCTTGTATATACATTTTTCAAAGTAAGGTTAATTGTAACTATTATAATTCGAATTCGAATTGAGGGTAGACGTACCCATAGAAAGGCCAATTGAGGAACTGCATAAACAAATCCTTGTCTCTCTCTCTCTCTCTCTCTCTCTCTCTCTCTCTCTATATATATATATATATATATATATATATATATATATATATATATATATATATATATGTGTGTGTGTGTGTGTGTGTGTGTGTGTGTGTATAATTGTTGTTGCATTTGCAATTTATCGAATCTTTGTTATTTGGATCAATTCGTTTGGAAATCAAATTTTAATTACGTTTTGAATTAGGATTTGTTGATATATTCACAATCACTTTGATTATGATTGTATTTAACATAAACAAATCAAATTAAATTTCCAAACGTTATCGGTTACACTCAAGGTGTTCGATAAATTATGTCTACTACTTTTAATTGATTTTTTATCATCGAAAATAAGCTCTACGTGCCTCTTAGCATTTAATTAGTTTGTGATTAATCGTTGTTGAATAATTTGTGTTCATTACAATCCAATTAGTTTACGTTACGCATATCTGAGCTTTTCGATAGTAGGTTTGGTTAGATTATTCGATAATGGTATTTTCCGCTGAGCCATACAACTTTTGAAAATTATTTTTGCCAAAAGTTTAATTTTTAATTTGTGATATACTCACTCCCCCTTCTAGATCAAAGCATATCGTCAAAGAACAATGAATTGGATGATCAACTACTCCAACCGCTTACCTTAGTAGGTTGATCAACAATGAATTGAATTACCAACTACTCCAACCACTTACATTGTTAGGCTGGTCAACAATAAATTAGATGATCAACTACTCCAACCACTTATATTAGTAGGATGATCGACAACTAGTTGGATGATAAAATACTCTAACTGCATACACTGGTAGGTTGGTCGACAATGAATTAGATGATCAACTACTCCAACTGCTTATGCTGGTAGGCTGATCGACAATGAATTGTATGATCAACTACTCCAACCTCTTAAGTTGGTAGGGTGATCAATAATGATTTGGATGATCAACTACTCCAACCACTTACAATGGTAGGCCAGTCGACAATGAATTGAATGACCAACTATTCCAACCGCTTACACTGGCAGGTTGATCGGCAAAAGGAATTAGATAAGAGGTTCACTGAGGATTAACTAGGAAAATATCAGAGAAATCCATGCCAAGGAAACCTATAGTCGAGGTTCACTAGGGAAGATTCATCGTGGATCCCTACTGTCGAGGTTCAATGGATAAAACTTACTGTCGAGGTTTACCTAGGGATCATACTATTGAGGTTTGCTAGGGAAATCAACTACGAAGATTTACCAGGGAATCACACTGTCGAGATTCTCTAGGTAAATCTACTGTCGAGATAACCAGGGAATCCTAATGCTGAGGTTTACAAGGGAAATCTACTGCCAAGATTTACCGAGAAATCATACTGTCGAGGTTTAACAGGGATCTACTGCCTAGATTCAATGGGGAATCTTACTGACGAGGTTTGCTAGGGAAATCTACTGCTGATATTTATCTAGGAATCCTACCGCCAAGGTTTTCTTGGAAGACCTATTATCTAAGTTTGCTGGGGAAATCTACTACTGAGATTTATCGAGGAATCTAATTGCCGAGGTTTGCTGGGGAAATCTACTATCGATATTTACTGAGGAATCCTACTGCCGAGGTTTTCTGGAAAGTCCTACTATTGAGGTTTGCTGGGGGAAATCTACTGTCGAGATAACTGGGCAATAATACTATTGAGATTTTGTAGGAAGTCTTACTACCGAGGTTTTTGTGGGAAATCTACTGCCGAGACTTACCGAGGAATCCTATTGTCGAGGTTTACTAGGGAAATCTACTGTCAAGATTTACTAGGGAATCCCACTGCCAAGGTTTGCAGGGTAAATCCCACTACCATGTTTTTTGGGAAGTCCTACTGTGGAGGTTTGCTGGGTAAATCTATTGCCGAGATTTATCGAGGAATCCTACTACAAGATTTGATGGGTAAATATACTGCCGAGATTTACTGAGGAATCCTACTACCGAGGTTTTCTGGGAAGTCCTAATGCTGAGATTTGCTGGGGAAATCTACTGCTGAGATTTATCAGGGAATCGTACTGCCGAGGGTTGTTAGGGAAATTAGCCTACTGGAGAAAAATTTCGATGGTAACTTACTGAGGAGTACACTTACTGGGAAAAACTTTCAAGGGAGACTTACTAAAGAAACCATATCACGGGGTCATCCAACAAGAAATCACGCTGAGATAAAACTCGTTTGAGGGGTTGTAACAAAATCATGGCTTATGCTATGCATGTATGCTTTGTGCTTATGCATGATAGACCTTTGGTTACTTAGCGTAGTACACCACATCTTGTGGATATGATACACATGAAATGATGTATGAAATTTAATGAATGGGTATCAAGCGAAGTGTTGGGCTTTGACTTTTAAATGAATGGGTATCAAGAAGTGTTGGGCTTTTGATCGTAGATGTTTAATTTTGCTGCTTGTGATATAAGGATTTTGATAAAATCAGGTTCATGCTACGAAAATATGCCAGTTGAATGAAATAAGATGCATGGCTTGATGCTAGAGTTACATAACATGATTATTGCATGTTGATGGTTTAATTTATACAATGATTTGAATGGTTCCAAGAGTGCCCATATGGCGGGTAATGGATGGAAGGACTTCTTTTATAGTAAAGTTTCTCGTCAAGGGAAAAGGTTGTTTGCTTGGATATTGTGCTAGCATGATCTCCCAACACTCATTTTGAACTCGATTGTTGCTGATGTATCGTAGGGTTTGCTTAAGCACCTTGACATATGGAGAGAACTCGCCCCTCTATACACTTTAAGTCTCGATAACCAGCTGGGTCTCGATAAATACACATTAAGTCTCTACAAAGATCAGTCAATCTGGGGAAAATCATTTCAAGTCTCGGTCAATCTGGGTTAAATCGTTTCAAGACTCAGTCGGTTTGAGGAAAATCACTTCAAGTCTCGATAAACCGTTACAATAATTGGTTAATCAGGGGCATACTATTTCAAGGTTTAAGTTATTGGGGTAAGCTATCTTAAGGTCATATTATGGAAAGATGCTTCCAAACTCATTTTAAAGAAAATTTCTTTAGAGACCCAGATGACTAGAGAAACATGAGCTATAGAGGGGCGAGTTCTCTCCATATATCAAGGTGCTCAAGAAAACCCTACCAGGTTAATAGAGTTCTAAGGTGGTTTGCCCCAGATTGGATCCTTTACGTATGATCGAATTCCTCGCATATTGCTTATTGTTGGCACTTTCTTGATGCTGAGCTCATGCAAGTTTTGAAATTGAAATTATTATTGAAATGGTATTATGGTGTACAATGAATGAATCACTGGTTAAAATGCAATGTTGATTTAGACATTCAAGGTGTGAAAGATGATGCAAGAGCATGATACCAATACAAGTGATTAAAAAATATCTTTAGAGTCAGGTTAACGCAACCTTGTTGTAGTATTCTTTCAAAATAAACATTGCTTCAATTAGGTCTATTACGGGTTATAACATGACCTGGTTCACAGTTTTTTAACAAAAGGATATAAGGCTAGAAAATTTTAATATTAACCCACTTATTCTCCTTCTGATGATCTACAGTCTTACGTTCAGTTAATTCGACACATGCATTTAACTTCCAAGAGGATTTTGAAGGTGAAGATGTGACGGTTCAGGAACCAATGAGGTTGTTTGGATGTGGCAGTCACCTATTTTTGTTTGCTTTTCTTTTTTTCTTTTTTTTTAAATATGGTAGTCACCTAATTTTGTTCTTCTTTTTTTTTTGCTAAGGATTTTGGTGACCCTTCTTTTTTTTTTTTTTTTTTTTGCTTTTTGCTTTTCTTTTTTTTTTCTTTCAATTTTTCATATCTCATTCTTTTTCATTTTTTTGAACAATTTCTATGAAATTTGTTCTGTGAACTTAATTTGGACAAGGGTTGTGACTACCATGCTAATGGTTAGTAAGGAACAACCACTATAAACTTTTGGATTTTTGCAACTTCTTTGACACTTCCTGACATGTGCGAGGAAGAAAATGTGGTTGAACCTCTTATTTGAAGGTGTACAGATGGGATGATTCTCTTGTAATTTGAACCTCTTATTTAAAGGTGTACAGATGGGATGATTCTCTCCTTAAATCCTTAGTGATTAGGAAGTGAAACAATGCCGTATATCGTCAACAAGGTTTTATTCAAAAGCATACTTTAGTAATTTTGGGTATTTTGTTTACATCATCCTCCACCCAATCTTTCCTTAAACAAAAATTGATAAAGAAAAGTGATATTGATATTTTTTTATGCGATAAAAGGGAAGGAAAAAACAAGTGAACACGAAATGATTAATTTGAAAGATGCATGCTCAGTTCATTAATATTACCATTCAAAAGCAACAAGCTTAAACAAACAGTACTTAACTCACAAGGAAATTACAAATGAAAATGATAAAAAGGCCTGATGGTTATCAGCTTCGAGGATGAGCTTTCATGTCTGATCCACTGGCTGCTAGCTTAAGTTTTTGCACTTACTATGTAAGGGGTTATTCATTGCACTAGGGCCCTCTTACTTTAAAGTCAATAGCTTGTTCTCAATAAGCTCTTACACCTTTTCTTTGAAAACTTTACACTCTTCGATTGAGTCCCCCGCTACTCCATCATAATACTCACACTTGGTATTAGCGTTGTACTAAAGAGGAAATGGATATTTCATGGGTTGAGTCTATCTAGAAGTCATCGATGAGGATTGGACTAGATGCGACCACAATTGTATGTCATTGAAATTGGGTCAAATTGGAGAGTATCTCTCTCTCTTTCTCTCAGTGATTTAGAGGTCTACATTGATTCTGATGCTGATTTTGTTGACTAGGCCACAGTTGCTAGTGCGGAGGCCTGGGAAGTAATGGTTTCTGATACTTAACAACCATTGCATACAAATACTAGTAATAGGGAATCAGAGCTTATGGAGCTTGATGAGAACTTCCCATGATTGCGTTGGTTTCACCCTCTTTTTTCTTTGGGAAATTGTTAGGGGGTATTTTGTCACCAATCTAGTTACTCGATGTGCTTTGGATCTTTCCACTCTTGAGGCCAATTTCTATGTATTTCCAAATTATCACTAAGTCGTAGAACCCTGATGATACGTTTCCTATCATCTTCTCATAATAATGGTCATGCATAGTTCCCATGAACATGTCAACCATCTCATTTTCTAAGAGTTGTGGTTGTACTCGAGAACCGAGTTCCCTCAATCTTTGTCAATATTCCTTGAACGACTCGTTGTTTTTTCTGAAAAAGACTTTGCAATTGTGTACGGTTAAGTGCCATATTAGTATTATACTTATATTGTTTCAGAAATGCATCAGCTAAATCCTTCAAAGTATGAACATGGGTCATTTCCAACTAGATGTACTAGTTTAATGATGCCCCACATAGACTGTCCAAAAAGCAATGGATCATTAATTTTTCATTACGAGAATAAGCAGCCATTTTCTGACATAACACTTGCTAATGATTCTTTAGACAACTAAGACCCATGTACTTTTCAAAGTCAGACATTTTGAATTTAGGCGTGTCGCACCCCAAGTTTTTCCATTCTTCATATGCTTTCTAGTGCCACTTTATTTAGAATAAATGAAATGACACAATTGGTAGAAAAACATGTATAAGGAGTTGCAAGGGGGCAAGGTCTTGAGTTCGAATCTCACTTTCCTTACTTTTTGAGTTTTCTCTCTCTTTTTATGTTTTTTACCCTCATTTACAATATTTTATAATTTAAAATACACTTTTATTATTTTTTATTTATTATTTTTCGTATTTTTCATTAATTTATTTTTAATCATTATTATAATTTATAGTCTAAAAATTAAGGAGAATCAATATCAAATAAAAAATCATAGTCTTTTTACTATTACCTTTATTACATTTATTTTTCGTTATTTACATTATTGTTATTCATCAAATTATTAAAATAAATTGTTATTTAATTATTGTTACATTTCACAAAGTCATGAATCCATCCAGATTCATTGGCTTGGCCATGAATAAATAGATGAAATTTAATCACCTGAATACTTTCCAAACATAGATGAATCTCATTCAATTCTAAGCCCTAATATTCATCTATAAATAACACAAGTTCTTACACTTTTGATCATCTAGAATTTACAAAAATCTCATATTCTAAAGTTGTTGCTCTTCACATCGAATAACAACAACACTAAAACCCTAATCTAAGCCCCATCCCTCATTGCAATCGAATTTTCATTAGGAAATCCCTGCAACCAAAGAAAATAAAAGAGGAGTTAGAAGAAATTTGAGGCAAAAAGAGAAATAAAGAGAAATATAGAGGAACTGCATCTTTGCTCAAAACCAGGGAAATCCTCCTCCCTGTAGGTTGGTCCTTCATTCATGTTTAACACTTCGCAATAAAATTTGGTTGTTGTTGTACTTTGTTGTCTTAGTCTAATTTTATGATGGTTGTGTGCTTTTAAATGTACGTTAGTACTAGGTAATAACCTATTTCAAAACACATAATCATGTTCCGAACAAAGTCAAACTAAAATCTTATATCAACCTTATTTTATGAAGCAATTCGTAAAAATCAATTCTATTTTTCCTTTCAAAATTTTTAACAACTTTTAATGTCATAAAACAAAGCTTACAAAATCAATTTTTCTTTTAAATCATTTTTTTAACAAAACCTTTTTTTTAACTAATATCAAGAAACAAATATCACAATTTTTTTTAAGACTAATATCGTAAATAACTTTTTTTTTAACAAACATCACAAACCTTTTTTAAAACTTATATCATAAATAACATTTTTTTTAACAAACATCATAAACCTTTTTTTTGAACTATTATTATAAATTGTTTTAACACTAATGCCATAAACTCCTTTTTACAGTGATATCGTCCAACATAATCTTTTTTAAATAAAAAAGGAAACATAACTAAGATTTGTTTTAAATTAATCCATAACTAAAAAAACTATTTCAAATTAAAGAACCCTAACATGTTTTGAATAAAAAAGGAATTAGGTTTCATTAGATTTAATTGGTTAATTAATTTAGATTGTTGAGTTTTATTTAGCTTAAGTTTTTTAATTTAGCCATTAGGATTTTCTTCCCCTTTTTGTTAATTAATTTTAAATATAAATTAAAAATACTAAAAATATGTCCTTAAGTTATAAAAGTATAAAAATACAAAAGATACATTTAATTTATTAGTAAGAATTCAAAAATACAAAAAATATCAATTGTAATTAGATTAATATTAACTTAGTTTTATTCATCATTAAAAATACAAATTGGAAATAAAAACATAAAAAATAATCAAGTATTTCAAAAAATGATAAAAATAATAATTACCTATGTATATATGAATTTATTTTCTAAATCAAATTAAAACTATATTTTGCAAATTAAATTGATTGGCTGGTGTCACGCCTTATCAATCAATGATCAACTTAAAACCTAAAATCAATTCAAACAAACCAAAACACTACTTTCTTTGCCCTTGTGCATTGAGACTTTTTCAAAATAAACTTTCTCCGCCCTTGTTGCATTGAGATCTTTTCAAAATTAAAATCAACAAACAAATTAACATTTTCTAGACAAACTCCGGTACTCTAATCCTTCATATTGTTTGAGGATATGCACACACGGAGTTGTAACACTCTAGGGAGTACAATGACAAAAACCCATTTTCTAAGTCCTCCTTTCTTAATTAAACATTTTTTTCTCTTAACAACAAAATAATTATTTTTAAATAAGTAGATTAAGTAAGAATAGATAACTTAAGCAAACATCCATAGTAACATATCAACCCTAGAATTAGAGAAGGTTCCTGTTGAGTACAACAGAGGTGAATGGTGCCTAACACCTTCCTCTCACTTAACTGACTCCCGAACCTTAGTGTGTCACCCATAACTTTAGGTTTTATAATTATTTCCGTGTTCCTTAGGAAAGAATAAAGGATAATGGTGACTCTGTAATTTTCCAGTCGCGATAGTTGGCGACTCTACTGGGGAAATATCCCTAAAGAGAGTCTAGCTTACCCTTTCATTCTAGGGTTGTTTGTTTATCTGTTTTATTCTTATTTTTATTCTTTGAATTATTGTTATTTATTCATTCTTTCTTGCATTATTTTATTTCTTTATTTCTATTTTCTTTATTATATTTATATTTTGTCATTAACATGCAAGGTTTTCATTTCTGTTTGAGAGCAAGCTCTACACTCGAGCTCGAGGAAAAAACATAAGTTAAGTAAGGGGTCGTCATGTTTTGGCTGTTGGGGATTATTATCCCATGAGGTTCTTTAACAATGACTCCGCCTAGAGTAGATCAGTTCAAAGAGTATATTATGAGTTGGATAACACTTCTTTATGATAAAACATTGAGCTTGATCCATGACTCTAGGGACCTCTTCTAGAATAGGAATGCAAGACTTTGTTTATGCGAAGACTCCATAAGGGAGACCCTATGGAAATCTTATCATTGGAGGGTTATGCCCTATCATGATGAAGTTTCACCTAGGATCCATGACCTTGGGTTTGTTCTACAAATAACCAAATAAAATCTTAGAGCCTACACTTGAGGGGATTGGGTACTCTAAGAAGAATACCTTAGCTAGGTGTTGCACCCCAAATTTTACCCTCAGATTCGTCTGATCACCATCATATCATTTTTGATCGGCCATTCGTGCATTTTCTTAGTTTTTAAGCATTAGTTGTGTTTTTAACCAAGTTTGTCATTTCATTTTAAAATTTCTCTCATTTTTAGAATTGATTGAGTTTTAACTTTTAATTTAGTTTAATTTTAATTTTAATATAGTTAATTTTCAATTATCATTTTCAATTCAAAATTTGGTTTACTTTAGCTATCACTTTTATTCTAATTTAATGTAATTGGATTATTTTAGATTTGATTTAAGTCTAATTTTAATTCCAATTTACTTTTACTTTAATACAATTAGTTTAATTTTAATTTTTAATTTTAAATTAATTATGTTTAGTTATATCATTCAGATTTTAAAACAAAATAAAACCAATTTGTTTTTCTAGAAGCTAGGCCCTTTTCTTTTTTTACAAAGCCCATAGCCTAGTCTTTTTTCTTTCTGTACATTTGATTTACAAAGCAAGCTTATCATGAACTTCAAAAAGGACCATCTGTACAAAGAAAAACAAGCTACACTCCACGCCAGCCTGCTCCCAACGTAAACCTGTTGTACGACCGGCAAAACCTCTGCAGCCTGATACAACATACAACGGTCATAATTTTTCAAATTGAAAAGAGGAAAGATCATATAAGAGAGAGTTTCACGCAGAGATTACGGGGGAAAAAGAGGACCCTCGCTTCAGAAAATCTTCATCAATACAACCTTCTTCTACCGAAACCCTTAATCCCTCTCCAAAGCCCAGCACGAATCCATTTCCATAACCACCCAGCCCTTCTCCTGCAACAATCTACCCTGCTGCAGAATCTTCTTTCTCCAATGTGTTAGTCAACCAGATTGATTATTACTTTAGTGATACTAATCTGGTGAAAGACGAGTTTTTTAAAGCAAAATATGGATGAAAAGGGTTGGTTTCCAATTACCGTGATAGCAAACTTCCCTCGGGTTAAAAGTTTGACAAGCAATGTTCAGTGCTTTTGGATTCGATAAAAGAATATTCAGCTGTTGTGGACGTCAAGGGTGACAAATTGAGAAGACGTTATGACTGGGTGAAATGGTTGTCCACTTCTCAGGTTCAAGTTGATTCCGGTTCAGTTTCACCTGGTGAACTGAGCTACCATAACCTCGTTACTGACTTGTAAACAATCAATCTGAAAACAACAACAAACCAACAACCTCATACCTCCTTTCAATTCGTCAATTTTCAAACCAATATCCTACCTGAAACTAACCACAAATCTCAGAAAACCGTTATCCTCTTTCAACCAACAACGCTCCAATTTTCCTAAAAACTCACCCACCAAAACTTCCACGACTCGTCATCTTCCTTCTTCAACCTATTTCAGTCGAAACCCATCCTAAACCAAAACCCAAAATCAGAAAGAGACGAAAAATGAAAAGATGAACGGAGTTTTGAATCGATTGAGACGCGAAACACAAACCTTAGAAGTCGGATTGTGAAACTGGAAATGAATTGAAAATCGAAGGAGAAAGACCCAAAGCTTCGTAACGCTGCCACCGTCGGGGGAAAGGAAGCCGCATCCCATTTTCTCCGGCGACGTTTTTCCGGTGAGGGTTTGTTGCTTTATTCTGAGGAGTTTCTTTTCCAACGCAGAGAAGGAGAAGCTTTTGTGAGTAAGTGTGTTCTCAACCCTTATGTGGCTTCCTTGGCTTTTGATTTTCTTTATTTCTTTTCAACGTGCGTGTCTGGCTACACCGGTGACAAATGTCACCGGTCCCTAGCTCTATTTTGTTCGTGTGTGTCGCACTGTTGAGAGTCCATGGTGGTCTGTCATTTGGATTCCTTTGGTTTTATCTCTTGATGATCAGATCGTAGATCTGACGGTTCCTATGTGAGGTCTATGATAGAGTCTCCTTAGACTCCCCTCACCAGATCAGGCGGACTTTTCAGCTTGTGGGCTTCTGTGTGAGTCGCTGTTGACACCCCCGTGGAAGCCCATTTAGGCTTCTCTCTTGTTTGTGGGTTGCTGTTTACACCCCTGTCTCTTTGTCATTTTTAATTTTAAGTTAATTTTGGATAATCGTCCTTTTAGTTTAATTAATTTAGTATTTCTAATCCCTCTTTATTAAGATTAGGTTTTTTATTTATTTATTTTATTTTTAATTAATTTGGTTTAATTTATTTAAGATAATTAGTTTCTAATTAGGTTTTTTTTATCACTAACAAGTTAATTTAATTAGTTGGATTTAATTAACTATTTAGTTAATTATTTCCCATAAGTTTATTTTAGTTTTAGTTAATCATTTTAATTAGATTTCCTTTTTGTTTATCTTTAACCTAATTAGATTTTAAAACATCTTGTTTATTTTGAAATTAACTTTTAATTCTAATTGTGTTATTAATTGTTATGTTCAATTATGTTGTAATTTTAAATTATCAATTTGTGTCTTAATTTTGAGATTGTCACTTTGTATTTTAAATGTATGGTTAAATGTTAATTCCTAAATGTTAATTATCCATATGTATTTAAATTTTAAAATTACCTTTGTGTAGTTAATTGTTAATTGTGTTGTCAATTAATTATCAATTTTGGTTTAATTAATTTACATTTATTTACAAGCATGTTTGTTGATCTTGAGTGATTCACTATACTTGTTTAGATCTTGAATTAATATATCCATGTTGATTTGTCATATGCTTGATTTTTATATGACTATTATCCTTCTTTAATTGTCATTCTTTTATATCATTCTATATGTTTGTCTTCCTAAAGATTGAAGCATATTGATGTATTCTTGTATATCATTTCTATATATTTGTCTTCCTAAAGATTGAAGCATATTGATGTGTTCTTATAATCATGTTCATCTTATCCATTTCATAAACATATTGCCATCCTCATGCTTATGTTGTTTTTATCTATTATATCATGTCTTAGCTTTTATCTTTATCTATTCTTGTTATATTATCAACTTTTCTCCCCCATTCCAAAGGAAGGTTAAACATGTTGACTCTTAAAGTCATGACCTCCCACATTAACCTAAGTAACCTCTTAGGAAGAAACCTTATTTCTTGCCCTCATCAGAGCCATAGAAATCATAACTAGCTTTAGGAGAGAGTTCCTTAACTCTTAGTGATATTCATCCTAATGAATTTATCACTTTCCATACTGACTAAACTTCAACATAGGACCATTTCAACTAGATCCAGAGAGTTCCTAAACTCTACAATAAGCTTGCACTCATTTCCCCTCTGAATATTGACCATAGTCAATCATTCCGTAGAAGTAGAACTACGCATACTCCGATTCTATTCCCGAGGATACGTAGGCGTAAAGCGCGATGCTTTATCGAGTATACTTAGATACTAACCCCTAGGGTTTCAACCTTTAGCATAGAACCTTAGCAAACATAGAATAACACAAACTTTAACAAGAGGTTCCCGTAGAGTACTACGGATACTTAGGGTGCTAATACCTTCCCTTTGTATAACCAACCCCCGAACCTTAGATCTTCCCCTTTAGGTTTTTCTAACGATCTTGAACCTTTCCTTTGGATAAATCAAAGTCGGTTGTAAAAGAAATATGATGCAAATTAATTAATAATTTGTTATCCGATTTTCACCGCAACAGAAATGGCGACTTCACTGGGGATTGTTAGACCTATCGCTGGTCCTTTCTTAAGAGGGTTGAGCCTATCTTGTTTTATGTTATTCATGTTTGCTTATTTGCTTGTATGTGCTTATGTATTACATATTTGCTTATATATCTGTACATTTGTTCTTGCTTGATCTTTTGGGTTTAAATGGCATCTATGAGTGAGATAAGTCCTAACCCGGACTTGAGAGCACATTATGATAGGATCGTGGTGTAATCAATAGTCGGTTGTTGGCAGTAGTACCAACAATTTATGGCATATGATTACCACACTCAGATGAGGCCCTTTGGGATTGTTGATGTCTGATGTGAGCAGTCACATTGATATTACTTTTTCAATTGAGTGCCAGGGATTCTGAGGACCGTAGTTACCTTTACCCCACTTGGCCTTTTAGGACGTAGTGCGGTGACTATGAGGGAGCCAGTCCCGAGTAGTTGTCACGCGATACTACACTCAGACGAGTTTATCTTGAGAATATTATTAACTCGTGTAAGTAGTTACATGGGCCGATAATATCTGAAAGATTTACGTAGACTCTGGGAACTTTTTAGAACCTTGTTCCGCAGATGACGAACCTATAGTCCACACCTTGTTGGGATGGGTAGACCTTGACTCCATGCTCGTGGCCCCTAAACCTAGGACTTGTGTGCTATTGTGTGTGCTGTTTGTGATTTTGTGTGCCCGTGTTTTGGTGCATTGCATACATCTCATGATAACCATTTGGTTTCAATGAACTCAAACGTTCTTTTCTTGGCAAAAGATCAATCGGGATCTTAGATTTTAAAACAAAACTTTTCAGTTTTCCAAAATGTTTGCAGCTCACCTTTGAGTTCCTTGAAACCATTTGGCTTGCATTAGCATTGCATGCGCATTCGCGTTGCATTTGCATTTCTCGATCTTGAGTCTCCTCTGTCTTTTGTCTATAACCCAGCTAACCTTCCAGAACCAGCATTGGACTTGAAGAAGCTTTTAAGGGATCATGAATTCAGAGGAGCAGAACCAGTTTGTGACCAGAGCAGATTTCGACTTATTAAGAAGCCAGTTGGATCAAGTTATGGCAGCCTGGGCAGAAAGAGATGCCAATATTCAGGGTATGTTTGTGAACAATGTTGCCCAAGCTCAACCTGTGCAGATTCCTGTTGGGAACCAGTTTATACAAGAACATGCCATTGTCCGAGACAGACATTATTCTTCTATTAATGCTACGGAATATCGCAGTTTTGCATTCTCCGAGTCAGATTCCCAAAAAGTAGTCCCTGTGAGGAAGACCCAGGATCCACGAGACATTAAGCTAATGGAAAAATGTCGTGCCTTGGAAAAGAAGCTTGATGCCATTACAGGCCGTGACACCGTTGATCTGAATGCTTTGGGCATATGTTTGGTGCTCGACCTTGTGATACCTCCTAAGTTCAAAACGCCGAAGTTTGAGAAGTATAAAGGGGATAGCTGTCCAAAGCAGCATTTGGTGATGTTTTGCAGAGGAATGACTTCACATGTCCTCAATGACAAACTCATGATCCATTGTTTCCAAAACAGTCTAAGTGGAGCATCACTGCATTGGTATATGCAGCTAGAAAGTAGTCATGTCCAATCATGGTCAGACCTAGCCAGTGCCTTTGTGAAGCAATACAACTACAACCTTGATTTGGCTCTCAGCCGCCTACATTTTCTAGACTTATCTCAGGAAGAAAATGAGTCCTTCAGAAAGTATGCTCAAAGATGGAGAGAAGTAGCTGCTCGTATTCAACCACCACTTTCGGACAAGGAATTGGTTGACTGGTTCGTGGATACTTTGCAAGGTATACACCGAGAAAAGTTGTTTAGCACTGTGACGACAAACTTTTCTGAGTTGGTAAAAACTGGAGAACGCATTGAGAGTGGTCTCCAGAAAGGAAAGATCCGAGGCATCTCGAATATCCCGGTCAGTGAGAATAAATCAGTTGTCTGTTCTCAAGAAGAATGGGAGAAGGAAAGTAATCCTATAGGGGAATCCCAAATACCTCAGCGCTTCTACAACTCAAGTGTTCAGTATCAGCAACCTTTTGGGTCTTTGCATCAGACACCAATCTCTCCACAGGGGCAATATTCTGCTCCAAACCGAAGACCTCCTCTATATCAACGGTCATACCGCCGTCAGCCACGTCAGCATGCATGACAAAGGCCGAGGAAGCCAGAGAGGAATTTCACTCTGTTGCCAATACCATACAGTCAGTTCCTGCCAGATTTAATCAAAGGGGGATTGATAGTGCCAAAAGGGATAGATCCAGTGATCCCTCCATATCCACCAGGCTTTGATGTCAACGCTCGATGTGACTACCACGCTGGGGCACAGGGTCATTTGACCGAAGACTGTAAGGTACTCAGAAGCAAGGTTCAGACGTTGCTTGATTCTGAGATAATCTCATTCACGCCTCAAGGAATCCAAATCAATAGTCCTTCACTTAATCGAGCAGATTCATCAGACCCTGAAGAGGAAGAAATTGTCAAGAGCGGATGTGAAGATAATTCTCAGACAGATTTCGACAATCAGTTTTGAAGATGATTATCTCAGTTTGGCAAATCAAGAAGGAAAGCCCAGTTCCCTGAGGCTGGCAAACTTTAGACTATTTCAGCAATTTTGTTGTATTTTCTTTGCATATTTGAATCTGTTTGCTTATAAGCAGTGTTGTACTTTCAAATTGGCAAGATTAATGAAATATTTATGCATCTTTTGGTTAGATCCATTCGTTTCACTCGTTTACTTTTATTTTCATAAAAGCAATATATATCTTTTTCACCTCTTTTTCAACTTTTGTTAAAGCAAAGATTAGGGAGGATGATGAAAACCTCATGTTCATACTTGCTGTGGTATGATTTCAAATTAATCTCGCCGAGGATGTAAGGCATTGTTTCATTTCATCCCTTGTTAACCCCTTCGAGCCTAGAAGTAGGAGTTTTCTTTCCTTACACAAAATAAAAATCATAATCTCAACCTTGGGGCAGGGTAGTTCTCAGTTTAACTCGGTTATGCATTCAAACACGAGCGTTTCGCATAAGGCACCAGTCAGCTTTCAAATCAAGTGACTTCCTATTTTTGGATATTTGAACATATATCTTGAGTTAACTGGGCGTAGGATTTGAGCCTTTATCTTTCGTTTCATAAACCATGAACCATACCACGTTACAACCCTTAAAAGACCTAATTGAGGTAAGGTTGTTTTGAAAAGCATGCTACAGCAAGGTTGAGTAACCTGACTCCTAATAATCTTTGCTATTTCGCGTGTGTTGATCACTTCTTCCACCTTTGTTCTTGATTTAATCAATCAGCGTGTGCTTCCATCAAAAGCTTTATTTTCAAAACTTTGCATTAAAAACTTTGCATAAAATTTTGCCAATTTTAATGAACAACGCTTGTTTGCAATACCATTCAATATCGAGGAATCCCAACAAACGTGGTCAGTCAAGGAATTCAACTTGATAAAGGAATTTGACTCAGTCAGGGGCAACCAAGTGTGAGTTGACAAATCAGAGGCAGAATTCTGCAAATTCAGAATATTGGGGCAAATATTCTTGAGATCATCTTATGACGGGTTTTGTCTGCAGTAACCCATCAGCAGGGGCAAATCCGTTCCCCAGTAATGTCTACTACAATTTGAGTATCTCGAATATAACTGAACAGAAACAGCTACGTCAAGATTCAAGTTGGAGGGCATTGAAGTATCTGATTATTTCAAGTCTTCCGTAAAATTCTTTTGATTATTCAAGTTGGAAGAGATTGAACCATCTGGTATTTCATTTCTTCCGTAAAATTTTTTTGATTATTCAAGTTGGAAGATTTTGAAGTATCTGATTATTTCAAGTCTTCCGTAAAATTCTTTTGATTATTCAAGTTAGAAGAGATTAAAGCATCTGGTATTTCAATCCTTCCGTAAAATTCTTTTGATTATTCAAGTTGGAAGATATTGAGGTATCTGGTATTTCAATCCTTCTGTAAAATTCTTTTGGTTATTCATCCCCCTAATCTGGGGCAGTTATGCCGAGATCTCTCCAAGAGTTTGAAGATATTGAAGCACCCTATATGCCAATTCTTCTATAAAATCCTCTTGCTATCGTCTTAGCTTGGGGCAGACAAAATTCGAAGATGATCATCATATAAGTCAGAATGCAGGATTACTCTGTTCTTGTGATATCTTTTGCTAAGCTTTCCAGTAAGCTGTTACTTCGGCTAATCTTGACAAATTCTCCATGGATTCTCTGCCAGCAAAGAGATCAAGCTCACGATGGCAATCCTCATGATGTTATACCTCAAGTGGAATACTCTTTTCACCAACAAAGTTGTTGACTCTTCTTCTTCATCCCCAATGTTGGTCTAATCTGGTGAGGTTGGCTGGGTACCCTTGTCGAGACGTTCTTCGTCTCCAGTTTCGCTTACTGTTTTGTCAGCATAAGCATAAGCATTGCATGAGCGCTCATAAGCATAGCATCTTAGCATTTTCTGCTTCCTTTTATGGTGTTTTCCTGTTTTGGTTCACTTTGGCGTTTGTCTCCCCAAGTGACTGGGTTTGTCTTTTCTCTCCAATAGAGTTGTCAGCCCTTAGGCATAAAGTGCCCATCTTTTCTGAATTCCCCACGGAGTTTTATCCTCGTGGATGATGGTTGCTTCAGTTATCTTTTTCCACATTCGGATAAGATAAATACCCAGTTGAGTTCATTCCTCAATTGGAGTCTTGTTTGACGGTTTTTTCTAGCTTGTTCCTAGATTGAACTTTGGTCCCTGGCAGGTGTGGTTTCCGAACCTACTTTTGTTTAGTGAATTTATTTTGCACCGTGTCTCACAAGAGGATTCTTTTATGAATCCCCATTGAAGACAAAATTATTTCTCCAGCAATTTTGCAATACCAACACATCTTTGGAATTTATACCCAACAATTAGTGGCAATCTCTCCCACGAGAAGTTTATCTATCCTTGATTTTACCTCTAAACTGCTTTTTCTGTCAACCCTTTGACGATGTCTGTGTTCTTCCATCAACCCTTTGATGATGTCAACCTTTATTTAAATCAACTGCTTTTCTGTCAACCCTTTGATGATGTTAGTTTTTTTCCATCAACCCTTTAATGATGCTATTCAACTGCTTTTTCCGTCTATCCTTTGATGATGTGAACCTTTACTTCCCCCGTGAAGTAAGGACATTCCCGGTATATCCAAAATCTTTGTCTAAGCTAGGTTTACGTTCGGTCACCACCTTTGAGTGCCAGCTTTTGACTCCTTGTGCTTTGTTTCGCTTGTGGTCTTTTGTCGGTGTTCGTCTTTATTTCCCCAGTGAAGTAAAGACATTCCCGATTTGCTTTGTGTCGTGCTTGTTCGGTCTTAACCTTTGCGCGCCAGATTTGAATCTTTAAAATCTTTTGTTGTTCCCCAAGAAGTTTAACTTTAAAGATTTTGGAAAACTGTTCTCGTTTGAATGGTGTCAAACTTGAACTTGGACTTTGTTTGAATCGTGTCAAGCATTGTCTTATGTGTTCTTGTTTGAATCGTGTCAAACTTGAACTGGGACTTTGTTTGAATCGTGTCAAGCATTGTCTTATGTGTTCTTGTTTGAATCGTATCAAACCTGAACAGAGTCTTTGTTCGAATCGTGTCGGACACTGACCCCTTGTTTTAAAACCATTCCTGTTCGAATCGTGTCGAACTTGAATTGGGACTTTGCTTGAATCGTGTCAAGCACTGTCTTTTGTTTTAAAACTGTTCTTGTTCGAATCGTGTCAGACATTGAACCCTTATCTTGTTTCTTTTCTGAAATTGCTTTAAGCTAAGTTTTCTTGGAACAAATTTTATTCAACTTTAAGACTCCTACCTGGTGCGCAGAGTTAGTCTCTGTCTTCCTGGCTTTTCTTGAAGATCCCATTTTGAACTCTTCCGTCCAAGAATCCCCAGGAAGTCTTTGCTTGGTTGTCTGTCTTTTTAGGCTGATCCCTGGTGATCAGGTTTTCTTTCTAGTTTCATGCCCAGAAAGAATATGGGTTTGTTTTTGTCCTCAGTAGTCCATCTCCCTGGATCTTTCCCAGTGGAGATTGTCTGTGGTATTTTCCCCAGTGTTTCTTTGGAGTCTCCCCAGTGAGTCTCTTTCGCTGGTTAGCCTGTATCCCCAGTGAGTTTTTTTTTCTCATGGATACTAGCTTTTGTCCTTCCCCAGTGAAGCTCATCTTTTGCGTCCTGTTTGTCCTTTGGTGTCTCGTTGTGTTTGCATCTTTGCATCTTCTTTGGCATCTTGGCATCAGGTTATTGCATTGCATGTTTGCGCATCTGAGGGCAAAATTTTCGGTTATCTGTATTTAAATATCTTTCACTTTCGATTCCATGAGGATTTTCATCTCTCATGTCATCAGGTGAAGATATTTAAATAGGGGCAACTGTTGCACCCCAAATTTTACCCTCAGATTCGTCTGATCACCATCATATCATTTTTGATCGGCCATTCGTGCATTTTCTTAGTTTTTAAGCATTAGCTGTGTTTTTAACCAAGTTTGTCATTTCATTTTAAAATTTCTCTCATTTTTAAAATTGATTGAGTTTTAACTTTTAATTTAGTTTAATTTTAATTTTAATATAGTTAATTTTCAATTATCATTTTCAATTCAAAATTTAGTTTACTTTAGCTATCACTTTTATTCTAATTTAATGTAATTGGATTATTTTAGATTTGATTTAAGTCTAATTTTAATTCCAATTTACTTTTACTTTAATACAATTAGTTTAATTTTAATTTTTAATTTTAAATTAATTATGTTTAGTTATATCATTCAGATTTTAAAACAAAATAAAACCAATTTGTTTTTCTAGAAGCTAGGCCCTTTTCTTTTTTTACAAAGCCCATAGCCCAGTCTTTTTTCTTTCTGTACGTTTGATTTACAAAGCAAGCTTATCATGAACTTCAAAAAGGACCATTTGTACAAAGAAAAACAAGCTACACTCCACGCCAGCCTGCTCCCAACGTAAACCTGTTGTACGACCGGCAAAACCTCTGCAGCCTGATACAACATACAACGGTCATAATTTTTCAAATTGAAAAGAGGAAAGATCATATAAGAGAGAGTTTCACGCAGAGATTAAGGGGGAAAAAGAGGACCCTCGCTTCAAAAAATCTTCTTCAATACAACCTTCTTCTACCGAAACCCTTAATCCCTCTCCAAAGCCCAGCACGAATCCATTTCCATAACCACCCAGCCCTTCTCCTGCAACAATCTACACTGCTGCAGAATCTTCTTTCTCCAATGTGTTAGTCAACCAGATTGATTATTACTTTAGTGATACTAATCTGGTGAAAGACGAGTTTTTTAAAGCAAAATATGGATGAAGAGGGTTGGTTTCCAATTACCGTGATAGCAAACGTCCCTCGGGTTAAAAGTTTGACAAGCAATGTTCAGTGCTTTTGGATTCGATAAAAAAAATTCAGCTGTTGTGGACGTCAAGGGTGACAAATTGAGAAGACGTTATGACTGGGTGAAATGGTTGTCCACTTCTCAGGTTCAAGTTGATTCCGGTTCAGTTTCACCTGGTGAACCGAGCTACCATAACCTCGCTGCTGACTTGCAAACAATCAATCTGAAAACAACAACAAACCAACAGCCTCATACCTCCTTTCAATTCGTCAATTTTCAAACCAATATCCTACCTAAAACTAACCACAAATCTCAGAAAACCGTTATCCTTTTTCAACCAACAACGCTCCAATTTTCCTCAAAACTCACCCACCAAAACTGCCACGACTCGTCATCTTCTTTCTTCAACCTATTTCAGTCGAAACCCATCCTAAACCAAAACCTAAAATCAGAAAGAGACGAAAAATGAAAAGATGAACGGAGTTTTGAATCGATTGAGACGCGAAACACAAACCTTCAAAGTCGGATTGTGAAACTGGAAATGAAATGAAAATCGAAGGAGAAAGACCCAAAGCTGCGTAGCGCCGCCACCGTCGGGAACTGCGTCATGGGGAAGGAAGCTGCATCCCATTTTCTCCGGCGACGTTTTTCCGGTGAGGGTTTGTTGCTTTGTTCTGAGGAGCTTCTTTTCCAACGCAGAGAAGGAGATGCTTTTGTGAGTAAGTGTGTTCTCAACCCTTATGTGGCTTCCTTGGCTTTTGATTTTCTTTATTTCTTTTCAACGTGCGTGTCTGGCTACACCGGTGACAAATGTCACCGGTCCCTAGCTCTATTTTGTTCGTGTGTGTCGCACTGTTGAGAGTCTATGGTGGTCTGTCATTTGGATTCCTTTGGTTTTATCTCTTGATGATCAGATCGTAGATCTGTCGGTTCCTATGTGAGGTCTATGATAGAGTCTCCTTAGACTCCCCTCACCAGATCAGACGGACTTTTCAGCTTGTGGACTTCTGTGTGAGTCGCTGTTGACACCCCCGTGGAAGCCCATTTAGGCTTCTCTCTTGTTTGTGGGTTGCTGTTTACACCCCTGTCTCTTTGTCATTTTTAATTTTAAGTTAATTTTGGATAATCGTCCTTTTAGTTTAATTAATTTAGTATTTCTAAGCCCTCTTGATTAAGATTAGGTTTTTTTATTTATTTTATTTTTAATTAATTTGGTTTAATTTATTTAAGATAATTAGTTTCTAATTAGGTTTTTTTTATCACTAACAAGTTAATTTAATTAGTTGGATTTAATTAACTATTTAGTTAATTATTTCCCATAAGTTTATTTTAGTTTTAGTTAATCATTTTAATTAGATTTCCTTTTTGTTTATCTTTAACCTAATTAGATTTTAAAACATCTTGTTTATTTTGAAATTAACTTTTAATTCTAATTGTGTTATTAATTGTTATTTTCAATTATGTTGTAATTTTAAATTATCAATTTGTGTCTTAATTTTGAGATTGTCACTTTGTATTTTAAATGTATGGTTAAATGTTAATTCCTAAATGTTAATTATCCATATGTATTTAAATTTTAAAATTACCTTTGTGTAGTTAATTGTTAATTGTGTTGTCAATTAATTATCAATTTGGTTTAATTAATTTACATTTATTTACAAGCATCTTTGTTGATCTTGAGTGATTCACTATACTTGTTTTGATCTTGAATTAATATATCCATGTTGATTTGTCATATGCTTGATTTTTATATGACTATTATCCTTCTTTAATTGTCATTCTTTTATATCATTCTATATGTTTGTCTTCCTAAAGATTGAAGCATATTGATGTGTTCTTGTATATCATTTCTATATGTTTGTCTTCCTAAATATTGAAGCATATTGATGTGTTCTTATAATCATGTTCATCTTATCCATTTCATAAACATATTGCCATCCTCATGCTTATGTTGTTTTTATCTATTATATCATGTCTTAGCTTTTATCTTTATCTATTCTTGTTATATTATCAACTTTTCTCCCCCATTCCAAAGGAAGGTTAAACATGTTGACTCTTAAAGTCATGACCTCCCACATTAACCTAAGTAACCTCTTAGGAAGAAACCTTATTTCTTGCCCTCATCAGAGCCATAGAAATCATAACTAGCTTTAGGAGAGAGTTCCTTAACTCTTAGTGATATTCATCCTAATGAATTTATCACTTTCCCTACTGACTAAACTTCAACATAGGACCATTTCAACTAGATCTAGAGAGTTCCTAAACTCTACAATGAGCTTGCACTCATTTCTCCTCTGAATATTGACCATAGTCAATCATTCTGTAGAAGTAGAACTACGCATACTCTGATTCTATTCCCGAGGATACGTATGAGTAAAGCGTGATGCTTTATCGAGTATACTTAGATACTAACCCCTAGGGTTTCAACCTTTAGCATAGAACCTTAGCAAACATAGAATAACACAAACTTTAACAAGAGGTTCCCGTAGAGTACTACGGATACTTAGGGTGCTAATACCTTCCCTTTGTATAACCAACCCCCGAACCTTAGATCTTCCCCTTTAGATTTTTCTAACGATCTTGAACCTTTCCTTTGGATAAATCAAAGTCGGTTGTAAAAGAAATATGATGCAAATTAATTAATAATTTGTTATCCGATTTTCACCGCAACACTAGGCTAATGCTTGCATATTACCTTACCAAACCTTAAATTAGTTTGGGTTTTCCATGCCGATAAATATCCCAATCTATAAGGAACCTTCTTAAACAAGTTGTCCTTATATTCAGTGTCGTACCCCAAATTTTAACCATCTTTCTTTTCTTCTTTTTTTTCACCTTTTAATTACTTATATAAATAAAAAATAATGATAACAAGTAGTTTGTATTTCTAATTTTTCTTTTTAAGAAATGTTAATATTATTTCTATGTATTAAAAAAAAAGAGAAATAAAAAATATAGTAAAGGAGTGCAAATTAGAAATTAGATTTTTATTAGTATGTTACTCTTTGGATGTAATTTCATTTTGAATAAACATTGTAGTCTATTTGGTAGAGGGGTAGGTCTAAGGTTTGTAAGGGAGAGTGCGTGAGTTCGAATCCTACCTCCTTCACTTTTAGTTATTTTTTTCTTTTATTCCTTTACTACAAATTTTCTTTATTTTACCTTTAAATCATAAAAAATTACAAAAAATAGTTTTTTTTAATTATTTAAATATTAATTTTCGAATTTTATTTCAGGGATATTTTAAAAAATTGATTTTTCATTAAAATCATGTTTTTATGGAAAAATCTAAAAAAAACCATATAAATTAAAGTAAATCAAAAACTTTTTTATTATCATTATGTGACTATTATAATTATTTAAATTAATTTTTATTTTATTTTATTTTTGTTTTATTATTTATTCCAATTCACCAAGCCATGAATCCAGCCAGATTCATTGGCTTGGGCTTTAAGAAATAAAATAAATCCGTCAGATAAATATTTCCTATTTGATTCAATCACATTTAATTTTTTGACCTGATTTCACCCAATAAATAGAGTCCTTATCTCTCCTATTTTCGGGGACCCACAATTTACAAACCTATTATCCCTAAAGTTGTTGGTCTTCACACATGGAAGAACAACAACACTAAAACCCTAAACCTTCAACATTCCTCAAAGGCAAAAAAGGAAAACCCTAAAAAAAAGCACAAAGAGGAAAGGGAAAAGAGCATAAAGGAAAGGAAAATAAGGGAAAAAAACACATAGGAAAGAGAAAGGAAGAGAGTGAGAAACAGCTTAAATGGGTCACGACATTTTAGGTTGGTATATCCAAACCGTTGATTATCTATGATATATAATTACTCTGGAATTCTTATTTGGATTGCGATTTGGGGTCTGATTTAATTATTGTGGGTTTTATTCTTAAACAATCATGTGTTTGAGTATATGATTAATCTAACTTGTATATATATTTAATTTTGCTTTTGTATACGATTAACATTTAGTTAAGTTTCATATAATTTTAGGTTTATAACAAGTTAGTTATTTTAAGTGTGGGTTTAACGTATAATTTTGGGGTTTATAATAATAAATTATTTTTTAAATGTGGGTTTAATTTAAATTTGGGTTTATAAAAATTAGTTATATTTTATAACTAATAAATGTGGGTTTTAACGTATAATTTTAGGTTTATAATAATTTGTTATTTTTTAAATGAGGGTTTAATTTACATTTGTGTTTATAATAATTAGTTATATTTTATAACTAATGAATGTGTGTCTTAACTTATAATTTTGGGTTTATAATAATTAGTTATTTTAAATGTGAGTTTAATTTATAATTTGGGTTTATAATAGTTAGTTATATTTTATATTAAATATGGGTTTAATTTATAATTTGGGCTTATAATAATTAGTTATATTTTATATTAAATGTGAGTTTAATTTATAATTTGAATTTATTTATTTTTATAATTAATAAATTTGGGTTTATTTATAATTTTGGGGTTTATTATAAATAAATAACGTGGGTTTATAATTTTGGATTCACTGTGATAAATATGAGTTTATTTTATAAATTATAATTTATAAGTAATAAATTTAGGGTTTTATTTAATTTATGATTAAATTTTTGGGGGTTTGTTTTCCTAATTTATTTACTATGATAATTAAATAATTGGGGAGGACATATGATATTTTGCTAAGGTTGTAGGGATTAATTTACAATACTAACTAATTTGTTAATTAAATTAATAATATGTGTTGTTTACGAATATTAGGGATAATAGATAATAAATTTGATAAATAAAAATTATAGTAAACATGGGATAAAAAATACAATTAAGGATTTAAATTGGGATTAAGATCAAGCATAATTAAATTATTAATTAGTTTTAATAATATAAATAATAAAAGGATTAATACGAAAAATAATTAAATAATTATTTAAATATTAACATGGCATTAAAATATAAATATAACTAGTCTTAGATCTAATTCTAAGAATACGTAGGGGTAGTTAATATTTTTATCATAAATCAGGGTATAATTTAAAGTTACTCAAATTAATTTTGGACTTATTATAATTAAAACAAATAATTAGATAATTATTTAAAAAATTGAAATAAACAGGGAATTAAAAGTAGGGATTTAAATTAATTTTAAGGATCAATTTTGGGAACAATTAGGAATATTAGAAGTAGGTATTAACTCTCAAAAATGGATTAATATGAGTAAAAATAGATAGGGATAATCATGAGATATTAATTTGGATTAATTCATGGGATAATTTTTTTGGGATAATTAAGAGATATAATTAGGAACAAATAAGTAAATGATCAGGGGTCAAATATAAAGATATTAGAGATAATCATGAGATAAATTTTGGGATAAAAAAGGGATAATTATGGGAGCATCTTATGGGGTAATCTAATGATCTAAGGGTTAACTAGGGATAATTGGGGATAACTAAATAAGGGATATGGAATAATTTATTAAGGATAAAAGGGGTTAATTGAAATCTAAATTAAGTTTCTCTTTTATTAACTATTCGATAATATGAATTTTATTTAATAATTAGGATTTATTTAATTATTATAACTAATGAAAAGGGTTCTACTTAAATCAATTTTTATAATTAATATAAATGTCAATATTATCATTTAAATAAGTTTATAAATTGGAACTATAGTTTTAATTGGAATTAATTTACATTTTTGGGATACTATAGGGTATTTACTTTTATGATTAAACAGGGGATCATTTACATCTTTGGGATATTTTGAATAATTTTTAATTAATAAAATATGGGATTAATTCATATTATTTAGGGATATTATAAATTAATTTTTCTATAGAATTTATAAATGTGGGATTAGTTTATATTTTTTAGGATATTTTAAGTTATTTATTTTTATAATTAATCAAATGTGGGATTGACTTATTTTTGGATTATTAAATTTGAGATAATTGAAATTAATTCATATTTTAGGATCTTATGAGATTTATCTTATATTTTTGGGATATTATTGATTTCATAATTAAATCAGGGGAATATTTTTGGGATATTATAATTTTTTTAATTAAGTAATTGAGATATCATATGAGATTAATCAATTAATTTTATGATTAATAAATGGGTTTAATTTACCTTTTTGGGATATTATAAACTAGTTATGTTTATAATTTATTAAATATGGGATAAGCTTATATTTTTGGGGTTATTATATTTGGGATAAGGGATAAAACGAGTTTTTTTTTTATAAATTATTATAATTAAAGGGATATTTAAAGGGATAAAGTTCTGGGATAAAACTCTTATGATCCAAGAGTATAAATATAAGACTAGGGATAAAGTTCTGCGATAAAACTCTTAAGATCCGAGAGTATAAATATAGGACTAAGGATATGGGATAAAACTCTTAAAATCCAAGAGTATAAATATAGGACTAGGGATAGGGGATAAAACTCTTAAGATCCGAGAGTATAAATATAGGATTATGGATATGGGATAAGGGTTTTATAATAAATGTTATATCATTTTTTTATAATCAAACCTAAAGTGATATTTTTCAAAATTCAAAGGGATAAAGGGATAAAAAAATATCTAACTCACTTCTTTTCAAGGGATAGAATTGGGATAGAAACTTTGGGATAAAACTCTAAAAATCTGAGAGTATAAATAAAGGATTAGGGATAAGGGATAAGGGATAAGGGATAATTACAACTTAAACATAAAGGGGTAAGGGATAAAAAACACCAACCAAATAGGGGATAGGGGAGGTGAACTACGAAAACTTTAATCCTTCAAAATTGAGGGTACGTAGGCATAGGGTTGTAAACCCTAGCGAGTACAATAATAATAAAAAAACTTAGGGTCCCCCTCTTACATCCAAGTCTTCTCTGTATAATAATAGGAATTTTTGTATATAAAAATAAAAAGTCAAACATTCACGTAGTAAGCAAACATACCCTAAAACTTAAGGAGAATCCCATTGAGTACAATGGAGGTGAGGGGTGCCTAACACCTTCCTTTCACTTAACCGACTCCCGAACTTAGCGTCTTTCCCTTAGGATTTAGGTTTTATCATTATTTTCTTGTCCCTTAGGATGAATAAAGTATGATGGGGACTCGATATTTTTGTCGGCCGCGACATTCAACATTATCCTTAAACCCATATGTAGGTTCTATATCCATCACTATCCTAAACCCGTAGGGGTTTCCTTGTCACAATTCCTAAACCCGTAAGGGTTTCCTTTTGTTTATCGTAATCCCTAAACCTGTTTGCGTTTCCTTGGGTTTATCTTTATCCTAACACCGAATAACATTGTATCTCCATGAAAAAACTTTTAGCCTACCTAACAACGAAGGACAAATTTTTTTGAATACCCATGCATTTTCATGCATTTGCATATCCTTTCCATTTTTGCCCTTATCCAACTGTCATCCAGTTTTTGAATACTCACAAATGAACTCAAAGAAAGTATCAAGAAACTAAGTAACTTAAGAAACACAAGTCCTATTAAGGAGAGAAGGCACCCCTTCACCATGCCAACCACAGGCTTACACGGGGCCTCGGATGCCATTACCATGGTGATTCCCCCACATCAAGGACAACAGTGTCAGCAGCAGCAACTGCCTTGTTAGCAAAATAGGTATGTCCGGTAGAAGAAAAGACAAAGGTCACCCATTTATTAGACAAGTGCAAGAACACCAAAAAGTATTTCTCAAGACGGGTGGATCAACAAGGAAGTTCTCCCTTTGAATCATTAAGCTCTTGATTTCCATTTGTAAATTCTTTGTTGCTAAGTTTCATCTGTTATAAATTTGTACTTTTTGATTATTAATTCAAATAAAATGAGCATTCATGTTTTTGAGGTCAATCTGTTTGTATTCACTAGTTTCTATGCCATCATTTTCCATACAAATAAATCAACGTTTTTCCATTTCACTTTTCAACAATTAACAAACTTGAGGGAGAATGATGTAAATAAAAATAACCAAATTTGCTGACATATGATTTTTAATAGTAAGACCTGGCTGGCGATGTAAGGCATTGTTTCATTTTCCAAACACTGGAGGAATAAGGAGTTAATCCATAGTCAACCCCCTTGAGCCATAAGTCGGTGTTCTTTCTATTTAAAAAAAACCTTAATCTTCACCAGGGGAATGGTAGATTTCAATTAATTCAATGATGCATTCTAATCTCAAGAGAATAAGTCTATCTAAGCAAGAGGTTTAAGCACATCTTCTTCCTCACATTGAGGAAGCAATAAAGATAAAGCTCGCCACATCTTCTTCCTCACACCATTCAACATTGAGGAAGCAATGAAGATAAAGTTCAGAAAAGTCAACATGGCAGTCACAAGCGTTCTAAACCAAAAGAAAAATCTCAAAAATAGTTTTAAAAAAAAGATCCCGCTAAGTTAAAAATTAAAAAGGAGTCGACTTAGGCAAAAAGTAGGGCATCCCGATGGACCGCAAATTCAAAAAATCGGTCCATGCAAAAATAGGGATAAAAAACAAACAAAAAAGAAAAAGAAAAAGGAAAAATGGTAACAAGCTTGTAAACGAAAAATAGGTGACTGCCACCTCAAAGATCTCATCAAGTGCTTAAACCATTGTATCTCTTTCAAAATCATGACTGCCAAAGTTCTCTTGCAGACTGAACGCATCTGTTGAGTTAATTGGATTTAGGAATAGAGAACATCAAGAAGAATGAGGTGGGTTAAAAGCAAAATTTAAGCCTTGTATCCTTTGTTTCCTAAATCTTGAATCAGGCCACGTTACAACCTTCAAAAGTCCTAATTGAAGCTAAGTTCACTATGAAAGCATACTCAGCAAAATTTTCAATAAATTGACTCTGAATATTTGTTAAATGATCGCTAACCATGTTATTTTGTTTCACACCTTCATTCGTGCTAATCTCATAACCAAATATCATCCACCTACATACCACATTTGTTTTCCATAATGATTTTTTTATTTCAAAACTTGCATGAGCATTGAATTAGAATTACTTTTCAAAAGAAATAATTTTTCTCACAAATCAATACTTAGCATCAAGGAAATTTCAGCAATGGTCTGATCAATGGAGAACCATTTCAAAACGCTCCTACCTAGGGGAAAAACACCTATGTGGTCCTTCCAATCAGGGGAAAATCCTAATGACCATAGGGGCACATCATCTGAAGATCCAGGGGAAACTCATTCCAAGACTTGGTCAACCTAGGGTCACACCTCCAAGCACTAGTTAATCAGAGGCATGCCTTGCAAGATTTAGATAACCGGGGCAGTCCTTATCAAGGTCATATCACAACACATCAGGATCCAAGTTCCTTCTTAGAACATTTCTTCAAACCCTAATAATCTGGGGAAAACTAAATGTTGGGGCAGCCCATATCAAGTTCATATCACAGCATGGCAAGATCCAGGTTCCTTTTCAGGCAACACCTCTAGATCCTAATTGTTAGGGGCAGTCCTTTCAAGGTTTAAATGTTGGGGCAGACCGCTGCGAGACTCAATAAAAAACCGATTAAAAAATGTTTCAGCGGGGGAAAATAATTCCAAGAGCTGAATAATCAAGGAAAAATCTCTACGAGTCTCATCCCAGGGCAAGACGCCTCAAGAACACAGTGTGTCAATCATTCCAAGATTTAATTAGAGGCATAGTGTTTCAAAGTTCAAAATAGTTGGGCTAACCATCTAAGTGCATAGTATGACCAAACCGCTTCAAAATTCATACTCATGCAACTCCCTTAAAGATCCAACAGACTGGGGGCAAGACAGGCCACAAAGGGGCAAGCTCTCTTCATACTTTCACGATCCCCAGTGAAGCTCTCTCCTACATCGGCAATCTTCGAGTTCAAACAAGTATCGGGAAGTCATGTTGGCATAACACCCTACCATCATATGACAAGAAACCTTGTTACATAAGCAACTTCTCTAAGCCTTATGTGTCCACGACCCACCATGGGGCACAGTCAAAAGCATTCAAATCATCACATGAATCATCCTCATGTATTGGTCCAGTCGCTTCACTATGCATTCATATAGAATAGTCCCTTAGTACGAGTCCAAACATCTACAAAAAGCCCAATCTCACTTGGCATTTACCCAAAAAAAAAGCCCAATCTCACTTGTCATTTACCTAAAAAAAACAAACCTTGCTTGGCACCTAACAACTATAGTCCAAAGCCCAACATTGCTTCAAAAAGGCCAAACTCCAGTGGTTCTGGCCTGCTTATCCTAAAGATTTAATACCAATTAGCCCACATACATGCATTTAACCTATTTCATTACATTTCATGCATCTTTCATCAGCATTTAATTCATAGGCAACCTTACAAGCATGAGCATCCTCATGCATTTCCATCTGCATTTCATTCGTAGGCACCCCTATAAGTATGAGTAGCCTCACACATCCCTAGCAACTTCTTTCCTTTTTACCTTGTTAATCCATTGGTTTAGGTAAACTTTATCTATTCTGCCTTGTTAATTCATTGTTATAGGCAATTATTTCCATGTTGCCTTGTTAATCCCTTGGTATAGGAAACTTCTTTCATATTTACTGTAACGCCCATGTATAATCACATACATCAAAGCATATATTATACATGAATTTCAAGTTTGGTACTGGAATATACAATAAGTCCCTAGTAAACACATTATACATATACATGCCCAAAAACCTAAATACAAAAAACTACGGCATAGTATATCTACAAGATGTTCCAAGGATAAATACTAAGAACTAGATCAAATAATGATCCCAAAAAAAAAACTTCACAACGGAAGCCTTGCCACACAAAAGCTAGGATCCGTAAGGAAAGTCAAACAACTTTGTCCTTACCCTTCGCCGAACCTGCAGTACCTGTGATGTAAACAACAACAGTGGGGTGAGATACATCAAATCTCAGTGAGTTCTCTATCTTATGGATCCTCTCGGCTTTACAAGGTTCTAACCAAAACCTAACTCAAGTCGGGGAAAAAGGAACTAGACCTTGAGTTCAAACATTTCCGATTACCGAAACAATCGTACAATTCACAAAACGACAAACTAGTTAAGAATCTTCTCCCCGGCCATCCTTACAAGGCAAATACAACACGGGTCATAGATCCTCAACGTAGATAACTTCTCCCCGGCCAGCCATACAAGGCAAATACAACACGAGTCACGGTTATCTACAGTGGTACTTCTCCCCGGCCAGCCCACACAAGGAGCACTACAACACGGGTCACGGTACCAACCACTAAGTCACTTCTCCCCGGCCAGCCCACACAAGGAGCACTTCACGCGGGTCACGGTTACTTACTTAATAAATACTTCTCCCCGGCCATCCCGCACAAGGGGTTCTTCAACACGGGTCACAGTTACTTACTACAAACCGGAGGAATACGATCCTCCACTAACAACTACTTAACAAGGATACTCTTCTAGTATCGATGTAAGCATTGCCACACAATTCTCTAAGTCATTCTATTGTACTAAGGTTTCCTCGCTCTACCTGTTTCATATTTTAACATGCATACTCTCTCAAACATGCTTAACAATTTCATTAGACAAGCATATTTCAACATCAAACATATTTATCTTATCAAACCATGGTATAAACATATGTTTTTCCTTCAATATCATAAAGAGCATTGGAATAGCTTTCCAACGATACCAAAAATGTTCAAAACGGATAATCGGAACACAAGTTATGGATTTAAAAAGAAATGGTATCGCAAAAAAACACAATTCTGCACTCTCACTGGCTATACGCGTATTGCCTTGTGCCATACACGTACTGCCCAGCTCGCTCGCCCATTCCATACGCGTATTGCCCAAAGTGATACGCGTATGAGCAGAGACTAATTCCTCTTCAAGATTCCACTAAACTCCCATACGCGTATTGCCTCATACGTTACGCGTATTGCCTTGCCAAATACGCATACCATTACGCATTTCAGCAGAGGGCCGTGAAAAAATGAACTTCCATATGCGTATTGCCCTAGAATCCCCTTTCCATACGCGTATTGCCCAACCCAATACGCGTATTGCCTTGCGTGTTACGCGTATGGGCAGAGGAAACCCAGAATTTTTCCTGCAGAATTTTCTGCTACGGATTTCACAATTCCAACCCCAAAATTCCACTTTTCCCAACCAAAACACCCAAAACATGTTATAAACATAACAACAAGTATACTACGCAGTATATATCGAATTTCAGCAGTTAGATTCATGATTCTATTGCAAAATTTCTCATTTCTCACGATATCTAAACTAACTCTAAAACTCATGAAACTCTACAACTAAAGTGTCTATCTAGAACCCACCTGGATTACAAGATGAGGATGATGAAGCTGAGATGAAAAGATGAAGATGGGTTGATGATTCTTGCTCTTGAGCTCTTGGGAAATTTTATCTTCTTTGGCAAATGAGGAAAAAGGAAAAAGATAAAGAGAAAAGATTAATTAGTAATACTACTAATTGTCCAAATTATCTCAAATGCACCAATTAATAAAAACTCCAAGTTAAATAATATTAATCTAATCAGTTCTGAGTTCGTCAGTTTACTCTAATTATTTTATCCAATAATTGCTCAGAGTACACCGGAACCCAGTTGATCATAATAATATTATCCAGAGCGTTCATAAATTACGGGGTATTACATTCTCCCCCCCCCCCCTTAAATAGAAATTCATCCTCAAATTTAAAAGATTACCTGAACAGTTGAGGGTAAGCATCCCGCATCTTCGATTCTAGTTCCCAAGTAGCATCACCCGGATGCGTCATATCCCATTGCACCTTAACAAGAGGAATGTCTTTGTTCCTTAACACCTTTGTTTCTCTTCCCACAATACGACTCGGTTGAGGTTCAAAAGTTAAGTCTGCTTTTATTTCCACTGATTCTGGTAGAATTGGATGAAGAGGATCAGGAATAAACCTTCGGAACTGAGATACATGAAAGACGTCATGCATCTCTGACAGAGAGGGTGGTAAGGCTAATCTGTAAGCGACTTCACCAATCCTTTCTAAGATCTGATACGGTCCCACGTATCTTGGACTTAACTTACGTGACTTAAACGGTCCTTTTAATCTCAATCTCGGAGTAACTTTCAAAAATACATGGTCACCTTCCTCAAATTCCAAAGGTCTCCTACGGTTGTCCGCATAACTCTTTTGACGATCTTGTGCTTGTTTAACTTTCTCGTGGATCATTCGAATCTTTTTCGTAGTCTCTTGAATAATTTCGGGTCCCAAAATTCTATCTTCGCCAACTTCTGCCCAACACAAAGGTGTTCTACACTTTCTCCCATACAATGCTTCGTAAGGAGCCATACCGATGCTCGCATGGTAACTATTGTTATAAGAAAACTCAATTAACGGTAAAAGTTCCTTCCAATTTCCTCTACTCTCTAGCACACAAGCTCTTAACATATCTTCTATTGTTTGTATTATTCGCTCAGTCTAACCATCCGTCTGAGGATGATTCGACGTGCTCAAACGCAACTTCGTACCCATAGCTTGTTGAAAAACCTTCCAAAACCTTGAAGTAAACTTCGGGTCTCTATCGGACACAATATTAGAGGGAACACCATGCAATCTCGCAATTTCAGCAATAAACAACCTTGCAAGATGACTTGCCTTGTAAGTAGTCTTCACGGCTAAGAAATGCGCAAATTTCGTTAGTCGATCCACAATCACCCAAATAGAATCATAACCACCTTGCGTACGGGGTAAACCTACTGCAAAGTCCATAGAAATACTATCCCACTTCCAAACTGGAACATCCAAAGGTTGTAACAGACCGCCCGGTCTTTGGTGTTCAATCTTCACCTGTTGGCACACCACACATTCTGACACATACACCGCTATATCCTTTTTCATCCCGGACCACCAATAATCCTTCTTTAAGTCTTGATACATCTTCGAAGAACCAGGATGTAACGTAAATGTACCTTTATGTGCTTCATCTAAAATCTTTCTTTTCAATACCTCGTCCTTCGGAACACAAATCCGTTGATTAAATAGAACAATCTCATCCGTTGTTCGTGAAAAACCCGGTTGAAGTAGCAGCTCTTGAAACTTCTCTTCTAAAATTTGTTCTTGTTGAATCTCAACTCTTAGAGTAGAATTGACATTCAAATTTCCCATAATTACACCATTCGGAGTCCACACAAGCTGGAGATTAAGATCTCTAAACTTTTCCAACAACGCATACTCCAATATCATCAATTCGGCACTATGAACCATTTTCCGACTTAATGCATCCGCTACTTTATTTGCTTTTCCTGGATGATACTTCAATTCTAAGTCATAATCCTTTAAGTACTCCATCCACCTCCTTTGTCGCATATTCAACTCCTTTTGGTCAAATAAATACTTCAAACTTTTATGGTCACTGAACATTTCAAAACGTACACCATACAAATAATGACGCCACACCTTCAGTGCAAACACAACTGCTGCTAGTTCCAAATCATGAGTTGGATAATTCTTCTCATGAACTTTCAATTGTCGAGAAGCATAAGCTACCACTTGACCGCCTTGCATCAGAACACCTCCTAATCCCCTCTTATAAGCATCACAAAATACTTCATAAGAGTTATTAGGATCAGGAATAATTAATACTGGAACAGTTGTCAAACTTTCCTTCAATTTCATAAAACTTTGTTCACACCCCGAATCCCACTCATAAGCAAAATCTTTTCGAGTAAGTTTCGTCATTGGTAAGGCCAATTGATAAAAACCTTTAATGAACCTTCTATAGTAACCTGCCAATCCCAAGAAACTTTTAACCTCTGAAACATTCCTCGGTCTCTCCCAATTAATCACTGCTTCTACCTTCGACAGATCCACTGCCACACCACCTTGAGATATAACATGTCCAAGAAAATTAAATTCCGACATCCAAAACTCACACTTGCTTAACTTAGCAAAAAGTTGCTTCTCTTGCAATACTGATAAGACAATTCTTAGATGTTCTCCGTGCTCTTGTGGAGTACGAGAATAAATAAGAATGTCGTCAATAAAGATTACGACAAATTGATCCAAGTAAGCTTGAAATATACGGTTCATGTAATCCATAAAAACAGCTAGAGCATTTGTCACACCGAAAGGCATCACTAAGAATTCGTAATGGCCGTAACGGGTTCTAAATGCAGTCTTAGGCACATCGGAACTCTTCACTCGGATCTGATGATAACCTGACCGTAAATCAATCTTCGAGAACACACAAGCTCCTTTCAATTGATCTAACAGGTCGTCTATCCTGGGTAAGGGGTACTTGTTCTTAATGGTGACTTTATTCAACTTACGGTAATCAATGCACAGACGCATTCCACCATCTTTCTTCTTTACCAATAACACTGGAGCTCCCCATGGTGAAACGCTAGGTCTAACAAAATGCTTAGCCATCAAGTCCTCCAATTGGTCCTTTAATTCTCTTAATTCAAGCGGTGCCATCCGATAAGGAGAAACGGATATAGGAGCCGTTCCCGGTACCAGGTCAATAGAGAACTCAACTTCTCTCTCCAGAGGAAGAGAAGTAACGTCCTCAGGAAATACTTCGGGAAACTCAAAAACTATAGGAATACTCAGCACTTACTGCTCACTACTCCCCTCCTTAGTAACAACCAGTAAAACAGATTTCTCCTTCTCAAACAAGAAATTTATCATTCCCACCGTACCTTCTAAAATCGTTGTTAATACATCCTTCGGGGTAGCCTCAACAGATGGAATGATGATTACCTTTTCCTCACACCCAATAAACACCAAATTAGCAGAAAGTCAATCCATCCCCAAAACGACATCAACTTTCTTAAGCGGTAAACAGATAAGGTCAATCTGGAAAACTCTATCATTCACAGACAAAACACAATTTTCACATATCCATGGTGTCTCAACCATTTCATCCATGGCGGTAGTGACCACCATAGGAGGAGACAAAGGAACAGCTTGCAACCCAAGTCGCTTCATACATCTCGTCGACACAAAAGAATGTGTTGCCCCATAATCAAATAAAACAAAACAAGGATGCCCATTTACGAAACACGTACCCGCAATCAAGGGGTTATTATTCTTTGTCTTCCTTGCATCCAAGGTATAAACCCTCCCGGTATTCCGTCCTTGCACTTGGCTTCTATTCTGAGTACAATCTCTAGCCACATGACCCAATCCATTACAATTATAACACCTAAAACTCCCGTCGACACACTTCCCAAAATGACATTTGTTGCACACTCTGCACAGAGGAATATCATTAGGTCTAGCAACTTGCTTTCCTTTGAAAGCTTGTGATCTTGGCCCAAACTGTTGAGTTGATCTTCCACGATCACCTTGATTTACCCTACTTGTAACACTTTCCATTTGCACTTTCTTTAAACTATGCTCCGCCACATAGCATTGTCTTAGAACTTCTGCATAAGTAGTGAACTCCCTCTGAGATACACTATGAGAGATTTCTGCTTTTAGTCTAAAAAGAAACTGATCTATTTTCCACCGTTCATCCGGAGCATACATAGTCTGCCTAGAATAAGCAGCCATGTCCTCAAACTTTTCAGCATAACTGGCCACAATCATACTACCCTGTCTTAACCGTTGAAATTCAAACTCTTTCTGAGTCCGCAAGGAGCTAGGAAAATATTTCTCCATGAAAATTACCTTGAATTGTTCCCAGACCTTGGGCACACCCTGAATAGTCATAAGAGCCGACGCAATCTCCCACCACCTCATGGAAGAACCCTTCAAGGAATGCGAAGCAAAAACCACTTCATTCTCCTCGGTACAATGCACTATCAAGAAAATCCTTTCCATACCCTAAATCCAATCGTGAGCCTTTACAGGATCTAATCCGCCATGGAATTCCGAAGGATTCATGCGGGAAAAATCCCGAAAAGTCCCACCTACCGCTTCCAGAACAACCACCTGAGGATGCAGACCTCCATTTAATAGTTGAACCATTTGCTGCATAAACTGATTCTGTTGTTACTGCATCTGTTGCATAAACTAATACAGAGGAGCATTTCCATCGTCGCCCGGCGGATTCATCCCAGCTGGAGTAGTTCAGGGCCTACCACGAGTGTTTCTGCGCCCGTCATCCATGTTCCTGAATGTCATACAGATAGGATTAAGTTGATCAGGCTCAATACCATAAATATAACACGTAAGACCAATGGCGCCACCACGCATATGAAACGGAAAGAAATACTTATTCTATTTCATGGCTAGGTCGAGGATACGACCCGCTCTGATACCAACCGTAACGCCCATATATAATCACATACATTAAAGCATATATTATACATGAATTTCAAGTTTGGTACTGAAATATACAATAAGTCCCTAGTAAACACATTATACATATACATGCCCAAAAACCTAAATACAAAAAACTACGGCATAGTATATCTACAAGATGTTCCAAGGATAAATACTAAGAACTAGATCAAATAATGATCCCAAAAAAAACTTCACAACGGAAGCCTTGCCACACAAAAGCTACGATCCGTAAGGAAAGTCAAACAACTTTGTCCTTACCCTTCGTCGAACCTGCAGTACCTGTGATGTAAACAACAACAGTGGGGTGAGATACATCAAATCTCAGTGAGTTCTCTATCTTATGGATTCTCTCGGCTTTACAAGGTTCTAACCAAAACCTAACTCAAGTCGGGGAAAAAGGAATTAGACCTTGAGTTCAAACATTTCCGATTACCGAAACAATTGTACAATCCACAAAACGACAAACTAGTTAAGAATCTTCTCCCCGGCCAGCCTTACAAGGCAAATACAACACGGGTCACAGATCCTCAACGTAGATAACTTCTCCCCGGCCAGCCATACAAGGCAAATACAACACGGGTCACGGTTATCTACAGTGGTACTTCTCCCCGGCCAGCCCACACAAGGAGCACTACAACACGGGTCACGGTACCAACCACTAAGTAACTTCTCCCTAGACAGCCCACACAAGGAGCACTTCAACGCGGGTCACGGTTACTTACTTAATAAATACTTCTCCCCGCCCATCCCGCACAAGGGGCTCTTCAACACGGGTCACGGTATTTATTAAGAGATATACTACAAACCGGAGGAATACGATCCTCCACTAACAACTACTAAACAAGGATACTCTTCTAGTATCGATGTAAGCATTGCCACATAATTCTCTAAGTCATTCGATTGTACTAAGGTTTCCTCGCTCTACCTGTTTCATATTTTAACATGCATACTCTCTCAAACATGCTTAACAATTTCATTAGACAAACATATTTCAACATCAAACATATTTCTCTTATCAAACCATGGTATAAACATATGTTTTTCCTTCACTATCATAAAGAGCGTTGGAATAGCTTTCCAACGATACCAAAAATGTTCAAAACGGATAATCGGAACACAAGTTATGGAATTAAAAAGAAATGGTATCGCGAAAAAACACAATTCTACACTCTCACTGGCTATACGCGTATTGCCTTGTGCCATACGCGTATTGCCCAGCAGCTCGCCCATTCCATACGTGTATTGCCCAAAGTGATACGCGTATGAGCAGAGACCAATTCCTCTTCAAGATTCCACTAAACTCCCATACGCGTATTGCCTCATACGTTACGCGTATTGCCTTGCCAAATACGCGTACCATTACGCATTTTAGCAGAGGGCCGTGAAAAAATGAACTTCCATACGCGTATTGCCCTAAAATCCCCTTGCCATACGCGTATTGCCCAACCCAATACGCGTATTGCCTTGCGTGTTACGCGTATGGGCAGAGGAAACCCAGAATTTTTCCTGCAGAATTTTCTGCTACGGATTTCACAATTCCAACCCCAAAATTCCACTTTCTCCCAACCAAAACACCCAAAACATGTTATAAGCATAACAACAAGTATACTACGCAGTTTATATCAAATTTCAGGAGTTAGATTCATGATTCTATTGCAAAATTTCTCATTTCTCACGATATCAAAACTAACTCTAAAACTCATGAAACTCTACAACTAAAGTGTCTATCTAGAACCCACCTGGATTAAAGGATGAGGATGATGAAGCTGAGATGAAAAGATCAAGATGGGTTGATGATTCTTGCTCTTGAGCTCTTGGGAAATTTTCTCTTCTTTTCCTTCCTTTTTCCTTCTCTTCACTTTCTCTCTCCAATGTTACTAACTTTGGCAAATGAGGAAAAAGGAAAAAGATAAAGAGAAAACATTAATTAGTAATACTACTAATTATCCAAATTATCTCAAATGCACCAATTAATAAAAACTCCAAGTTAAATAATATTAATCTAATCAGTTCCGAGTTCGTCAGTTTTCTCTAATTATTTTATCCAATAATTGCTCAGAGTACACCGAAACCCAGTCGATCATAATAATATTATCCAGAGCGTTCATAAATTACGGGGTATTACATTTACCTTGTTAATCCCTTGGTTTAGGTAAACTTTATCCATTATGACTTTTTAATCCCTTGGTATAGGTAATTTATTTCCATATTGCCTTATTTAGGCAAACTTCTATCCCATGTTGCCTTGTTTAGGCAAACTTTTACCTTCTGTTTCCTTGTTAATCCCCTGATTTAGGCACCTTTTACAATTTCCTGACCTTCGTTAATACACCACTTTTACAATTTCATTCTCTGGCCCCGTCCATATGTCTTTCATTATCCTTGCCCCGTCCAGATGACTCCACTATCTTGACCCCATACATAAACATTTCAATCACCTCTGGTTCGTCCAAAATCTTTTCCATCATCTTCGGACTCGTCCACAATCATTTCAACCATCTCTAGCCTCATCCAAAAAAATTTATTCTCTTTAGGAAACTTGTCAATTCTGCTCTCTTTGGCATCCTCACTACATCCAAGTAGGGGACCCAATTCATTCCAAGCCATACTCTTTAAAAGAATATATCATCCAGGTGGACTAAGACTCAAAAATGGAACGATCCAGGTAGGATTTAGGGATACCCAAAAGGCATATGACTATAGCACTGGAGTTGTGCTACAATAGGGACTCAGACGGAAGCAATTAATCTAATCGTCATCTTCAGAAGCGACGTAGTGTGACCTCGAATACCTAGGGATAGTAGCATGTGTTGGACTCAATAGGAACATGCATAAATCTATTTTTCATTGCCATTTTACATCTTTTAGTTTTTCGGTAATCTCCCCTTACAGGAATTGCTTCTTTATGTACTATCACCCATTTATGGTACTATCTTTGTCCATATTCCTTGAACGACTCGTTTTTTCTAAAAAAGACTTTGCAACTGCGTACGGTTAGGTGCCATATTAGTATTATACTTATATTGTTTCAGAAATGCATCAGCTAAATCCTTCAAAGTATGAACATGGGTCATTTCCAACTAGATGTACTAGTTTAATGATGCCCCACATAGACTGTCCAAAAAGCAATGGATCAATAATTTTTCATTACGAGAATAAGCAGGCATTTTCTGACATAACGCTTGCTAATGATTCTTTAGACAACTAAGACCCTTGTACTTTTCAAAGTCAGACATTTTGAATTTAGGCGTGTCGTACCCCAAGTTTTTCCATCCTTCATATGCTTTCTAGTGCCACTTTATTTAGAATAAATGAAATGACACAATTGGTAGAAAAACATGTATAAAGAGTTGCAAGGGGGCAAGTGTAATACCCCAAATTTTGACCACTTAGATTTCCCATCATTGTGAAAATCATCATCACAATATGGATGAACCATCATGCTTCATTAGCCTCCCCAAAGATGGGTGAGCATCCACTACAATCAAAATTAGGGTTTCAAGCCCTCTCTGAGTGCTTAGACAAAGGATAAATCAAGAAATGACATGATCTTCAACTTGTCTAATCTCTTAAACATCCACAATGGATCAAAAAGGACTCCCACTTTAAGGATTAAGCACAAGGCTACTCCCTTCTAGGTGGATCAAGTCTCAAGATCGACAGTGTCACCAAATTAGGGTTTTGATCGACCAGGGTCTCCAGATGGAAATTTTCATCTGGGCACAAGGCAATGATCCAAAACATAACCTAATATGCTTCATGGAACCTCATGAACCCATGCATCAAGTCAATTTTGCCTCAGGGGATGCATTCATCAAAAATCAGGAATTAGGGTTTCTTGACCTAATTCACCCCTAAGTTGACTTTTGGGACAAACCATGAGCCAAGACCTCAAGAGATGATTTAAGGGTCTCTAATACACCATATTGATCCATTTGGAACAATGGATTAATCCAAGAAGCTTGAGCAACAAGTCTCATTTTCATCTGCACCACAATTAGGGTTTTAAGGGAAAGGTCAACTGTAACTTTGACTTTTGACCAAGACATGCTCCCAAACCCTAATACATGATTGAATATACCCTATGACACCCATGGAACATGTCCATCAAGTTTGATTTAGGTCAAAGACATGATTTTCTAAAGAATTGCACAGTTTGGAATTCATCTGATAAAAAGTCAACTGTGCACAAAAGTCAACTTTGACTTTTTGAGATTTTTCACCAAAATGGATTTTTAACCCTAAAATGATGTTAATGTATGATTTGAATCATCATTCATCAATAAAAAATCAAGAAAAGTGAGATAACTTGTAAAAGGGGTAACCATAAAACTTAGAAATTTTTCTAAGTTAAAAATAAAGTGGCAAAGGTACCAACTTTGGAGGACCATAACTCCTAAACCACAAGGCCATTTTTTCTCATCCAAAGATGGATTTGTAGCCCTAATTATCACCTACAAAAACTTCAACTACAAGTCATTCCAATTCATTAAGGATTTTGAGTTATGGAGTGATCAAAGTGGCTGAAAAGTGAAAATGTCACTTTTTCCAACACTTAGTGAAATTTTCACTAAGTCAGATTCTGCCTCATTTTTTGCCAAATGTAGGGGGATTTTTCACTTGGAATCAAAAGAGATCAAAACCAAACTTGTTCAAACAGTTGTTGTATCATGTAAGAACTTTCCAAAATGGCCAAGAACATTGCCAAATTCAACCTACACCATGAGATACAACATTGCCAAGTTGCCTTGCTGAAATCTGTCAAGGCAAGGCAGAATTTGCAACTTTGGTCGATTTGCCAAAATCAGCCAAATTCAATTGCTCCAATCCACTTGGACACCTCAGAGGATTGAATCTAAAGGGGACAATCACTGAGCCAAGCCTCCAAAGTCCATGGAACAAGAAATAGCATGTTGAACCTAGAATGGCCAAAATAGGGACAAGACTTCAAATTTGGAATGAGGCATTCAATGGAACCATCAAGGTGGCATGGACTGAGCCATTCTCATCTGAAATCAGTCAAGACTTATCCAAGACCAAGGGGACCAAAGCTCTGTGCCCTAACCTCTAGTCAATGGCTAGAGGAGACTTGGATTTTCATTTGCCAACATTGGCCAAACCTACTTACCAGCTGCCATGCACTATTCCTTGCAAAACAAACTTGCTCTACTATAAATAGAGCTCAATTGTGGTCAGTTTAAGTACACCAAAGCCATCTAACAGATGCTTTCCTCAAAATCTCTTTCTCTTGGCAAAATTGCCTTTCTTAGCAAGGTAGCTATCGGGTTTTGAGTTTGAGAGCAATTCTACACAAACCAATCACTCACACACCTCACATACATCACATATGAGCTGATCAAACACTCACATAACTTCTGAAACATCAATTTCATGAAATCACCAGCTGGTTGCTCAAATTTTCAAACAAGGTGCAGCTGAGGTACCACAAAATGATCCAGCCAATTTCAATCAAGTCCAACCATCCAAACACAATCCATAGGGTGTAGGGAAGCTGTTCAGATCATCACCACTCATCTGTAACACCTCCAAATCAAAAATCACTCTGAACTTGCTGTCACGGCTTGGAGGTAAGCACATACTTGGTCATCTCTCAATCTATGCATATTTCCTCGCACAATAATTTGGCCATATGTTCATAATCATGCATGGAATGTTTTCCCTCAATTAATTGCATTGTTTGAATCGTGTATCAAAAATCCTAGCCTTCATGCAGAAATTAGGGTTCTTGAGGTTTCTTCGTGATTTCTTGTTGTATGTTTAATTTAAATGAAATTAAAGTACATAGACATGATTGTGAGGTTGAGACGAGCATAATGATGTGTGGATTGCATGTTATAATTACGTATTCATGAAGATTGGATAGAAAATGCAAATCTGGGCAAACTGAAAAACGCGCGTGTTCTTGGTGTTGTTCTTGGCGCCATTTTCAGATTTTCAAATATTTGAATTTTGTGATTTTGTTTAATTGATTCAAAAATTAATTTCTCTCTGAGTTTTAATGATTTTGAGTTGATTCTTTTTTTAATAATTCACAAAAATGTTAAAATATTTTATTTTATCAAAAAATCCCAAAAATATTATTTATTTCATATAATTGATATTTTTGTAAAGAATTAATATTTTGATTGTTTTTGGCATTTTAAATATTTTGTCTACATTGATTTTGCAACTTTTAATGCTTTCTAATTATTTTGTAGGTCAATACTTAATTTTTGAACCATTAATCCAAGATCACAATTTGTTTTCCATGTGTTAAACAATTTTTGATCATTTTAATTGAATTTTTATTCAATTAAATACATTTTGAAAACAAATTAGGGTTTTGGATTAATTCAACCCTCATAAATCATCTCAAACCTTTTTGGGCCTCTTGAGAGAGTGTAAGACCCATCCCCCCTTGTACAAAAACTTTTTGGGCCTCACTCATTGTATAAATCCCTCTGTACAAGTAAACGGCGCGATCGTCGCCCGTTTAAAAATAAAAACCATCTGGGCCTCTCCTTGAGCTATAAGACTCATTCAAAACACTTTGGGCCTCTATTAGAGTGTAAGACCCAATCCCCCTTATAAGACCCAATCCCCCTTTTGACCAAAACATTTTGGGCCTCACTTATTGTATAAGTCCCTCTGCGTTAAAAGAAAACCTCGGCGCGATCGCCATTTTTAAACGAAAAATCATTTGGGCCTACCCTCGTGTTATAAGCCCCTCTCTTTTCTTTAAACCTTTTTGGGCCTCTTGAGAAAGTGTAAGACCCATCCCTTTGTGCAGAAAACCTTTTTGGGCCTCAGTCACTTGTATAAGTCCCTCTGTACAAAGTCAAACAGTGCGCTCACTGATAAAACCCTGGGCCTCTCCTTGAGCTGTAAGCCCCAAATCTTTCTTTTTCAAAGCACTTTCTCCTTTGATTTTGAATATACTGTTGTTTTCAATCTTTCTTTGTTGAACAACTAACCAAACAGCATGGAAGCACTACAACCGAGTAAATGGTTATCGCTTTAATTTATTGCTTTCATATTATAAACTGTATTGTTGGGCTGCTCACTGTAAGTCTCCTTTCATAAACTCATATCTACTGTGTAATAATAGTATAGATATTTCGAGTTTCCCCGGCAACTACGTCTAGAACTAAGTGACGTCGTTTCATTTATTCGTAGAAATAGACGCCTAGATCCCCAATAGGAGCATCAGATACAGTCTTCTCTTCGGTTGTCCTCCTTAGGAATCGTCAAGAAGCTCTACTCCCCAAGATGAATGTATTCTCCGTGAATGGCATCTTTGAGTTTCTTCCAAATTCTCGAACTTTCCTGACTTGATATATTCCTTGTGGATAGCTTGCCTTGAATGTCTCGGGGTTTGGGTACCCACTACGGTCATAATCTTGGACCTTAACTAAGGAACCCTCTTTAAAAGCTAAAAGTCGCTGGATAGTAAACCTAGCACGTTTACCAGTGGTTTTCATCTTTAAAAGAGTTATCTCTCCTAATGGAAAGGAGATGATAGACCCACGGGCTTCTTAAAAGCATCGGCCTCCTCTTGGGCATTATTCAAGGACCCTACGGCTTCTTAGAAGTATTCACAGCCTCCTCTTAGGCTTCGTATAATGATCTCTTCCTTCGGGAATGATAGCCTCCTCTTGGGCTTCATACAAGGACCCGTCGGCTTCTTAAAAGTTCCCAGCCTCCTCTTGGGCTTCGTACAAATTGTCCCGACGACCTCCTAGAGGTATAGGAACAAAACCTAGTCATCCTCATATAACAGTCCTTTCATAGAGTCTACTACTGTTTCTCAAAGCATAGTACAAAAGATAAAACTCTAGACACGGACAGTCTAACTTCCTTGAGTCTCAAAGACATTCTCAAGCACCCTTCGTTAAATAGGAAGGAAACCCGCAGACTCAGATAGTCTCGATACCCTTTGGATTTCCCGTTTCCTCAAAGAGAAGGAAATATCCCTGATCCTCAAATCAAATCCCTGAGTACAGTGTTGCTCATATAAGAACTGATTTTCTCTTTTAAATCAGTATATTGGATCTGTCACTCAACTGAAACAGTTACAATAGCCTCCATCTCGGGCTTCGTACGAGATACCAAAATTCTCCCCAGTGGAGTCAAAACAACCTTTTCGCCTCTCTCTCGGGCTTTGTACGAGATACAAAAACACTCTCTTACTAAGTATAAAAGATTCTCCAACTGAGTCAACTCTTTGCTAGCCTCCTCTTAGGCTTTGTATAACGATATGCCCCACTGGGTCAAAAAATTTTAGCCTCTCTCTCGGGCTTTGTACGAGACACAAAATAGCCTCCTCTTAGGCTTTGTATAATGATTTTCCTAGCGGAAATTAGCCTCCTCTTAGGCTTTGTATAAGAAAACCACTGGTTGATCCAATCAACCTTTTAGCATCAAAACTGTGCCTCGTTCACAGTACACAAACATCAACAACTCTTTTCCCTTCATCTAATCGCTGTAAGCGGCAAGCCTCTGGATCATCTATATCCATGCCAATGTCCCTCTTTTAGCATGAGAAATTCCTAAGGAAAGATGGCATTGCTCTACACTGAGTTAAAGTCTTCTCCTTCAGGTTAAAACCCTTTCTTCGGAAATTATGGCATTGCTCGGATCCGCGTATCCCAGTTAAAGTAATTCTCCTTCTCCCCTCTTTAGAGATGACAAATTCTCTCTAAAGTCGAGGTCTTTCAGCTTCACGTCTTGGGCTTTGAACAAGACACAAATAGACCTTTCAGCTTCACGTCTTGGGCTTTGAACAAGACACAAATAGACCTTTCAGCTTCACATCTTGGGCTTTGAACAAGATACAAACCACCTTTCGCTTCACGTCTTGGGCTTTGAACAAGACACCAAAAACCAATTTCCTCCCATAGAATAGGAGGAACTACGAACACTCTGATTTCCCTGTTTCAGTAAACGGGAATACGTAGGCATAAGATCGAAAGAAAAGATCTTAGCGAGCGCAATCAACAAAAAACCCAAATCCCATATCTTCGTCAATCAAAAGCAGTAATTCAAAAGCACCAGTCCTAATATCCTAATCCTTATTCCCCGCCAGAAACCTTCTGCCCAGGTAAAAAGAAAGAGAACAGTATTGGCGAAAATACAAATAACCAGTACAAAGGCCCCCCCACATTGATAGCATCTGTAACCTAACAGACCGCTGTTTAAACTCAATATGCAAGCAGGGTTAATTGGAGACATCTATTTCCCTTCCTTATTCAGCTCACAATAGGATAAAAAATGAATCGACCTATAGTCAAAGCTCAAACCGCAGAGAGCGATCAGCGCTTAAGAACCGCGTCCAAAATCGCTCGCTACAGAAAAGTGGCGCCCACCGTGAGGCCGTTCAAAGTTAGATATAGGCACGGTCGTCCCCATTTTTCACAGAAAAGTGGCACCCACCGTGGGGCCGTTCAAAGTTAGATCTAGGCATGGTCATCCCCATTTTTCACAGAAAAGTGGCGCCCACCGTGGGGCCATTCAAAGTTAGATCTAGGCACGGTCGTCCCCATTTTTCACAGAAAAGTGGCGCCCACCGTGGGGCCAGATCTCATTTTGCTTTAGGGCATCATCCTCATTTTCCACGAAAAATGGCAACTCGGCTGAGGAGAAAGATTGACCTATGCTGGTCCATTTCTTGGGCTGAGAACCACAGATTGGGGCTTCCGCCGGGGAACCCATTTCTGTCAGGAACTTAAGATTCATAGCTTTATAAGTCTAGGATGATTAGGACGAATATATATACTGCTTTTCCTAATTGCTATACGTGTTTATTTTTCTGCTAATGGGAATGCGGGTGATGCCGTATGTGGAAAGATTGAGTATACACCTAGAAAAGCCAAACCCTTTCGTAGTGCGGAAGCTATCGGAAATAGCTGTTACGCGATACTACCCTCATTTGAGGCTGGTGATCTATTCTCGGTGAATGGCACTTACTCTAAGATTGCACACAACTCGCTGGCGATCCGCTTGTTGTTTTGCCTTCCTGGGAGGAGCTGATGATAATGAGTACAGGTACAAAAATCACCCTGGTATAAACCTTTGGGGATGGGTAGAGCCTTGACTTCATGGCAACGACCCTTTGACCCCATATTTTTTCTATGTTTTTGTGTGCTGCATTCATGCATTCATTTAATAAAACATTAAAACATTCAAAAAATTTCTCTTCTAGTCTCTCTGTTTTTTAAATTAAACTAAGACTGTGATTGCAAATATCAGAGAAAAAGATTGCATTAATGGATTTCGGTAGAAGGAGAACTCACCAGTATACCTTCAAGGTTCCAAAACTAGGGGATTTGAGAAGGTTAGCAAGGATGATCGTTAACCCGGAGGCTTTTAGAGCCAAGCACGGTGGTTTGCTACCACTGTTAAGAGTCCATGTGATTGAGGGGATCATGGACGCGCTCATTCAATTCTACGATCCGGTTTATCACTGTTTCACATTCTCGGATTACCAGCTATCACCAACGCTGGAGGAGTATTCTCATCTGGCTGATTTACATATCACTGGTCGAGCTCCATTTTCTGGACTGGAAGAAATTCCAAAGAATCAGACTATTGCAAGAGCAATTCATTTGGACGAGTCTGAGGTCCGGACTCACATGACCACTAAGGGTGGCACCCAAGGTTTGCCAGCCCAGTTCCTGGCCAAGAAAGCTCTGTACTTTGCTAGTATAGGGAACATGACTGCTTTTGAAAGCATCTTTGTCTTGCTCACCTACGGATTATTTTTGTTTCCCAACATCAATAACTTCGTCGATATCAACGCTATTAAGGTTTTTCTCATTGGAAACCCTGTGCCAACTTTTCTCACAGATGCGTATCATTCTGTACACTTAGGAAATTTGTACAGTGGAGGGGAGATCACATGTTGTGTACCTTTGCTCTACAAATGGTTTATCTCTCACTTGCCCAAGTCTGCTGCTTTTTGGGATTGCAAGAATATCTTACGTTGGTCGCAGAAGATCATATCTCTCACCAATTCCGATATAGATTGGTGTAATAGGATTTATGAGGGAATCAGAATCATTTACCGTTGTGGAAACTTCCCCAGTGTACCCCTCATAGGGACTAAAGGAGGAATCAACTATCATCCGATATTAGTTCTTCGTCAATTTGGATACCCGATGAGACACATCCCACTGGGTGTTCATCTGGAAGGTCTTTTCTTCAAAGAAGGAGAAAGTGACAGAGCACTAAAGATGGAAATAGTGCAAGCTTGGAAACATGTTCATAAGAAAGGACGAGAGTCTCTGGGAAAACCGGACTGTGTCTCGGTGGAGCCTTATCTCCATTGGGTACAAACTAGAGCTCTCAAGCTAAAGATGCCTTATCCTCGTTACGGAATTCTTCCACCGAGGGAATCTGTCATGTACTTCATGACGGAAACTGAAAAGCTTCAGGTTACTCTCAACAAAGTTCAAAAGGAAAGAAGATCTTGGAAGAACAAGTACCGCACCCTCGACGTAAAGTGTATCCAAATACAGCAATTACTAAAAGAGAAAGATGCTCTGATTGAAATTTTAGAGCGGCATGTTGTAGAGAATCAAGATGACCAAAGGAATTTGCTCACTCCTTTCACTTGGCAAAGGAATGACAACCCGGCGACGGCCCAAGTGCCCCGGTCAAAGAAGAGGACTCGGGACCCATTAGTTTAGGTTTCTGTTTCTGCACTTTGTAATCTACTGTATTTCCATTTCTGTAATCCTTTGGAATTCAATAAAAAGGGGTTTCCCCACTGTTTGATTTTTGCAATCTAATTGTCGAAGTTTATTTTAATTAAACCTAAAAACAATTAATATAATCATTGCATTCATCATTGTCACATCATGTATTCTTCTTCCCTACGAATCTCACGTTTGTGTCTCGGTTCTAGAGTCAAACTGTCTCATTCGTATAATACTCGGGCCAATCGTCAGAAAAGGATGGATGATCTTGAGGAAGAAAACAGAGAGTTGAAAGAAGAGATCGACACTCTGAGAGAGGATATGAGAAAGCTTCGTAACGACATGCAAGCCATGGCAGAAGCTCAGCTACAAAGAACTGTGATCTCAGAGATCACCTCAACGCCCATCATAGAAAAGTATGATCCTAGGTATCAGATGCCGAAAGATCGTCCTTGGGGCATGCCTGTTAACTATATCCCGGAAGGATATGTTCCGCCGATCACTGAAGATCAGGGAATCGCAACAGAAGCCGTTGGGCCTGAAGGTTACAAACTTCGGGAAAGCGAAGATGCCAGGGGCATACTCAAGACTCCTGAAGGTTACAAACTTCGGGAGGCGCCAAGACTTACTGCTGTAGTCACGGTACCACCCCCTGTGGTGCACACTGTCCCGGAAGGACAGATCCCACAGACACCTTCTGGTAAGAAGGAAACTATGTTTGACAGAATGGATGAATTCCAGGAACAGTTCTTGGAAATGCAGAAAGAGCTGCAAGTCATTCGCGGTCAGGATCTATTTGGAAAGGACGCCGCAGACCTCTGCTTGGTCCCAAATGTGAAAGTCCCGCACAAGTTCCAAGTGCCCGACTTTGAAAAAAACAAGGGTAACTCTTGCCCTCAGAGCCATCTGGTGATGTACGCTCGGCGGATGTCAGCCTAGACGGAGAATCAGGACCTGCTGATTCATTACTTTCAGGATAGTTTAACCGGTGCCGCACTCAAATGGTACATGGGTTTAAACCGTACTACGATCAGTACATTCAGAGATCTTGGTACTGCCTTCGTCCAATAATACAAATACAATTAGGACATGGCACCCGACAGAGATCAACTCAGATCAATGTCGCAAAAGGACAAGGAAACCTTTAAGGAGTATGCTCAAAGGTGGCGTGAAATTGCCGCTCAAATTTGTCCACCTCTTGAGGAAAAAGAGATGACAAAGATCTTCTTAAAGACCTTAAGCTCATTTTACTATGACCGAATGGTTGCCAGTGCACCCAGTGATTTCACCGAAATGGTCGGCATGGGTGTACGTCTTGAGGAAGCCGTCCGAGAAGGACGTTTGGTAAAAGACACTGGATCAACGAGCGGTACTAAAAAATATGGTAGTGCTCTCCCTAAGAAAAAAGAGCAAGATATTGGGAATATCTCTCTCGGAAAGCAAAGGCGACGTTATCAGCCAGTAGCAGCCGTTACTCCTGCTATCGGCCCCGCGCCTGTTCCTATGTATCAACCTCAGGTTGCGCAGAGCCAACCTGACCAACAAAGGACACAACAGCATCTTCAGCAGGCTCGTCCTCCATATAACAACAACCATACAACACGGCCACCAGGATTTGATCCTATACCTGTAACGTACGCAGAACTGTTTCCGTTACTGCTAGCCAAGGGGCACATCCAGACTAAGTCTCCCCTTTCAGTTCCGAAAAATCCGCCTTTCTGGTTTAAGGTGGATCAAACATGCCCTTATCATCAAGGAGGTTCAGGGCATAACATTGAGACTTGCCTCAATTTCAAATCCGACGTGCAAAAGCTTGTTAGGAGCGGGCTCTTATCTTTCAAAGATACGAACCCTAATGTTCTTACGAACCTGCTGCCTCAACATGAGAAGGCTGCAGTCAATCTGATTGAGAAAGAGACTAACAATGTCTATCAAATTCACGATGTACTCTTATTGGGGGCCAATCTGGTCAAGATGCATTGTAGACAGAGTGGATATGGCCATGTGCCACCTCATAATTATCACCAGTGTGATATCTGCTCTAAAGACAACCAGGGGTGTTCTGTAGTGCAAGCAGCTCTACAGGAACAGATGGATCTCGGATGGATACAAGAGCACCGAGTTCGTGGAGTTAACATGGTCTACATGAATTCTAACGTCATTTAAAACCACGACATCCGTGCGATGAATGTCAACTTGGTGGCGATGCACTCAAGGCAAAGCCAGTATCATAATCTGCCGCGGCACAATTACAGTTCCTGTCTGATTTGCTCGGTAAACAAACAGGGATGCTCTTTCATACAAGAGGCCCTCCAGCGTCAGATGGATCTTGGATGGATCCAAGACTACCATGATAGGAACTCCTATCAAATCAACATGGGTCAGATCTTTGACATTCGCGTGATGAATACCAATCTGGTAGAGTTACATGCTGAGCAGGTCCGACTCGGATTCTTAATATCACACGATTATCAAGATTGTAAAGCGGGTTGCAAAAACGATCGAGGTTGTACCCTTGTCCAGGAGGCACTTCAGCACTTGTTAAATCACTGGTGGATGCCAATCTATATGGACGAAGATACTCAGCAGATTAGTATCAATAACAGGAATCCTATTCGTCGTCAAAGTCAGGATGTCCGATCAATAGAAGGTAACCTAGTGAGGTTACATTGTATTCAAAGTGGGCGTGGCCAGGTGCCACCACACAATTATGACCGTTGTAGTGTCTGTTCGGAAAGTAACCAAGGGTGTTACCTTGTGAGAGCAGCTCTTCAGGGTCAGATCGATCATGGAGAAATTCATCCATATCCAGGTTCAGGACCCATCATTTGGTCGCCGAACTACCTTGCCGATCAAGTTGAGGATGTTGTCACGATCTCTGGTCATCACCAGATCATGGATGTTTTTGCCATCATCCCTCTACTTGACGAATCTAGAGTTCCCAACCGGGAACGGATTAAGGTTACTTATGATGGTCAGAAAAATCAGAAGGTTCCCATAGTCATCTATCTACCGGGGCCACTACCGTATGAATCAGCTAAGGCAATCCCTTACAAATACGGTGCAACAATAATCGAGAATGGAAAGGAAATTCCATTACCCTCCGTCGTGAATATTACAGACGTCAGTCATGTAACACGGAGTGGTAGAATCTTTAACCGAGGGGTTGGGGAAGCTAACAAAGAAAAGGAACTTCAGGCAGAAATTCCTGATCCGCCAGTCGGTCAATCTAGTAATCCCGACTTTTCAAAAGACAAAGATGAGATGCTAAAGCTCATCCAAAGGAGTGAATATAACATTGTTGATCAACTGTTACAGACTCCTTCAAAGATCTCAGTATTATCACTGTTACTCAGTTCAAAAGCACACAGAGAGGCTCTACAGAAAGTCTTGGAGCAAGCCTTTGTGGAACAAGATGTAACAATCAGACAATTCAATAGCATTGTCTCTAACATCACTTCTTGCAATAATTTGGGATTTAGTGATGAGGAATTACCTGAAGAGGGTCTCCGTCATAACATGGCGCTCAATATCACAGTTAACTGCCAGGGCGATGCTTTAGCCATCGTACTGGTAGACACAGGGTCAGCCCTGAATGTTATGCCGAAGTCCACCTTGATGCAATTATCATTCAAGGGCCCTCCGATGAGAGTCAACGAGATCGTCGTCAAAGCATTCGACGGATCCAGAAAAATAGTTATCGGCGAAGTGGATCTTCCCATAACTATTGGTCCTCACACTTTCCAAATCACTTTCCAGGTCATGGACATCCGGGCAACATACCGTTGTTTATTAGGAAGACCTTGGATACATCAGGCTGGAGCGGTTACTTCGACCCTCCACCAAAAGCTAAAGTTCGTCAAGAACGATCAACTTGTCACGGTTTGTGGGGAACAAGCCTTGCTTGTGAGTAACCTATCATCATCTACTTGTGTGGAACCCGAGGAGGTTATTGAAACTCAGTTCCAAGCACTATCGGTGAGCAAGAACGATCAATCCGAAGAAGGAACTTCAATTTCTTCATACAAAGATGCTATCAAAGCGGTCGAGAGTACCGATACGACAGGATGGGGACAGCTTGTCATTCCTATTGACAATAAAACAAAGAAGGGTCTTGGTTTTTCTGCAACCTGTACCCAGACAGCCGCCAACGATGAAAGTCTTCATCCCCTTCAAAACTTCTTCCACAGTGGAGGTTTTCTTCACCCAGTGTCTCAAGCAGTGCATGCTATCAATGAGGAAGATCCCTCTGACACAGATGAAGAATGGAAGTCCTACCTTAACAAGGACGGCTATATGTCTCAGGAAGAGGTGCCTATGCCTTTTTGCTTTCCTACAGAAAGTCTGAGATTTATACCAAGATCAGATGTCGAAATGATCTACGGAGATTGTGATCCGGAAGGATGCCGTGCTCCGCCAAATTCATTAGAGGAAGACACTCTGATGAAAGAAAACTTTGATCACAATTACTATGGCCCGATGGATGGTCTGCCAATGTGGCAGCCTTACCCAGGAAACTTGGGGCAAGAAAGTCAGCCGAGTAATGAAACTCAGCTGAGCGTCATTGAACAGAATACTTGTGTCCCCGCTATGTCATGGGATCAACACTCAGGTCATTCGGAAACTACTCAACATGAAGATAAATTTGCAACGTTTGCAGGACTAGAATTCATCAACTATGCTTTTCCTGAGGTCAACGTCATCGAGAGGGATGACTTCTCCAGTTCCAAGGAAGTTTGGGACACCTTGGGACAACCGAGTGGAAAATACGACTTTATGGTCAAGTACACCGCTCTCGAAAGCTCTCGTATCAGGCTCGAAGACATCCAGCCAACTGGATGGGGAGACACAGCTGAGAGCACAAATGCTATGTAAAATGCAACAGAGGAATCCTCCTACGACAATTCTGCTTGGGAGACAGATTCCAATGATCCTACTCCACCAGAAATCAGCGTCATTTCTGAAGACAAATCAAGGAAGGTGCCAGACTTTGTGATTCACCGAGGAGTTCGCCGCCAATGGGTTGCCGTCGAGGTTCCGAAGGTCGTTCATCAGTCAAAGTAATTGCCATCTTTAAACCTTTCACCCTGCCCAGGTGAAACGGATATTTTGATAGGGCTCGTTTTCTATAAATTTCCCTCTTCGCTTTGCCCAAAGCGACAGAGTTTTGTTTTATAGGGCTGTAGTTTCAAGAGTCGACTTGTTCATTAATAAAATAACGTCGTTCTGTAATTTCCACATTAATTGTTGTTTTCTCTTTTTGCTTTTTCAGAAAATGGTAATCCTAAAAAACATTCAATAATAAAAACAAGCAGTAAAATCAAAACACTGCACACACTTACATTTTCTCTATCTCTTCTAAACACGAATCATCACGTCATGCAGATTGCTTGTTTTATACCCCGTTGAAACATACGATCCGATGCCTTCTTCCAACTTTGAGTTCCCGGTATTCGAGGCTAAAGAAGAAAATGACAACGAAATTCCAGAAGAGATCTCCCGACTACTCAGACAAGAGGAAAGGTCCATTGAACCTCACAAAGAGCCGTTGGAAACGGTAAACTTGGGTTCAGAAAAAGAGAGAAAAGAAATCAGGATCAGAGCACTGCTCAGTCCAACTGTCAAAGAGGGTTTGATAAAGCTTCTCAAAGAATTCCCCGATGTGTTCGCTTGGTCCTATCAGGATATGCCAGGGTTGGATACCAGCATCGTGGAACATCACTTACCGTTGAGATCGGAATGTCCGCCAGTAAAGAAAAGGTTGAGACGCACTCACCCGGACATGGCCATCAAAATCAAGGAGGAGGTACAGAAACAGATCGACGCGGGTTTCCTCGCTACATCTGAATATCCTCAATGGTTAGCCAACATCGTACCTGTTCCTAAAAAGGACGGAAAGGTCAGAATATGTGTCGACTACAGAGATCTGAACAAGGCAAGTCCAAAGGACGACTTTCCTTTACCACACATTGACATGCTGGAAGACAGTACAACAAAGTTCAAAGTTTTTTCCTTCATGGATGGATGCTCGGGCTATAACCAGATCAAAATGGCGCCGAAAGACATGGAGAAAACTTCGTTCATTACCCCATGGGGTACCTTTTGTTACAAGGTAATGTCGTTCGGTTTGAAGAATGTCGGGGCAACCTATCAAAGGGCCATGACTACTCTGTTTCATGACATGATACACAAAGAAATCGAGGTATATGTCGATGATTTGATTGCAAAATCAAAAACAGAGAGTGAGCACGTTGAACATCTGTCAAAATTGTTCGAACGTCTAAGAAAATTCAAGCTCCGCTTGAATCCTAACAAGTGCACCTTCGGTGTCCGTTCAGGGAAATTACTAGGGTTCATCGTCAGCCAGAGAGGAATTGAAGTTGATCCTGACAAGGTCAAGGCCATTCAAGAAATGCCTTCTCCGAAAACTGAAAAACAAGTCAGAGGATTCTTGGGACGTTTGAACTACATCTCCAGATTCATATTCCTTATGACCGCGACGTGTGCGTCGATTTTCAAATTACTCAAAAAGAACCAGGATTGCATTTGGTCAGAAGATTGCCAAACCACCTTCGACAGTATCAAGGAATATCTGTTGAATCCTCCGATTCTATCACCTCCAGTGGAAGAAAGACCACTGATCATTTACCTCACAGTCCTAGAGGACTCAATGGGATGTGTACTTGGCCAACAAGACGAAACTAAACGGAAAGAGTCTGCCATTTACTATCTAAGCAAGAAATTCACCGACTGCGAGACTCGGTACACAATGCTTGAGAAAACTTGTTGTGCTTTGGCTTGGGCAGCCAAACGTCTTCGCCAGTACATGATTCGTCATACTACTTGGTTGGTCTCCGAAATGGATCCAATCAAGTACGTTTTCGAAAAACCTGCTCTCACGGGAAGGATTGCCCGTTGGCAGATGTTACTATCAGAATATGACATAGAGTACCATGCTCAGAAAGCCGTTAAAGGAAGTATTTTAGCCGATCACTTGGCTCATCAACCGATTGACGATCAAGAATCAATCGGGTTTGACTTCCCAGACGAAGATGTCATGTATCTAAAAATGAAAGATTGCGATGAACCGCTACCCAGTGAAGGGCCAGAACCAGGTTCCCAGTGGGGACTTATCTTTGACGGAGCAGTCAATCATTATGGAAACGGAATTGGGGCAATCGTTGTTACCCCTCAGGGTATCCACATTCCTTTCACTGCCAGACTTACGTTCAAATGTACGAACAACGAGGCCGAATACGAAGCATGTATCATGGGTCTCGAAGAAGCGATTGATTTAAGGATCAAAAACTTGGACGTATACGGCGATTCAGCCCTGGTTATTAATCAGATAAAAGGAGATTGGAACACATACCAATCAGGATTGATTCCTTACAAAGACTATGCAAGAAGGTTGTTACCCTTCTTCAACAGAGTCGACTTTCATCACATCCCTCGTGATGAGAATCACATGGCTGATGCATTAGCCACTCTCTCTTCCATGATTAGTGTAGGTCGATGGAATGACATATCTAAGATCGACATCATGCGCCTTGAATGGCCCGCTTACGTCTTCACGATTGAAGCAGTCATAGATGACAGACCTTGGTATCACGATATCAAATGCTTCCTTCAGAAACAAGAGTACCCATCTGGGGCACTCAGGAAAGACAGGAAAACCCTCAGAAGATTAGCCGGAAACTTCTTCCTGAGCGGTGACACTCTTTATAAGAAAAATTTTGACATGGTCTTGCTCCGATGCGTCGACAGACTAGAAGCAGACATGCTCATGAAAGAAATTCATGAAGGATCCTTTGGCACTCATGCCAACGGACACACAATGGCGAGAAAAATTCTCAGGGCCGGGTTTTATTGGTTGACAATGGAATCCGACTGCTACAAGTACATGAGGAGGTGTCACAAGTGTCAGATATACTCTGACAAAATCCATGTACCGCCATCACATCTCAAAGTTCTTTCTTCCCCATGGCCATTTTCCATATGGGGAATCGATATGATTGGTATGATTGAGCCCAAGGCTTCAAACGGACATCGGTTCATCCTGGTAGCCATTGACTATTTCACCAAGTGGGTCGAAGAAGCGTCATTCGCCAATGTAACCCGACAAGTGGTGGTCCGATTTATCAAAAACAATATCATCTGCCGTTATGGCGTTCCAAGCGAGATCATTACTGATAATGGATCTAACTTGAACAATAAGATGATGAAGGAGTTGTGCGCAGAGTTCAAGATTGAACATCATAACTCATCTCCCTACCGACCCAAGATGAACGGAGCGGTAGAAGCGGCTAACAAGAACATCAAGAAGATCGTTCAAAAAATGGTTGTAACCTATAAAGATTGGCACGAGATGCTACCCTTTGCTCTTCATGGTTATCGCACATCTGTCCGCACTTCAACAGGGGCTACCCCTTTCTCTCTAGTATATGGCATGGAGGCAGTTCTCCCCATAGAAGTAGAGATCCCATCAATCAGGGTATTGATGAAAGCTAAGCTCACCGAAGCTGAATGGTGTCAAAGTCGACACGACAACCTGAACCTGATCGAAGAGAAGCGAATCACGGCACTATCCCACGGTCAGTTGTATCAACAAAGAATGAAGAGGGCGTTCGACAAAAAGGTCCGACCTCGTATTTTCAGAAAAGGAGACCTCGTGCTCAAGAAGATACAATCATTTCTCACTGACTCTCGGGGCAAATGGACCCCAAATTATGATGGCCCCTATGTGGTCACGAAAGCTTTCTCAGGCGGCGCCTTGAGACTTACAACCATGGACGGAGAGGAATTTGCCTACCCCACGAATGTTGATGTAGTCAAGAAATACTTCGCCTAAACTAAAAAAAAAAACGTCTCGGTGGATTGAAAACCCGAAAGGGCGGTCCAGGCAAAAGTTAGAGACATGAAAAAAAAGAATCATCCCGATGGATTGGAAATCTCATAGTACAATCCAGGCAAAAGTTAGGGATAATGGCAAGTAACTATGTTCAACAGAGGCAAGTCCCTCAGCAGTAGTTACATCATCTATCGGAGGAAATCTCCAGTCAAAGGTCATCTTCGACAGAAGCTCAAGATGCCCCGAATTCAAAGTTGGTAGAAGGATAGTGGTCGTTATGTTTCAACGTAGCCCTTTTCCCTGTAAATTACCGTTTTATAACTTTGTATATACTCTTTGGAATCACGCGTTTGGCTGATCTCCATCTTATCACTAAAATTTGAGCCCTTGTGCTTTTGTTTGTAATTCTTGCTTGTTTTCGCTTTACAGAACGACGTTGTTTAAACTTAATCAGCGATTCTTGAAATAAAACAAAAATGAATTTACTTGTTAAAAATTTTTTTGCTTTTAAAATAAAGATGGCAATTTCTTTTGACTGTTGAACATCAGAAGAACATCGATCGCATCTCCCGAAGTAAGCGAACTTCAAAGTGCAGAATCAAAGTACTCCTTCTAAGCCAGTATGCCTGAATGAAGGGATCAACTGTGTCAGAGACCTTGTTTCGTCTGACATCCTCGGCCGAGTTCTCATCTCTTAAGCCCGATCAACATAGCTCCCAACGGGACTATCTCTCCTAAGCAAGGTGGAATTGCTATTTTGAATCAACGGTACTTCTTCGCCCCGCGATGGCCGAGTATCCAATTGTGTTCATCCATTAGTCTGTATGTCGTGTCTGTTTTGTCAGCATATACATACATACTTCATGCATTTTATTTGCGTTCACATTTCGTATTGCATCACTATCACTTGAGTCGGTCTTGTCCCCTAGTGATAAATAGTTTTCTCAATCAAGTTTGTCAATTCTTTCCTCGTCAGGAAGTGTTGCGTCTGCACAATCTCGCCACCAGTGTATCTTTAGATCAGAGTCGGCACTTGGCCACTTTGATAACTTGAACCTCTGAAAAGCCAGAGAAAACTTTCAATAAGCATCACTCTTCGCCATTGAAGATGATATCCTTGCTTTCCCGGATTAAGGAAAATCCACAGAGAAAGCCTCGTGATCAGAGATTCGGCAGCATGCCAGTTTTGCTCCGAAAGGACCGCTGATGAAAAGGTCATCGGCCCCACAAAATTGGATCCCATCATATGGCGTTTCTCCGGGAAGATCCCGAGAAAAGTATGATGAAAGATCCCAAATGAAAACCGTCTCCAACAGAGAAGTTTGTACAACTCTACAACTCAGACGACTGGGTTCCCCAACAAGTCTGACATCAAAACTTTTTCCACTCAAATGGCATCTCCCCAGGAAAATTCGGCGAGAAGTTTGAGGAAAGCCGCTATGAATAGCGTCCCTTGTCAAGAAAGTTTATTGACAAAAGAAACTAAAACCAGTTCTTGGTAGGAAACCAGGATCGAGGGGAAGTTTAAATCAGAAACTAAGACCAGTTCCTTGGTAGGAAACCAGGATCGAGGGGAAGTTTATTTCGAAAAGAGACTGAGACCAGTTCCTTGGTAGGAAACCAGGATCGAGGGGAAGTTTACCTTTTCTAAGCATCATCGCTTAGCTAAAGAAGATGAATGCGTAAGCTACCATTCATAACCACCATCAAAATTTCGGATATTCTGATATTTAATCCTCTTGCACCCCGAATGCCCGAATCCCTTCGTCATTCATACCTTCGGGTCCAAGAAGATTAAATAGGGGCATCTGTAATACCCCAAATTTTGACCACTTAGATTTCCCATCATTGTGAAAATCATCATCACAATATGGATGAACCATCATGCTTCATTAGCCTCCCCAAAGATGGGTGAGCATCCACTACAATCAAAATTAGGGTTTCAAGCCCTCTCTGAGTGCTTAGACAAAGGATCAATCAAGAAATGACATGATCTTCAACTTGTCTAATCTCTTAAACATCCATAATGGATCAAAAAGGACTCCCACTTCAAGGATTAAGCACAAGGCTGCTCCCTTCTAGGTGGATCAAGTCTCAAGATCGACAGTGTCACCAAATTAGGGTTTTGATCGACCAGGGTCTCCAGATGGAAATTTTCATCTGGGCACAAGACAATGATCCAAAACATAACCTAATATGCTTCATGGAACCTCATGAACCCATGCATCAAGTCAATTTTACCTCAGGGGATGCATTCATCAAAAATCAGGAATTAGGGTTTCTTGACCTAATTCACCCCTAAGTTGACTTTTGGGACAAACCATGAGCCAAGACCTCAAGAGATGATTTAAGGGTCTCTAATACACCATATTGATCCATTTGGAACAATGGATTGATCCAAGAAGCTTGAGCAACAAGTCTCATTTTCATCTGCACCACAATTAGGGTTTTAAGGGAAAAGTCAACTGTAACTTTGACTTTTGACCAAGACATGCTCCCAAACCCTAATACATGATTGAATATACCCTATGACACCCATGGAACATGTCCATCAAGTTTGATTTAGGTCAAGGACATGATTTCCTGAAGAATTGCACAGTTTGGAATTCATCTGATAAAAAGTCAATTGTGCACAAAAGTCAACTTTGACTTTTTGAGATTTTTCACCAAAATGGATTTTTAACCCTAAAATGATGTTAATGTATGATTTGAATCATCATTCATCAAGAAAAATCAAGAAAAGTGAGATAACTTGTAAAAGGGGTAACCATAAAACTTAGAAATTTTTCTAAGTTAAAAATAAAGTGGCAAAGGTACCAACTTTGGAGGACCATAACTCCTAAACCACAAGGCCATTTTTTCTCATCCAAAGATGGATTTGTAGCCCTCATTATCACCTACAAAAACTTCAACTACAAGTCATTACAATTCATTAAGGATTTTGAGTTATGGAGTGATCAAAGTGGCTGAAAAGTGAAAATGTCACTTTTTCCAACACTTAGTGAAATTTTCACTAAGTCAGATTCTGCCTCACTTTTTGCCAAATGTAGGGGGATTTTTCACTTGGAATCAAAAGAGATCAAAACCAAACTTGTTCAAACAGTTGTTGTATCATGTAAGAGCTTTCCAAAATGGCCAAGAACATTGCCAAATTCAACCTACACCATGAGATACAACATTGCCAAGTTGCCTTGCTGAAATCTGTCAAGGCAAGGCAGAATTTGCAACTTTGGTCGATTTGCCAAAATTAGCCAAATTCAATTGCTCCAATCCACTTGGACACCTCAGAGGATTAAATCTAAAGGGGACAATCACTGAGTCAAGCCTCCAAAGTCCATGGAACAAGAAATAGCATGTTGAACCTAGAATGGCCAAAATAGGGACAAGACTTCAAATTTGGAATGAGGCATTCAATGGAACCATCAAGGTGGCATGGACTGAGCCATTCTCATCTGAAATCAGTCAAGACTTATCCAAGACCAAGGGGACCAAAGCTCTGTGCCCTAACCTCTAGTCAATGGCTAGAGGAGACTTGGATTTTCATTTGCCAACATTGGCCAAACCTACTTACCAGCTGCCATGCACTATTCCTTGCAAAACAAACTTGCTCTACTATAAATAGAGCTCAATTGTGGTCAGTTTAAGTACACCAAAGCCATCTAACAGATGCTTTCCTCAAAATCTCTTTCTCTTGGAAAAATTGCCTTTCTTAGCAAGGTAGCTATCGGGTTTTGAGTTTGAGAGCAATTCTGCACAAACCAATCACTCACACACCTCACATACATCACATATGAGCTGATCAAACACTCACATAACTTCTGAAACATCAATTTCATGAAATCACCAGCTGGTTGCTCAAATTTTTAAACAAGGTGCAGCTGAGGTACCACAAAATGATCCAGCCAATTTCAATCAAGTCCAACCATCCAAACACAATCCATAGGGTGTAGGGAAGCTGTTCAGATCATCACCACTCATCTGTAACACCTCCAAATCAAAAATCACTCTGAACTTGCTGTCACGACTTGGAGGTAAGCACATACTTGGTCATCTCTCAATCTATGCATATTTCCTCGCACAATAATTTGGCCATATGTTCATAATCATGCATGGAATGTTTTCCCTCAATTAATTGCATTGTTTGAATCGTGTATCAAAAATCCTAGCCTTCATGCAGAAATTAGGGTTCTTGAGGTTTCTTCGTGATTTCTTGTTGTATGTTTAATTTAAATGAAATTAAAGTACATAGACATGATCGTGAGGTTGAGACGAGCATAATGATGTGTGGATTGCATGTTATAATTACGTATTCATGAAGATTGGATAGAAAATGCAAATCTGGGCAAACTGAAAAACGCGCGTGTTCTTGGTGTTGTTCTTGGCGCCATTTTCAGATTTTCAAATATTTGAATTTTGTGATTTTGTTTAATTGATTCAAAAATTAATTTCTCTCTGAGTTTTAATGATTTTGAGTTGATTCTTTTTTTAATAATTCACAAAAATGTTAAAATATTTTATTTTATCAAAAAATCCCAAAAATATTATTTATTTCATATAATTGATATTTTTGTAAAGAATTAATATTTTGATTGTTTTTGGCATTTTAAATATTTTTTCTACATTGATTTTGCAACTTTTCATGCTTTCTAATTATTTTGTAGGTCAATACTTAATTTTTGAAGCATTAATCCAAGATCACAATTTGTTTTCCATGTGTTAAACAATTTTTGATCATTTTAATTGAATTTTTATTCAATTAAATACATTTTGAAAACAAATTAGGGTTTTGGATTAATTCAACCCTCATAAATCATCTCAAACCTTTTTGGGCCTCTTGAGAGAGTGTAAGACCCATCCCCCCTTGTACAAAAACTTTTTGGGCCTCACTCATTGTATAAGTCCCTCTGTACAAGTAAACGGCGCGATCGTCGCCCGTTTAAAAATAAAAACCATATGGGCCTCTCCTTGAGCTATAAGACCCATTCAAAACACTTTGGGCCTCTATTAGAGTGTAAGACCCAATCCCCCTTTTAACCAAAACATTTTGGGCCTCACTTATTGTATAAGTCCCTCTGCGTTAAAAAAAACCTCGGCGCGATCGCCATTTTTAAACGAAAAATCATTTGGGCCTACCCTCGTGTTATAAGCCCCTCGCTTTTCTTTTAACCTTTTTGGGCCTCTTGAGAGAGTGTAAGACCCATCCCTTTGTGCAGAAAACCTTTTTGGGCCTCAGTCACTTGTATAAGTCCCTCTGTACAAAGTCAAACAGTGCGCTCACTGATAAAACCCTGGGCCTCTCCTTGAGCTACAAGCCCCAAATCTTTCTTTTTCAAAGCACTTTCTCCTTTGATTTTGAATATACTGTTGTTTTCAATCTTTCTTTGTTGAACAACTAACCAAACAGCATGGAAGCACTACAACCGAGTAAGTGGTTATCGCTTTCATTTACTGCTTTCATATTATAAATTGTATTGTGGGGCTGCTCACTGTAAGTCTCCTTTCATAAACTCATATCTACTGTGTAATAATAGTATAGATATTTTGAGTTTCCCCGGCAACTACGTCTAGAACTAAGTGACGCCGTTTCATTTATTCGTAGAAATAGACGCCTAGATCCCCAATAGGAGCATCAGATACAGTCTTCTCTTCGGGTGTCCTCCTTAGGAATCGTCAAGAAGCTCTACTCCCCAAGATGAATGTATTCTCCGTGAATGGTATCTTTGAGTTTCTTCTAAATTCTCGAACTTTCCTGACTTGATCTATTCCTTGTGGATAGCTTGCCTTGAATGTCTCGGGGTTTGGGTACCCACTACGGTCATAATCTTGGACCTTAACTAAGGAACCCTCTTTAAAAGCTAAAAGTCGTTGGATAGTAAACCTCGCACGTTTACCAGTGGTTTTCATCTTTAAAAGAGTTATCTCTCCTAATGGAAAGGAGATGATAGACCCACGGGCTTCTTAAAAGCATCGGCCTCCTCTTGGGCATTATTCAAGGACCCTACGGCTTCTTAGAAGTATTCACAGCCTCCTCTTAGGCTTCGTATAATGATCTCTTCCTTCGGGAATGATAGCCTCCTCTTGGGCTTCGTACAAGGACCCGTCGGCTTCTTAAAAGTTCCCAGCCTCCTTTTGGGCTTCGTACAAATTGTCCCGACGACCTCCTAGAGGTATAGGAACAGAACCTAGTCATCCTCATAGAACAGTCCTTTCATAGAGTCTACTACTATTTCTCAAAGCATAGTACAAAAGATAAAACTCTAGACACGGACAGTCTAACTTCCTTGAGTCTCAAAGACATTCTCAAGCACCATTCGTTAAATAGGAAGGAAACCCGCAGACTCAGATAGTCTCGATACCCTTTGGATTTCCCGTTTCCTCAAAGAGAAGGAAATATCCCTGATCCTCAAATCAAATCCCTGAGTACAGTGTTGCTCATATAAGAACTGATTTTCTCTTTTAAATCAGTATATTGGATCTGTCACTCAACTGAAACAATTACAATAGCCTCCATCTCGGGCTTCGTACGAGATACCAAAATTCTCCCCAGTGGAGTCAAAAACAACCTTTTCGCCTCTCTCTCGGGCTTTGTACGAGATACAAAAACACTCTCTTACTAAGTATAAAAGATTCTCCAACTGAGTCAACTCTTTGCTAGCCTCCTCTTAGGCTTTGTATAACGATATGCCCCACTGGGTCAAAAACTTTTAGCCTCTCTCTCGGGCTTTGTACGAGACACAAAATAGCCTCCTCTTAGGCTTTGTATAATGATTTTCCTAGCGGAAATTAGCCTCCTCTTAGGCTTTGTATAAGAAAACCACTGGTTGATCCAATCAACCTTTTAGCATCAAAACTGTGCCTCGTTCACAGTACACAAACATCAACAACTCTTTTCCCTTCATCTAATCGCTGTAAGCGGCAAGCCTCTGGATCATCTATATCCATGCCAATGTCCCTCTTTTAGCATGAGAAATTCCTAAGGAAAGATGGCATTGCTCTACACTGAGTTAAAGTCTTCTCCTTCAGGTTAAAACCCTTTCTTCGGAAATTATGGCATTGCTCGGATCCGCGTATCCCAGTTAAAGTAATTCTCCTTCTCCCCTCTTTAGAGATGACAAATTCTCTCTAAAGTCGAGGTCTTTCAGCTTCACGTCTTGGGCTTTGAACAAGACACAAATAGACCTTTCAGCTTCACGTCTTGGGCTTTGAACAAGACACAAATAGACCTTTCAGCTTCACATCTTGGGCTTTGAACAAGATACAAACCACCTTTCGCTTCACGTCTTGGGCTTTGAACAAGACACCAAAAACCAATTTCCTCCCATAGAATAGGAGGAACTACGAACACTCTGATTTCCCTGTTTCGGTAAACGGGAATACGTAGGCATAAGATCGAAAGAAAAGATCTTAGCGAACGCAATCAACAAAAAACCCAAATCCCATATCTTCGTCAATCAAAAGCAGTAATTCAAAAGCACCAGTCCTAATATCCTAATCCTTATTCCCCGCCAGAAACCTTCTGCCCAGGTAAAAAGAAAGAGAACAGTATTGGCGAAAATACAAATAACCAGTACAAAGGCCCCCCCACATTGATAGCATCCGTAACCTAACAGACCGCTGTTTAAACTCAATATGCAAGCAGGGTTAATTGGAGACATCTATTTCCCTTCCTTATTCAGCTCACAATAGGATAAAAAATGAATCGACCTGTAGTCAAAGCTCAAACCGCAGAGAGCGACCAGCGCTTAAGAACCGCGTCCAAAATCGCTCGCTACAGCAAGGTCTTAAGTTCGAATCTCACTTTCCTTACTTTTTGAGTTTTCTCTCTCTTTTTATGTTTTTTACCCTCATTTACAATATTTTATAATTTAAAATACACTTTTATTATTTTTTATTTATTATTTTTCGTATTTTTCATTAATTTATTTTTAATCATTATTATAATTTATAGTCTAAAAATTAAGGAGAATCAATATCAAATAAAAAATCATAGTCTTTTTACTATTACCTTTATTACATTTATTTTTCGTTATTTACATTATTGTTATTCATCAAATTATTAAAATAAATTGTTATTTAATTATTGTTACATTTCACAAAGTCATGAATCCATCCAGATTCATTGGCTTGGCCGTGAATAAATAGATGAAATTTAATCACCTGAATACTTTCCAAACATAGATGAATCTCATTCAATTCTAAGCCCTAATATTCATCTATAAATAACACAAGTTCTTACACTTTTGATCATCTAGAATTTACAAAAAACACATATTCTAAAGTTGTTGCTCTTCACATCGAATAACAACAACACTAAAACCCTAATCTAAGCCCCATACCTCATTGCAATCGAGTTTTCATTAGAAAATCCCTGCAACCAAAGAAAATGAAAGAGGAGTTAGAAGAAATTTGAGGCAAAAAGAGAAATAAAGAGAAATAAAGAGGAACTGCATCTTTGCTCAAAACCAGGGAAATCCTCCTCCCTGTAGGTTGGTCCTACATTCATGTTTAACTCTTCGCAATAAAATTTGGTTGTTGTTGTACTTTGTGTCTTAGTCTAATTTTATGATGGTTGTGTGCTTTTGGATGTACGTTTTTTTTTTGTAAGCAAGTTATATATTCAACGCGAGTACTAAGGGTACTCAAACCTGGATACAAAGAGATTACCAACCAATTGAAACTAAGACAAGTAAAACAAATGGTCTTTGTCAAACTCTAACAAATTACAATTGGAATGGGTAATATCTCCTATAAAAGACCACCGCCAAACCATATACTTAATCGCCCAAACAGTATCTAAGACATTCCAATCGAGATTCCTGAAAATGATACCGTTTCTGAGTAACCACAGGTTCCATCAAACAGCTAACCAAATACAACACACATAAAACAAAGTCAAACCTTCATTTTCAAAACACATAATCATGTTCCAAACAAAGTCAAACTAAAATCTTGTATCAACCTTCTTTTATGAAGCAATTTGTAAAAATCAATTCTATTTTTCCTTTCAAAAATTTTAACAACTTTTAATGTCATAAAATAAAGCGTACAAAATCAATTTTTCTTTTAAATCATTTTTTTAACAAAACCTTTTTTTTTAACTAATATCAAGAAACAAATATCACAATTTGTTTTAAGTCTAATATCGTAAATAACTTTTTTTAACAAACATCACAAACCTTTTTTAAAACTTATATCATCAATAACATTTTTTTTAACAAACATCATAAACCTTTTTTTTGAACTATTATTATAAATCGTTTTAACACTAATGCCATAAACTCCTTTTTACAGTGATATCGTCCAACATAACCTTTTTTAAATAAAAAAGGAAACATAACTAAGATTTGTTTTAAATTAATCCATAACTAAAAAAGCTATTTCAAATTAAATAACCCTAACATGTTTTGAATAAAAAAGGAATTAGGTTTCATTAGATTTAATTGGTTAATTAATTTAGATTGTTGAGTTTTATTTAGCGTAAGTTTTTTAATTTAGCCATTAGGATTTTCTTCCCCTTTTTGGTTAATTAATTTTAAATATAAATTAAAAATACTAAAAATATGTCCTTAAGTTATAAAAGTATAAAAATACAAAAGATACATTTAATTTATTAGTAAGAATTCAAAAATACAAAAAATATCAATTGTAATTAGATTAATATTAACTTAGATTTATTCATCATTAAAAATACAAATTGCAAATAAAAACATAAAAAATAATCAAGTATTTCAAAAAATGATAAAAATAATAATTACCTATGTATATATGAATTTATTTTCTAAATCAAATTAAAACTATATTTTGCAAATTAAATTGATTGGCTGGTGTCACGCCTTATTAATCAATGATCAACTTAAAACCTAAAATCAATTCAAACACACCAAAACACTATTTTCTTTGCCTTGTGCATTGAGACTTTTTCAAAACAAACTTTCTCCGCCCTTGTTACGTTGAGATCTTTTCAAAATTAAAATCAACAAACAAATTAACATTTTCTAGACAAACTCCGGTACTCTAATCCTTCATATTGTTTGAGGGTACGCACACATGGAGTTGTAACACTCTAGGGAGTACAATGACAAAAACCCATTTTCTAAGTCCTCCTTTCTTAATTTAACATTTTTTTCTCTTAACAACAAAATAATTCTTTTTAAATAAGTAGATTAAGTAAGAATAGATAACATAAGCAAACATCCATAGTAACATATCAACCCTAGAATTAGAGAAGGTTCCTGTTGAGTGCAACAGAGGTGAATGATGCCTAACACCTTCCTCTCACTTAACTGACTCCCGAATCTTAGTGTCTCATGTAACACCCTTTTCTACCCCACGAATAAACATGGCAAAATACACAAAATATCAGAGTAAAAATCACCTCAAAGGGTGCACATTTCTCATTAAATTCAAAATAACACCATTGCCCTATAAACCAAGGGTCTTCCTCAAAATTAAATTAAAAACCTTCACATGGCAGCGGAACTCAAAGCTTTCAATTAAAAAGGTTTTCAGCAAAAACATCATAATGATCAAATAACACCATATCGTCAAATAACAACAAAATAAGGAAACCAACATGGTTCGACTCAAAGGACCCCAACCCGATGTTACACTATCAGAGCAAGACCCTCTAAATCGACCAAAAGCAAATAACTTCAAGTCCTTGAAAGCATCCAAAGCTAATCCTGATCACCTGCACGTTACCCACGTGGAGGAAACATTCAAACAGGCAGGGTGAGTAATCACAATTCAATATAAATCATATAAAGAAAAGACATCAACAGGCAACAGTTGTTTGCATCAATTACTACAGCTTCTCACCCTATCCATCATATAAAACATCCCCTAAAACATCACATAAGACATCACATAAAACATCACATAAAACATCACATCACCAATATCACTCATATGCAATCATGCAATGCCACCAAGAATGAAATGCAACGTCATAGAAATGCATGTGGTACCAAATCATCATAATAATGGACACTAGGCCATCAACCCTCCACAAGGGAGCACGTCACAAAATACTCCAATCCGCACAATAGGATTGAAGCTACCACTGAACCGAAGTCCTAACATCGTCACTGGACCGAAGTACTAACATCATCAATAGACCGAAGTCTAAATGCTATGAATGCATGATGCACAACGTCATAAACATCATCGTCAACAAAAGTCATTACGTGCATCATCATTCATCCACAAAAGTCATCACTTATATCATCATTCATCAAAACCTCATGTTAATCATATCATCATGTACATCGTCAAAACATCATGACTCATCATCGTCAAATCATCAATATACGCATCAAGATAGTCATGTAAAATCATCAATATACTCATGGTACTTCACATAGTCATTTTTATCATCAACCATCACACATAAACATCTAATAATCATCAATAACATCATGTCATCACCTAATCATCAAAACGTCATTTTCATCACTAATTAATTCATCATATAACACGTCAACACATAGCAGAAATTCACGGCAAAATCACAACATCAGTATAACATAAGACAGATATTTTTCATGAATTTTAAATTAATAAAATAATGTTTTTCAGTTCCAGGTCACGCTAAGCGCGCCCCACCCGCGCTAAGCACGCTACTCACTGCCTCGAAGAGGCAAAATTTCTTCAGACCGCGCTAAGCGCACTAGACCGCGCTAAGCGAGCTCTGCGATTTCTGCAGAAAAACCTTGCGATAACAGCACTTCCCCATCTGCGATTCCACACTCCAAAACCCAGATTTTTCCTCAAATCATCACAGATTATGTTATTATAACCTATAACTATCATATATACATCAATAACAACAATCATCGCATAGTAAATCATCACAATTCATCATCCCTAACCTCAATTCCTAGGTTTTCCCACAAAACCCCAATTACCCACAACACCTAATCTTTATATCACAAATATTGTAATGCGATACTCCCCATACCTTAGAGTTTTGCTTCTTTCGATCTTCTCTCGAAGTTTCGCCGAAAATCTTCTATGCCCTAGTCTCCCTCTCACTTGTTCTTCAGAGTACCTTTTCCTCTTCCTCTTGAAAAATACGAATAATGAGTTCCTTTCACTATTCTCTCTTAAAATATCCCTAAATGTGCTCTTCCCATCTTACCCCCATTAATTCTCCTCAAATGTCCACTTCGCCCTTAATTCCTCTAATATTATTTAATTTAAATAATAATACATCATATTCCATAACATATGCTATTATTTAATTAAATAACCCAAAACTTCATAAAATCACCGACGTTCACACAAATCACCGAAATTCACGAATATAGTATTTAAATAAATTAATTAAATATTCTACAAAATTTGGGGCGTTACAACTCTCCCCCACTTAAAGAATTTTTGCCCTCGAAAATTACCTCAAGGGAATAGAGTCGGATACGACTCCCTCATATGATCTTCACGTTCCCAAGTCCAAATTTCACCAGCTGGTCCACCCCACAACACTTTCACCAAAGTTATGTCTTTACCCCGCAGTTGCTTTGTCTCTCGACCATCAACACGCACCGGCAATGCTTCCACAATCAGATTATCCTTCACTTGTACATCATCCATCTGAATCGCATGCGACGGATCCAGAATGTACTTCCTCAATTGAGATACATGGAACACGTCATGCAAATTTGAAAGTGATGGTGGTAAAGCAATTCGATAGGCTACCTCTCATATCCTCTGCGATATCTGATACGGACCAACAAAACGTGGAGTGAGCTTCCTAGACTTCAAAGCTCGACCCACACCAGTCACTGGCGTCACTCCCAGAAACACGTGATCTCCCTCTTAGAATTCAAGTGCTTTTATCCTCTTATCATGGTAACTCTTCTGACGACTCTGTGGAGCTTTCATTCTTTCTTGGATCTTCTTAATCTTCTCGGTCGTCTCTTGCACAATTTTAGGTCCGAGTACAACACTCTCGCCCGACTCATACCAACACAACGGAGTCCTACACCTTCTCCCATACAAAGCTTCATAAGGCGCCATTCCAATACTAGTATGAAAACTATTACTGTACGTGAACTCAATCAATGGCAAATGGCTATCCCATGACCCTCCATGATCCAACACACAAGCCCTCAGCAAATCTTCTAAAGATTAGATAGTCTTTTCTGTCTGACCGTCCGTCTGCGGATGGTAGGCAGAACTCATCCTCAACTTAGTACCCAAGCATCTTGCAAACTCTTCCAAAATCTCGATGTAAACCTCGGATCTCTATCCGACACAATACTCGAAGGTACCCCATGTAACTTTAGAATCTCTTCGATATACATCTCGGCTAGCTTCTGCATAGAATGATTAATCTTCATCGGTAAGAAATGTGCCGACTTAGTCAATTTATCCACGATCACCCAAATTGAATCATTTCCCTTAGCAGTCTTCAGCAATCCTACCACAAAATCCATGGAAATACTATCCCATTTCCATTCTGGAATCCTCAACGGCTGCATCATACCTAAAGGCTTCTGATGCTCAACTTTTGACTTCTGGCAAGTCAAACACGCATAAACAAACTCTGCAACATCCTTCTTCATACTTGGCCACCAAAATAACTTCTTCAGATCCTGGTACATCTTCGTAGCACCGGGATGAATGCTCAACCCACTTCGATGTCCTTCTTCAAGAATGCTCTTCTTAATATCTGGGACATCTGGGACACACACCCTGTCTCTAAACATCATTACACCATTCTCGTCAATTCGGAAATCTCCTTCGTTACCTTGGTTGATTAAAGTCAATTGGTCAACCAACTTTAAATCAAATTGTAGTTCCACTATGATTTGTTCCAGAATACTACTAGTCAACTTCAACATTCCCAACTTCACACTGTCAGGAGTCGCTTCACACACTAGACTCAAATCTCTGAATTGCTCAATTAATTCCAACTCTTTCACCATAAGCATCGACATATGCAATGACTTTCTGCTCAATGCATCAACCACTACATTTGCTTTGCCCGGGTGATAACTCAAATAAAAATCGAAATCCTTCAACAGCTCTAACCACCTTCTCTGCCTCATATTCAATTCTTTCTGATCAAATAAGTACTTTATACTTTTATGATCACTGAACACTTTAAATTTAGGGCCAAACAGATAATGTCTCCAAATCTTCAACACAAACACCACAGCGGCCAATTCCAAGTCATGTGTAAGATAATTCCTCTCATGAACTCGCAATTGTCTCGAAGCATAGGCAACAACTTGTCCATTCTGCATCAACACTCCACCAAGACCCATCTTCGACGCATCACAATATACCACAAAATATTCGCTCGAATTAGGCAAAATCAACACTGGAGCAGTCGTCAATCTCTTCTTCAATTCCACGAAACTCTCTTCACAAGCTACATCCCACACAAAAGCTTGACCTTTTCGAGTCTATTGAGTCAAAGGTAATGTCAACTTAGAAAAGCCTTCAATAAACTTATGGTAATAACCCGCTAATCCCAGAAAACTTCGTATCTCAGTAGCAGACTTCGGAGTCTCCCACTATAACACGGCATCAATCTTAGAAGGATCAACAGCAACACCACCACTTGAAATCACATGGCCAAGGAAACTCACTTCCTTCAACCAGAATTCACACTTCGACAACTTTGCATACAACTTCTTCTCTTTCAACACTTGCAACACAGTCCTCAAATGCTCAGCATGCTCTTCTTCGGATCTAGAATATATCAAGATATCATCGATAAACACCACTACAAACTTATCCAAATACCCATGGAAAATCCGATTCATGTACTCCATGAACACACCATGTGCATTAGATACACCAAACGGCATCACAGTGTATTCATAGTGTCCATATCTCGTTCTGAAAGCCGTCTTCGGAATATCATCAGGCTTAACTCGTATCTGATGATAACCCGACCTCAAATCAATCTTGCTAAACACACAGGCACCAACTAACTGATCCATCAAATCGTCGATTCTCGGTAGCGGATACTTATTCTTGATAGTCACTTTGTTCAGTTGCCGATAATTAACACACAACCTCATACTTCCATCTTTCTTCTTCACTAACAACACAGGAGCACCCCACAGAGAAACACTTGGTCGAACAAACCTCTTCTCAAGCAACTATTCTAACTGTTTCTTCAATTCACTTAGCTCAGAGGCTGACATCCGATAAGGAGCCATCGACACTGGACTCGTACCTGGCATTAAGTCCACTGCAAACTCTACCTCACGCTCTAGAGGCAAATCATTGATATATCATGGGAACACCTCCAAATAATCACACATTATATATAGATCACACACCACTGCATCCCTTATGCCTTCCAATAATCCAACATCATAACATCTTTGCACCATCTTTCATAGACTTACCCACTTACTTCACAGAACCAACAACTCTTCACCTTCGTCAAGATTAGATTCAGGTGATCGTCAGGAATTACACACCATCGGCATATCACTAGCCACCACCCTGTTCTCTATCCCTCAAAAGCATACATCAATAATACCTAATTGTTCTCCTCAAGATATATCCAACTTGACTGATAGGCAAGGAACTCTAATTCGCCTCATCTTCAAATCTAATAGTCTGCATTGACTCATCAAAACCATTTATAAACTCCAAACAATTCACCACGCACACCACTTAAGTTCGCAAGACATGTCTATCCCATCCAACATGATCCCGTCCATTATCAACAAGAGATTAAGGGTGATCAGTTCCTCAATTTGTCAATAACAGCCGACTATCATGAGGCGCTACAAACTATCTCACCAACTATTGTAGCGTCCAACACCACACTTAGGCATCGCTCCACACTTGAAGCACCTTGGAGAAGCACCGTCTTCTCCCCCACTTGTTTCATTCCCAACCTGCAAATGGAAAACAAAACAAGCATCGACAGTGTTTTTACGCACATGTCGCACACTAGGGAACAAACAACATTAGACAACCTGGCCGGATGGACGGACCTGCTCTGACACCACTAATGTAACACCCTTTTCTACCCCACGAATAAACACGGCAAAAAACACAAAATATCAGAGTAAAAATCACCTCAAAGGGTGCACATTTCTCATTAAATTCAAAATAACACCATTGCCCTATAAACCAAGGGTCTTCCTCAAAATTAAATTAAAAGCCTTCACATGGCAGCAGAACTCAAAGCTTTCAATTAAAAAGGTTTTCAGCAAAAACATCATAATGATCAAATAACACCATATCGTCAAATAACAACAAAATAAGGAAACCAGCATGGTTCAACTCAAAGGACCCCAACCCGATGTTACACTATCAGAGCAAGACCCTCTAAATCGACCAAAAGAAAATAACTTCAAGTCCTTGAAAGCATCCAAAGCTAATCCTGATCACCTGCACGTTACCCACGTGGAGGCAACATTCAAACAGGCAGGGTGAGTAATCACAATTCAATATAAATCATATAAAGAAAAGACAACAACAGGAAACAGTTGTTTGCATCAATTACTACAGCTTCTCACCTTATCCATCATATAAAACATCCCCTAAAACATCACATAAGACATCACATAAAACATCACATCACCAATATTACTCATATGCAATCATGCAATGCCACCAAGAATGAAATGCAACGTCATAGAAATGCATGTGGTACCAAATCGTCATAATAATGGACACTAGGCCATCACTGGACCGGAGTCCTAACATCGTCACTGGACCGAAGTCCTAACATCATCAATAGACCGAAGTCTAAATGCTATGAATGCATGATACACAAAGGCATAATCATCATCGTCAACAAAAGTCATTACGTGCATCATCATTCATCCACAAAAGTCATCACTTATATCATCATTCATTAAAACCTCATGTTAATCATATCATCATGTACATCGTCAAAACATCATGACTCATCGTCAAATCATCAATATACGCATCAAGATAGTCATCTAAAATCATCAATATAATATACTCATGGTACTTCACATCATCATTTTTATCATCAACCATCACACATAAACATCTAATAATCAGCAATAACATCATGTCATCACCTAATCATCAAAACGTCATTTTCATCACTAATTAATTCATCATATAAATCGTCAACACATAGCAGCAATTCACGGCAACATCACAACATCAATATAACATAAAACAGATATTTTTCATGAATTTTAAATCAATAAAATAATATTTTTCAGTTCCAGGTCGCGCTAAGCGCGCTACTCACTGCCTCGAAGAGGCAAATTTCTTCAGACCGCGCAAAGCGCGCTTGACCGCGCTAAGCGGGCTCTGCGATTTCTGCAGAAAACCCTGCGATAACAGCACTTCCCCATCTGCGATTCCACACTCCAAAACCCAGATTTTTCCTCAAATCATCACAGATTATGTTATTATAACCTATAACTATCATATATACATCAATAACAACAATCATCGCATAGTAAATCATCACAATTCATCATCCCTAACCTCAATTCCTAGGTTTTCCCACAAAACCCCAATTACCCACAACACCTAATCTTTATATCACAAATATTGTAAAGTGATACTCCCCACACCTTAGAGTTTTGCTTCTTTCAATCTTCTCTCGAAGTTTCGCCGGAAAACTTCTATGCCCTAGTCTCCCTCTCACTTGTTCTTCATAGCACCTTTTCATCTTCCTCAAGAAAAATACGAATAATGAGTTCCTTTCACTATTCTCTCTTAAAATACCCCTAAATATGCTCTTTCCATCTTACCCCCACTAATTCTCCTCAAATGTTCACTTCGCCCTTAATTCCTCTAATATTATTTAATTTAAATAATAATACATCATATTCCATAACATATGCTATTATTTAATTAAATAACCCAAAACTTCATAAAATCACCGACGTTCACACAAATCACCGAAATTCACGAATATAATATTTAAATAAACTAATTAAATATTCTACGAAATTTGGGGCGTTACATCTCACCCATAACTTTAGGTTTTATAATTATTTCCCTGTTCCTTAGGAAAGAATAAAGGATAATGGTGACTCTGTAATTTTCCAGTCGCGATAGTTGGCGACTCTACTGGGGAAATATCCCTAAAGAGAGTCTAGCTTACCCTTTCATTCTAGGGTTGTTTGTTTATCTGTTTTATTCTTATTTTTATTCTTTGAATTATTGTTATTTATTCATTCTTTCTTGCATTATTTTATTTCTTTATTTCAATTTTCTTTATTATATTTATATTTTGTCATTAACATGCAAGGTTTTCATTTCTGTTTGAGAACAAGCTCTACACTCGAGCTCGAGGAAAAAACATAAGTTAAGTAAGGGGTCGTCATGTTTTGGCTGTTGGGGATTATTATCCCATGAGGTTCTTTAACAATGACTCCGCCTAGAGTAGATCAGTTCAAAGAGTATATTATGAGTTGGTTAACACTTCTTTATGATGAAACATTGAGCTTGATCCATGACTCTAGGGACCTCTTCTAGAACAGGAATGCAAGACTTTGTTTATGCGAAGACTCCATAAGGGAGACTCTATTGAAATCTTATCATTGGAGGGTTATGCCCTATCATGATGAAGTTTCACCTAGGATCCATGACCTTGGGTTTGTTTTACAAACAACCAAATAAAATCCTAGAGCCTACACTTGAGGGGATTGGGTACTCTAAGAAGAATACCTTAGCTAGGCCAATGCTTGCATATTACCTTACCAATCCTTAAATTAGTTTGGGTTTTCCATGCCGATCAATATTCCTATCTATAAGGAACCTTCTTAAACAAGGTGTCCTTATATTCAGTGTCGTACCCCAAATTTTACTCATTTTTCTTTTCTTTTTATTTCACCTTTTAATTACTTATATAAATAAAAAATAATGATAACAAGTAGTTTGTATTTCTAATTTTTCTTTTTAAGAAATGTTAATATTATTTCTATGTATTAAAAAAAAGAGAAATAAAAAATATAGTAAAGGAGTGCAAATTAGAAATTAGATTTTTATTAGTATGTTACTCTTTGGATGTAATTTCATTTTGAATAAACATTGTAGTCCATTTGGTAGAGGGGTAGGTCTAAGGTTTGTAAGGGAGAGTGTGTGAGTTCAAATCCTACCTCCTTCACTTTTAGTTATTTTTTTCTTTTATTCCTTTACTACTAATTTTCTTTATTTTACCTTTAAATCATAAAAAATTACAACAAATAGTTTTTTTAATTATTTAAATATTAATTTACAAATTTTATTTAAGGGATATTTTAGAAAATTGATTTTTCATTAAAATCATGTTTTTATGGAAAAATCTAAAAAAAAAAACCATATAAATTAAAGTAAATCAAAAACTTTTTCATTATCATTATGTGACTATTATAATTATTTAAATTAATTTTTATTTTATTTTATTTTTGTTTTATTATTTATTCCAATTCACCAAGCCATGAATCCAGCCAGGTTCATTTGCTTGGGCTTTAAGAAATAAAATAAATCCGTCAGATAAATATTTCCTATTTGATTCAATCACATTTAATTTTTTGACCTGATTTCACCCTATTAATAGAGTCCTTATCTCTCCTATTTTCGGGGACCCGCAATTTACAAACCTATTATCCCTAAAGTTGTTGGTCTTCACACATGGAAGAACAACAACACTAAAACCCTAAACCTTCAACATCCCTCAAAGGCAAAAAAGGAAAATCCTAAAAAAAAGCACAAAGAGGAAAGGGAAAATAGCATAAAGGGAAGGAAAATACGAGAAAAAGCACATAGGAAAGAGAAAGGAAGAGAGTGAGAAACAGCTTAAATGGGTCATGACATTTCAAGTTGGTATATGCAAACCGTTGATTATCTATGGTATATAATTACTCTTGAATTCTTATTTGGATTGCGATTTGAGGTCTGATTTAATTATTGTGGGTTTTATTCTTAAACAATCATGTGTTTGAGTATATGATTAATCTAACTTGTATATTATTTAATTTTGCTTTTGTATACGATTAACATTTAGTTAAGTTTCATATAATTTTGGGTTTATAACAAGTTAGTTATTTTAAGTGTGGGTTTAACGTATAATTTTGGGGTTTATAATAATAACTTATTTTTTAAATGTGGGTTTAATTTAAATTTGGGTTTATAAAAAATTAGTTATATTTTATAACTAATAAATGTGGGTTTTAACGTATAATTTTAGGTTTATAATAATTAGTTATTTTTTTAAAATGTGGGTTTAATTTAAATTTATGTTTATAATATTTAGTTATATTTTATAACTAATGAATATGTGTCTTAACTTATAATTTTGGGTTTATAATAATTAGTTATTTTAAATGTGAGTTTAATTTATAATTTGGGTTTATAATAGTTAGTTATACTTTATATTAAATATGGGTTTAATTTATAATTTGGGCTTATAATAATTAGTTATATTTTATATTAAATTTAAGTTTAATTTATAATTTGAATTTATTTATTTTTATAATTAATAAATTTGGGTTTATTTATAATTTTGGGGTTTATTATAAATAAATAATGTGGGTTTATAATTTTGGATTCATTGTGATAAATATGAGTTTATTTTATAAATTATAATTTATAAGTAATAAATTTAGGGTTTTATTTAATTTATGATTAAATATTTGGGGGTTTGTTTTCCTAATTTATTTACTATGATAATTAAATAATTGGGGAGGACATATGATATTTTGCTAAGGTTGTAGGGATTAATTTACTATACTAACTAATTTGTTAATTAAATTAATAATATGTGTTGTTTACGAATATTAGGGATAAGAGATAATAAATTTGATAAATAAAAATTATAGTAAACATGGGATAAAAAATACAATTAAGGATTTAAATTGGGATTAAGATCAAGCCTAATTAAATTATTAATTAGTTTTAATAATATAAATAATAAAAGGATTAATATGAAAAATAATTAAATAATTATTTAAATATTAACATGGCATTAAAATATAAATATAACTAGTCTTAGATCTAATTCTAAGAATACGTAGGGGTAGTTAATATTTTTATCATAAATCAGGGTATAATTTAAAGTTAATCAAATTGATATTAGACTTAATATAAAGTTAATCAAATTGATATTAGACTTAATATAATTAAAAATAATAATTAGATAATTATTTAAAAAATTTAAATAAACAGGGAATTAAAAGTAGGGATTTAAATTAATTTTAAGGTTCAATTTTGGAAACAATTAGGAATATTAGAAGTAGGTATTAACTCTCAAAAATGGATTAATATGAGTAAAAATAGATAGGGATGATCATGGGATATTAATTTGGATTAATTCATGGGATAATTTTTTTGGGATAATTAAGAGATATAATTGGGAACAAATAAGTAAATGATAAGGGGTCAAATATAAAGATATTAGAGATAATCATGAGATAAATTTTGGAATAAAAAAGGGATAATTATGAGAGCATCTTATGGGGTAATCTAATGATCTAAGAGTTAACTAGGGATAATTGGGGATAACTAAATAAGGGATATGAAATAATTTATTACGAATAAAAGGGGTTAATTGAAATCTAAATTAAGTTTCTCTTTTATTAACTATTCGATAATATGAATTTTATTTAATAATTAGGATTTATTTAATTATTATAATTAATGAAAAGGGTTCTACTTAAATCAATTTTTATAATTAATAAAAATGTCAATATTATCATTTAAATAAGTTTATAAATTGGAACTATAGTTTTAATTGGAATTAATTTACATTTTTGGGATATTATAGGGTATTTACTTTTATGATTAAACAGGGGATCATTTAAATCTTTGGGATATTTTGAATAATTTTTAATTAATAAAATATGGGCTTAATTCATATTATTTAGGGATATTATAAATTAATTTTTCTATACAATTTATAAATGTGGGATTAGTTTATATTTTTTAGGATATTTTAAGTTATTTATTTTTATAATTAATCAAATGTGGGATTGACTTATTTTTGGATTATTAAATTTGAGATAATTGAAATTAATTCATATTTTGGGATCTTATGAGATTTATCTTATATTTTTGGGATATTATTGATTTCATAATTAAATCAGGGGAATATTTTTGGGATATTATAATTTTTTAATTAAGTAATTGAGATATCATATGAGATTAATCAATTAATTTTATGATTAATAAATGGGTTTAATTTACCTTTTTGGAATATTATAAACTAGTTATTCTTCTAATTTATTAAATATGGGATAAGCTTATATTTTTGGGGTTATTATATTTGGGATAAGGGATAAAACGAGTTTTTTTTATAAATTATTATAATTAAAGGGATATTTATTTTAAAATAAAATTAAGGAATATTTAAAGGGATAAAGTTTTGGGATAAAACTCTTAAGATCCAAGAGTATAAATATAAGACTAGGGATAAAGTTTTGAGATAAAACTCTTAAGATCCGAGAGTATAAATATAGGATTAAGGATATGTGATAAAACTCTTAAAATCCAAGAGTATAAATATAGGACTAGGGATAGGGGATAAAATTCTTAAGATCCGAGAGTATAAATATAGGACTAGGGATATGGGATAAGGGTTTTATAATAAATGTTATATCATTTTTTTATAATCAAACCTAAAGGGATATTTTTCAAAATTCAAAGGGATAAAGGGATAAAAAAATATCTAACTCACTTCTTTTCAAGGGATAGAATTGGGATAGAAACTTTGGGATAAAACTCTAAAAATCTGAGAGTATAAATAAAGGATTAGGGATAAGGGATAAGGGATAATTACAACTTAAACATAAAGGGGTAAGGGATAAAAAACACCACCCAAATAGGGGATAAGGGAGGTGAACTACAAAATCTCTAATCCTTCAAATTTGAGGGTACATAGGCATATGGTTGTAAACTCTAGCGAGTACAGTAATAATAATAAAATTTAGGGTCCCCTCTTACATCCAAGTCTTCTCTGTATAATAATAGGAATTTTGTAAATAAAAATAAAAAGTCAAACATTCACGTAGTAAGCAAACATACCCTAAAACTTAAGGAGAATCCCATTGAGTACAATGGAGGTGAGGGGTGCCTAACACCTTCCTCTCACTTAACCGACTCCCGAACTTAGCTTCTTTCCCTTAGGATTTAAGTTTTATCATTATTTTCCTGTCCCTTAGGATGAATAAAGTATGATGACGACTCGATATTTTTGTCGGCCGCGATATTCAGCATTATCCTTAAACCCATATGTGGATTCTATATCCATCATTATCCTAAACCCATAGGGGTTTCCTTGTGTCTGTCATAATTCCTAAACTCGTAAGGATTTCCTTTTGTTTATCACAATCCCTAAACCTGTTTGGGTTTCCTTGGGTTTATCTTTATCCTAACACCGAATAGCATTGTATCTCCATGAAAAAACTTTTAGCCTACCTAAAAACGAAGGACACAATTTTTTGAATACCCATGCATTTTCATGCATTTACATACATACATGTACATTTGCATATCCTTTCCATTTTTGCCCTTATCCAACTGTCATCCAGTTTCTGAATACTCACAAATGAACTTAAAGAAAGCATCAAGAAGCTAAGGAACTTAAGAAACACAAGTCCTATTAAGGAGAGAAGTCACCCCTTCACCATGCCAACCACAGGCTTACACGGGGCCTCGGATGCCATTACCATGGTGATTCCCCCACATCAAGGACAACAGTGTCAGCAGCAGCAACTGCCTTGTTAGCAAAATAGGTATGCCTGGTAGAAGAAAAGACAAAGGTCATCCATTTATTAGACAAGTGCAAGAACACCAAAAAGTATTTCTCAAGACGGGTGGATCAACAAGGAAGTTCTCCCTTTGAATCATTAAGCTCTTGATTTCCATTTGTAAATTCTCTGTTGCTAAGTTTCATCTGTTATAAATTTGTACTTTTTGATTATTAATTCAAATAAAATGAGCATTCATGTTTTTGAGGTCAATCTGTTTGTATTCACTATTTTCTATGCCATCATTTTCCATACAAATAAATCAACGTTTTTCCATTTCACTTTTCAACCATTAACAAACTTGAGGGAGAATGATGTAAATAAAAATAACCAAATTTGCTGACATATGATTTTTAATAGTAAGACCTGGCTGACGATGTAAGGCATTGTTTCATTTTCCAAACACTGGAGGAATAATGAGTTAATCCATAGTTAACCCCCTTGAGCCATAAGTCGGTGTTCTTTCTATTTAAAAAAACCTTAATCTTCACCAGGGGAATGGTAGATTTCAATTAATTCAATGATGCATTCTAATCTCAAGAAAATAAGTCTATCTAAGCAAGAGGCTTAAGCACATCCTCTTCCTCACATTGAGGAAGCAATAAAGATAAAACTCACCACATCTTCTTCCTCACACCATTCAACATCGAGGAAGCAATGAAGATAAAGTTCAGAAAAGTTTACACGTCAGTCACAAGCGTTCTAAACCAAAAGAAAAATCTCAAAAATAGTTTAAAAAAAAAGATCCCGCTAAGTTAAAAACTAAAAAGGAGTCGACTTAGGCAAAAATTAGGGCATCCCGATGGACCACAAATTCAAAAAATCGGTCCACGCAAAAATAGGGATAAAAAACAAACAAAAAAGAAAAAGAAAGAGGAAAAATGGTAACAAGCTTGTAAACGAAAAATAGGTGACGGCCACCTCAAATATCTCATCAAGTGCTTAAACCATTGTATCTATTTCAACATCATGACTGCCAAAGTTCTCTTGCAGGCTGAACGCATCTGTTGAGTTAATTGGATTTAGGAATAGAGAACATCAAGAAGAATGAGGTGGGTTAAAATCAAAATTTGAGCCTTGTATCCTTTGTTTCCTAAATCTTGAACCAGGCCACGTTACAACCTTCAAAATTCCTAATTGAAGCTAAGTTCACTATGAAAGCATACTCAGCATAATTTGCAATAAATTGACTCTGAATGTTTGTTAAATCATCGCTAACCATGTTGTTTTGTTTCACACCTTCATTCGTGCTAATCTCATAACCAAATATCATCCACCTACATACCATATTTGTTTTCCATAATGATTTTTTTATTTCAAAACTTGCATGAGCATTGAATTAGAATTACTTTTCAAATAAATCAATACTTAGCATCAAGGAAATTTCAGCAATGGTCTGATCAATGGAGAACCATTTCAAAACGCTCCTAACTAGGGGAAAAACACATATGAGGTCCTTCCAATCAGGGGAAAATCCTAATGATCATAGGGGAATATCATCTGAAGATCCAGGGGAAACTCATTCCAAGACTTGGTCAACCTAGGGTCACACCTCCAAGCACCAGTTAATCAGATGCATACCTTGCAAGATTTAGATAATCGGGACAGTCCTTATCAAGGTCATATCACAACACATCAGGATCCAAGTTCCTTCTTAGAAAATTCCTTCAATCCCTAATAATCTGGGTAAAACCAAATGTTGGGGCAGCCCATATCAAGTTTATATCACAGCATGGCAAGATCCAGGTTCCTTTTCAGGCAACACCTCTAGATCCTAATTATTAGGGCAGTCCTTTCAAGGTTCAAATGTTGAGGCAGACCGCTGCGAGACTCAATAAAAAACAGATTCAAAAATGGTTCAGCGGGGGAAAATAATTCCAAGAGCTGACTAATCAAGGAAAAATCTCTACGAGTCTCATCCCAGGGCATGACGCCTCAAGAACACAGTGTGCCAATCATTCCAAGATTTAATTAGAGGCATAGTGTTTCAAAGTTCGAAATAGTTGGGCTAACCATCTAAGTGCATAGTATGACCAAACCGCTTCAAAATTTATACTCATGCAACTCCCTTAAAGATCCAACAGACTGGGGGCAAGACAGGCCACAAAGGGGTAAACTCTCTTCATACTTTCACGATCCCCAGTGAAGCTCCCTCCTACATCGGCAATCTTCGAGTTCGAAACAAGTATCAGGAAGTCATGTTGGAATAACACCCTACCATCGTATGACAAGAAACCTTGTTACATAAGCAACTTCTCTAAGCCTTATGTGTCCACGAACGACCATGGGGCATCAGTCAAAAGCATTCAAATCATCACATGAATCATCGCATGCATTGGTCCAGTCGCTTCACTATGCATTCATATGGAATAGTCCTTAGTACGAGTCCAAACATCTACAAAAAGCCCAATCTCACTTGGCATTTACCTAAAAAAAACAAACCTTGCACTTGGCACCTAACAACTATAGTCCAAAGCCCAACATTGCTTCAAAAAGGCCAAACTCCAGTGGTTCAACCATGCTTATCCTAAAGATTTAATACTAATTAGCCCACATACATGCATTTAACCTATTTCATTACATTTCATGCATCTTCCAACAGCATTTAATTCATTGGCAACCTTACAAGCATGAGCAGCCTCATGCATTTCCTTCTGCATTTCATTCGTAGGCACCCCTATAAGTATAAGTAGCCTCACACATCCCTAGCAACTTCTTTCCTTTTTACCTTGTTAATCCATTGGTTTAGGTAAACTGTATCTATTCTGCCTTGTTAATCCATTGTTATAGGCAATTATTTCCATGTTGCCTTGTTAATCCCTTGGTATAGGAAACTTTTTTCATATTTACCATGTTAATCCCTTGGTTTAGGTAAACTTTATCCATTATGACTTTTTAATCCCTTGGTATAGGTAATTTATTTCCATATTGCCTTATTTAGGTAAACTTCTATCCCATGTTGCCTTGTTTAGGCAAACTTTTACCTTATGTTTCCTTGTTAATCCCATGATTTAGGCACCTTTTACAATTTTCTGCCCTTGGTTAATACACCACTTTTACAATTTCATTCTCTGGCCCCGTCGATATGTCTTTCATTATCCTTGCCCCGTCCAGATGACTCCACTATCTTGACCCCATACATAAACATTTCAATCACCTCTGGTTCGTCCAGAATCTTTTCCATCATCTTCGGACTCGTCCACAATCATTTCAACCATCTCTAGCCTCATCCAAAAAAATTTATTCTCTTTAGGAAACTTGTCAATTCTGCTCTCTTTGGCATCCTCACTACATCCAAGTAGGGGACCCAATTCATTCCAAGCCATACTCTTTAAAAGAATATATCATCCAGGTGGACTAAGACTCAAAAAAAGAACGATCCAGGTAGGATTTAGGGATATCCAAAAGGTATATGACTGTAGCATTGGAGTTGTGCTACAATAGGGACTCAGACGGAAGCGATCAATCTAATCGTCATCTTAAGAAGCGACGTAGTGTGACCTCGAATACCTAGGGATAGTAGCATGTGTTGGACTCAATAGGAACATGCATAAATCTATTTTTCATTGCCATTTTACATCTTTTAGTTTTTCGGTAATCTCCCCTTACAGGAATTGCTTCTTTATGTACTATCGCCCATTTATGGTGCCACAACCATCAATAAATAATGCTTTTCGAGCCTTATTTTGTTGTTTTCAATTTTTTCACATTGATTACAAATTATCAATTATTTCTGAATAATGCATTGAAACATCGAGCATAATAAAAACTTTTTTGAAAATGTCTTTTACTTCGATTTTGAAACATTAAAGGGATCGCAGTCTCCTAACATTGCATCCCAAGCAAGACACAGGGTCCCTAAATCAACAATCACAATCTAACCAGCGCATAAGTTTCTTCCTTTCAAGAACACACTCCCAACTATCAAGAGCATCATGGCCCATTTCATGGACATATCAAAGTCTCAAAGGTCGGAGAGTCAGAATGATACAAAAGACACCGGTTTCCACACTTGAACATATTTCATTCACATACCATAAATAGGCGTCAGCCCAAATAATTCATCAGGCATAAAGGACATACATCATCTCAAAAGACATACAACGTCTTAAAACATGCATCCATACGAACATGCATGCATAATATAACATATGATTTATGACCGCTCTTAGAAGTCCAATCCACATCTATACGAGTACGGTTCCTCAAGTATGAATGTTTATTGGCCTTCCCATATAAGCAACAGAGCCTTTCAATAAAGGACTTCCCCAATAAGCTCACATACTATGGGTCTTCAAAAGAATCTATCCAGTAGTCGTTTATCCTAAATGATCATTATCAACTAGTGAGTTGGTTTTCACCTCTCACATCCCAGTTTAGCAACCTATCCCTCGTGTAGGATACGTTCCATCAAATACACAGGGTTCCACCAGGGTTTTATCGAAAGAGTTTACACAGGGTTCAACTAGGATTTCATCAAACAACGACCAGAGGATCGTTAGAGTCCTACCTAAATTCCGTAAAATGATCGGATGATCATAGGAATCACAATGACCGGAGGATCGTCAGAGTCCTACCTAAATTGCATAAAATGATCAAATGATCATAGGAATCATAACGACCGAAGGATCGTCAGATTCCTATCTGATTTTTGTAAAATGATCAGATGATTATAGGAATCGTATGCAGGATTCACCCGGAGAGGTTGAAACTAATTAAGAGGGTTCTATCAGGGTTCCATCAGGGTAATAATGTGATATTCACAAGGGTTCTATCAAAGGTTGGTTTGGATACCAACAGAACGTCAAGGGTTGTTCAATCCTTGCTAATTCCCAGAGAATCTACTAACTCCATGGACAAAATTAGGGTCCCTCTCTATATTTAATAATCTCACCCCGAGAGGATGAAGACTCGTTGTCATCATCATCTAAGTTTGAAGCTGATTAAATAGGAGCAGCTGTCGTACCCCAAATTTTTCCCACCCTTCATATGCTTTCTAGTGCCACTTTATTCTGAATAAATGAAATGACACAATTGGTAGGAGAGCATGTATAAGGATTTGCAATGGGGAGGTCTTGAGTTTGAATCCCATTTTCTCCACTTTTAGAGTTTTCTCTCATTTTAATGTTTTTTTTACCCTCATATACATTATTTTATTATTTAAAATTACACCTTTTTATTTTTTTATTTATTATTTTGATATATTATATTAATTTATTTTTAAAAATTATTATAATATTCATTTTTCATGTTATATAGTCTAAAAATCAAGAAGAATCAATATCAAATAAAAAATCACTGTATTTTTATTATTGCCTTTATTACATTTATTTTTTCGTTATTTTCACTATTGTTATTCATCAAATTATTAAAATAAATTTTTATTTAATTATTGTTTCATTAGGTAATTCCTACAACCAAAGAAAAGAAAAGAGGAGTTAGAAGAAATTCGAGGCAAAAGGAGAAAGAAAGAGAAATAAAGAGGAACTACACCTTTGCTCAAAACCAGAAAAATCCTCCTCCCTGTAAATTAATCCTCCATTCATGTTTATATCTATGCAATAAAATTTGGTTGTTGTTGTGCTTTGTTGTCTCATTCTATTTTTATGATGCTTGTGTGCTTTTGGATGTATGTTAGTACTAGATAATAGCCTATTTCAAAACACATAATTATGTTCTAAACAAAATCAAATTAAAATCATATATCGATCATCTTTTAATACCATGAAGCAGTTTGTAAAAATCAATTCTATTTTTCCTTTCAATTTTTTAAACAACTTTTAATGTCATGAAGCAATCCTTAAAAAATCAAATTTTATTTTGGCTAAAATACAGTTTTGGTCCCCCTGTTTTTCAAAATTCACAGTTTTTGTCTCCCTGTTTTTTTTTAACAGTTTTGGTCCCCCGCCCCAATTTTGGCCCAAAAAAAGTGATGAACAGTCATTTGTCCGTACATGTCCGTACATGAACAGTACACGTCCGTACATGAACAGTGAGGGGTGAGGGACCAAAACTGTTAAAAAAAAAACAGGGGGACCAAAACTGTGAATTTTGAAAAACAGGGGGACCAAAACTGTATTTTAGCCTTTTATTTTAAAGCATTTTTTAACAAAACCTTTTTTTTAACCAATATCATGAAACAAATATCAATAATCTTCTTTTAAGACTAATATCATAAATAACTTTTGTTAATAAACATCAAAAACCTTTTCTAAAACTAATATCATAAATAATATTTTTTTAACGAACATCATAAACCTTTTTTACACTAATATTATAAATCTTTTTAACACTAATGCCATAAATAATTTTTTACAATGATATCGTCCATAACTTTTTTTAAATAAAAAAAGAAAACATAACTAAAACTCGTTTTCAATTAATCCATAACTTAAAAAACTATTTCAAATTAAAAACCATAACATGTTTTAAATAAAAAAAGAAATTAGGTTTCATTAGATTTAATTGGTTAACAAATTAAGATTGTCGAGTTTTATTTAACTTAAGTTTTTTAATTTACCTATTAGGATTTTCTTCTCCTTTTTTTTTGTTAATTAATTTTAAGTGTATACCAAAAATACTAAAAATATGTCTTTACGTTATAAAAGTATAATAATAGAAGAGAATTGGATTTTTGTCTTTTGTGAATTTTTTTATTTTCATTCAATTTACTATTTTTGGGTTTTTGGATGATATGCGCATATGATGCATAATGATGGAATGCATAATAAATAATGATGAAATAATGGAAGTAATGTATGATGAATATACAACATGAGATATTTAAATTTTGTTGAACTTGGTCTTTTCTCTCTTATTCGATTTTTTAATGATGCAAAAATGCATATGATGAATGAGATAAATAAAGTGGATGTTGCATATGACTAAAAAATGTAATAAGAATATTTTTTATTTTAAATGAAACAAAGTTGACTTTTATTTGACTTTGGTCTTTAATATCCTTTTTTTTGCAAAAATGACACAACATATGCAAAACTATATTGGTTTTATAATGACAAAAATGGAATGGTGTATGAAGATGATTTAATGTGACAAAGGAACAATTAATTATAAATGGTTCCAAACTTAAATGATATCTAACTTAGCACCAAATAAAATTAAAATGCTCTAAAGCCAAAGAGATGAAAAATTCTTGGGACAAAATTAGGGTATGACAGCCTGCTTTGACTTAGGCCAAAAAAAGACCGCGGTAAGGCACTTATCTAAGGGAGTCCCGCTAAAAGGTTGAGTCTATATGGGTTTACTCATGTTATTCAATTGTTTTACAATGTTGGCAATCATCATCTCCCACTGCCCCATGTGTTGGGTGGTCAGATGCCTCGGTCCACACAAGAGATAAATGATTGTGTGACTGCCAAAGGCTACACCCATGTAGGTAAACTGTCTAAAACAGGAAAATTGGGCTTGCAAATGGAGTCATCTTTTCACCTATTGAGAGAGGTTTCCATCATCGTGATCACCAACCATGAGGAGATAATGGCCCCCAGTGTTCCTTCCCAAGAGGTCGAGTCTTTGAAGGCTCACTATGGACTCACATAGTCGAAAGCTTCTAGTTACGAAGGAGTGTCATTCGAGTTACACCAACACCTTGATCAAAATGTCACCTTTCTTAGATAAGTTGGACTTACACTGGGCTCCTGCGACCTTGGCTGGTCGAGTTACTAAACTATAGGGCTTGCTTGTAATGGAGACGAAAGGTTCTCATAAAGAGGAACTTTAGCTAAAGGCCTCATCTTCTAGCATCCTGACAACATGAAAGAAGCTTGAGAAAGAGAAAACAGCTCATTTTAAGGAGCTAAAAACTTTCTTAGAGGAACGTGCCAATTTGGAGAATAAGCTGTTGGACCTTTCCGACAAAGATCTTGAGGAAACTTCCTTCGAAACTTTTGTGGACTAGTTGGATTTGCTTGTTCCCTACCTTCGAACACTTCATGACTCCTTTAAATTTGTTCCCAGAAACACTTTGTTGTAATTTAATGTTGCTCCTCATTTTATAAACTAAAGGATGTTTATCACTATATTTTAGTTGTTATATTTATCTTTGACGACTTTATATAATCTCCTCTTTGTGGCACTTATTCCCTCGGTGGGGATCAGCGAGATCTAGTAATAAAATTCACAGTTGCCTTTAAGTGGCTACTCCACGCCAAAGAGGAGCGTCTGTGACCAATGTTCAGATCCCCGTTCCTACACCCGAGTTATGACTTGGATTGAGGTGGACGTCTCAGGGCTCCACCACCTACACTCTTGGAGTGTCTATCTCCTAAGAGGGGGTGAGCCAGATGCACAAAAATGTGTTTAGTCTTTATCGCCTGTTGTTTCCTAGGAAGAGAGAAAGACAAAAACTTCAATAGATGTGATAATAGAAAAGTATCATTATATTTGTTAGTATATCAATGTGCTACAAAGAAATGGACATTTCCTTTTAACTATAATGTTGCTTTAACTTAACGACATTTGAAGTTGTTGGTATCCGCTTTTTTACAAGGGTTTCTAAGACATTGGGTTCTTTCCCGATGTTGTCTTGAACCATGTACGGTCCTTCCTAATTTGCTTCCAGCTTCCAATCCTAGGCGATTCTCCCTCCAATGTCGCCTCTTCATAGTATCGGGTCTCCTGTCTAAAATTCTCTTGGTCGAACATGCTCGTTGTATTTAAAGGTTGTGGCGTGCTTTATAACAATGCGGGTGAGAGGGACAAATGTCCTAATTTCTTCTAAGAGGTCAATATCTTCTTTGATCACCCGATCATTCTCTTCTCGAAGCAGAGGATGAGTTATCCATCAACTTAGCTTTTCAATCTCCACTGGAATAATGGGTTCATACCCATAAGTAAGGCATAAAGGAAATTATTCGGTGGTTGAATAGGGAGTCATATGATAAGACCACAAGACATTCAGAAGTTCATTGGCTCAATTTCCCTTAATTTCTTTGAGTATTCTTTTCAAGCCTCTGAGTTGGACTCAATTAGCCACTTCGGCTTGTCCATTAGTCTAAGAGTGTTCTACCGAGGAAAAATGTTGTTTGATCTTATACTCTTATAATATACTTTTTAACCTCTTGTCCAATAAGTATGTTCCATTATCCATTACAATGGATTGGGGACCCTGAATCTACCTAGGACATTTCGTTTGAAAAACTTCAGTACATTAGTTGTTGTGATATTTTCCAATGCTTCCATTTCGACCCATTTGAGGAAGTAATCCATGACTAATATAAGGTATTTGAGATGTCTTGGGGATGGCACGAATGGGCCTAGGATGTTTAACCCCCACTACAAAAAGGGCCACAGCGACATCAAAATATGTAACATTGTGGATGGGGCGGTAAAGATCTCCTCATGCCACTAGCATTCATCACACTTCTTTAGGTATTCTTTAGTGTCTTGAACCATGGCCGGCCAGAAATATCCTGCTCTTAAGATAAACTTTCCAATGTCTTGGCTCTAAGGTGTTGCCCAACTATCCCCTCATGTACCTCCAAGATTACATAAACAACTTCCTCCTTACTTAGGAACCTTAGCAAAGGGAGATACTGGTATATTTATACAAAATTCTCCCAACTATCTTGTATGAACTAGCCCTTCTTCTTAGCAGAGTAGACTCAGTTGGGTTTGACGGGAGAATTCCTTGTTCAATGTACCCTTAAATTATAGACATCCAAGAAGCTGGGACATCACCGTCCAACACAGGTATAACCTAATCTTTATGCACATCTAGATTTAACACATCGAATTTCCTGAGACCTTCTTCCATCTTATCCAAATAAGCGAGGAGATATTTAAGGATGACCTCTTTGAGATGCATTGCTTCCTTGAGGTTAGAGTTAATCATGGTCGGCTTTACTTCTTTGTTATGTTATGCTATCTTTAGATGGACCTGAGAATCAATCACATCTAGCTTTGCCAAGAAAGATCTCCCAAGGATACCATGGAAGGAACTCTTACATGAACTTACAAGGAACCTAATGGTTAACTTTCTCTCGCCTACCCCTTCTCCCATCAATAGTGTTAGATTTGTCAATCCACAAGGGTGAGTTGTCGAATTGTTGTAGGCCGACAAATCTCCATCGTGATATGGACTTAGATTTGGTTGTTGGAGCTAGGCCTAATTTCTCTAGAGTACCGGCATAGAGGACATCACACACACTTTAGTCATCTATGAGGAATCACGTGAGAGTGACATCAACGAATGGTAAATACTCTGACTAGCAGCAACTCCCCATTCGAGATTTTGTTCATCTTCTCGTCATCCAGAAATCCTATAGCCAATCGATTTTTGCTTCACGCTCAAGTTTTAAATGTTATTTGGAAGATGTGTTATGGTGATTGATCTAAAGGTGCAAGAAACACAAGAAAAGGGGGTTTGAATTGGGTTTCTGGATTTAAAACTTTTTGACACCTAATATATCAAATAAAAAAGATAAAGATAAAGATAAGAACACAAGTATTTTTATTTTGGTTTGCGGTTAACGAATCTACTTCCAGTCTACCCACAAGAGTGATTTTTCGATCAAAAAAGGACTTAATCCAATAACCAAACTAAAATCACAAATACTAGCCGTCAATGTCTTCTTGAGAATTCTGACTATACACTAGTCTCCCAAGGACACCAACTCGAAGAAAACCTGTCTAAGATTTCTTGAGTATTCAGACTAACACTAGTCACTCAAGGACTTAACAAAGGTTAAGAATATAGTGTTGTGTTTACAAAGATTGTACTCAAATAAGAAGATAACTGATAAGTTCCAAAAGATACTATAATTCCACATGTAAACTTGGCACTTATAGGCTCAAACTAACATGTTCTATCATTGAATCTTCCAAATATCACTTATAATTAAGTTGTGATTTATAATCAGCGGTTTCCTTTTATCTTTTGGTTATTGGGTAGGAATTACTGCAATCCACGAAAATGGATACAAAAAGCAAAGATGAGTTTATACATGTTCGCTAGGCGAGCATCCAGCAAGGCCAAGGCCGGTTCGCTCAGCAAGACTAAAGCGAAATAGGGAAAAGAAATTCAAAGTGCAGAATTTAGAACTCTCTCTAAGCGAGAGTTAGCGAGCTTCAAGAGAGAGGTTGCAGAAAGTTTAAACATTCAAAAATCAACACTTTTTTTATGCGAGCCTTAGAGAAGAGAAACAAAAACTTTGGAAATTCAAACTTCAACACTTTTCCTAAGTGAGCAGTAGCGAGCAACCATCAAAGAGAAACAAAATCAAAAGTCAGAAATTTTGCTTAGCATGGAGTAGCGAGTATGGCCCGCTTAGCGAGCCATATTTCGCTAAGCGAAGATAGGTGGTTCAACAAAGGCGGTTTGAAAATTCTTCATGGTGAATCAGTGTCAGTTCGCTAAGCGAGGCATTAGTTCGCTAAGTGAAGACAACAGAAACCAAAATCTACAAATAGGGGCATAAACATAGCATTGGGGATATCTTGTGTTTTAAAGCATTGTAATAGAATAGAATATAAAGTAAGAGAAGAAAACTGAAGGATACGAGCTAGATATGCATCAATTGTGAAGATATCACTGTTGATGCTCATTCATCTCAATTCCTCCATTTTGTATCATGATACAATGATAATGGATAGCTAACTCTCCTCTCTTGTTGGGATTAGATGTAATCCATTGAACATTATGTATATTTATTGATCATTATATTATATAATCCAGTTATTTATTATTATCAATGTTATCTTTGTTTTACCGATTAAATTAATGAATTAGAATTGTTATTGAAAAATACTTTCTAATCTTGTTCTAAGATAACATTTAATAACTTTAATTTGTAGATATAGATTTAGACTTCAATATTCACACAAGGTATCAAGTCTTAAGGCTACTTGATTATTTAATAGATTGGGAGATCATCAATTAAACAATCCGTTAGAAATCTCGACAGGAGTTTAGATATAAACACAGTTGTGAGTGATACGTGAAGATAATTATGAATATCCATGTTATATATAAGAATGATCAATGAATAAATATGCATTCGGTGGATGAAAACCAATCTAAACAAGTTATCTTTTCTGTGAAACTCATTTTTTATCAAATATTGTCTTATATTTCGTAGTTTTACAATTAAAACAACTTCAGATTACTGTACTTAAAACCTAATAATTGTTGAATGACGGTGATATCGCACCAGTCCCCGTGGATGCGATATTAACAGTACTTACTTTTGATTATTGAACATCAAAATGGTGTCGTTTCCAGGGACTGGCGTTTAGATATTACAAGCATTGCGACAATTTTTATGTTTTAAGAAATTTTGCACTTGTTAATATTGTATATACATATATTCTTTACCTGTCTTATTGCTCACTTGTGTTGGCTAGGTTTTTGAAATATGTTTATGCGAGGTAGAACACAAAAAGAACAATTATTTTTTGATCCCGAGATCGAAAGGACAACGAGACGCAACAACAACAAAGCCAGAATAAGAAAGTTATTAGCCAAACAAAGAAAACAACAAGAGAGAACTTCTACTTCGATTTCTTCGACATCTTCCTTACCAAAGAACGATATAGGTGAAGTCATCATTAACAACAACAACAATGGAACCCGAGCTTTTGGGATGCCATGTCACAATAGCCCAAGGCGATTAACTCATATTGTCAGGCCTCTCACCAATAATAGACTAATCGAGATAAAAACTCGATTTCTTCAAATCATCTATGTGAATCCGTTTGTGGGACTTGATCATGAAGATCTATATATTCATCTTACCAAGTTTTATGAACTTGCTGGTACACTTGGGGCATCTGAAGCCGAGGAGGAAGCTATATTTATGAGATTATTTCCTCATTCTCTTATTGGAAAACCCAAAGATTGGTATCTCGACCAACCAGTTCAAGTTATGACCGACTGGAATGCACTGGAGGAAATTTTTTTAAACTGGTTTTTTCCACACAACAAATTCATGGAGGCCAAGACAAAAATTACTGTATTTTCTCAAGGTTCTAATGAAACATTGTGTGAAGCATGGGGACGGTATAAGTCCATGATGCGGAAATGTCCCAACCATCGGTTCGACGATCTCACTCAAATTCATATTTTCTGCAATGGTTTTCAACCACAACCAAAGCTTTTGTTAGATGTTTCTACATGTGGTTCTTTAATGTCAAAGAGTGCATAAGACAAAATAACCATCATTGATTGAATTGCACTCAACGACCATCAGGTGCAGTAAAATAGAGGGCCTTCACAGAAAAAAGTCATGATACTTGAATTAGGATCAAATGATGCAATCTTGGCTCAAAACAAGTTACTTACTCAGACCGTGGAAGAACTCATTAAGCAGTTATCAAAATTTTCACAACAACTGAAAGAAATATTAGAGGAAAACAAATCGAAACAAATCGCTCTTTGTGAACTATACATGTGTGACCATCCAATAGGTTTTTGTCCTTCAATGAATGAAGAGGTAAACTATATGGGAAATCAGCAACAAAAGCATACACCGTACCAAGGTAACCAAGGCTATCAAAGTGGAAACAACGCAAATTATGGTCAGGGTTGGAGACAATATGCATGACCGTCAAATAGGTAAAATCCATATAGAAATTTTAATCAGAGTCCTTCGCACCCAGATAAAACTTCAAAGTTAGACGATACATTGAATTAGTTTATGCAATTATCTATTGCAAATTAGAAAAATCTTGAAACGCGAGTAGGGAAAATTGCAAAACAACTGGTTAAACAACAAAGTAGAACATTCACCGCCGACACTTAGACAAATCCCAAAGAACACTACAAGCCCATAACAACAAGAAGTAGAAGAGTAATTGAGACGAAAGTTAGTGGGAATGGAGAAAAAGAAAGAGTTGTTGTTGAAACAAGAGAAAAATAAGATTATAATAGACCTATGCCAGACAAAAAAAAAAGATTATAATAGACCTAGGCCAGACTCAGACCTTAAAAATTTATCGATGGTTACACTCAAGCCTTCTAAAGCCTGGATTGTTTCGATGCGGGTGACCGTTCAATCAAGTCTAATAGTAGAAATTGTGATGGAGGCCAAAATCACACGGCCTCAGCTAAGATGAAGTCCCATATGTTTTACGGGTCTTTTCGTATAATACTTACTATTGGATCATTCACCGTAGACCTCGCGAACGGCTCAAAGCAGTTCTAATGACCTATTTAATAACTTCAAAATCATAAGTTTAAATCAAAAGTTTCAAGAGTAAAACGTAAATTTTTTTTCTAGTATAAACAAGGGAAAAAACGTCAGAGTCATTCAAAATATATTGCGATATTTTTTTGGCTCGGTTATATATATATATATATATATATATATATATATATATATATATATATTATTGGGGTGTGATATATTTATTGTTTGACGCTATACATATATGATTTAAAATACACATTATTTTCGTAAAATATCAATTGAATAAATTGTTTGATTTAAAATACACATTATTTTCGTAAAATATCAATTGAATAAAATGTTTGACAAATAATAAGTAGATGTGACAATTGGATCCATTAAGGCAAAATTCATCCAATCCATCCATTAAAAAATTCATCCAATTCATCCATCACATAAAAAGTAAGTTAGTGGATTGAATTAAATTCATCCATTTATATGCACGGATTGGTTTAATCCATCCAACATATTTTAAGGATCCAATTGATTATTTTTATCTCCGTTAGATTTATTTTTTAAAAAATAATTAAAAATAGATTTAAAAAAAAAAAAGAATTTATTTTTTTCCCCAAAAAAACCGATTTTTTTTCCGAAAAAAACCGACTTTTTTCCCCAAAAAAACCGATTTTTTTTCCGAAAAAAAACCGACTTTTTTTTCCGAAAAAAAACCGACTTTTTTTTTTGAAAAAAAAAACTGCTTTTTTTTTCCGAAAAAAGCTGATTTTTTTCAAATAAAAACCGACTTTTTTTTTAAAAAAAAAACTAATTTTTTTTCCAAAAAAAAAACCGACTTTTTTTTTTAAAAAAAAACTAATTTCTTTTTCCGAAAAAAAAAACGATTTTTTTTTCCGAAAAAAAACCAATCTTTTTTTTTGGAAAAAAAAACTGATTTTTTTTTTCGAGAAAAAACTGATTTTTTTTTCGGAAAAAAAAACCGATTTTTTTAAAATAAAACAAAAATTGGATGGATGGATGGATATTCATCCATTAAAATTATGTTAATTGATGGATTGAATGAATTTTATTCTTAACGAATGGATTGGATTGGATAATTTTAAGAAAATTTTAGTGGATTGTTTATGGACTAATGGATTGTTTTGATCCATCCATTAACAATCCAATCCATATCCATCCAATCCATCCATTTTGTCACCCCTAATAATAAATCTAGAATCAATTTTCAATATACCGTCTTAACAACTTTTATCGAAGAACAAACGTGCGTTTTATAAGATAAACTACTGTGCGTGTTTGGATACACTATTCTGTCTGTTTTCTCGCGTGGCATGTTGTTTCAAGCACATCCACACTGCGCTAGAAATTCCTTAAGAATATACCATACAAGCAAATTTTTATTGAGATTAAATTCAATTGAAATCACTCTTACAACTTTACTACAAGATCCTCTTCAAAACAATCATTGGACAACAATAACAAAATTTCACATGACTTCAAGAGAGTATGTTGCTGCTGGAATAGTGACGCAGATGATGAACCTGGAAGGTTGAAGTATGCATGAGTTGAAGGTCAAACTTCGATTTAAAAGTGCTTGTTAAAAAATGGCCATGATGGAGGTTGCGATGGCGGGTGCGGTTTGATAGGCCTCCATGAGCGGCGGGTAAATGAGTAAACTTGGGGTTTAATAAGGTGAGGTACCGGTGCCGGACTGGTACTTGGGGAAGAACGCGGAGTACGAGGCTCATAATCATCGAATTGAAACTCCTGATATTGGGCAAATATCATTAAGGAGCTAGCCAAGATTAGGATTAATGCTAATACTTTGGTCATTTTTTAACAGAGAGACTTGTTGTTGGAGGAGTCTACATGCATGGAAGCATTAGGTAATTTATTGGACAAAAGAGGGGGAGACAATTCAAAGAGCTTGCTAGCTTATTCTCATCAAATTTGACTTAACATATTTGATTTTGAAAATTACCTAAAGAGTTTGTTGACTGTTTATTTAATGTAAACAAAGATTGACTTGAATGTATAGAAATAATTGTTTTTTCTTTTACATATCTATGCAATTAATCAAGTCATTTTCTTTTTTTTTTAAATATTTCCAATTGCTATTATATTATTTATATATAAATGGACGGTAAGTGGATAAAAAAAATACGCTGTGAACATCTTTATAATGACAAAATCAACCCTCTTATAAATATCTATTAACATGGGAGATGGAAAGTGGATAATAAGATGCGTACGAAAAAAATTTTAATGACAAAATTAACCCTCTTATAAATATTTATCAATATGGGAGATACATTATTGCTAGGCATGACCTTTGAACTCTTTGAAAAAGATTCATAATTTCTGATTCTAGTAAGCCAAAAGTGTCAAACACATATGATATGAATACATGTTGATTGTTAAAAAACGTTTCTCATGTTTCATCACTTTATTTGAAGAAATTTTGAAGGTTGCATATTCCACAGCAAAACATCCCGTCTTTAATCCAACATTAAAACAAGTGTTGACCTAAGTGTCAATCTTTCATCCAATGGGCCAGTTAAGAAAGTTAAGAAATTTGCAGGGACCTCTTATTCATAAATACTCTCATCCACCTAAATATATAAAAAGATATATTCTTAACAAAGTCATGCCGATATATGATGCCTAGAAGCTCCTTATAAAGAATTGTGCTTTTGGCACGTCTTACGAAAAACAAGGAAAACCTCATCAGTAAAAAAACATGGAATCATGAGGCGATAACTAAGAATAGTGTAATATTTTACTGGTGACATATATTGACTTAGATTATCAATAAGAATATCTAGAAGAAAATCATAAACATGTGTTTCTTGCAAACATATAAAAACAACTTTAACTCTTATGGCAATGGAAAAAGATCTAAGTCTTATAGATATTTAATTCACGACCCAATCGTGGATCTATTTTTGGAATTATCACTACTACAAAATATATATTTCTTAACATTTATTACTTTGGTCATTTAATTAACCTAAGTAAGTAATAACTCTTATTTATGCGTCTTCATTTTTATTAAAACACTTTTTACTACGGTCCAAATTAATAATTATTGTGATAGATTCAGGATTACACGCTTCGAATCATAGCATCGACATTTTTTCCATATTTTCGTTACAAAAAATGGTGTCTCTTTTGTAACACCGCATTTGAATTATCTAATTCTATAGAATAATTTAATTGTATTGTACGTGTTTTAAATGGTTCAGGTAGTGGGGGAGCCTTGGATATGGGGTAGTGTTCCTAGAATATTAGAATTTTAAGTGAAAGATGTGGTAGTAATTAACGAGAAGTAGGGGGTGTTTGACACAATGAGATTAATAGTAATAATAAATAAGTTTATATTTATTTAAAATAACAATAATAATATAGAGATAGTATTACTTTTATTAATATTTTATTGGGCAATTGGCCTAATGTATATATAAGTATTTGATTCTTTTTACTTTGAATTAATATTATAGTAATATTAATAATAAGATTTAAAAATAAATTAAAAATAAGGGATTTAGTTGGTCTACTTATAAGAAGGTGAGGAGAGAATAGAGAGTGGGGAAACGCACGTGAAAGAATTGGAAAAGGGAGAGTTAGGGAAAGAGACAAGGGTAGGAATAAGAAGAAGACCACCATTGTAGAAGAATTTGGAGCTTAAAATTCTAAGATAGGGGAACTATTCCTATAAGAGTGCTTAATCATGAGAGGGTGGTGAGGGGTCCTTACCCTCTTAGGTTGGTCTTATGTCATTTTATGATTGTTGTTGATTTGTGACCATGATTGTGAGGAATGAATTGTAATTGTTGTAGTTATAGTAATTGATATTTGTTGATGATGTATTTTAAATTATTGCTGAGTTTTATGTTTTTTGTATGCTAAGGGTTTGGGATGATGATTATGATGATAGTAGGATATGAAATTGTGGATTTATTTGTGTGGTTATATGAATATAAGTGGTGATTGATATTGGTATGTTTATGATTGAGTTAAAACCATTGAATATTTCTGGTGATGATTTCATGGACGTTTTTGGGGTTGAAGAAGATGAAAATTGTTCTGGAAATTTCAGAAAAACAACAACTTTTTAGTAACGCCTTCGTGCACACTTTTAATCATAACTTTCAACTCGTAAATCATTTTGGGATGGGGTTTGAAGTGTTGGGTAGTTGAGACAGAGGGATATAACTTTGTTTCAGGCATAAAATATTTTTGGTGATGATTTGATGGACTTATTTGGGGTTGAAGAAGATGAAAATCGTGATGGAAATTTCAAAAAACAACAACTTTTTAGTAATGCATTTGTGCACAATTTTGATCATAAACGTCAACTCGTAAATCACTTTGGAACGGGGTTTGAAGCGTTGGGTAGCTTAAACAAAGGGCTATAACTTTTTTTAATGGATAAAATATTTTTAACGATTTTATCAGAGGTCTGTAGCAGGTGGAAAGAAGTGTATGAGGTGACGAATATGGACGAGGTCCGTATTGACAAATTATTTGATGTGTTGTGAATGATTGAGAGGGTGTGTTTGATTATATTGGTGGTAGTCCATAAGGGTGGATTACGTTAAGCATGGTTGAAATTGCATGATTGATTGTGGATCACTAAATATTATTATAATTATTGTGTTAATTGTATTATTATCATGCCATGCATTCATTGTTGATATGTTGAAGGAGATAAGTCATATAGGCGAAGGGCGAAAGACTTATTTGGAACTCGGAAGGGGGAGTTCGGGATTCAGAAGGAGGAATCGGGTTCGTATGATAAACCATTGATAAGAATTGGTACCAGATGCATCGTGTAATTTTGTCGGTCTCATTGCATTGTAATTGTGTTGTGCTTGTGCATTTGTGGCGGTGAGAATATGATTGTGAATGAATGTGGTTTGTGTGTATGATCCACTGTCGCACACAGGTTAAAAACGAGTTTAGAAAATGTAGTAACGGGAAGCGACACTCAAATGTCGTATCACAAGGATTCTTGTATTGAATTAACCAACTAAAATTGATATTGGGGGGTAGGTTGTTTACAATTAGGTTTCGATTACAAAAATAAGGAAAATAAGTGATTACAGTTACGATTAAAGAGTTAATCTACTGATCTGATTCCTACCTATCATCGACTATAATAAACTCACAATCCCTAAGTGGATTCTCTATTCTTGTTCGATCACAAAATCAATCAACAAGCGTGAATGTAATTATAAGAATTATGTTTCCTATTTTCTGAATTAAGCACTCGGTTAAGAAATAAGCGAATTAAGGAATTAAGCAAAGGATAACACGCAATCTAATTTAGGGAACATGAATCAATCGAACCAAACAAAACTACCCTATGAGAAATCAGATTAAGCAAACGATAATCATACAATAGAATTGTAGGAAACCGAAATAATATTGCAAATTATAATAATCTCAAGGTTTCGGAACCTGAATACAGCAGATTAACTACGAATGGGTTTAGTTCTCCATATGAAATCGTACAAAGCAAAAAGAAATATTTGCGAACAGTGAAAAGAAGGTAGGTGAACAGTACCGCGGCTGATCTACTTATACAAAATAAGGATTCACAATTCTAATTCAAACCGGGTTAGAAAACCTAAAACCGGCCCAAACATGGCCCAAAATAGTTATTTCTAAAAGTCTGAAACTTCAACGAATTATTTGATACTCCTTCACTCCGAATCAACTTTTGGCTTCAACATGAAACTTGTAGCTCTTTCTCTTAGCTTTCCAACGCATGTCAGAACGCATCAATCTAATTCTCGTAGCTCAAGTTATAGTATGCACAGTGAACATGTATCAAATAACTGTGAATGCTAAATTAAAATACGAATTTAAATTAAAAGAAAAAATAAAATTAATTATAAAAACACAATAAAATAGTAAAATTAATAAAGCAGACTAGAGAAATGCCTAAGTACAATGGCAGAAGAATGTACATCAAAATGAACTGATCAAATTCCCCAACACTTGAACTTTTGCACTTCGAGCAAAATTAAAATTCAAAACAGAAAAACTTCAAAACAAAAACAAAAAGGCAAAATAACCTTTTTCGTCCCTTAACTTTACCTCAAGGTCCAATTTGGTCCCTTAACTTTAAAAAGTGGCAAATTCGTCCCTTAACTTTTAAAATGGTGTCAAAGTTGTCCTTGCCGTTAGTTGGTTCAAACGTTCGTTTATCTTGGTTACGTGGCAGATGACATGGATTTGGAACATCATCTTCTTCTTTTCCTCTGTTCCTCTGTTCCTCTTTTTTTCTATCCTTTGAAAACAAAAACAGCTTCTTAGATTCTTGTAACTTCTTAGATGCATGATTCTTGTAGCTTCTTAGATTCTTATATCTTCAGTTTGACCCGCCGAAACCGAAACCAAAGCACTCGCCGGAACCGAAGCACTCACCGGAATTTACAGAATCACATTTCTCAGGCCATGTGAAATCAAGATAAGATCCTTCCTTTGCCAACATAACACGAGTGAATTCTGCTTCTTCTCCACATGGAATCCTCTGCAGGGAATCCTCTACATCAAACACTTGACTTATTTCTTGCCACATATTTAATATCATTTTTGTTAAAAACACAAAATTGCATGAATATGTAATTAAACCTATTATAATGTTCTTATAGTTTCTTTGTAGTGTTTTCACTTTCATATGACCTTCAATAATCCATCACCAGTGTCTTCTTTATCGTCCACCACCTTTGAGCTTAGTCATATTCTCACTTTTTTATCATCGTCGTCACCGCTGAGCTTCATCATCACGGATTGTCTTCCTGACAGTTCAGTTCTGTCATCGGTGTTGTGGAGCTTCATCGTTGTTTGTCACCATCATTGTTAAGTTTTTTTCCTTTAATATTTGTCTGTTTTTTGTTATTGTTACTATGTTTTTTCTTTCTCTTTTTTTTCTTTTGATTATGTTACACTCTTAATTATATGACCTATAATTCACCACCACTTCATGCTAAATTATGTTCTTCCAAAATGGAGCCTTCAAAATTTTGTATAAATAAAATATTGATTTGTATTATGTTTTATTAATGTCTGGTTGTTGTTGCTGAATAACAATGAATGTCACATATACTGCTAAGGTTCTTTTGTAGATTTGTATTGAATAGGAATTGGAGAATTATTTTACAATTTAAGTTGAGATCGAAGCTGCTAGTTTGAGAAGTATTGTCACCCGTTGGTAGTGACTCTTTTAATCTTTGTTTCAGTCAGTTTATCAGTGGATTGTCAAGCCTCAGACCATTAGCAAGACGAATGAGATGTTCCTTCCCGGTCGAATGACATTCACTTATAATATGGTGAGTATTTCCATTTTGCCGACAAGGCTCTGGTGTTTTTGAGGAACATATGATTGCTATACTCTTTTAGTATCATAGAATTAGCATGTATAGTCTCTCTGGCAGCATGTATGTGTGTACACTTGTGCTCCAAGATAGAAACATTTGGCCATGTACAATTTACAGATGTCCTCGAATGCTCTTGTTTTGTGTGTAGAAACCTAATCTTATAATTACGTGAGAAATGAGAGGAGTAAATCTTGGCTACATTTTATATGAACAAAGAAGGCTCATGATTAAACCATCAAGCCATGTGACTTAATTTAAAAAGCCATCCTATGATCACATGCCTTGATATTTTAACTAGGGGCTAGTAGTAGTACATATTTCATCTGTCTTTGTTTTTGATTGGGATGTGCATAAAACATTGCAATGGACATCTGTATTCGGATTTGCATGATGAGTTGAGTTACCCACAGAAAAATATCCATGATGAGTAGGGTATGCAAAGTAAAATCGTGTATTATGAGTAAGAATATGAGCACATCTAATTACCCGCAAATGTGACAATGAGAAGTGCTTAATTTAATGAGTAATTTCACCACCATATTGTTTCAGATTCTCGCTCGAATTTGTCATGGTGAGAGGGTGAAACAACATGCAGTGATCTTAAGTGAAGATGCACTATTATTTAATGGTGTGGTTGGTGTTGTTGTAACGCCCCGGTTTTGTCTTATTTAATTAATCGAGTCGTTTTGATTATTTTATTATTATATTATTTTATTTTCGACTTTTATTTAGAAAAATGTTATTTTTCATCGTGATTATATTTTGTCGCGTTTTGAGAGCGTTTGCGAGATATTTGAGTGTAGGGGTCTTTTGGTCTTTTTGTGGGGATAGATATTTGTTTTATTAAAATAGAAAGTTAGAGGTGAGAAAGGGAGAAAAACAAAATTTTGAGAGAAAAAGAGAAGAAGAAGGAAAAGAGAGGAGAAAAGAGAAGAGCAAGAGAAAAGTGTGGAAAATCACCAAGATCAATCTTTCGGAGTCGATATAATCGGGTAAGGGTGTGAAATATTGTTATCCTAACTTTGTGTATGATTATGTATGTGTTTTGTGTGGATGTTTTGGTTGGTTTTCCATATGTTTCCGGTTATGCCGTATTGGACGAAATCGATAGAAACCAATGTTTTTACGGTCGAAAAGTCGTATGAATACATGTGTTGGTTGGTTATATGTATGTGAGCTGCTGTTTAAAGTTTCATGAAGTTTGGTTATGTTTCGGTTAGTTTTCGGTATGTTTCCGTTGTTGTTTCCGTTTAGGTCGAATCGTAGGAAATCGATAGAAACCGATGTTTTCACGGTTAGAATTCGGAATAAATTACGTAGTTGTATCGAGTAAGGTTAGGTTGTCGTATAGCGTGCTTTTTATTCGATTTGGAGATGTTCGAAAATTCTGGTTTTTGAAAGGTTGAAATTTAATCGAAAAATCGAACGTCGTAGAAATTTCGTTTATGTGTTCTAAATTGTTCTTATGTATTTGGTGATTGCGCGTATATGTTTGTTTCGGTGAAAATGTTCGATTTAGTCGAGTTCCGGGCATTTCGGAAAAGTTACAGCAAAGGTGTATTTTGAGAAAATCTGATTTTTGGGAAAAACAGGGCTATGAATCGATACATAACAGCTATGTATCGATACGAAATGGTTTATGTATCGATACATAACCCTTATGCATCGATACATACTGTGAAAATTGGGAAAAACAGCATTTTCACTACAGCATGTGTCGACACATGCGTGCTATGTATCGATACATGTGGCTTTTTGTATCGATACATAAGCCTATGTATCGATACATACTGTGCTGAACCATAAAATTCTGGTTTGTCGGGGAAACTTCGGAAATTCATATCTCTTGAACCGTAAGTCGGTTTTGACCCCCGTTTGAAGCGTTGGGAAGCTAACGAGATGTTCTTTCTAGGAAAAATACGTTTTCGCATTTTTTTGAAATATTCATATCTTGTTAACCGTTTATCGTATTTAAGAGTTCTTTATACCGAATCGAAGCTGTCAATGAGTACTTTTTGATGATGATAGAAAATATTATTTTTGGCCGACTTTTAGCCGAATTTTTCGGAAAACCGAATAATGGAATTTTGAGTTATTTTTCAATATTGTAAGACATATTATGATATGTTATGAGATGGCTTGTGTGATGATTCTTTGATGGGAATTTGATGTTGTGGAATGGTATATTGGTATTTGTGGCCATTTTGGGCAATTGTGTGCATTACTTTATATGTACTTGAAATACATGATTATTGTTAATGCATGAGCATTTGATGTTGGCATGAGTCATTAATGTGTCAAGTATCATAATATGCATTCTTGCATTGGAAGATTCATAGATGAATCAGTTTTATCGTCTTACGCCCTGAAATAATGGTAGAAGCGATTAATCACAATCAGTTTTATCGTCTTACGCCCTGAAATAATGGTAGAAGCGATTAATCACAAATGATTGTGCGCCCTGAAATAGTGGACTATGGCAATCTGATTGTGCGCCCTGAAATAGTGGACTAAAGCAATCCATAAACGTCGTACGCCCTGAAATAATGGTTTATAGCGACGGGGAACATCGTAGGCCCGACGGAGAGTTACTCTATGTAACGAGCGATGATTCCAGCAGAGTTCCTGAGTGAACTAATGATGATTGAGTCGGTACCGCATTGCATTTGCATAGAGTCGTGAGTCGGTCTCTATGATTTGCATTGGTCATCTTTGTATATGTGCATTGATGAAGGAACCTGAATATATGTATTTATGTTGAATGATAAGCATTGTGATGTATATGCTTGGTTTTGTATATATATATATATGCCTTGCGATGTATATTGAGTAAGATGTGATGAATGGCGATAAGAGTTGTATCTTTGTAATGATACATTGGTGAATAAACATGTATGTGTGTTGTGTTGAATGAATGATGATGAATTAAGATGTATTGGGGATACATGTATTTGAGCATGAATGAATATGCCTATGTGAAGGATGCGTTAATTACGGATTGTTATGCTGTGTATTTGATTTATGGTATATGCTTGGTGTTATATGTATATATATATGCATAGTGACGAGTTGTGGTGAGAATGTGGTATATGTGTATTATATGTTGAGATATATAATTATATGCAACGTTATTATGATAATATTTCTCACCCTTCTGCTGTTTTATGATGCTCTATGAGGCATTGCAGATTAGGTATCTGGTGGTCTTTTGTGAAGCGTGGCTTCATTTCCTTTTTGGTCGTCTGGCTCTGATATGTAGCACCGGGTAGCTAGGATGTGTTTATGAGCTTTTGTGATACTTTTGTACATGTATCTAGCTGATGAATGTTTATGTAAACATGAATGATATTGGTGACTACTATTGGAGTATGATATATATATATATATATATATATATATATATATATATGTATATATGTTTTTTTAATCAATGTTTAGATGTTTCCGCTTTTATTCTAAATGTTGACATGTGGGTATAAGGACTGAGATCCTTGATTGTTGAAAGTTACCCCACTGTTGCATATCATTTTGAGCAGGTGTTGTATGTGTTTTAATTTCAAGCATAATGTGACATACCTTTTTATGTCGTGTTTGCAATTATACTCTGATGAAATTTTCAATACGTGCCTAAATGATTAATTAATTATTTGGGGGTATAGAAAGGGGTGTTACATTAAGTGGTCTCAGAGCCAGTGTTGAGTCAGTTGTTGAGTCTGTTGGTGTGACAGTTGAATACTGTCGTTGTTGTTTGTCCCTTAGTACGTGATATGTGTGTGAAACACTGTCAGTGCTTTTTGGTTTTCTAATCCTTTGTTTTCAGGAGTTAGAGTGAGATAAGTGGGGGAGAAGCTGGTACTTCTCCATGTTGCTTCAGGTGTGGAGCGCTGGCTCAGTGTGTTGTGAATTGCAAGATTGTAAGTGTTGTTTGGACAGTGTTGTTCCCGATTCCGTAAGAAATGCGGAGGTAAGGTTTATGTCAACTAAGGATTTGTGCCTTAGGTAGTTTTGTGTATGGGATGCAAGAAAGGCTATTATAGTTTGGTAAAGACGGTTTATGCCCCATCATGATTGTCGACTGTCTATTGGCAAATTGAGGAACTGATCACCCTTAATCTCTTGTTGATAGCAGACGGAAATTATGTTGGATGGAATAGGCGGGTCTTTCCGGCTTTGATAGTGTGTGAAGTGAGTTGTTTGGAATTTAAAGAGATGATTACAAATTATTTTGATGAGTCGATGAAGATGCTAATATCGGAAGATGAAATGGATTAGAGGTTTTGGTATGTTAGTCCAGTTGGGAAGTCATTGAGAGAGAATGATTGGGTTTTATTTAAGGACTGCTTCACAGAGAGTAGAGATTAAACTTAATTGGACGAAGGTGAATAGTTGAGGTTTATATCTGCTAAGTAAGTAGGAAACTCTTAGTAGATGGGAATAAGACGTTTGTTTTGTCTGTGATGGTAGTGTTCTGGGAATTGGCAGGAAGTCGCAGTGATGGGCCGTCAGTTGGGCATGGTTTTCAGATATGTTTTTGGATGGAACGTTAAGGTGTTGTCTTAGAGAGCTCCAGTATTGTTGGTAACAAAAGGAATGATGTTTGAATGGAATAACAAGCAGGATGTGTATAATGGTATTGAGACTATGGAAAGCAAAACTTAGAGTTCTGGTGAAGTTTGACGTCTTGGGAGTTTTAAGGCATTAATGGAAATTTTGAGAGAACCCTTAGGTATGGGTGTAATATTTAAGAGTTCTTTTTGGTTAGTTGTGGTTACATGTTGGGATTTGTGGAATTTGGATTGTCCAGAGAATGAAATTGTGTATGAGTTACTGTCAGTGGAATAAGGTAATGAATGAGAATAAGTGTCCACTTTCATGAACAGATGACTAGAATGGTTTGGTTGAGTTTGAGTGAGTTAATTTTGTTTGGAATGTTTGATAAGAGTGGTGAATTGTGTGAGCTTAGGCTTTGATCGATTTAATGTGACTGGTTATGGTTGTTATCATTGGGATAGGCTGTTATGTACTCGGTCAAGCTTGTGTGTGAGTAACCAGTTACCCAGTGGAAAGTTTTGCAAAAGCTTTAAGAATTTATATCCTTTGGAATTTGTTTGGGTATTACAACGTGCAGTGATGTTATTTGGTGTTAGTAAGGAATATGTAATGTTTGTGGAGTAAAGGAATCGTATCTTCCATATTTAATTGGATAAGTTCGTAGTGGTTTCGATTGAGGATATTTGGATTTGTTATAAACTAAGAGGAAGAATGAGTAAAGTGTTTGAGATTTGAATTACAAGTGTTGAAAAGAGACGAAGTTTTATGCTAAGTTATTCGAGTGAGAATTTTGGCTGAAAAGGGCTAGTTTCTTGGAAATGTTATTTCAGATGAGAGTATGCTTAATGGATCCATCGGAAGTAGATGTAGTTCTACATTGAGAGGCTCCGAAGTTAGTTAAGGAGATTAGAAACTTTTGGACTCAGTTGGTTGTTATTACAAGTTATGGAAGACTTTGTTAAGTTCGTACTTCTGGTATCTCAGTTGACTTACAAAGGGTGAGTCGTTTGTTTGGATGTTCGTTGTGAGTAAGTTTTGGCGAGCTGGAGTAGAAGTGTCTACGGTTTCAGCTTTGATTTTGTGTGATCCTAATAAACCGGTTGTGGGGTATTGTGATGTGTCTTTGATGAGTTTAGTCAACGTGGTAATGCAAGAGGGTAAAGTCGGGGCTTATGCTTTACGACAATTGAGGATTTATAAAAGGATCTGTATTATTATGGATTTGGAATTTGTTGCGGTGGTATTGTGTTGGAATGTTTGGAGGTATTATCTTTATGGTTCTAGGTTCGAAGTGTTTGGTAATCGCAAGGACATTGAGTACTTGTTGGGTCTAAAGGAATAAAATATGAGACAACAAGGATGGTTAGAGTTCTTGATGAGTTATGAATTTGGCTTGGATTATCCTTCGGGGAAAAGCTGTTGTTGTGCCTGAAAAGTTAAGTCGGAAGTTTCTATGCATGTCTATTTTGATGATCAGGGAGTTAGAATTATTTGAGAAATTCCGAGACTTGTGTATGGTGTATGAGATAACACAAGAGAGTGTGAGATTGGTAATATCAAAGTGAACAGTGATTTTTGGTGAATTTGAGAAAGAGTTAGACTTTGGACGTGGAATTGATAGTTTTGATGGTTGCGAGTAATCAGAGTGCGCAGCGGAAGCGTGAGGTGGCACATTTTGTGTTTACGTGTGGGACTTGTAAGAGTTCGTAGGTTGAACATTGAAAACATGTAGGAATGATGAGACCATTGGACGTTTCAGAATGGGAGTGTTAGGTGAAAGGTTTAGATATTATTCATGGGCTACTATGTAGATGGATGTTTTGGTTATATGTTCGATTGGGAATCGTAGCATTGTTGTAATAAGTTTGTGTGATAAGGATGTTGGTATTCTGGTTTTGTAGAGGTTGTGGAATCGATGTTGTGTCGTGGAACTTGTGTTCTTGTTTGTGTTGTTGCCTCGTTTCCATCGTGATGGTTCGAGTGTGAGTGGCTAATTTCTTGTGGGGAATTAGGGGAGTGTTATCTACGGTGATGGTAACGATCTTGTTGTGTTTTGGTTCTAGAGTGAACCTGTGTGTTGGTATCGTGGTTTTCCTTGAGTTGTGAGTTGGTCGTCAAGTGCATTGTATGGGCTTTGCATCTTGTCGTTGTTGTTGTCGTCGTTGTCGTGCCGTTGTGGTATCTGCTGTTAGCACGGTGGTTTGTCAGTTGTGTTATTTGTGGTGTGCCTTTTGTTGGCATGTTGGTTTGTTAGTCGGATGCGAGAGTCGCGTCCGGGGTTGTTCGTCTCAGTATATTTTCGAGGACGAAAATTTCTAAGTGGGGGAGAGTTGTAACGCCCCGGTTTTGTCTTATTTAATTAATCGAGTCGTTTTGATTATTTTATTATTATATTATTTTATTTTCGACTTTTATTTAGAAAAATGTTATTTTTCATCGTGATTATATTTTGTCGCGTTTTGAGAGCGTTTGCGAGATATTTGAGTGTAGGGGTCTTTTGGTCTTTTTGTGGGGATAGATATTTGTTTTATTAAAATAGAAAGTTAGAGGTGAGAAAGGGAGAAAAACAAAATTTTGAGAGAAAAAGAGAAGAAGAAGGAAAAGAGAGGAGAAAAGAGAAGAGCAAGAGAAAAGTGTGGAAAATCACCAAGATCAATCTTTCGGAGTCGATATAATCGGGTAAGGGTGTGAAATATTGTTATCCTAACTTTGTGTATGATTATGTATGTGTTTTGTGTGGATGTTTTGGTTGGTTTTCCATATGTTTCCGGTTATGCCGTATTGGACGAAATCGATAGAAACCAATGTTTTTACGGTCGAAAAGTCGTATGAATACATGTGTTGGTTGGTTATATGTATGTGAGCTGCTGTTTAAAGTTTCATGAAGTTTGGTTATGTTTCGGTTAGTTTTCGGTATGTTTCCGTTGTTGTTTTCGTTTAGGTCGAATCGTAGGAAATCGATAGAAACCGATGTTTTCACGGTTAGAATTCGGAATAAATTACGTAGTTGTATCGAGTAAGGTTAGGTTGTCGTATAGCGTGCTTTTTATTCGATTTGGAGATGTTCGAAAATTCTGGTTTTTGAAAGGTTGAAATTTAATCGAAAAATCGAACGTCGTAGAAATTTCGTTTATGTGTTCTAAATTGTTCTTATGTATTTGGTGATTGCGCGTATATGTTTGTTTCGGTGAAAATGTTCGATTTAGTCGAGTTCCGGGCATTTCGGAAAAGTTACAGCAAAGGTGTATTTTGAGAAAATCTGATTTTTGGGAAAAACAGGGCTATGAATCGATACATAACAGCTATGTATCGATACGAAATGGTTTATGTATCGATACATACTGTGAAAATTGGGAAAAACAGCATTTTCACTACAGCATGTGTCGACACATGCGTGCTATGTATCGATACATGTGGCTTTTTGTATCGATACATAAGCCTATGTATCGATACATACTGTGCTGAACCATAAAATTCTGGTTTGTCGGGGAAACTTCGGAAATTCATATCTCTTGAACCGTAAGTCGGTTTTGACCCCCGTTTGAAGAGTTGGGAAACTAACGAGATGTTCTTTCTAGGAAAAATAGTTTTGGGGTCTGAACTTGGTCCAATCGGTACAGTTTTTACGAACCGTTTCGTAGTGTCGGGCGTCCGGTTTACGTTTTCGCATTATTTTGAAATATTCATATCTTGTTAACCGTTTATCGTATTTAAGAGTTCTTTATACCGAATCGAAGCTGTCGATGAGTACTTTTTGATGATGATAGAAAATATTATTTTTGGCCGACTTTTAGCCGACTTTTTCGGAAAACCGAATAATGGAATTTTGAGTTATTTTTCAATATTGTAAGACATATTATGATATGTTATGAGATGGCTTGTGTGATGATTATTTGATGGGAATTTGATGTTGTGGAATGGTATATTGGTGTTTGTGGCCATTTTGGGCAATTGTGTGCATTACTTTATATGTACTTGAAATACATGATTATTGTTAATGCATGAGCATTTGATGTTGGCATGAGTCATTAATGTGTCAAGTATCATGATATGCATTCTTGCATTGGAAGATTCATAGATGAATCAGTTTTATCGTCTTACGCCCTGAAATAATGGTAGAAGTGATTAATCACAATCAGTTTTATCGTCTTACGCCCTGAAATAATGGTAGAAGCGATTAATCACAAATGATTGTGCGCCCTGAAATAGTGGACTATGGCAATCTGATTGTGCGCCCTGAAATAGTGGACTAAAGCAATCCATAAACGTCGTACGCCCTGAAATAATGGTTTATAGCGACGGGGAACATCGTAGGCCCGACGGGGAGTTACTCTATGTAACGAGCGATGATTCCAGCAGAGTTCCTGAGTGAACTAGTGATGATTGAGTCGGTACCGCATTGCATTTGCATAGAGTCGTGAGTCGGTCTCTATGATTTGCATTGGTCATCTTTGTATATGTGCATTGATGAAGGAACCTGAATATATGTATTTATGTTGAATGATAAGCATTGTGATGTATATGCTTGGTTTTGTATATATATATATATATGCCTTGCGATGTATATTGAGTAAGATGTGATGAATGGCGATAAGAGTTGTATCTTTGTAATGATACATTGGTGAATAAACATGTATGTGTGTTGTGTTGAATGAATGATGATGAATTGAGATGTATTGGGGATACATGTATTTGAGCATGAATGAATATGCCTATGTGAAGGATGCGTTAATTACGGATTGTTATGCCGTGTATTTGATTTATGGTATATGCTTGGTGTTATATGTATATATATATGCATAGTGACGAGTTGTGGTGAGAATGTGGTATATGTGTATTATATGTTGAGATATATAATTATATGCAACGTTATTATGATAATATTTCTCACCCTTCTGCTGTTTTATGATGCTCTATGAGGCATTGCAGATTAGGTATCTGGTGGTCTTTTGTGAAGCGTGGCTTCATTTCCTTTTTGGTCGTCTGGCTCTGATATGTAGCACCGGGTAGCTAGGATGTGTTTATGAGCTTTTGTGATACTTTTGTACATGTATCTAGCTGATGAATGTTTATGTAAACATGAATGATATTGGTGACTACTATTGGAGTATGATATATATATATATATATATATATATATATATATATATATATATGTTTTTTAATAAATGTTTAGATGTTTCCGCTTTTATTCTAAATGTTGACATGTGGGTATAAGGACTGAGATCCTTGATTGTTGAAAGTTACCCCACTGTTGCATATCATTTTGAGCAGGTGTTGTATGTGTTTTAATTTCAAGCATAATGTGACATACCTTTTTATGCCGTGTTTGCAATTATACTCTGATGAAATTTTCAATACGTGCCTAAATGATTTAATTAATTATTTGGGGGTATAGAAAGGGGTGTTACAGTTGTTCCACAGTGGTGCAGCTTGTTCATGATTGTGAGGAGGCTGGGAATAGGGTGATGAGGTTAAGGTTGTCGATGAAGGATCAAGTTGGGGTATCTCATCCATTTTTGGTGGCGGTGGTGATAAGTCTGTGAAGGATCAAGTCTTGTGACACATATAGTTACCATATATATTCTCAAACTATTACCCACTCATATCAAGACACATGTCCACTTGGAAATACGTGAAACCTGTTTTCAATCTTTGACTAACAGAACCAGACGGAAGGATAAACGTGACACCATTTTAAAAGTTAAGGGACGAACTTGCCACTTTTTAAAGTTAAGGGACCAAACTGGACCCTGGAGCAAAGTTAAGGGACGAAAAAGATTATTTTGCCAAACAAAAACAAAACAGAGCATGCATTTCCAAAGGTTTTCAAGATGACAAAAGTGTAGGTAAAATCCTAAGTCTAAGCTTCATGAAAAATGGTGTTAGTGAGAAACATGCTATGACATTTAAAGTAGATAAGATGATAGTTTACCAGAGAGTACATCATAAATAGAAAGATCCTCACAAGATAAAATTCACTCAACTCTCAAGTGTTTAGATTAACTGTTTACACTCAAAGCACAACATGAAAGTTAGTACTACCATAAGTTTGAAAAAAATTCTAACATCTATAATTTAAATACATGAACACAAAGATAAAAAGGACTTTTATTCAGGTTGTAACGTGGCCAAGGTAAGGGTAAGATAATCCTAAGGAGTACAAGGCTAAAACTCAAAGGGTCAAGAAAATTGAAGTAAACTAAGGGAGTTGAACTACAAAATACATCATTCACTTCCAAACAACTTTTCTATGATTTCACTTCTCTTTTCTCTTTTTATTCTCCTTTTTTTTCTTCCATTTTTTTATTATTTTCTTTTTCTATATATATTTTTTTATCTTTTTCTACCAACCTTTGAAACATCCCAATTGTATTGTTCAACCTCTTTCAACCTCACACAACTTCATACAAGACTCTATCAACCCTTTGAAGAGGGTGATAACATTGTTTTTCACTTTTCGGCTTGTAATGAGTTTAAACAAAGAATGAGATAATAGGCTCAAAGGGGTTCCAAACAAGGGATAATATTTGCAGAGTTGGCTTTTTGCCTAACTGGTTAAAAATAAAACAAAATAACATGCCTTTATCATATTGTCATACCCCAAATTTGTCCTGCCTGTATATCACTTTAACTTGTATATCCATCTACTAACCATTATTCAAAAAAATCCAAAAAATATGTTGCTTCTGCTTGTTGTCTAAACTCAGGGTTCTCAAGGTTGAATTGAATTAAATCAAGGTTCATTTGAGGTTCACTCAGAATGTGTGTGTAGTAATGGCTCAATTTAAGTGAAGTTTGACCTAATTTATGTTCAAACAAATTGGAATTGATCCATCTACAAGTCATATGTGTCTTGGGTTGTTTTGGGTGCAAGGATGTGATTGAATTCAAGTGCTCTGTGACTGAAGATCACCAAGGACCCGATCAAGGTCAATTAGGGTTTTTGTGTGATGTTCATAAACTCTCCGATTTCAAAGCATGATTATTTCTCAGTGAAGTTTTTTGGTTCATCACGATCAAAGTGGAATTAGTTTAACTGGGCAAGCTATGGAATGATTCAGACAAGTTCCAAGTGGTTCTAGGTCTGATCAGAAGTTCAGAGATTCATTTAAAAAGTTAAGTTGCAGATATGTTGTTGAAATGTCAGTGGAAGGGTAATTCGTAACCAAATTCATTCATATCCATATTCTCAATTCCCTATTTAATCCACCATATCCAATCCAATTATCAATATCCATTCCCACTTAATATCCATTCACGTTATTTTCTCTATTATCCGTGTAAACCATTTCCATTATCCATTTCTCTTAATCATTATCTACTTTCTTTAAAACAAAAACATTTTTACCATTATCTATTAAAACCCTTAATTACTTTTCAAGATCCATTTAAACCCAATTTCTTTCAAAGGATCATGTTACAAAATTTCAAAAATCACCATAAGCCCATACAAGAAAAATGCCCATTTACAAAGAGCTTAACAAAATTGTGAAAAAAAGGGGAGAAACAAATGGCCATTAAAATAAATGATTCACACGGCCCACGCATTCATGTGCCATGTCCATCCACCAAATTCACCATCAAAGCACACAAAATGCCAAGAAAATATAGTAATTTATGATTCACGTTACACAACACCATGCTACAAACAAACAGAAAACAACAATTACACACAGCAAGCCAATACACAACTGTTTTCAAGTCATCACAATGCAAAGCCATACGCACATTTTTTCAATTTCCAGCACACAACTTGCAGCAGAGCCCATAACCTTCACGCACCACACAAATAGGTGACACCACATTTTTCAGCCAAGATACCATCATGAATTCACTTTGCAGTCATCCAAAAATGTACCGCTCAAATCCTGCACAACACCACCCCAACAATATGCCACAAACCAATTTGCAAAAACCAATTCACACACAAACCTGCCTTATTCCAAATGACCTGCAAGTTGTACGAAATACGACAAACCACAATATGCAAAATAGCACATACAACAAAAATAATTCAAGCACCTGGAAACAAATTTGCAAAAAATGCGTAGCAGCATATTCGACACAATCCTTTCCACTATTTCCACAATCAAATCCTCATACTCCTATAAATACGGTTTCACTCTCACTCTCATCTCCAAGCTTGAGTAAGCCAAAGAATTTTTTCTCGAGCTTCAATCCCTCACAACCTTTAAACCCAACTCTTCAGTCACCCCTCTTCAATCAACAACAACACAATAGTCTTCATCAACAACTAAAACCAAAACATTCAAACTTTCATTAACCTTCCATTTTCTTCCTCAAACCTTCAACCCAAACATCAATCAAACCATATCCGAACCAGAAAAGATTGAGAAGAATAAGAGAATGAGATAAAACACAAACCCAAAGCAAACCTCAGGTGAAACCAAACCTGAACAATCGAGCAGAATCAAAGTAGTAGAAGAGGAGAGAGATCTCGTCGATTCCGTCGAAAAAGGTTGGAGCGTCTGCCTCTGTTTTGTTCTTCATGATGTTCTTTTGCTCAGCTCATTTTTAAGACGAAAAGGTGTGACGCGATGATGAAGAATTTATTCAAAGCAAGTTGATCTTCTTTGGCCATTTTAGCCACTTTTCTGTTTTCGTGGTTATGCTGATATGATAACGCGTTCATTTTGTTGGATTTTAAAATAGATTGTTTTTTATTTTAAAAACCATGATCCCGTGTTTTTTTTATCCGTTTGTTTTAGACCGGTGTGCTCTGCCCATGTTGTTACTCACTCACACACCACACTAATTTTACACACCATCTTTTATTGACCATGCCATTACTTAAAAAGATGATGGGCATTTTCTTGAAACCCATATGATTCTATCTACACACAACAATGAGTGATGCACCCCTCTCCTTTTGTATTTTATTATTTTTTTAATTTGTTTCTTTTAACTCTTATTCAACTTTCCTTTTAATTTTTCTTTCTTTTTGTTTTCTTACAATTTTTTGTGAGTTTTTTATTTATTATTCATAATTTACTCTGATTTTATCTTATTATTTTTCCTCCTTTTATTCCCTTTTCATTTTTGGTCTTTGAAGTCTTTAAAATCATGAATATTGGTTATTGAGGTTGTTTAACCTTCATTATTTCAAATCTGTAGGGAATTATTCTTTGGATCATTTTCTATACTTTGGGATCATGATAGGTTACCTTCGATTAATTGATGAAAGTTTGTGATTAAGACGAGACCGTTCTCTTTTCTTTTCGTGTGGCATGATTTCTTTGAGAATGATCCACATATCATTTCTCTATCGTGTTTTAGCACAAACATCGTTGTTGACCGGCCTCCCATAGCATAATATTCCTCATAGATCGTGTTATGATTGCTTAACATAACACTACAGTGGACCCGATTCGAAAGTGATCATCCGATCAATGAAAATTAATGACTAACAACTGACTTTAATTTCCGCTCATTATTATCTTGCTTTATGTTTCTGTCAATATAACACTGTTCATATTATTGTTGCTTATATTATCATTGTTCATATTCATATTGTCATCTTCATCTTATCTTGTTCATCGTATTCAAAAACACAAAAACATGATAAAATTATCGAAACCCTTTTCTCATTACCTTTTCGCATTACTCGCTTAGAAGAAAACAAATAACATTAGCTAAAATTCATCACAAATCGAACTAATAGGTTCCCATTGAGTACAACGAACGTGAGGGGTGCTAGTACCTTCCCTTTGCGTAATCGACTCCCAAACCCAGAATGTGGTTGCAATGACCATGTTCTTATCTCTTAAAGGTTTTCTCGATATTTTCCTATTCCTTCATTTGAATGAATAAAGTTCGGTGGCGTCTCTGTTCGAACCATTTTTCTGTGTCCCATCGCAAAGGTCGTATCATTTTTTGAGGTACGACTGTTGGCGACTCTGCTGGGGATCATACATTGCTCTATGCAAGAGAGAGTCAAGCCTAACTTAATCTGAATTGTGATGATTGATAGCTTCGCTTATTTGTTTTCTTCTCGTTTATTTATTTTTTTTACTTATCTATCCTTATTGTTTGTGTTACTATTGTATTATGTGACACTGTTGGGCTTCTCTGATTATGGGTGCTTTGTGAGATAGGCTCTCTACCTGAGTCTGAGGAAAACCCTAGGATTAGGATGATGGTTGTGTATTAGAGACTTGGGAGGAGTCTTCCTTGTGAAGACGATACCTAAACCCCACTTATTATAGATTCCCTTGGAAATGTTATTATTTTAATGAGCCTTCATCACGACGATAATGTTTTCAAGCCTGAATCATTGACTCTAAGGACCTTTCAATTGTTCTATCCACGGTGTTGGTAGTGTTAACTCATGAGAGTCACTTCTCGTTGGGTTAATACGAAAGCCCCAATCAGATGAGATCCCTTGAACATATTACTTTCTCATAGTAATATTTTCAACCTCGATCTATGACTCTAAGAACATGTCTTTAGAACCCTTGTGTCGATGGTTGTGTAGTTGAATCCTAAGAGGAGCCTTCCTTGTTGGAAATATACGAAAACTTCACCTATAAGAGATCACTTCAAGGATATTATCGTCCGATGAGCCTTCATCATGGCCATAATGCATTTGAAAAAGATACCCATGACTCTTGGAACCTACCCGTCTTAGAATCTACCTGTGGGGTTCCTTTGATCAAAGACTCTGGTTATTTACCCGTTATCCTGACCAACCTCAGAATCGATTGAACCTGCAATCCTAGATTCTTGCATCTTGCATTGCATCCATACGTGTCATTGCATTGCATTACATCAGTTATGCATCTTGCATTACATTCCAAAATCAGAAACTCATTTCACCTTCCTTCATCTCCAGTAAATCAAGTTGATTCCTCAACACCAGTACGCAACTCGAGCCAACACTAGATGAATGATGGATTAGATTCAACAAAAGCAAGCTTCCTTCAGAGAGGAGTTGGACTCTATCAAGGGTAAGATTGACCAGATTCTCGAAGCCATAACTATGGCCAGAAAGGAAGAAGAACTGCATGATGCTGCTGCTACAAACAACAATGTTCCTGTGCAAGGATCTACCTCAAGGATTTCAGTTCCTATTCCCAATCCCATCATCTATGGGATGCCTCTCAACTTCACCTCTGCAGTTGAAGGAGCAACTACTAAGCCAATACCAACATCTAGAGTTACTGTTGGAGCTATTCTACAAGCCCAGCCTGCTGTTACTCAGATTCCCATTCCACATGCCGAAGAAGATCTGCAAGATGAGTATGAGGTGAAAAACTATCATATTGTTGTTCCAATTGCCAATCATGTTACTGTTCAAGATTCTGAAGCCATCAAGATGTGTCGTGATTTAGCTGTAAAACTCTGAGTCATGGAAGGGCATAACTCAACTTCCTTGAATGCTTTAGAAATGTGCTTGGTGCCTAACGTTGTCATTCCTCCCAAGTTTAAGGTACCAAGATTCCTAAAGTATAAGGGTCTCATCTGTTCCAACATTCATTTGAAGATGTACTATTGAAAGATGGCTGCATATTCCAGGGATGAAAAACTCATGATGCATTGCTTCTAAGACAGCTTGTCTGGAGCACCTCTCGAATGGTACATGCAACTTGAGCATAGCAGTGTGTGTACTTGGGCTAAGTTAGCTGAAGCTTTTGTCAAGCAATAAAAATACAACACTGGCCTTGCTCTGAATTGTACTCAACTTCAGAGTATGTCTCAAAAGGACAACGAATCCTTTAAGGAGTACGCACAATGCAGGAGGGAGTTATCCGCAAGAGTGCACCCACTATTGGTTGAGCGTGAATTAATTGACATCTTCATGGGTACTTTGCAAGGACCATACTATGAAAAGATGATCAGCAGTGTGTCTTCTGGATTCTCTGACATAATAATCGTCGACGAGAGAATTGAAGAGGGTCTGAAAAGTGGAATAATCCAGGGAGGTTCTAGTAGCCAGTCTGGAGTGAAGAAGCATTTTAATGGATATAAGAAAAAAAAGGACGAAACAAATGCCATCTCTGCTCACAAGGGACAAGATCAACAGAGAGCGCCTTCTTTGATGGCTGTTCAAATCCCTTACCTCAAGTATTCGTATGTTGCTGCTGCACAATATGCTCCAATGCCTTATTAGCAAGTTGTTCCAACTCAGGTTCCTATTCAGACTCCTGAACAATGAGCTCCTCAACAACACACTCTTCAACAGCGTCAACCAAATCAACAAAGGATGAGGAGGCCCAAAAGAATCTTTGATCCTCTACCTGTGTCATATGCTCAGGTCTTTTCTCAGCTGCTGAAGGATGGGGCGATTACCCAGAGAGACCTAGCTTTGCCAACTATCATCCCTCCAGATTATGATGTTAATGCTCATTGCGAGTATCATAAGGGAGCCCCATGACACACAATTGAGAACTTCATAGCTTTCAAGCACAAAGTTCAAGACCTGATTGAGTCAAAGGGTCTCACGTTCACTCCGAGGACTCCGAATGTCGCAACCAACCCCATGCTGCCACCAAGTTAGTTCAGTATCAAGTCAAGGAAGGAAGTTCATTTCCCCGAAGAAGGCAGTCATCTTGCTATCCCATCATTTGCATTCTTGTATTTTGTTCTTGTTTTTTTTTAAGTACTGTTTAATTTAAACATTGTCGTTTATACTTGGTTATATTAATGAAGTGATTATGCATGTTCTGAATTAGTTATGTCGTATTCACTCATTTTTCCATTTACTGCAAGGCACAAACACATATTTCTCCACTTCACTCTCTTTATCAAACTGTTGTTTTAGCAAAGATTGGAGGGAGGATGACGGACATGAAATACCCATAATTGCAAACTATATGCTTTCGGACAAAATCCTGCTGGTGATATACATGCATTGTTTCAAATCCCCAAACACTGGAGAGACAAGGAGTTAATCCCTAGTTAACCACTTCGAGCCTAGAAGTAGGACTTTTATTCGGATTTACAAAGCCTTACACTTAATCTGGGGCATGGGTAGTGTTCAATTAACTTGATTACACACTCAAATCACAAGGCAAAATCCAAAAGACATGTCGGCTGTTCGGCAAAGACCAATGCTTGGCAGTCACAATCTTTCAACAAAAATCAAAAAATCAAAAAGCCTACTAATTCGAACACCTCAAAAAGAGACTTAGGAAAAAATCAAGGCAATCCTGAAGGACTTGAAAAGCAAAATCAGTCCATGCGAAAGTTAGGGATCAAAAGAAAATCAAAAGAGGTCCTCAAATCCTCAGCAAAACAAAATAAGGTTCAGTGACCACCATGTCAAAATCAAAGGGTCACTGACATCCATCAAAACCAAAATAAGGTGATTTCCATTTCGAGAAAACTTTGAATCATATCCCTTTACACCGTCAACCCTTTTGGAAGACAAACGTGATTAGAATTAACTGAACGTAGGACTGGAGATAATCACGAAGAAATGGTGGGTACAAACCAAATTTTGAGCCTAATATCCTTTGTTTCAAACCATGAACCAGACCATGTTACAACCCTCAAAAGAACTAATTGAGGTGGGGTTTATTCTTAAAGCATAATATTGTGTGGTTGCGTAAAGTGACTCCCCACATATTTGCCAATCTTCAGCATTAGTGTCATTCTCCTTGCTATATCTTTCACACACTACCAAAATCAGCACAACGTCTGGAATGACGATTCATTCCTCTCACACTATCACAACACTCCAATAAAATGATTTTTTCAAAACTTTCATGAGCGTTGCATTAAGATAACCATTTATGAATGAACAATTTTATCTGCAAATCAGTGATGGACATCAAAGAAATTCCAACAAGGGGCAATCAAAGAGGAACTTGAACTTTCAGTGATGCTGACTCAAATCAAGATTACCTCAAAACCCTGAATATGGGACGAATCCCTCAGCAGCTCAATTAGGGGCAAGTCATCTCAGAATCACATCAAAACTCAGCTTCTAAGGATCAGACAATTTTAGAATTGGTTAGTCAGGGGCAGACCACTACCATGTTCAGACTTGGGCAAAATGAGTTACAAGGGGGCAGATCTTCTCTGTATCTTCAAAATTGGACAAGCAGATCTTGCCAGACACTAGCATTCATTAGGTTCAGAGCAAGAGCACAATCTTCATGATTCGATCACGTCAATGCGCTCATTTTCATGATATCCTGACCATCATGTATAAGAGTTGTGGTTCTCTCAGAACGAACACACGACTTATCATCAAATGATCAAACTTAAGGCATCGAAAGGATCTTTGTCTTCTTCGATCATGGCGTCTTCAAAGATCTGATGTCAAGGAAATCAAACCCTCCCACAACCCAAAGTCCAATTTGCATTGGCAACTACCAAAAGTCTACCTTCTTGGCACCTTTACAAAACACATCCAATCACCTGCTTGCATTCAAGTATACATCATACACACTATCATGTTCATCATAAACATCATATGCATCATATGCATACATGGACCAAATCATACTTCCCCAACACTTGCATCTCCGCGCGTCAGTATTTGCATTGCATTTCCATCTGATATGGAATATCATTTACAAAATCAAGCATTCATACATGCATAAATCAAGATCCAGGATCAATCTCAAGATTCCAAGGCAATCGTCAGCCCAGCCAGGGGCATCTTTTTCATGTCTGTGGGCGTTTCTCATGGAGTTATTTCAACCTTTTGTTGATGAAGCTATGATCTCCAAGCGAGTCTGTGGGTGTTCCCCATTGAGTTATTTCCTCAACCTTTTATTGATAAAGTTATTATCCCCAGCTCAGCCAATAGTTTTCTCTGAGTCAGTGGGCGTTTTCCATTGAATTGGTTCTCTTCAACCTTTTGTTGATGGAGTTGTTATTCTTAGAACAGACAGTGGTTTTTCTCTGAACAATTTTTTACCTCCCTTTTAGGCATTCCCTAGTGAGTTGGTTCCTTTCAACCTTTTGTTGATAAGGATTGTGTTCCTCAGTGATGTTTTTGCTTCAACCTCGTGTTAATGTCTCCAAACAAGTCTTACTCATCATATATCCAACAAACTTGACCTTTTGTAAATAATATTACTATCACCCTTTTGGTGGTAGCCATTCCTGTTGATTCAACTTAACCTTCATCCTTTTGGTGTTGGTGATTCTCAAAATTGGGAAGTTTCTATCACCCTTTTGGTAGTAGCGACTTGTGTTGTTTGATCTTACCGTCTTCCTTTTGGTGTCGGCGATCCGTGAACCTTTGGTTTGTGTATCATCCTTTTGGTGAATGACAACCTCTGATACCGTTGTGTGCTTACTATTATCCTTTTGGTAATAGCGAGCTTTGACCTTACTTTCATCCTTTTGGTGAAGGGTAATTGTGTGTGCATTCACTATCATCATTTTTGGTGATAGGTCTGTCATCCTTTTGGTGTCGGATATTTCTGTGTGTGTGTTCTCCATCATCCTTTTGGCGATAGATTCGTCATCCTTTTGGTGTCGGAGTCGTGTGTTTACTATCATCGTTTTGGCCGTAGGTTCGTCATCCTTTTGGTGTCGGAAAGTCGTGAATCTTTGGTCTGTGTATAATCCTTTTGGTGAATGATAATCTTTAATATCGTTATGCACTTACTATTATCCTTTTGGTAATATCAAGTCTTGTTGACCTCACTTTCATCCTTTTGGTGAAGGGTCATTGGGTTGTGTGTGTTTACTATCATCCTTTTGGTGATAGGTCCGTCATCCTTTTGGTGTCGGGTATCTATGTGTTTGTACTATCATCCTTTTGGTGATAGGTATGTCATCTTTTAAGTGAAAGAATCCTATGCGTGTGTTTACTATCATCCTTTTGGTGATAGATCCGTCATCCTTTTGGCGTCGGAGTCGTGTGTTTACTATCATCTTTTTGGTGATAGATCCTTCATCCTTTTTGTGTTGGAAATTCGTGGATCTTTGGTCTGTGTATCATCCTTTTGGTGAATGACAACTTCTAATACCATTGTGTGCTTACTATTATTCTTTTGGTAATAGCGAGTTTTTACCTCAATTTCATCCTTTTGGTGAAGGGTCATTATGTGTATTTACTATTATCCTTTTGGTAATAGCAAGTCGAGTCGTGTGAGTTCACTATCATCCTTTTGGTGATAGTTCTGTCATCCTTTTGATGTCATTGCTTTTCGTTATCATCCTTTTGGTGATAACGACCTTTGCAAGTTATTTAGTGTCCACTCGAGGGTCGACATTGATCTTGTATTCCACTTCTCGAGCATATTTCTTTCTTTTCAGACAAATTTGGAGTCTTCTTCATATCTAATTAACTTCTATCTTGAAAGAATAAACACCGTGGTAGTTCATCTTACTAGCTTTATGCCAATTAGATAGGGGCATCTGTCAGACCCCAAACTTGTCCTACATATATATTACTTTCACTTGTATATTCGTCTACTAATCATTATTCAAAAAAATCCAAAAAAATATGTTGCTTCTGCTTGTTGTCTAAACTCAAGGTTCGCAAGGTTGAATTGAATTAAATCAAGGTTCATTTGAGGTTCACTCAGAATGTGTGTGTATTAATGGCTCAGTTTAAGTGAAGTTTGGCCTAATTTATGTTCAGACAAATTGGAATTGATCCATCTACAAGTCATCCGTGTCTTGGGCTGTTTTGGGTGCAAGGATGTGATTAAATTCAAGTGATTTGTGGCTGAAGATCACTCAGGACCAGATCATAGTTATTAGGGTTTTTGTGCGATGTTCATAAACTCTCCGATTTCAAAGCATGATTATTTCACAGTGAAGTTTATGGTTCATCACGGTCAAAGTGGCATTAATTTAACTGGGCAAGCTATGGATTGATTCAGACAAATTCAAAGTGGTTCTAGGTCTAATTAAAAGTTCAGAGATTCATTTAAAAAGTCAAGTTGCAGATATGTTGTTGGAAAGTCAGTGGAAGGGCAATTCGTCACCAAATCCATTCATATCCATATTCTCAATTCCCCATTTTATCCACCATATCCAATCCAATTATCAATATCCATTCCCACTTAATATCCATTCACGTTATTTTCTCTATTATTCGTGTAAACGATTTCCATTATCCATTTCTCTTAATTATTATCTACTTTCTTTAAAAAAAAAACTATTTTTACCATTATCCATTAAACTCCTTAATTACTTTTCAACATCCATTTAAATCTAATTTCTTTCAAAGGATCATGTTACAAATTTTAAAAAATATCCATAAGCCCATACAAGAAAAAGGCCCATTTACAAAGAGCTTAACAAAATTGTGAAAAAAAAGGGAGAAACAAATGAACATTAAAATAAATGATTCACACGTCCCACACCTTTATGAGCCATGTCCATCCACCAAATTGACCATCAAAGCCCACAAAATGCCAAGAAATTCACGTTACACAACACCATGCTACAAACCAACACAAAACAATAATTACACACAGCAAGCCAATACACAAATGTTTTCAAGCCATCACAATGCAAAGCCATACGCACATTGTTTCAATTTCCAGCACACAACATGAAGCAGAGCCCGTAACCTTTACGCACCATACAAATAGGTGACCCCACATTTTCAGCCAAGAAACCATCATGAATCCACTTTGCAGCCATCCAAAAAACGTACCGCTCCAATTTTGCACAACACCACTTCAACAACAACCTACGTGCCAAGCTTACAACCCAAACCAACAATATTCCACAAACCAATTTGTAAAAACTAATTCACACACAAACCTGCCTTATTCCAAATGACCTACAAGCTGTACGAAATACAACAAACCCAATATGCAAAACAGCACATACGACAAAAAAATTTCACGCACCTGAATTTTTTTTGCAAAAAACGCACATCAGCATATTCGTCACAATCCTTTCCACTCTTTCCACAATCAAATCCTCATACTCCTATAAATACGGCCTCACTCTCACTCTCATCTCCAAGTTTGAGTAAGCCAAAGAATTGTTGCCCGAGCTTCAATCCCTCACAACCATTAAACCCCACTCTTCATCCATCCCTCTTCAATCCACAACAACATGATAATCTTCCTCAACAACCAAAACCAAAACTTTCAAACTTTCATTAACCTTCCATTTTCTTCCTCAAACCTTCAACCCAAACATCAATTAAACCATAACCGAACCAGAAAAGATTGAGAAGAAGAAGAGAGAATGAGACGAAACACAAACCCAAAGTGGACCTAAATCGAAACCAAACCTGAACAATCGAGCAGAATCGAAGCAATAGAATAGGAGAGAGATCTCGTTGATCCCGTCGCAAGAAGGTTGGACCGTCTGCCTCTATTTCGTTCTTCATGATGTTGTTTTGCCCAGCTCGTTTTTAAGACGAAAAGGTGTGACGCGATGATGAAGAATTTATTTTGAGGAAGTTGATCTTCTTTGTACGTTTTCACCACTTTTCCGTTTTCGTTGTTATGCTGATATGATAACGCATTCATTTTGTTGGATTTTAAAATAGCTTGTTTTAAAAAAAAAAAACCATGATCCCATGCCTTTTTGAGAAAATTTTACCCCATACCCCCACACTTATCCTTCTACCCCTACATTAAATTTTTTTGTACCAAAATGCCTTCATATAAAATTAATTTGTTTTATTTTTTCACCTTTCCATCATTTATGTTTCTAAATTCCCATACAGAAAAAAGTTATCATACCGTAACACTTTATGAAAATGTTCCGCTTAAATAATATTCGTGTTTTAAAAAATTTCAAAAAAAATTAATACCGGAAAAAACTGTTCCGGTTGAAAATCTTTCATAAATTAAAAAAAAGTCATACCGAAACACCTTTTAAGAGTGTTCCAGTTGAGTATATTATAAACCCCGGACATCATTATAAACGTGTTCTTGATAGAATTTTTCTTACTAAATTAGTTTTGGCAACAGGTTAAAACCGTTGCCTAAAGTAAATAGACAACGTTTGTAAAGTGTTGCTAAAACTCATTTTGCAATTTTTTGACCCAGAACACTTTCAAAAAGTGTTCCGGTGTTATTAATAAATCCAACTGGAACACTTTTAAAAAGTGTTCCGGTATGATAATTTTTTCGTTACTTTAGGCCACGGTTTTGAACTGTTGCAGAAACGCATTTAGCAATTTTTTAAACCGGAACACTTTAAAAAAGTGTTCCGGTGTTATTAATACATCTAACCGAAACACTTTCAAAAAGTGTTCCGGTATAATAATTTTTTTGTTACTTTAGGCCACGGTTTTGAACTGTTGTTGAAACTCATTTAGCAATTTTTTTTAACCAGAACACTTTCAAAAAGTGTTCCGGTGTTACTTATACATTCAACCGGAACACTTTCAAAAAGTGTTCCGGTATGATAATTTTTTCGTTACTTTAGGCCACGGTTTTGAATTGTTGCAGAAACTCATTTAGTAATTTTTTTTGATCAGAACACTTTCAAAAAGTGTTTCGCTGTCTTAATAATATACCTAACCGAAACACTTTTAAAAAGTGTTCCTGTATGATAATTATTTTGAAAAGGTGAAAAATAAATGATGGAAAGTTGAAAAAATAAATAATGAAAAAGTGAAAAAATAAAACAAATTAACGTTTTATATGAGGGCATTTTGGTAAAAAAAAGTTCAATGTAGGGGTAGAGAGACAAATGTGGGGGTATGAAGTAAAATTTTCCCTTTTTGATCCGTTTGTTTTAGATCGATGGGCTCGACCCGTGTTGTTACTCATTCACACACCACACCAATTTTACACACCATCTTTTATTAACCATACCATTACTTAGAAAGATGATGGCTTTTTCTTGAAGCCCATATGATTCTATCTACACATAACCATGAGTGATGCACCCCTCTCCCTTTGTATTTTATTATTTTTTTAATTTGTTTTTTTTATTCTTATTAAACTTTCCTTTTAATTTTTTCTTTCTATTTTTTTTCTTACAACTTTTTTGTGTGTTTTATTTATTATTCACAATTTATGCTGATTTTATCTTATTATTTTTGCCTCCTTTTATTCCCTTTTCATTTTTGGTCTATGAAGTCTTTAAAAATATGAATATTGGTTATTGAGGTGGTTTAACCTTCATTATTTCAAATCTATAGGGAAAGATCCTTTGGATCATTTTCTATACTTTGGAATCGTGATAGGTTACCTTCAATTAATCGATGAAAATTTGTGATTAAGACGAGACCGTTCTCTTTTCTTTTCGTGTGGCACGATTTCTTTGAGAATGATCCACATATCAGTTCTCTATCGTGCTTTAGCACAAACATCTCTGTTGACCGACCTCCCATAACATGATCTTCCTCAAAGATCCTGCTACGAGTAGACCCGATTTGAAAGTAATTATCCGGTCAATGACAATTAACGACTAACAACTAACGTTAATTTCCGCTCATTATTATCTTGCTTTATCTTTCCGTCAATATATCAATGTTCATATTATTGTTGCTCATATTATCATTATTCATACTCATATTGTCATCTTCATCTTATCTTATTCATATTATTCAAAAACACAAAAACATGATAAAATTATCGAAACCCTTTTCTCATTACCTTTTCACATTACTCGCTTAGAAGAAAACAAATAACATTAGCTAACATTCATCACAAATCAAACTAAGAGGTTCCCATTTAGTACAACAGGCGTGAGGGGTGTAGCACCCCAAAATTTTCCCTGGCTTTTTCTGGCTTTTATTTCGCATCCATCTGCATACCCATTAGGTCATGACTCATAATCATATCATCGCATTGGTTTTCTGAGACATGAGATCAGAGCATTTCTCTAAATAAGGGTTTTCTATTTGCAAGAATTTGAAGTCTGGTCCTTGTAATTTTCTATTCAGAGGATTCATCAGAGGCATTGGGTCAGGTTTTATTGGGTGTGAATCAGAGTTTGGTTCTTTCTCTGTTTAGGACATTTCCTCATCAGTGTGCTTCAAGGTGTCAATAATGGAAAGCCAGAGAAAAGAAAGGGAACAAGAGCCAAGGGTCTTCAAACGAGCAACAAGGGTCTATTATATCATATATCACTCCCCTTGATCCCACAAGTCATTGGAAGGAGGGAAATCATCCAGAGGATTGAACAGTGCAACATCTCCTACCAAAAACAGGCAAAATTAGGGTTTTGGGTTCAAGTGGTCTCCTGATGAAATTTTGATTCAAACTTGATCTCAATGTTTTCTACATGATATTAAGTGTCTAAGGATGGAAGATTGGCCATTGGTTCATTTCAGATGAGGTTCAATTGATCAGTTGCTTGATAATTAAGAAATTGGGGAAAAAGTCAACCGTGCAGTGGAAAAAGTCAACTCCTGACTTTTTAAGGTCAAATTCATGAAATTCAAGTTATATATGTTCATCGGACAAGATTTGATCAAGAAATGATGGAGGAATAAGGAAAAAAATCAAGAAATCACAAAACTGCCAAAAATAGAAACTTTGGGGTTTCCAAAAATGGCAAGTTTGGACCATTTTGCACCAAACTTTGAACCAAGGCTATTCAAATTGAAAGCATCAAATCAAAAATCCACCAGGCCACAACAAAAGTTCATGTTCTAAGCTTCAAATCCATATAAAGAAATCTTCCATCGGATTAAAATTAAGGGAGTTATGATCAATCAAAGTTTGGTAAAATCAAGGCAAAAATCAAGTCATGGCAAGGCAACTGCAGGCCCATAGGCCATAATTTCATCGAACAGTTGGCGTGCCAAATGTCAAGCCAATTTTCTCTATCAAGAAGGCTTCAAATGAAAAATTGTTGAACATCAAAGTTGTTCATCTCCATGTCCTCTTCAACTTTCATGTTGGACATTTTTTCATTTGAAGAAGTTATCAAGGTCATACGAGGGTTTGAACATAGGGGTCTCATGCTGAAAATTCCATAGGCACCAAGGCCTTGCTTGCAGCCCAAGTCATACACCAATGCACCAATTGTGGTTCCTTGTTTTCCAAGCAACTGAGTTGATCCTAACTAACCGAGTTAACTAACTTGACTCGGTGAGTTGAGTCTAACTAACTCCGACCCTAGCTCCAAACCCAAACCTCATTCCAAACCTCATTCCAAACCACTTATACTCCAAACCTAAAATCTATTTAAGAGGTGCTTCACTCATTTTCAATTCTCAACCATTTTTGCTCCATTTTCACTCTCAATTCTCTCACATTTCTCTCTAATTTCTCTACTCATTCTTCATCAACTTCTACTTCTCTCTTCCAAAACCACACACAAAAGCTCTTTTTTCTTGAAGAATAATCACTTTTTACATTGAAAAGTGATTAATTCTTGAGCTTAAACTCCATCATTTGGTTTTCTTCGGTTGGATTTCTGGAATTTCAGCTTATTCTACTTCAATCCAAAGGTTTCACACCATTTATTTTGGTGCAAGTTCGATCTCGTTAAATTTTCGCGATTTTGTTCGGTTTCGACGCATTTCGGCTACTAATTGAGGAATCTCTGGTTTTCTTGAATTTTCTGCATCAAGATCACTTTGCAACAATTACCAAAGCAAATCTCCGCTTTGTAGGTTGGTTTTCCTCAAATCTACACTGTTTTTAGCTTATTCACAACTTATTCGATGTAGACTTTTAGTGGATTTTCGATTTGGATTCGTATGCTTGAATGTGATTCTTGTTGTGGTTGATTATTGAGTTTAATTAATGTTTGAGGATCATAATTCAATGTAATTTCGTGCTTAATTGATTACATGATCATATGGATGTTTGGATAAGTGATTGGTGCTTGAAAAGTGATTATGAGAAGTGTTTTTTGTAGGTCTGAGACTGTTCAGTCGATTTGCATCTTAGTGCAATCGATTGCACCTTTGTTTTTTCACTAAAAAGTGCATTCTATAGCTGTGCAATCGATTTGCACCCTTATGCAATCGATTTGCACCTGTAACTTTTGTGTTTTTGGCTTGTTTTGAAGCATGTATTGATACCTATTCCACCTCTAACCTTCATGGCTTTGTGTGATGCATATTTGTGGAATTTTCTAGGGTTGTGTAACCTCTAGTTGCTGGATGTATGTGAATCTTTGATGCATGATTATCCAATTGTTGATTTGCTTGCATTCTTGAAGCATGTTCTTGAGGCATTTTGGTTCATGTGTGAATAATGACTTGTTGAATTTGTATAATCTCTTGAAGATGAGTGTGAGGTGATATATGTGAGTGTGATGCTGTAGTGTGCATAAATTGGATCATGTATGCTTTTGCCTTGCTTGAACATGTGTTTTCCGTTGACAACGATCATGGTGTATGATTAATTAATCTTGATGCATGTTAATGTGAAATTGTCTTGCATGTTTGAATTGAACTATCATGATATGTTGTCTTGTGTAGAATTTTCTTCACACCTTTGGGACATTTCTTCTTTAATTCTTAGTTTGTTAATAATTACTTGTTATTCTTTTCCTTATGGCATTACTTGTAAATTGTTTTAAACTAACATTTTCATGTAGGAGCTAAAGGTAAGTAAGTGTGTGGACTTAGTTCCACATACATTTCTTTCATTTATATTCTCTTATTTCTTTTAAACTTTCTACTTGTGTTTGTTAAGCATTTACATGCTTTCATTGAATAACTTTTCTTCATCCCTCTTTAGGATCAACTTAACTTCCATCTTGGAAGTAAGTTGCTTCTTTTGCTCTTCTTCTCCTTTCTTTTAGGATTAGATTTCTTAAACCACATTAACCATAGGATCTCCAAGCATGCTAACACTAAGGTGTGTCTTAGTCTCCCATTAGATTTTACCTTTCTCCTCTTTTGAGTCTCTCTTCCTCATCTCAAGACAAAAAATAAAAATACTTAATAAAGGCATAACACTTATTGCATTTAGGCCTTTCATATAAAGAAAGATTATAAGGGGTCTTCTCTTATAATCTTAGAATGTGTAGCATATGGCCCATCTTGGGTCAATGTGTTAAACATTTGACCTTGTATGAGAGACTTAAATGCAATACTTGTTGAAAATACAAATAAAGAAAAACACTTCTTCATTTCATAACCAACAAAAACACTTAATAAACACAAGTATGCTAGTGTGTTTGAACCTTAATAATTGGAACTAAGTGTGAGGGTCTTCTTCATCCTTAGTGTATTTTCTTACTAATTCCATCTTGGAATGTGAGGATGTACACATTCCAATGATTAAGATTTAAATACACTATCATATGCAAACAAATGGAAAAAAAACTATTAAAAGACAAAAACAAACAATAACGTCTTTCCTTCGGGAATTCTTTTCTCATCTCATTCACTCCTTCCATAAGGATGCGTCATTTTCGTTCTACCGCAAACAGGTAACGCCTAAGTCTCCATACAGCGAGCCACAACACCTAAACTGCTGGGACGCGAACGTTGACGTATTCCATTAAAAAAAATACAAACAAACCATCCCTAGTTAGGGGAACTACGTCGCTCTGATTCTCATGTTCCCGATGAGATACGTAGGCAGTGGGGTAGGGCCCATTCGAGCACTTCTTTTATTTTCCCTACATTTGTTTCTCGTTCCTTTTCCATCCTTTCTCCTTTCTTTCTTTCGGTTCCTTTTCCAGTATCCTTTTCTATCACCCTTTGATTGAGACAAGCAAGCGTGGATCCCATCGGGTACGATGGACGCGTGGGGGTGCTAATACCTTCCTCTCGCGTAACCGACTCCCGAACCCAGTTCTCTTGGTCGCAAGACCATGTTCTTTCCTTCCCTCAGGTTTATGCGGTGTTTCCTTTCCCTCTCTTGGGATAAATACACATTGCTGGCGACTCTATTCGGTGCCACTTTCACGTTTGTACTAGGATGAAAATCCCGGGAGCGACAAGGGGTGCTAGTACCTTCCCTTTGCTTAATCGATTCCCGAACCTAGAATGTGGTTGTGATGACCATGTTCTTATCTCTTAAAGGTTTTCTCGATATTTTCCTATTCCTTCATTGGAATGAATAAAGTTCGGTGGCGACTCTGTTCGAACCATTTTTCCGCGTCACATCGCGTAGGTCGTAACATTTTTCGAGGTGCGACACATATCAGTGTGCACAAGTAAACAAAAAGTTTCAACATAGTCAATTCAATTTCTAGAGACTAATAGACATGAGTAAAACACAGAAGAAAGAAAAAGATAGATTTTTGAATGGTTTTCATTAAAAGGCTAAAAATCTCACAAGGTCAATGATCTACCATAAATGATGCACAATCTAGAGTTTAATCCTACTAAACATGCCAAGAATGCACCTAAAAAATTCAATCACTTCATACCACAATTCTTTAATCAATAGAACATAGAATTACTCACAAACATTTGTAACTCAAAACCAAAGAATAGCATGCAATTTTTATTTTTTTTATTTAAGAAAACACACAAAAACGAAGAAAACTGAAAGAAATAAAACAAAGTAAATGGTTCCCTCCCCCATACTTAAAGCACACATTGTCCTCAATGAAAGAACAAAAATATAAAATAAGAGTGAGAGAAATGAAAGAATACACCCGAGTAGTCAAGGTGGATAGGTGATCGCATAAGCAGCCTTTCCCAAAGAGAGTTCTTATATAGTCTCCTCTTCCAAAGTGGGGATGTCATAGAGTAACTTTGGGTAGCATCCATTGACCTTGAAATTTTTATTAGTGCCTTCTCCTTTTATTCCAAGATCAAATATTAATCTTCGATAAGTAAAAGTGTCGAATGAGCACGTGAACATGGTCTCTTTTTTCACAACATTAGGAGTCAAAGGATTAAGGGGTTGCCTCACTAAGTTTGTTCCATCTTCAATTGAGACCCTATGCATACTCATGGATGGACTAAAATCACGAGTGTCAACCAAGGTCCATCCAATTCCCTTCTTATGCTTCTTCAAAACCTACAAAAGCTTTTTTTTTATCAAATTCAACGTTAGAAGAAATTATAATCAGGAGTTTTTCATCCATCTCTAAATAAGTATATTTCAGATTATTATGAAGTGGTTTAAGCTCTAAGGAAGGAGTTTGTTCAATGGACAACATAGTTGGGGAAGTCGGGATGTCAAGAGCTTCAACTGCATAAATGACATCATCTATAACATCATCTGTATGAAAAACACAAACCTGCAAGGTAACCTCAATCTTAGCACAAACAAAATAAAGGTTACTGTCAGTACAGTCATCACATGAGTAACTATCATCAAAATCAGACAATGATGGAAAATCAGCTGCAAACAAATCAGCACAAGTATCATCAACCAACTCAAAAATCAATTCAATATGAAAAACATAATGCTCTTCCAAGGGATGTTTGATAGCATAAAAAATGTTAAATTTTGCGACAATGTCACCAAATTCCATGGTCATTGTGCCATCATCAACATCAATTTTTGTTTTTGTTGTTTTCATGAATGGCCTTCCTAAAATGATGGGAGCCCTGCTTAACTTTGTTTCTCCTTCCATGTCTATAATGTAAAAATCTGCAAGAAAAATCAAGTCATTAACTTGCACGAGGACATCTTCTACTACTCCGGCGGAGTGGGCATTGCTTATGTTTTCCAGTTGAATGATTAAACCTGTATGATGCAAAGGACCAAGATTAAGATTATTATAAACAGAAGTAGGCATAACATTAATTCCCTCTCCTAAATCAAGCATGCAATTTTTGAATTTACTATCCCCAATGGTACAAGGAATAACAAAATTTCATGGATCCTTGCACTTTCGTGGCATGGCCTGAGTGAGAGCTGAAACATTTCGCTCGGATGTGACTTTTTCAGGTACTTTAGGATGAATGAAGGAAGAAACATTTCTTCCTAAATTGACTCTCTCATTTCCCTTAAGTCTCCTCTCGTGAGTGCTTAAATCTTTCAGAAATTTTGCATATTTAGGAACCTGCTTAATAACATCAAGAAGTGGAATGTTCACCGCCACCTTTTTGAATACATCCAAAATCTATTTATCTTCATCATCAATCTTCTTACTTTTCAGTACTCTATGTGGGAAAGGGATTCGTGGTATATACTCTTTTCCAGCCTCAATAACAACAGAGGGTTCAGGTTCAGGTGTTACCTCAACAACTTCTTTATTTTTTCTAGGGTTAGTTCTGCAATTTTTCTGGATCTTAAGGATACTGCACCCACATTAGTTCCCTTTGGATTCACTAATTTTTTGGAAGGTAGTTGGATTGATCCTTGAGCTTGCTGCATGGCATTCATTGAAGTGGCAAGTTGTCCAATCTGTATTTGCATAGTCTGAATGCTAGAATTTGTCCATTGCTAAAATTAGAGACTATTCATAGCCATTTTCTTGATAAGTTCCTCTAGTGAAGCTTCAGATGTTGGGGCAGAAGTGGTTACAGCCTGTGGAGGGTTTTGTGGTGGTGGTGGTAATGGTAACATCAACTGTTGTTGGGTGGGCTGCTGATTTCCATATCGAAGGTTTGGATGGTTCCTCCAATTGGGATGGTATTTGTTAGTGGACAGGTTATGAGTGTTGTACATGTTCTGACTGTTACCTTGATTGTAAAGGGATGTTGCGTATGCTTGAGGCAACTCAGTAACCGACTCATCTTGTAGAATATGACATGTGTAAGTTAGGTGTTCAATAGAAGTACAAATACCACACAACTTAGCTATTTGGGCTTTACCTTCTACCAACTATTTCACTAAAGAGGTCAGCTGGTCAATCATATTTTCTAAAGCCTTGTTGGAAGAAGAAACATGAACCTCATTCACACCTTTTGTTTGGACATAACTGTTTCTAGTTGTGAATTGTTAGGAGTTGAGTGGCATATTTTCTATCAGGGCCTTGGTAGTAGCTGGAGTCTTATCAATAAGTGCTCCGCCATTAGCAGCATCTAAAATGCTTTTATCCATTGGTAGCAACCCCTCATAGAAATACTGGATAACAAACTATTCGGTAATTTGGTGTTGGGGGAAACTGGACACTAACTATTTGAATCTTCCCTGATATTCATCCAATAATTCTATGTCAAGTTGTTTAATACGACATATATCTTTTTGGATTGAGGCAGCTCTGGAGGCAGGAAAGTATATCTCTAGGAAGACTTTCTTTAAATCATTCCAAGTTGTGACAGAATTCAGTTCAAGATAGTATAATCAATCTTTGGCAGCACTCTGTAGTGAAAACGGAAAGGCTCTCAGCTTGATGTGATCTTCTGTTATTTCTTCAGGCCTCAATGAGGTAGAATAAACAACCTGAAATTCCTTCAGATGCTTATGCGGATCCTCACCTGCAAAACCACTAAACCTTGGCAACAAGTGTATTAAACCAGATTTCAATTCAAAAGGTACCACAACATCAGTATATTCAATACATAAACCATTGTAATTAACATCGGGAGCAACAAGCTCTCTTAGTGTTCTTTGGTCAACCATGTTATCAAAAGGGAAAACAAAATAAAAAATTAACAAAGAATGAGAAAGCACAAAACTAATTCAACTATGCAACAAATGTGAAAATGCCATCAATGTCCCTAAATAGGCAGAAACAAAACCAAAGAAGAAATATGATTAAAATAAATTCAGAAAAATCTAAAAACACGAAATTCAATCTAATTAGGTAAAATAAGAATTTTGAGATTTTTTTTTTGGAATTTTTGAAACTATGAAAACAGTAAAAAAAATTCATTAAAAATATAAAATTGATGAATTTGGGATTTTTCTGCTCAATATGCACAAAGCAGATTTCGAAAAGGAAACAATTTCCCTGAAAATCAGGTTTTCGGACTAGGTCGGACGCAAGACGGATGTCCGGACGGGAATTGACCAAAACAGCAAATCGGAAGGTCCAAAACACAACAATAAACACGTATGGCTCAATTAACGGTTAAAAACGACAAGAATACCCGGTAACGGCGCCAATTTGATCTGTTGTCGCACACGAGTTAAAAACGAGTTTAGAAAATGCAATAATGGGAAGCGACACTCGAATGTCGTATCACAAGGATTCTTGTATTGAATCAAACAACTAAAATCGATTTGGGGGGTTGTTTAAGATTAGGTCTTGATTATGAAAATAAGGAAAATAAGTGATTACAGTTACGATTAAAGAGTTAATCTACTGATTCAATTCCTACCTATAATCAACTATTATAAACTCGCAATCCCTAAGCGGATTCTCTATTCCTATTGGATCACAAAATAAATCAACAAGCATGAATGAAATTATAAGAATTATGTTTCCTATTTGCCAAATTAAGCACTCGGTTAAGAAATAAGCGAGTTAACGAATTAAGCAAACGATAACGCGCAATCAAATTTAGGGAACATGAATCAATCGAACCAAACAAAACTACCTTATGACAAATTGGATTAAGCAAACAATAATCATACAATATATTTGAAGGAAACAAAAATTATGTTACAAATTATAATAATCTCAAGGTTTCGGAACCTGAATACAACAGATCAACTACGAAGGGGTTTAGCTCTCTATATGAAATCGTACAAAACAAAAAGAAATATTCGTGAACAGTGAAAAGAAGGTAGGTGAACAGCACCACGACTAATCTACTTATACAAAATAAGGATTCACAATTCTAATTCAAACCGAGTTGGAAAACCTAAAACCGGCTCAAACATGGCCCAAAAATAGTTATTTTCTAAAGGTTTGAAACTTCAACGAATTATTTGATAATTCTTCACTCCAAATCAGATATTGGCTTCAACATGAAACTTGTAGCTCTTTCTCTTAGTTTTCTAACGCATGGTCGAATGCATCAATCCAATTATTGTAGCTTAAGTTATGATCTGCACCTTGAACATGTATCAAATGACTGTTAATGATGAAAATAAAATACGAATTTAAATTAAAGGCAAAAATAAACTTAATTCTAAAAACACAATAAAATAGTAAACTTAATAAAACAAACTAGAGAAATGCCTAAGTACAATGGCAGAAGAATATGCATCAAAATGCACTAATCAGTGTATAAATACTACTCTCTTAATTATTATACATCGTTTATTATATGAAGAATTTCTCACCCCTTTTGTGTTTGTTGTGTCTGCGCTCCCTCGGAGTACAGACAATTAGGTATCTGAGTAGTTAAGAGATGTACCTTATGTTGTTATCGGTCGAGTCTACTTGTGGAGTTGCTCTGATACGTAACACTGAGAAACAGGTTATTTTCTTTATGTTATTGTGTTACGTATCTTTTAATTTCAAGTAATTATTGAACCACTTTTGGTGTGGGTGATTGTTGAGGCTCTGTATGCCATACTTTTGTTTAATTCCGTTGTTTAGACTATAATTTTTTATTAAATGAAGTAACATTCATAATTCTTGGATTGTGAAGTGACATTCTACTTTGATAGAATTATATTTTATTTATTAATTATTGAATCGGGAAGTAGGGTGTTACACCTTTAATTTGTATATTTATATTAAAATTAATATACTTTTCACCACTGTCATTAATACCAATCGTAGTGAAATGTGGTGTTCATTTTTACAATCTAAAAGATTTTAGTTTTCACAATCTAACAGAGAGTTTAGTTTTCACAATCTCATAGAGAGCTTAGTTTTTCACAATTTCACAGAGTTTAGTTTTTTACAGACAATTAGAGTTTTTACAATCTTAGATAGGCTTTCTGTGCAATATCTTCTTTTATTTTTACTACGTTGAAAATTTTGGCATTAAATATCAATTAAGATTCAAGCATATCGTTTATTTGATGAAGTGAAACTTAACATTAATCTTTAAACCAAGTTTTTTAATATACTATATTAACTTTTGAAGAATGGAATGTGAAGTTTGAAGATAGAATGAGTTAGGCGTAGTAAAAAGCTGAATGACACACTTGTTCAATTTTATAGACAAATCTTTAAATAATTTCATCACGGTTGTGAAGAAAAACTATAGTAATATGTATAATATATCACTATGGTTGATTTTGTCAACCGTGGTGAAAAGTGTTTCTCTAAAATTAAAAACATGGCACATATTAGTTTATTTTCTTCATAACACAACAATGTCACAACAAAAGAATAGAAGAAGGCAATACTAGAGACTAATATCCATAAAGACACCAAGCATACTCCATTATTTCATATTCTAATAAAGGAAGGGAAAGACAAAACTTCAAGAAGCGTACAAAAAATCATTTCTTTGCTTTTTCCTCATCTTCACATTGAAGGTACATTAGATATTTTATCATCATTTGTATTTGAAGGTGTGTTGAGTTTCAATGTTTCTATTTGTTATTTTGCTTTTGATTGAATGTTATATATTGTAGAGATGTTACATTACAAAAATTCGCATAAATTACGGCGGTTAAATTATGGCGTTTAATGTAAAACGTCACAATTTACCGTTGATTACGGCGGTTTTCATAAACGGCATAGTAATAGTAAAGTAACGACGGTTTCAACCGCCTTTATTTACTGAAAATTTTGCCAGGCACGCTTTTGTCTCACTCTTCCCCTATATAATATATAATATTATATATATATATATATATATATATATATATATATAATATATTATATATATATATATATAATATTATATATTATATAAATATATATATATATATATATATATATATATATATATATATATATATATATAATATAATAATATGACTTAAGAAAAACATATAATCTTACTTTATGTGTTTGAATTAAATAATAATAATAATAATAATAATAATAATCTTACTTTATGTGTATAACTGAAAAAAAAGAAAAAAATTCCTTTACCGAAAGAAAAGAAAACAAATTCCTTCGTCTTCTCCTTCGCGTATTCAACCGATTCTTCAAGGTTCGATTTCAATCTTCTCCTTCGCGTATTCAACCGACTCTTCAAGGTTCGATTTCAATCTTCTCCTTCGTGTATTCAACCGACTCTGCAAGGTTCGATTTCAATCTTCTCCTTCGCGTATTCAACCGACTCTTCAAGGTTCGATTTCAATCTTCCGTTCAGTCTCCATAAACCTTTTGATTTCAATTCCTTCATTTCATTCAAATTTAAAACCTAACAATGATTTGAAATTAAAATCACACCTCTTTAGTGTCAGTTTCAATATGGAACCCTAATAATCAACCCTATCAATCATTTGAGTCGTCTTTTTCGCTTTGTTCAATCATAGATCCGCAATTCCGCAATCAGGTTTTCTGCTACACTGTTCTGCTGCTCCGCAATCTACAGTTCGGTAGTCGTGTTTGATTCTACTACTCGACAATCCACAATTCTACAATCCACCATTTTCAAGGTAATTTTGTGCTTTGGTTTTTCACAATATGATTTCTGATATGCCTTTGCTTGTTGTTGTATCTCACCATGTTGTTTCATTTAAACTTACTTGTAAGAATTTTATCCTAATATTTGTTGCTGTTGTGGTTGTTTATGGACAGATTCACAGTTGTTTCTCCAATTAAACTGTTTGATTCATAACTCTCTTTGCTAGCTGGTGAGTCTTTCCTTATCTTTATACTTATTTGATGCATATGTACAGAACCTTAATTCGCGATGCACATCAGCTGTTTGACGAAATGCTCATATGAGAAAGTTAAATATGGAAATAATGATTTGTTCAAATTTCACTATAGTCTCTATTTGATAAGACTTGAATACTAAAGAGCATATAGTTGAACAACTAAAAATTGTTTTGTCTGAACCCTCATCCTAAAAAGTAAAAATTAACTTATAGCCTATAAAGTAAAAATTGTTTTGTCTGAACACAGTCATTGTTTATGTGGAGATGGTGGTGAATGGTGAATGTTTGAATTGTTATGTATGCAAAACCTTGTGAGAAAAAGTAAAAATTTGTGTGCTTAGACTGTGTTTGGTACCTTTGGTTTGTCTGAACCTTAGATGCATTTTTCTTTTCTATGTTTGTATGACTGATTTGATCTGATATCTTTTTCGGTTCTCACCGGCAGTGTTATCAAATTGCCCCGCCATGACCGTTATGGCGGATATACATGGCGGTTTTTGGACTTGCCGCAATGGTAAATATCAACCGTTATTGCGGGTTTTTCCGCCATAATCCGCAATAACGGCGCCGCAAAACGGCCGGTATGGCGGGATTTTGGCTCTCCGCCATGGACCGCCATCCGCCATTGACAACATTGCTCACCGGAAATCCTCCGCGCACAGTTGAGCTATGTGGGGGCTGAATTGAGGTTCCCTGCCGTTCAAACAACCTTTTCCATCTGATGAATTTTGTACTAAAAAATAGGCCTTCTGCAACTATTATGCTTTTTGAAACATTTCTTTGAATCGTGCACTTTAGCGATTGTGTTCTTCTTACATGTCTCAGATGTACAAAGGTTAGATAAAAAAGTGATTATTTGAGAAGGCTGAGAGGGAAAGGCAGCGAGAAATTCAGGAGTTTCTGGGCCATCAGGCAGTATCTTGTTTTCCCCACCGCAATCGCATTCAGGTTTGTCTTATAAATGATTATGTTCTAATTTGTTATGTTTCTACATTTTCCTATACCATCTATTTATTAGCTTACACTCGGAGATGGAGTTTTGTTCACGTGAACTGGGTAAAAGATACACACTTAGTTGTGTAAAACAGTACTTGAAAGCATGCACTTTGTTTTTGTTGAAGATACATTTACTCAGTAGTGTAAGTTAATTAAATTAGACTATAATTTAAAAAGAAACTTATGCAAATAATAAATCATTGCTTATTCTTATATATTAATTTAGAACGCTTGAGTCAAAATTTTAATGTTATTTATACAAATAATACAAGAAAATTTTAATGTTATTTATACAAATAATAAATCATTGCTTATTCTTATATATTAGTTTAGAACACTTGAATTGGTACAAGCCCCGACAACACTATCTCAAAAAGTACAAATACAAGAAGATAGTGTTGCCCGGAAAATGGTGATTTGTTCAAATTTCACTATAGTCTCTATTTGACAAGACTTGAATACTAAGAGCATATAGTTGAACAACTAAAAAATGTTTAAATTTCACTATGCTATAGCACCACTATAACTTATAGCAGCTATATTTGACAATATTGGTATCAGATCTTGAATTCATCGGCTCACACAACTCAACAATTTGTCATATTCGTTATCAACATTAAATTTTAATAAAACAGTAGAATGCCCCCTTTTACATTACAACACAACTCTCCCTTTCATTAACTTTTCCAGTTATACATTAACTCTACCCAACATTCCAATCCTGATAACTATAATTCAAAGATACTGATAAAAGAAACTATAACATTTCAATGGAAAAATGAAATAACTGCAAAATTTTCTCAAACTACTGGTAGGTTTGTAATATTTCATTATATAAAAAACATCCATTTAAAGCAACCACAAACAGAAGAATTGAACATAACACACACATATAAGAACTCAGTTGAATCAATAGTAATAGCAATGTAAAAATAGGTAACGAGTCAAGTCATTTGATTCAACTAATAACCCTCCAATTTTTCCAATGACCCTATTTCACCAACTTCACTAGCTTGAACCACTAGGTAGTTAACGATGAGGAATTGAGCAAGCTTCTTGGTGATGTTACCATTGCCAACGGTGGTGTGATGCCCAATATTCACAACCTGTTGCTTCCAAAGAAAGCTGGTTCCTCCAAGGGTGCTGGTGATGATGAATGATTCTTTGTTAGAAGTTGATTTTGTTGATGGAATTATAAAGTTTTGATTGTTTCATTTTTTTTGTTAGAGGTTGATCTTTGAGATATGTAGGTTCTGTTAGTGATGTTAATACATTGGTGTCACATTGTTCCCTTTAATGATATTTGGTGAAACTTTATAAAATTGATCCCTTTAATATTTCAATTTTTATTCCTTCTCATTCATTTCTTTCACAATCTTCTCAAAAGTGGAGAAAATTATTAGTTATGGGACTCACCATTTTTACTTCTATCTTCTTAATTTCTCACCTTGTGAGAAAAAGTTGATTACTATTTTCTTTTATTCATCTGATCTTCTCTTTCCCATCTTCTCTAAAACCAATCTAAGGATAAGTGAGAAAGATGTGGTTTTAGCCCAATCAAGAAGCCAGAGACAGTTTAATATACATATATATTACTAAAGTAATACCAATGCTTACCTAGCAACCAACAACTCACTATCACACCTAATATAATAATGGAAAGTGCACTTACAACTTCTTTGTATTTCCTTGCCATGTCAATCGAAGTCGCTGTAAATTCCTTGCTTGATCCTCTAGAACAGTGGAGCCAACAGACAAAGTTGAAACTGGCCCCATGTCTCAGACTTTATGCCTTTGATCCATTTCTCTATTTTTATAAATTCATAATCAATTAAGTCTAAATTGTTAATATTACAAAAATTTTTAAAGATGAATGAAACAGAAAATTAGATGTACCTCAACCAATTAAAAACGGTTCGTTGGTGAAAATGACATCAGTTTTAAAGTTTAATCAATTAGATGAAGAAACTTAGCACCTGACATGTCTCTTTCTAATCATACTTACAAAAGTTATTTACTTTTTGCAGAAATTAAAAGAAGAGTCGTATAAATTTCATTGGACTTGTTTTCGTTTTCGAAGAAGTATTGAAGTAAGTACTTATTATGTATTCATCTTGTCATGTTTGAACATTTAAATTATGTTACACATTTATATTATTTTTATTATATATAGTTCTTGTCATCTTTTATTCTACGTTTAGGACTGCTCATGATTTAATAGTCTTTAATTTGAGATTCAATGTCTTGATTTCTTTTGTAGTCATGCCAATTGATAAATCATGGATTGACAAACCACAAGACACACTTGAATATGAAAATGGATTAATTAACTTTTTGAATTTTGCATTTCACCATAAATCTATTGATGGTCTTAAGATAAAGTGCCCATGTTCAAAATGTGGTTTCAAGAAGTGGGGAACATGGGATGAGGTTTATGTACACCTCAAAAATAGACCTTTTCCAAAAAATTACAAAGTTTGGAACTGGCATGGTGAAGGGTCAAGTATAAATGAGTCTCAAGTAGTTGAAAGAATACATGTCACAGAAGATACCTTCCAACCAAAAAATGCAATGGAAAACATGGTCCATGATGCATTTGGATTTACCCTAAGTAGTCCGAATAATCTTGATCCATCTTCTGAGAACAACTGCGAAGGGCATAATTCGATGTGGGACGAAGATAAGGCCGAGTTTTTTGAGTTGTTAAAAGATGTTAATCAACCATTATATGAAGGGTGTACAAACTACTCGAAGTTGTCATTTCTAATTAAATTGTATCATATAAAATGCTTGTGTGGAGTAAGTGATAAAGCAATGACTATGATTATAGAGTTATTAAAAGATGTGTTTGTAGATGCCAAGATTCCTGTCTCATTCTACGAGGCTAATAAAATCATCACCAAACTTCGTCTTGATTATACCAAGATAGATGCTTGCCCAAATGACTGTATGTTATATTGGGGTGAAGAAAATCAAGACTTAGAAGAATGCAAACGATGCAAGACATCTAGGTGGAAGGATGATAAGAAGAAGCAATCTGCAAAGATACTACGCTACTTTCCACTAAAGCCAAGATTCCAAAGACTTTTTATGTGTTCTAAAACCGCAGTCTATGAGATGGCATGCATTAGAGGCTAATCAAGATGGTATGATGAGACATCCTAGAGATTCTGAGGCATGGAAAAAATTTGACTTACTTCATCCAGAATTTGCTACGGATTCTCGAAATGTACGACTCGGCCTAGCCACTGATGGCGTTAACCCTTTTGGTGTGATGAGTACAAACTACAGCATTTGGCCAGTGGTTCTTATCCCATACAATCGCCCTCCTTGGGAATGCATGAAGCAAACATCAATAATCCTTTCCATGATCATTCCTGGAAAATAAGCGCCGGGAAATAATATAGATGTGTACCTACAACCTCTCATCAAAGAGTTGAAAGACATGTGATATGATGGAGTGCAAACATTAGATTCATCAAGAGATGAAATGTTTATGATGAAAGCAGCTTTGATGTGGACTATTAGTGACTTTCCAGGGCTTAGCACTTTATCAGGATGGAACACACACACTAAGCTTGCGTGCCCCACTTGTAACAATGACACTGATAGTTTTAGATTAACGAAGGGTGGAAAATGGTGTTTTATGGGTCACCGTCATTTTTTAGAAAAAGATCATAAATTTAGATTAATGCGGTCTCGTTTTAATGGAAAAGTTGAGCAAAGAGATGCCCCAGCTACTTTGTTAGGACAAGACATCTTGAACCAACTAAAGGGCGTAAATGTTACCTTTGGGAAAGTGTTAGAATCTAAAGAAAAAGATGGAGGCAAAAGAAAACGCAAAAAGAAAACTGTTGAAGAAGGGCCGAGACAATGGAGGAAGAAAAGTATATTTTTTGATCTTCCTTATTGGGAGTCTAATTCATTGCGCCATAATTTAGATGTTATGCACATTGAAAAAAATGTATGTGATAATGTTGTATACACTTTGCTCAATGAAACTGGGAAATCAAAAGATAATCTTAAAGCTCGTGAGGATCTTAAATTAATGGGTATAAGGAAGGATCTTTGGCCAGATAGTAATAAAAGATTTCGCCCATCTTTGTTTACAATGTCAAATTCAAAGAAAGATGTATTCCTACGAACTTTGAAGAATGCTATTTTTCCTGATGGATACTCAAGTAACATTTCTAGGTGCGTTGACATCAACAATCGAAAAAATTTTGGGATGAAAAGCCATGATTGTCATGTTCTTATGGAGAAAATACTACCTATTGTTATACGAAATGTCCTACCAGACAATGTGACTGCAGTGTTAGTAGAGTTTTGTTCATTCTTTCGTCAATTATGTGCCAAGAGCTTAAGTCACTTGGATCTCGATAGACTCCAGTCTCGAATCATTCTCACTCTTTGTCACTTAGAAATGTTATTTCCTCCTTCATTTTTTACAATCATGGTTCATTTGACTTGTCATCTTGTTGGTGAAGCAAAACTTGGAGGTCCGGTACACTATCGTTGGATGTATCCTATTGAAAGGTGATCAACTTATTTCTTTTTGAGGTTATTCTTGTATCTCCCCTTTAATTGATTCACAATTGCTAATTTTCAACCCCTTTTCTAGGTACTTGGGACACTTGAAATCCTATGTTTGGAATAAGGCACAACCCGATGGTTCTATTGCTGAAGGATACCTTGCAGAAGAGGTTCTCACATTTTGCTCTCAATATATAGATGAGATTGAGACTCGAATTAATAGACCTGCACGTGTTGATGATTATCCTGATGAAAGAGATTCATGCCACAGATCTACAATTTTTCCACCTATAGGTTGGGCAGTAGGAGTATTCTCAACCTTTGATCTATCAACCATGGAGAAAACTCAAGCACATCGATATGTGTTGCTAAATTGTCCCCAAGTTAAACCTTATATTGAGTGAGTACCTCAAAGATTTTCAAATGATGTTGAGTTCAGTAAGATATATGATATTAATCATCCTAAATTAATATCAATTATTTATGTAGTGAATTTAAGGAGTACTTACGGATACGGTCTAAGAGGTGAAGGCAGTCAACAACAGAGATAGAGAAAATGATTAGTAAAGATTTCATTGTTTGGTTTCCTCAAAGGGTTGGTTAAACTTCCCATAACCTTTCCTTACTTTTTTATGGATATTTATAGAATTATGTAAATTACTAAATCTTTTTCTTGGTTTCAATTTAGATTATGAACCCCGACATATCAAATATGGTGTCAGATGATCTCAAATATCTTGCAAAAGGCCCAACAACACAAGCTAGAAGATATTCTGCATTTAATATTAATGGATTCAAATTTCGAACCTCAGCACGAGATCATGGGTTGAAAACCCAAAATAGTGGTGTTTATTTAACATCTTCAACATCATGTGTTGCTAGTAGTGTCGATACAAACTTTAGAGAAGCAAATTTGTTATATTATGGAAAATTAAAAGATATCATCGAGCTTAACTACTACAGACGATTTAAAGTTACTCTATTCAGATGTAAATGGGCTGACACCACTAGGGATAGAGGGTACAAAAAAGATTCATGGGGTTTTAGATCCGTTAATTTTTCACGAAGTATTCACACAGGTGATCGTGAAGAACATGATCCGTGCATCGAGGCCTCACAAGCTCAAATGGTCTATTATGTGAATGATGAGATAGATAAAGACTGGAGTGTTGTTGTCCACTTGAAGCCAAGAGACTTATATGATATGGGAGATCAAATAGATATTGAAGTTTGTCTTGAGCAAAACTTGGATCAATTTTTTGGAGACTCTGATGATCTGTCTTTAATAAGGGAGGATGTAGATGATGGACTAATAAGTGAGGGGCATGTTAATGATGACATTGATGGAGATGAACATATGTCAGAATAAGAGCAATGATTATATGTAAGTGATGAACTTATGTCAGAATAACATCTATAAAAAATTTGGCCCTCAAATTTCCAATTTTGTCTTTTGGCTTCTATTGTCTTGAGTGATAGTACAGTTAACCAACTCTATTCACCTTGTCTTCATATGTCAGAATTTGTCTTTTGGATGATATGGTACCACATTTTCATATTAAATATTAAGAAGATAAAAAGTACTAACTTATATTGGTTCTTCAAATTAATTTATGGAATACCAGAGTATGTTATCAAAATTTTGTAAACATGAGGATATGAACCATATTAATGTTTTTGAATTGTGAGTGAGTTGTAGTCCAACGTGGTTTTGTAAATGTAGTTGTTGCAGCTGATGCAAATGAATATTGCGTCCTCGGTGATATAGTCCTGGATGTTATCTGACATAAATTTCGTTGATGAAATTTATGTGCTTTATATGCCAATTTTTTGGCAATAATGTCTGACTGCTACTAATGTACATATGGGCTTACACCAAGGTTGTTATCAAGCTACATTCTCAAGAAACATAAAGTGAAAATCATAGTTTGTAAACCATGGTCTGATTCCTAAAGAAAACAATGTTTTCTTATTTCTATTTGAACCTTGGTATAAGACTCAAAGTCATGTTCAGATATAAATGTATAATGTTTTCTTATTTTATTTTATATGCAACAATGCCAAAGTTAAGGAGGATTACAAATTTTCTTTCAAACTCTTCACGTTATCTTTTTGTGTTATGCTTATTTATGTTTTTTTAATTGACTATTTTATTTTATATGCACCAATGCCAAAGCCAAGGAAGATTCCAAATTTTCTTAAATTAGCTAACCAAACATCCTCACAACCTACACAACAAAGAGCTGAAAGTTATAATCTTAGAGCTAATGTATCATCTCAATTACCTAACCAAACATCCTCACAACTTACACAACAAAGAGCTGAAAGTTCTCATCGTAGAGCTAATATACCATCTCAATTACCAAACCAAACATCCTCACAACCTTCACAACAAAGTGCTGAAAGTTCTCATCTTAGACATGATGTGTCATCTCAATTACCTAACCAAACATCCTCACAACCTTCTCAACAAAGTGCTGAAAGTTCTCATCGTAGAGCTAATATACCATCTCAATTACCTAACCAAACATCCTCACAACCTTCACAACAAAGTGCTGAAAGTTCTCATCTTAGAGATGATGTATCATCTCAATTACCTAACCAAACATCCTCACAACCTTCCCAACAAAGTGCTGAAAGTTCTCATCTTAGAGATAATGTATCATCTCAATTACCTAACCAAACATCCTCACAACCTTCACAACAAAGAGGTGAAAGTTCTCAACATAGAGGCGGTCGAGCATCTACTCATTATTGGCTTGTAGATGCACAAGGTATAATATATTGATACTTTATAATCTAGCCGTGTGTTATATTTTTTATTATATATTTTTTGCTTTTACTCACATAACCTTTTATATCTTATAGATAAAGAGGATGATATAGTTCAAAAGTTGCGTTTGACTTATAAGGATGTCAATGACATGCCAAATAATTTGAGTATTATTGTGAAGTTTGATGAATTTCATTCACCTATTGGAGAGGCTGCCGGTTTACTTGCTGGAGTATGTGGATTAGTAGCAACGAATAGTCTCTTTTTTCCTATAGGTTTTGATAAGTGGTTAGACATGCCTGGGGATTATTTTGATGAACAGTGGAAAACCCTTTTTGAGGTAAATTAATTTTAATTTTACATATTTATTGAGAGTTTGCATGTGTAATATTGTATGTGACTAACATTCTTTTTATTTTGAAGCCTCGATTTTGTTTTAAAGTACATGAAGATTTAGCTAAAAGGTATATTGAGGCTTCGATTGGCAAAAAGTGGAAGGAATATAGGGTTAATCTTTGGAAAGCTAAATATAACCCACTTTTGAGCAAAACTGACATTATCAAAAATAGACCGGATGACGTTCCTTTGGACCATTGGGCATTATTTGTTGAGTATCGCTCAAAACCAGAAACGATGGTACACTATATTCATTTATCCTTGTATATTGAATAATTTTTTTATATATAATATTTTTGTTATGTAAAGTAATAAGTTTTCACTTTTAGGATCTTTGTAAGAGAAACTAAGAAATAAGGAAGAAACAACTCTTTTCTCATACGTGTGGTGCTAAGTCTTTGGCAAGGAGGAGACATGAGCTAGTATGTTTAACATTTTCTTTATATAAATAATTTTTTTATGTTAATTATTCTATTTTTAGACTATCTTGATATAAACTGATTTTTTGAACATTAGATTGATTCATAATCACATTGCATTTTAATTTTTTAGACTATTGAGACTGGTAAGTCTATTGGTCGAGGTCTAATGTGGAATATGACCCACAAAAAAAGAGATGGAAGCTATGTGAATGAAAAAGCTAAGGAGATAGGGGTAAATTAATAATTTATATTTCCAAATATATTTGAAGTTTATGTTCATTGTTTTATAATATTTGTAAATGAGTGATAGTCATTGGTTATTTGTGTTTTATGTAGGAAAAGATTGACACTCATTTAAATCAAAACCCCGAGGCTTCTTGTGAAATATCTTCAAATGATGTTGTTGGAAAGGTATTAGGAAGAGAGCATCTTGGTCGTGTTCGAGCAATGGGCATGGGAGTGGTTCCTACCACTGCTTTTAAACATACCACTACAAGAATAAATGGTATGGATTTTGGTTCTTCAAGTGGTAGTACTTCAAGTGGTAGCTCTTCATTGGTGGAACAAAGACTTGCATCTGTGACTGCTCTATTGAAAGCAGTTGTTAGCTACATTAGTGTGAAAGAAGGTGGTACACTCCCTGCAGAGTTGGCTGCCGTACTTGCAAATCAAACACAACAGGTATATCAACTATTTAATTATTTTTATTAAATCGTAAGTTTTAGAATGTTGCTGCTGCTATGTTAGCGTGCTGTTGCCGAAACCGACATTGAACTGGTGTAGTAGGGTACTTGGTTCTAGGTTTAAAATGGTCTGTTCGGGGTAGAACCGGTAACAATAATTATGTTTATTTTAAAATTTTCATACAGTATATTAAGAAGTAATAACAAAAAGTTAATGTTTATCTTTTGTGCCTTTTGAAGAATTTAAAAATTCAAGTCCAATAGAAAATATCATCACTCTAAGTAACATACAACACACTAGTATGCTCTTTTTTCTTAGTCTTATATAACAAAACAGAGTAGTACTATTTTTAGGGATCTTAACTATTATTGTGAAGAATAAACCTACAAATTTTATGGTTTATACTTTAAAAGTTGTTGGGGTTGTGGTAATAGTTTTGAGTGTGAACGGAAGAATAATGGGGCTGTGTTGGTGGATATATTGATGAGGTGGATGGTAAATTAATAATTTGGCATACTCCTCTTCACATCTCCATCTACAATAGCGCCATATTTCTCCGTTTACCATCAGTGAAAACAAAATTCAGTAGGTTTTGTAAAGTCCCGCATCGAAAACCTTGGTAGAAAATAGATGGACATCAGTTATAAATTAGAAAATGCCTGCGTGGTGTTGTATTACTGAATGTCATTTCATGAGACACTCAAACGATGCTGTTTTAGTTTTATTTATTTATTTAAGTACCAAAATACAGTCCAACAAGTTAAATCGGCCATACCGCTGGTTCACTGGTTTTCCTTTTTTCATTGATTTTTGTGAATGAGAAAGTATGAGATAAAGGCCTGCTGTTATTCAGGGTCTATTTCTAACTGATACAATGTTGCTGCTGCTATGTTAGTGTGCTGTTGCCGAAACCGACATTGAACTGGTGTAGTAGGGTACTTGGTTCTAGGTTTAAAAAGGTCTGGTCGGGGTCGAACCGGGTAACAATAATTATGTTTATTTTAAAATTTTCATACAGTATATTAAGAAGTAATAACAAAAAGTTAATGTTTATCTTTTGTGACTTTTGAAGAATTAAACATTCAAGTCCAGTAGAAAATATCATCACTCTAAGTAACATACAACACACTAGTATGCTCTTTTTTCTTAGTCTTATATAACAAAACAGAGTAGTTCTATTTTTAGGGATCTTAACTATTATTATGAAGAATAAACCTACAAATTTTATGGTTTAGACTTTAAAAGTTGTTGATGGAAGTTGTTGGGGTTGTGGTAATAGTTTTGAGTGTGAACGGAAGAATAATGGGGCAGTGTGTTTTAATTTCAGTGTGTGTTTTAGTCTTGCAATTCCAAGTTGCTGCTACTTTGCGAATCGATTTCATGACGACATTAGTGTGTCACGCTATTTGGGTTTGATTAATGCTGTAGCGTTCATTTTCTATTTGATTTCACTACACTGATATTGTCATTACTGCTGCTGAGAATAATTTTTGTTGCTTATATGTTTGTTACAGTTCCGATTCGATCTACTATTGATGATTTTGTTGCTTCAATGCATCTTCTGATTTTTTTAATTCAACCTGCAGCAGGTTGATAAAATCACTTATTTTGTCTCATATTTTATTCTTCTTTTGTGCAACTACTTGTTTTTTATAAATAGGGAAAGGAAAAGTATAAGAAAACAAAAGGAACTGCAATCTTAATCCAATAACTCTTGGAACATATATATGCACCAATCATAGATGATGAAACATTGTCTATTTCATCATACAAAGTTGATCTTAGGATATAACAGTAAGACACGTTAAAATATTCTCTATACACCTAAAATAACTCCAAAACTTTATAAATTGACAAGATAAATGGTTTGTCCACAAACTTGAAAGTCTATTCTTAGTTAGAAGCCTTTCTGCTTTGTAGCATGTAGAAATTAACAAAATCACATGATGTCTATCTAGAATTACTCAAACACATGTTGTACAATAACAAATGTCAAAAATTAGAACACATATTAACTCATACATTGCATTGCATGGTACTTATGCCGTTGGAAATAGACCCTAATGCTTCATTTGCTTTAGGAAAGAAAGTTTATTATAGCAGAATTAAGCCTGTGCTTTCCAACTGATTAATTAAACCTCATGTTAAATCATTGTCTAGTGTCTAATACTGCACACCTGTCTAGAATGGGAACGTGTTGCAACATGTATGATCTCTGTATACAACAACAATAACAATTATGCCTAATTTACAAAAATGTCTCTAGTCTACTTAACTATGTCAGTCTTTTACAAAATGGTATTTACAACCCATTCAAGCAAGAAGTAGTATGTTGGAAGACATCTTCAGTGCAAGGAAAGATGGTTGGTTCAAGTATGAAATTTGTGTGACAGTATCTCACATTTGTTCTCTTTTTTCTATAATTTTGACACTTTTCGATACTTTTCCCATTTGATGATATATCCCATTTAATAATTCTATATTTCTATAGTGATCAGTTTTAATATAATAATTATGTTTTTGTAGGCTTTTGAAGCAGGGAATGAACCTTCATTACCTTGTGACATTAGAAGATCATCAGATGCAAGCAATGCACAGGAAGAAAATCATCAGAGTCCTTCAAAGGACATATGAATTTTATGGGAATTTTATGTTCTATAACTTGTTTTTTTGAGGATAGCTTAAGTATGGATAAGACCAAAAGTCTTGGCTTAATTGTTTGTAGAGAAATTGTAATACCCTGTAAATTATTCTACTCCGGATAATACTAGTTGTGATCAACTGAGTTCCAGTGTACTCTGATAAATTATCTGCAGAGATAATTAGGGTAACTGTCGGATTTAGAGTAAATCCAATTAATATTATCTGACTCTGGATTATTTAAATATTTGGACTTTAGAGACTTTTTGGACAATTGGTAGTGTTGATATTTAATGATGTTTTACTATATCATTTCCTTTTCCTCTCATTTTCCTCTTTAGAAGCAAAAGGAGAAAAAGATAGAAAGAAGTGGAGAGAAAGAAAAGAGAAGGAAAGGAAGAGAAAAAGAGGAAAGCTCAAGATCAAGAACATCATCAAATATTCATCCAATCATCTTCAAATCTTCACCATCTTCATCTATTCAAGATGGGTTCTAGATAGATGCTTTTGTTTTAGATTTTCTTGGATTCTAAGACTTAGGTTAGAATTGTAAGGAAATTGGATTAATTGGCAAATCTTGAAAATTAACGGTTGAAATGTGTTATAAACTGAGTAGTATGAGTTATATGCGTGTAGAATCGTTTATGTATGATTGTGGGATGTTTGGATATGTTTTGATGGGGTTTTGGAACCATGGGAGATCAGCTGTTACGTTGATGAACTTTCTGCATTTCCCAGATTTGCACTGCGAATCCCCCAGCGAAGGGGAAATCGCGCACTCGCTGGCAGCTTGCACTGTGAATGCGAAGGCAAGCATTCGCCAGTGGTTCGCACTGTGAACCTTACGTTGTTTTTGCTACTGCCTTGGTTCGCCAGCGTTCGCACTGCGAATGGTGCAGCGAACAAGTGTTGGCTAGGCGTTCGCTGGACGCTTCGCACTGCGAATGAAGTAGCAAGCATTCGCTGGCTTATTCGCAATGCGAACATAGCAGAACAACCATTTTGTTTCTTGCATAACTTTTGACTCGGTTATCCATTTTGCGTATTCTTGATATCATGGTGAAGCTAAGAACATATTCTAGCTGATGGTAGTGAGAAATACCTGGTTATTGCCCGATTAAATGAATCGGAGGGAACCGTAAATTGGTATAAATTGTGGTATGTTGAATTTTTGGTGTTCCATTATGTGATTGACGATTACATACTTATGTTATTATTGTGAAACATGTTGGAATATGTATGCATGTTAAAATATGAATAGGTAGAGTGAGGAACATTATCGTAAATGATATCGAAAGTGTGTAAATGACATGGTGACAACGCTCGTGCAAAAGAGGCTGAGGCGTGTGTCTAGTAATCATAACCGATTGATCTTGTGGTGTCGTTTCATGAGACTCGAGCACCTCCTCTGAAACGTATGCACAATTACTTGGCAGGTTTGATTTCCGCGTATAGTACGATTGGAGCCTACGGGTAAAGAGACTTGTGACGGTGTACGGGCCGTGTGAAGTGACGGATCACGGTGTACGGGCTGATGATCCCGAATCCAATTCGTATGCCAAGTAAATACAAGGATCCATGACTCAGGTCGTCTTCTAGACGTCGAAGCGGACGGGAATAGGGGATACCTTTGTACGGTTATTGATTTGTGAGATTCTGGAGTAACAGGCTCAGAACTTACTTTGGTACTATTGTGAGTTAACAGGCTCACGAGTGTGAATGTATTTATATCGTGTGTGTACTCAAAGTCACTTCCCTTCCCTTTGACTTGAGTTAGGCTTAGTGGAACCTTGTAAAGCCGAGAGGACTATAAGATAGCGAACTCACTGAGATTTGATGTATCTCACCCCACTGTTGTTGTTTACATCACAGGTTCTGCAGGTTCGGCAAAGGGTAAGGATAAGGTGGTTTGACTTTTCCTTACGGATCATAGATTTTGAGATGGCATGGCTTCCGCTATGGCGTTTTATTTTGAGATCATTGTATTGATCTAGTTCTTAGTGCATTTTGGGACATCTTGTATACGTTATGCCGTAGGATTTAGAACTTTGTATTTAGGGCATTTAGTGTATACAATGTGTTAACTAGGGACTTGTACATATATATTTCAGTACCAAATGTATTATTCGTGTATGGTATATGCTTTGATGTATGTATGTATATGTGGGTTTTACAGTTGGTATCAAAGCAGGTCGTATCCTCGACCTAGCCATGAAATAGTATAAGTGTTTCTTTCCGTTTCATATGTGTTGTGTCACCATTGGTCTTACGTGTTATATTTATGGTATTGAGCCTGATCAACTTAATCCTATCTGTATGACATTTAGGAACATGGTCGACCGACGCAGAAACAATCGTGGTAGACCGAGAACTACTCCAGCAGGGACAAATCTGCCAGGGGACGAAGGGAATGCCCCTTTGTATCAATTCATGCAACAGATGCAGCAACAGCAGAATCAGTTTGTACAGCAGATGGTACAGCAAATGGCTGGTGGTGTGCATCCTCCAGTGTTTGTTCCGGAAGCTGCAGGGGGAACCTTTAGGGATTTTATTCGTACGAATCCTCCGGAGTTTCTGGGAGGGTTAGATCCAGTAAAGGCTCATGAATGGATATCCGGTATGGAGCGGATTTTCTTGATCGTCCAATGTAGTGAAGAAAATAAGGTTGTCTTCGCTTCTCACTTGTTAAAGGGTCCTGCTATGAGATGGTGGGAAAGCGCTTCAGCACTAATGACAATTCAAGAGGTACCGAAAGTGTGGGACCAGTTTAAGATAACTTTTATGGAGAAGTATTTTCCAAGTTCCTTAAGGTCTCAAAAAGAATTCGAATTTCAGCAGCTGAGGCAAGGTAACTTGACGGTGGCTTCTTATGCGGAAAAGTTTGAGGTTATGGCTGCTTATTCTAGACAAGCCATGTATGCTCCTGATGAAAGGTGGAAGATTGATCAGTTTCTGTTTGGTTTAAGGGCTGAAATTTCACATAGTGTGTCTCAGAGAGAGTTTACTAGCTATGCGGAATTGTTACGATAGTGTTATGTGGAGGAGCATAGTTTGAAAAAGGTACAGGCAGAAGGAGAGTTAAGTAGAGTGGATCAAAGTGATCGTGGGCGATCGAATCAACAATTCAGACCGAGACAACAACCTTTCAAAGGGAAGCAAGTTCAGAGTTCTAAGTCTAGTGTGCCTTCGGTATGCCGTACTTGTGGTAGGAATCATTTTGGGAGGCGCAATTGGGAAGGAATAAGATGTTATCAGTGTAACAAGGTGGGTCATCTATCGAGGGATTGTCCTCAGTAGAGGAATCAAATGCAAGAAAAGAATACCGGACGAGTGTATACCTTGGATGCAAGGAAGACAAATGGTGATAACTCTTTGATTGCGGGTACGTGTTTTGTGAATGGAAATCCTTGTTTTGTTTTATTTGATTGTGGGGCAACGCATTCGTTTGTGTCCACGCGATGCATGAAGCAACTTGGGTTGCAAGTTGTTCCTTTATCTCCACCCATGGTGGTTACTACTGCCATGGATGAAATTGTTGAAACACCGTTGATGTGTGAAAATTGTGTATTGTCGGTGAATGAAAGGGTCTTCCAGATTGATCTTATTTGTTTGCCGCTTAAGAAAGTGGATGTTGTTCTGGGAATGGATTGGCTTTCAGCTAATTCGGTTTTTATCGGTTGTGAGGAGAAGTTAATCATTATTCCATCTTCTGAAGCTACTCCGAAGGATGTGTTAACTACTATTTTAGAAGGTACGGTTGGAATGATTAATTTCTTGTTTGAAGAGGAAAAGTCTGTTCTTATGATTCTTACTAAGGAGGGGAGTAGTAACCTTCAAGTTTCGAGTATTCCAGTAGTTTGTGATTTTCCTGAAGTTTTCCCCGAGGATATCACTTCTCTTCCTTCGGAACGGGAAGTGGAATTCTCTATTGACCTGATACCGGGAACGACTCCAATATTCGTTTCTCCGTATCGGATGGCACCACTCGAATTAAGAGAATTAAAGGATCAATTGGAAGAGTTGTTGGCTAAGCATTTTGTTCGACCAAGTGTTTCGCCCTGGGGAGCTCCAGTGTTGTTGGTAAAGAAGAAGGATGGTGGAATGCGGTTGTGTATTAATTACCGTCAATTGAATAAGGTCACCATCAAGAACAAATACCCATTTCCAAGGATAGACGATTTGTTAGATCAATTGAAAGGAGCCTGTGTGTTCTCGAAGATTGATTTATGGTCGGGTTATCATCAGATTCGGGTGAAGAGTTTAGACGTACCAAAGACTGCATTTAGAACCCGTTATGGTCATTATGAATTTTTGGTGATGCCTTTCGGTGTGATGAATGCTCCGGCAGTTTTCATGGATTATATGAATCGGATATTTCAACCTTACTTGGACCAATTTGTGGTGATTTTCATTGATGATATTCTTATCTATTCTCGTGACCCTCAAGAGCACGGAGAACACCTAAGAATCGTTTTATCCATTTTGCAAGAGAGACAACTTTTTGCTAAGCTAAGTAAGTGTGAATTTTGGATGTCGGAGGTGAATTTTCTTGGACATGTCATATCTCAGGGGGGTGTAGCGGTTGATCCATCAAAAGTTGAAGCAGTGATAAATTGGGAGAGACCGAAGAATGTGTCTGAAGTTAGAAGCTTTTTGGGACTAGCAGGGTATTATAGAAGGTTTATTAAAGGCTTTTCCCAACTGGCTTTACCGATGACGAGACTTACTCGGAAGGATTATTCGTATGAATGGGATTCGGCCTGTGAGCAAAGTTTTATGAGCTTGAAAGAGAGATTGACGACCGCTCCTGTTTTGGTTATTCCTGATCCTGGTAAGACGTATGAGGTATATTGTGATGCCTCGAAGATGGGATTAGGAGGTGTGTTAATGCAAGATGGACATGTAGTGGATTATGCTTCACAACAGTTGAAAGTCCATGAAGAGATTTATCCAACGCATGATTTAGAATTGGCGGCAGTTGTATTTACCTTGAAAGTGTGGCGTCACTTTTGTATGGTGTGCGTTTTGAGATGTTTAGTGACCACAAGAGCTTACAGTACCTCTTTAATCAGAAGGAGTTGAACATGCGTCAACGGAGGTGGATGGAATATTTGAAAGATTATGACTTGGAACTAAGATACCATCCGGGTAAAGCGAATAAAGTGGCAGACGCTTTAAGCAGGAAAGTGTTGCATAGTGTCGACTTGATGATGCTAGAGTATACTTTATTGGAGAAATTTCGAGATCTAAATCTTCAATTTAATTGGGCTCCTGATTGTGTAATTATGGGGAATTTGGATATAACACCCGTATATAGAATCCATACATCAAAGCATAAATTATATATATGAATCCAAGTATTTGGTATTGAAATACAATAAGTCCTAGTTAACACATTGTACACATAAATGCCTCTAATACATAACACTAAAAGTCTAAGGCATTACATATACAAGATGTTCCAAAATGATAAAAACTAAGAACTAGATCATAACAATGATCTCAAAATAACAACATAGCGGAAGCTAGCCATCAACAAGTAAAGAAAAGATCAAACGACCTTGTCCTTACCCTTCTCGGAACCTGAAACACCTAAAATACATCAACAACGTGGGGTGAGATACATCAAATCTCAGTGAGTTCCCTATCTTATGGATTCTCTCGGATTATTCACGGTTCTAACAATCCTAACTCAAGTCCGGGGAAGGGAAGGACTCTTGAGTTCACACTTGATAATCTCACACTATATGGAAACATGACATGAGTTTATTAACTCACCACATCATTAATCGATAACCGGTACCAAGGTATCTCTTATTCCCATCCGCTTCTATGTCTAGAAGGCAACCCAAGTCATAGATCCTTGTAGTTACTTGGTATACAATTGGATTCGGGATCATCGGCCTGTTAACCGTGAACCGTCACTTCTCATGGCCTGTAAACCATCACAAGTCTCGTACCCATTGCATAGGCTTCCAATTGTACTACACGTAGGGAATCAAACCTACCAAGTAATCCTGCATGCACTTCAAAGGAGCTCGAGACTCATGAAGGCCTTTCAAGGGCAACTCAAAATAAAATGGTTACGATTACATGATCACACAACAAAATAATGTATTCGACAATGCCTAGGCCATAATGCCTCAAGGCCTTTCTTCTCCTTCAAACCACAAAGTTAACCTCATGTTCCATACTAGTGTTCCACTCTCGACTAGGCCAATACCGGCAAGGATGCACTTTCTTACAACACGTGCCCAAGTATTGCCATCTAGAGTTGTCTACCATTCCTAGTTCTTCCTAGGTTTTCTTATTGTCAAGGTTGATGTTTTTCTCACGCTTCCTATTTCATTTTACATTAACATGCATATTCACTCACAACATGCTAAACAATAATAGGATAGGCAAAACACATCATAATGGCATAATAGAATAATATACCACAAGTTAAAACATAATTATATCACTTTCGAACTTTCCCAATTATTTAATCGGTCGGTAAATTCGACATATATCAGCTCCATTGCATAGAATATTTCCTTAGCTTCACATCGATATAAAGAACGCTTAAATCGGACACCCGAGTAAAAAGTTATGAATTTTAGAAAAATATTTTCCAAAAGTTACAATGTTAATCGGTTAACGCATTTGGTTAACCGGTTAACCATTTCAATTTTCACGTAAAACACCATTTTTCCATACCGTTAACCGGTTAACCCTGTTGCAGAAGCCAAAAACTCTATTTTTAATCACACATTTCCAACCCAAACTCATTCAATTCATGATCAAACTTCATAACAATTATAAACAGATGATTCCACACATATATTGAGCATACTACACAATTTATAACACATTTCAACCATTAGAACATCAATTCCAATAATTCTAACCTAACTCAAACATTTCCAAAAATTCTAAAACTAAAGTTCTAACTAGAACCCACCTTGAGATGAGCAAGATGAAGATGAAGAGAATGAGATGATTGGGCAAGGATTGGATGAATGGATGATGATTCTTGTTCTTGAACTTCTTGGTTTTCTCTTCTTTTTCCTTTCTCTCCTTTCTTTCCTTTCTTTTCCCTTCTTTCCTCTTTCTCTCTCTATGTTACTATCTTTTTTTCTTTTTGTTTGGAAAAATGGGAGGAAAAGGAAATAAGTAGTAAACTAGTATTAGTAAATAATACTACTAAATGTCCAAAAATTCTCTTAAGTCCAAATTAATAAAATACCTCAGAGTCAGATAGTATTAATTGGATTTATTCTAAGTTCCACAGTTACTCGAATTTATTTGTCAAATAATTTCTCAGAGTACACTGGGCTTAGTCGATCACAATATAATATTATCCGGAGCAATAAAATACGGGGTATTACATTGGATATCACTTCTACTCTTAGGGAAGAAATCCAACAAGAGCAAGGGGTAGATGAGAAGTTGCAAGAAGTGTTATTGCAACCGGGTTTTGTGCGAGATACCGATGGAGTTATTGTATTTAACCAAAGGATTTGTATTCCGGACAACACGGAGTTAAAAAGGAGGATTTTGGATGAAGCGCATAAGGGTGCTTTTACTATACATCCGGGATCTTCAAAGATGTACCAAGACCTCAAGAGGGACTATTGGTGGTCCGGGATGAAGAGGGATATTGCGGTGTATGTGTCAGAATATGTGGTGTGTCAACAAGTAAAGATCGAGCACCAAAGGTCGAGTGGCTTGTTGTAACCTTTAGAAATTCCGGTGTGGAAAAGGGATAGTATTTCGATGGACTTCGCGGTGGGTTTACCCCATGCCCAAGGTGGTTATGATTCAATTTGGGTGATTGTAGATCGGTTGACGAAGTCTGCTCATTTCTTGGCCGTAAAGACTACTTATAAGGCGAGTCATCTCGCAAGGTTGTTCATTTCGGAGATAGTGAGGTTGCATGGTATTTCTACTACTATCGTTTCAGATAGAGATCCAAAGTTCACTTCGAGATTTTGGAGAGCTTTTCAACAAGCGATGGGGACGAAGTTGTGTTTGAGCACTTCGAATCACCCACAAACGGATGGTCAGACGGAACGGACAATACAAACCATGGAAGACATGTTGAGAGCTTGTGTCCTTGGAAGTGGAGGAAATTGGATAGAACTTTTGCCATTGATTGAGTTCTCTTATAATAACAGTTATCATGCAAGTATTGGTATGGCACCTTATGAGGCGTTGTATAGAAGGAAATGTAGGACACCTCTGTGTTGGGCAGAAGTGGGTGAAGATAGTATGTTGGGGCCCGAGATTATTCACGAAACTATGGAGAAAATTAAGATGATCCGTGATAAGATCAAGCAAGCCCAAGATCGTCAGAAGAGTTATGCGGATAACCGTAGAAGACCTTTAGAATTTGAAGAAGACGATCACGTGTTTTTGAAAGTTACTCTGAGGTTGCGGTTGAAAGGACCATTTCGATCGCGGAAGTTAAGTCCGAGATACGTAGGACTGTATTGGAGAGAATTGGTGAAGTAGCTTACAGATTAGCCTTACCGCCTTCTCTGTCCGGGATGCACGATGTTTTTCATGTATCCCAGCTTAGGAAATTTGTCCCAGATCCTCTTCAGCCAATTTTACCAGATACCATTGAGATAGAAGCAGATTTGACATTTGAGCCTCAACCGAGTCGTATCACCGGAAGAGAAACTAAAGTGTTAAGGAATAAAGAGATTCCTCTTGTTAAGGTCCAGTGGGATGAGACGCATCCGGGTGATGCAACTTGGGAATTGGAATCAGAGATGCGGGAGGTTTATCCTCATCTTTTCAGGTAATTGTTTTAAATTCGTGGGCGAATTTCTATTTAAGGGGGGGAGGATGTAATACCCCGTAAATTATTCTACTCCGGATAATACTAGTTGTGATCAACTGAGTCCCAGTGTACTCTGATAAATTATCTGCAGAGATAATTAGGGTAACTGTCGGATTTAGAGTAAATCCAATTAATATTATCTGACTCTGGGTTATTTAAATATTTGGACTTTATAGACTTTTTGGACAATTGGTAGTGTTGATATTTGATGATGTTTTACTATATCATTTCCTTTTCCTCTCATTTTCCTCTTTAGAAGCAAAGGGAGAAAAAGATAGAAAGAAGTGGAGAGAAAGAAAAGAGAAGGAAAGGAAGAGAAAAAGAGGAAAGCTCAAGATCAAGAACATCATCAATTTGACATACCTTTTCGCAAAACAGATGAAAAAACTGATGCCTATATCTATACTTTTTCAATTCTCATTGTAAATGCAAATTTGAATAATGTCACCTATATCGCAGAATTGCTTATATCGGATCCATCAAGCACACATTTCTTATACATTTTACCTGCGTACTTGTACTCATATCACTATTTTTTCCATGTAATCCACAAACTCTATATAGACCGGTGAAGATCACCCTTGTATCTCCCATCTCATCTTGATAGTCTTATAGACAAAGAGTTTGTGTTTCGTGCAAAATACCAACCAACCTTCAAACAGGCATCTGTCGTTAGGCTTACCAAGGATGAAGAGGTCATCCGAATGATCAAAGATTTCATTGTTCCTGCTGAGGTAAGTCTTTACGTTTACACAACATATATGGCGATTTGAGTAGAAGTTGTATCTCATTTATCATTGGCTAAAATATTGCACCCCATCTTTTATAACAAATTAGCAAACTTCAAAGGGTGTTAATTCCTCTCCAACACTTAAAGGAAAAGATCCAGTTTCTGATGTACCCTTCCCCAAATATCCACCTCTGGCTCCAACAAACGAAAGTGATGTAAGTTTTCCATTACACAATAACAAGTTCAAGTCCATTTAATTATATGCTAATACAAACTTGTTTTCCATATTAAGCCAACATGTTCTGCTTCTCAAAACTGGAGCCCAGACAGAACCTCCAGCACTACCCCATCTAAAAGGCTTTCGCAAGAAACAGACGTCGAAAACTTTGAATATCCAGAATTCCCGTCGCCTAAACTATCTGCCACCAAGACTGCAAAACATATCAAGACGGAATGAGTGCTACACCCATGATTGTTATAACCACACTATTCATATTTACATTGTAATTTTGGCACTTCTCTAACGTAGCTGTAAGGATATTAATCCAAACTAAAACTCCATCTTTTGTTAAATATTTCTGATACTACGGATATTAATCAGAACTAAAATCCATCTTTTGCAATTATAATGTCTATAACGGTGTGCTACCAATGTATCATGATTGACATTGTTTATTTTGGCCTCTATGATGTTGCTTAAGTTTGTTGTATTTTTGTGTCACCTTGGTTAATGTAACACTGCCACTAAATTTTGAGGTGAAAAGAGAGATGAATTGAACTTTTTCTTAAATTTTTAGGAACATTCAGGAATTACATATGTTGATTTCTTTATATATAGTTGTCTTGCGAAAGCAAATTCCCAATAACCCTTCTCATTACTACTATCTCAAAACTATAAGACCTTATCCACAACCAACATTAAGGAGATTCATATCTCATTTCATGGAACTTGTAGTTTTAGAATAAGACCTTGTGTTTTAGAATAATACATGTGTTTTCTTCAAAGTTTGTATCATAACATATGCTATTAATGAATAATAATATTCTTCATATGTTTAGAAATCGCCACAGTAATTTGTTTTAGAAGTCTTCCAAATGAAAAAAAAATTCTTCATATCCTATTAGAATAATTTTCTTCATGTCCTATTATGATGTCATAGCAAATATCATACATGTATTTTGCATCCTAACTTTAGATCATTTCAATATTTGTTATACTTTTACAACACATGAATAATTTTGCTTATGATTTTATACGCCTTTGGTGTATTGCTGGACCTAGCTCCCACTGAGACATCCAGTAATTATATAAATTCAAAGGTTATGACATGTCTCCCACTTCTCACATATTTCAATTATTGCTATTGAGATATGAAACTTACATATCAATTTTGTAAGATGTTTGATTGAAATGATCTGAGTACATTTACAATATCTATTTTGTCATATTTTTTATTGTAAAATAATTATTCTTCAAACGTTATTCCTTACCGTATCTATTTTTGTATTAGTTTTTTTTTATAATTTTCTACATAACCATAACTTATATATATATATATATATATATATAGTTTTTTTCTATTATCTTTATACATTTATTCTAAATAGTTAATAAGTAAACTCAAACTTATGAAATAAAAATTATAGAGAATGCCTGAACATCATTAATCACATAATTATGAAATTTTCAAATTAAATCTATCTTTTTATGTCTGTATATTGACTATGTATATTCAGGTAGTAAACTACCCATGCGGATGCACGGGTATTCTACTAGTACCAATATAAAATCTTATACTTAAACTAAACATTGTCCCCAATGTAAATAGTAAAAGAAATGGGAGAGAGACAATTCACAAAACTTTATGGTGGAGCCAGTGGAAAATGGTATTGACTCTATTACTATACTTCTATGCTTTACCCTCTCCCGTTCAACATTGGTTGATGCATATCATTTAGTAGGATGTGGTGGTGGAGTTGAATGGGCTCTTTGTTGTGCAAGTTCCTTTTTACTTCTACAAAAATAAACACTCAAGAGAAAAAACTACACAATTACATGGATTTCCTCCCACACAACGCTTCTTTATGGTTATTAGCTTGACCATTTGCATTTCTAAACTGATGTTTCCTTCAAACTCCTATTTTCAACAATGTAACCAACCAATTTTGGGTATCCTTTTACGTTCTTTTATTTTTTTCTCCACTCCTTTCTTAAGAGAGGGTTTATACCCGAGGTCCGAAAAAGGTTTCAATTTTACCTTTGAAACCTTCTCGTGAGTTAGCACTTCAGAATTTTAAGCAAATTTGGATTAGCACGTTTGAAACCTCCTCATTTCTTTGAAACCTCCTCATTTCTTTATACCCCGAGATCCGAAAAAGGTTTCAATTTTACCTTTGAAACATCCTCGTGATAAGTTAGCACGTTCTTTTCATTTGTCACACATTAATAATCAAATTTTAAGCTAGGGCCTTTAAAAGTAAGATAAGAGTGCATGTTGTCATAATCGAATTGGGTCACTATCTTTTGTTTTGTTGAATAATTTGGGTTCTCTTATACTTCATTTGTTTTTAAGGTGACATGTTATTACATCCATATCTTAAATTGCTTTTTAACTACAAATAATAATATTACTAGAATAGGACCCGCGCGATGCACGGGTGGTAAAGGATATCACGTGGGTAGTAAATAGAAGTTGTTGCAATAAAGATTAGCATTGGTTCTTGTAGAATAGTGGTTGGTACAAAAGTTCTTTATTATGAAAACTCTATAACATAGACAATATGATTAGCATAACAAAAGATTTAATTACCTGTTTAATGGACTTTATTTACCTGTTTAATAGACAATACGATTAGCACGTTCTTTATTATAATCGTGCTAATCGTATTGTCTATGTATTACTTTATTTACCTGTTTAATATCTGAAAATTAGACTTTATTTTCAATTATAATACAGATTTAATTACCTGTTTAATAGGTGTTTTTAGAATTGGTTCTTGTAGAATAGTGGTTGGTACAAAAGTTCGTGACCTTAACAATTTTATTCCTATGAATAAATTATGTTTAGAATGTTTAGATTAATTTTAATTTAATATACTTAATTTATATATAAATATATGAATAAGAAAATATGCATAGTTGAAATCTTACTCTTGTAGCCTCAACTCAAGTCTGAGAATTTTTGTAGGTTTTCCTTGTACGTAAATGTGTTCTTCATGTCCAATAGCATGAAGCACTCAAACTATGTCTAAAAGGAAACATGAATATAGTTATATAATATAATTTTTATTATTGTAGGGTAACTTCTGTATAACACTACTAGATAGAACATTGTTGTCTCCAACTCTTTCTGAAATTGTTTCTATGATAACAAATTCAAAATAATGGCGTGGAATTATGGATTCTGAGTCTTGAATATTTGTTATTGCAGTAGTTCGCAAAAACCATGCCTTTTTAAGTCTTTGGCTGGTTTGTATGTTTCATTTTTCAGAACTATTTTTATATTGTTTATGGTATATAAATTTCCCTCTTTATCAATTCTCTAAACTGTGGTATAAAATATTTCTTTATCGTTACATGTAAAGGAGTTTCCTGAAGAAAAAAAATATAGCAATAAAATATTGAAATCAATAACTTTATAAAGAAAAAATAATAATGTTAAATATTTAGAATATAAAAGTATATTTTGTTAACAACTAATACAATATTTTGGATAAAGAGTTAATAACTTTTCATCTAACAAAATCATTTCTGAAAATATTTGTTCTTCATTGTTTCACAGATTATAAGCGTCTCACAATCGAACGACTCTAACTCGAAGTAACCAATCATCACGATCGGTGTTAAGATCTAAGATAAAATTTTCCATTGTTGATTGTCTGGTAATCTGAATATATAGTGAATATGATCGTTGTTATGGTGTGGTATTAAAAAAGTTAACAGATTTGTTGTTTATATAGGACAATGTGTTCCTATGACTATTCCTATGACGATAACGTATGTGTTTTTCTATATTTATAGTTTTTAAACGGTTAAACAAATGCAATTGTGATAAAAAATAAATGAATAATCTATGCAACGGTTAGCCACTTATTATAAAATTCAAATCCAATTAATTCTTAATTATAATAAAATTGAAATTATCAAGAATTAAATACGTAAATAACCCAAGTCCATAAACTCATCGGTTATATTTCATGATTTAAAAAAATAGTTTCATGTTTTAATTGTCATTATTTCATGTGTTCCATTTTTTTTTAAAAATGGTATAAATATTTATAATAATAATATATGTCTTTATAAAGTATATATGAAAAGAAAATATTCTATTTTTGTAACATTTTATTATATATGGTATTAATATTTGGGATAAAATATTATATGATTTTTTTAATGTTCAAGTAAAATAAATAGCATATTTATTATTCATATGTATTTTTCAATTTTCTATAATAAAAAAAATATTTATTATTTTCATTATTGAATTTAATTGTGAACACCTTTCAATATAGTTTATTGTAAATATTTTATCAAGATTCGGTTTCTTCTATTAGTATTAAAAATAAACATTATTTTTTCCAGAGATTAAATTATTTTTTTATGATTCAAATGAATTTAATTTGAACATTTTAATTAATGGGTAGCAATGTTCATATAACTATAATATATGTTAAATGGTGACGAATGAATTTTAATAAAATTGATTATGAATATTTTTTTATAGTAATATTTGTTTTTATTTATATATATAAATGAAAAATATTTAATCTTATTAATATTTCAGATAATGATTAATATATATAATATTTTTCATGCTTCTACTTTTTAAATGTGTAAAACTAAGAAGTCTCTTAATAATAATAATAAAATATGAACATTTGATTGAATATAATTTAATTAGTCATTTAATATTTGTATTTATTATTTATAATTTAAAAACAATATCAAGAATATTATTTTGATTATAAAAATTTAAAAATCTAATTAATTATAAAGGTGAATAAAATGAAATAATCTCTTTTATATTGATTGTTTCCTATTTTATATTTAAAAATATTGATATAAATATTTATAATAATAATAATAATAATATAAGTAAACCATGTATATTGATTATTAATTATATATTAAAAATTAATTGGAATCTAATTAATTATTAATTGTCATAAAATTAATTGTTAAATGTGTAAAATATGATGGTCATAATAATAAATGAACATTATTTCTAAGTTATAATGCAATTAGTATCCAATTAATTCTTAATTATTATAAAATTGAATTAATCAATTATTTAATATGTAAGAAAACAATCATATCAATCAATTATAAATGGTATGAGTTATGAGTTATAATGAATCTTAAATCAACATAAAATTTTATTATTATATCATCACAATATGTAAGTCAAGTACATCCATTTATCGATTTTCATTCATGGTCTAAAAAATAGTCTATATTTTTTTAAATGATATAAATGTTTCAATTTACTTCACAAAAAAAATTGATAATTTTTTATCGTAGTTTTAAATTTGATGTGATTTTATTGTTCAGTACTAAAATTAAAAATTAAATTAAATCATAGATGGATAGCCAAAAATACAATGTAATAGAATTTAATTAGTTTTTCAAAAGGAATAGTCTCAAGAATATAAAATTTAAATATTTATTATAATCATTATTAATCGGGAACAACTTTAAATATACTTTATTGTAAATATTATACCAACATTTGGTTTCTTAATGATGACATTAATTTTATGAAATTAATGTTTTAAAAAAATTACAATAATCTATAAACTTTTGTGTTAAAAATAGTTGACCCTCTTCTATTATTAGTGACAAACAAACTTTATTTTTGATAGAGAATAAAATTATTTTTTGTAACATTTTATTATGTATTATTAATATTCAGGATAAAATATTATATGAATTATATTTGTTAATGTTCAAGTAAAATAAAATAGCATATTTAGTATTTATATTTATTTTTCAATTTTCAGTAATAATACAAAATTTAAATTTTTATTATTTTTATTTTTGAATTTAATTATGAACAATTTTAAATATAGTTTATTGTAAATATTTTATCAGATTCAGTTTCTTTTATTAGTATCATAAAAATATATGTTTTTAGAGAGACTAAATTATTTTTTTAAGATTCAAATGAATTTTGTTTTAATATTTTAATTAATGTTAGAAATAACATTTGATTGTATATAAATTAATTATTAATTTAATATCTATATTTATTATTTATAATTTAATAATAATATGAAGAATATTACTTTAATTATTAAAAATAGTAAATATAATTAATTATAAAGATGAATAAAATAATGTACAAAATTATATCTTTTATATTGATTATTTACAATGTTATATTTTAAAATATTTATAAAAATATTTATAATAATAATAATAATAATAATAATAATAATAATAATAATAATAATAATTAAACAATGTATATTGATTATTAAATATAAATTATAATGCAATTGGAATCCAATTAATTGTTAATTATCATAAAATTAATTATTAAACATGTAAAATATTAATTATTAAACATGAAAAATATTAATTATTAAACATGTAAAATATTAATTATTAAACATGTAAAATATGATTATCATAATAATAAATGAATATTATTTCTAAATTATAATACATTTAGAATCCAATTAATTCTTAATTATGGCAAAATTGAATTAATCAATTATTTAGCATGTAACTAAACATCCATATCAATCAGTTATAACGAACCTTAAATCAGTATAAATTTTATTATTATCCATGCATTCATGGGTTTTCTTTAATGATCTAAAAAATAATTTGTTATATTTATTGTCATTATTTCATGTGTTTTTTAAAATGATATAAATGTTTATAATAATAATACATGTGTTTATTATTTTATTTATAAAAATAAAATATTTGATTTGGGTAACATTTTATTATGTGTAATTTATATTTGAAATAAAATAGTATATGTATTAATTTTTTTAATGTTTAGAAATATAATAATATATTTATTATTCATATGTATTTTTTAATTTTCAATATTAATGTTAATATTACGAAATTTAATTAATTTTTATATTCATTATTTAATGATGGAATTAATTTTTATAACATTAAGTTTTTCAATAATTTTTTAACAATCATTTATGACCTTTTTGTGCTCATAAATAATATTTTTTTAATATTTTTTTTTGATAAATAATATAGTATATTAAAATGATAATATTAATGGTTAAAGGAAGTGTAGGGTAATTGTTTCATTATAATTTTAATTAAAGTTTTTAAAATTATTTTGATTATTAAAAATAATAAAAATTATTAATGATTAAAATAAATAAAATAATGTACAAAATGAACTCTTTTATTTATTTTTAAATTTATTTTTTCGTATGTTATATCTAAAAAATTTAAATGAATATTTATAATAATATTAATATATAAGTAAATCCTTAATTGTGTAATTTTTTGTTATTGTCCTTTGTGATAAAAATATTATATGTTTTATATTTTTTAAAAAATGAGCGGAATAAAATAATATATTTATTTATTATTTGTACAAAAAATAATATTCACAAAAAATGTATAAAATTATATTTTCATATAAAATTGATAAAACAAATCAAAAAATTGGAGATTTACAAAAAGGGAAAATGAAAATAATTATATGTTAAATTATAATTAACTATTGGAGATTTAAAGAAAGTGGAAATCTAACCAGAATTTGAGATATTCAAAATTGAATTCTGACAGAACAGCCATAGGCATAACGAATGATGCAATCTCAATCCCAAATCGATTTGTCGGAAATTGTAGGAAAAGGAAACTCGAACCATTGATTTCTCTAGACCCCTAACACTAACCATATCACTACGACCTAAACAACAAACAACAACAACCAGAAACAAAAGAGAAGAAGAGAGATAAGTAGTGAAGAGTAGAAATAGAGGGAGGGAGAGATCGTTTACCAGTGGATTATTCACTCTGGTAACTTCCGGACAGTAGCTTCCTACCCTTTTTGTTTCATTCATACTTGTAGCATTTTATCAATGTTGTTGTTGGATGTTTGAATTGTCTCATTTGGAATTGGAATTGAGCTTTTTGTTTTTTGCTTGATTCGCATTCTGTTCAACTTAATATAGTATGAATGTTGCTTTCTAGTGTGGTTTTGTGTTGATGATGGCGTTTGCTTAGGGATTTAGGGTCATTTTTAGATGTTTTTGGGTAGAAGAGGGTTTAGGGTTTTTGAAAACCTAGAGCTTCAATCTAGATTTGTGACAGGTTTATGTTTGAATTTGAGGTTAAAAATGGGTTTAGGGTAAGATTTGAAGCAGGATTTGTGTTGATGGTTAGAGGTTTGGAGGCTATTTGGCCAGAATTTGGGTAAGGGTTTGCTCCGGTTGAGTTTTCTAGTTAAAACTCAACCAGATTCTAGGGGCTGCGGCGGCTTGGGGGCAGAGCCCGGTGTTCATGATGAACTCCGTTGGTGTTCATAAGAAAATAAGAGATAACTTTAAAGCTCTGAAGAGAGGAGAGAGAATCGAGTGTTGCAAATGAACACACACACACACACACACACTCTCTCTCTCTCTCTCTCTATCTATCTATCTCTAAGTTGTGCTCTTATGTTCCCCTTTTGTGTTCCCTGCATGGCTGACAACTGACTTCCACATAGCCCCTCCATTTGGCGTTCACTTTTAGTCAACCAGGGGATCTCATATGGACTCCCTCACTGTAACGCATACACGCGCATCCTCTCCCTCCTTTGATCTCATTTCAGTTGGATCCAAAGGTCTGGGATGGAGTCAACAAGTGTTGAATCTCCTGCTTTTGGTTAACCCTTTGATTGGCGTTGGTGGGCTTGGCTATTGGGCCCTGCGAGTTTGAGATTGCTTCCCACACCCATTTATTTCCTATTCTTTTCCTCTTTTCCTTTTAATTTATGCTCACTTTAGGTCTTATTGGGCTTTGGGATCTTATTATTTGCAGTTCTATTTTCTGTTTGTGCACCCCTTTGATTAATTATTATTTTTACTTGTTTATTTTAATTCATATAATAAATTTAAACGGTTAAATAATGATGATAAATAACAATTTATAAAATTACTTTTATCACATTCAAATATTCTTTTATTTATTTTTTATTAGTTTGATTTATTTGTTTATTTAATTATTCCAAATTAAATGAATAAATAAATGCTAATCATAAATAAATAAGTAAGCCCCTTAAATAATTTTCAAAGATGATTAAAAAACCCTTGGCTCAATGCTATGTGGGCTTTTCAAAAACCTTGGTCCAACACTAAGTGATTTCTCGTTTTCAAATTCTATTGTTTAATTTTGATTCAAATTCAAATCTTTTTTTCGAATAAACATAACATCGAAAATATTTTTCTTAAATGCAGAAGAAAAGGAACACCGGAGTCTCGCATTCCATGAAAACCTCAAATGATCGGTCCCAAGGCACACGTCTTGGGCTAGTTGCTTATTTTTTCTTTCGTTTCTAAAAACAGTTAATACAAAGTTTGACATAAAAGGAACATTGTAGTCTAGAATTCCATGAAACTCTTGAACAATCAGTTTCGAGACACACGTCTCGTTCTTATCGAGCGTTCGTTGTCCATCAAAAAAATTTCATAAATACCTTGACTGAAAAAGGAACATTGGAGTCTCGCATTCCATGAAAACCCCAAATAATTGGTTCTGAGGCTCACACGTTTTTATCAAGCATTCGTCATTCGCCTAAAACATACTCAACAAATCAAACCTATATTTTTTCTCCCCCGTGAGCGTACAAGCCGACATTTAACCGTTAGAACTCAATCTAAAAACATTTCCAATAAAACAAACCAACCAATAAAAACGTAGTTTTCTACCCCGAACTACGAAGCTTTGAGTTCTTCATTGTACCCGAGGATATGTAAGAGCGAGATCCGCAATCTCGTCATGCACCCTAATAAAAATCTTTTTGCAACCTCTTTTCTTTACCTTTTTCACTTTTGATCATTCGAAGAAAAAAATTAATATAAGCTAACATTCAATCGTATGTTTAACTAAAAGGATCCCGTTGAGTACAACGGACTTGAGGGGTGCTAATACCTTCCCCTTGTGTAATCGACTCCCGAACCTGAATTTGGTTGTGACGACCATCTTCCTTTTATTCTAAGGGTTTTATCGATATTTTTCCTTTCCTTCTTTGGAATAAATAAAGTTTTGTGGCGACTCTATTCGATATCATTTTCTCGAGCGCACAAACTCTTTGCGAAGGATCGTATTTTTCAAAGATGTGACAGCTGGCGAATCTGTTGGGGAATTTTCTTATGTAAGAGAAATTCAAGACTAATTTAGTAATATTTTTTATAAATGTTGGATTTTCTTATTTGTTTCCTTTAGCCTTGTTTCCTTATTTACTATCTTTACGCTTTCTCTTTTTATATGCTCAATATCATGTTTATCTGTGGATCCTAGGATGATATCTTTAGTAAGCTATACACTCGAGCTTTAGAAAAAGAAGAGAGAACACATAGGTTAGAATGGAAGTTGTGTAGTCTTAGTCCCCAAGGACCACTCCTTGTATACCTAACACGGAGACTTCCCCTGGAGTATACCTTTTTGTATATCATGTTATAAGATGGCTAGCCTGTCATATAACGTTGATTCATTAAGGGTCCATGACTCTAGGAACCCCTCTTAGAACCAGTTTCTGCTTTGGTGGTTGCATAGTGTTAGTCCCTTATGACCACTCCTTGTATGCCTAACATGAAAACCCCACCCAAAATAGACCTTTTCATCACTCTTGTCATAAAACGCCTAACCTATTGCAGGACATTGATACGATTAAGGTCTGTGACTCTGGGAACCTTATCCATCAACCTAAAAGTTATCCTATGAGTGTGTTATGGGTATAAACCAAGAACTATCCGTTATGAAACCTACCTAATACGGTGTTCTGAGTTACTCATGATATCTTGGATCCAAACACCACGCATTCATAACCATTAGCATAAACATCATGACACCTATACCAAATTTTGTTTTCAGGAAATCTTTGTATTACACAGTTGTTAGAATTTCGAGTTGTGGTGGGTTCAAATAGGAGAAAGGCTCTCCAACTCAAGGTCGAAATACCAGACATCAGCAATTTGTTAAAGCTCCTAGAGAGACTTCCTTCATGCTTTAAGGTTGTGTTGGAAGGAAGATTTGGCAAGATTTTAGACGTTATGATAGTCAAGGTCTAACAACCAGCTATCACTGCCTTGGTCTAGTTTTACAATCCTCCACTCCGCAGTTTCTTGTCTCAGGACTTCCAATTGACAATAACCTTGGAGGAATTGTATGGACTCTTGGAGTTGTCTATAAAAGGAAGGATGTCATACACCAAGATTATTTGGGTGCCTAAGGTAGAAGAAGTAGCTCTCGTTCTTCAGATTCTTATTTTCGAATATGATGTCTAATTGGAAAAAAGAGGGGAGATTTATATGGATATTGGAGAGCTTATTTAGAAGGAGAAGCTGAGAAGTTGATTGTGGCACAACATTGGCATACGCTTGGGAACGTGCTAGCTCTCCTTATATATAAGCTAGTGATTTTTCCAACATTCAAAGGATTCATAGACTCAACTACTATTAGTATCTTTTGGGCCGTCTGGAAGGAGAAAGAGAGCCCAGGCCCCCCCCCCCCCCACTCTTAGTTGATATCTTCCACACTTTACATGTTTTCCATGAGAAGAAGAATGACACTTTTCTATGCTATTTGCCATTGCTCTACACTTGGCTTACCTCACATGTGTTTAAGACCAATGCCTCAATCAGTGAGATGACCAGTGGGGGATGGGCTAGAACTCTGGTGTCCTTGTATGGAATGGATATCACTTGGTACTGCAATAAGCTTAATGTTGAGGAGATTATCTTCAGTTGTGGCAGTTTTCCCAACGTACCTCTGATGGGGTCTAAAGGCTATATAAGTTATAATCATGTGTTAGCTTTACGAAAGTTTGGATACCCAATGTTGGGAAAACCTGATGATAACGAATTAAAAGAGACGGTCCTGCACAACATGGGTACTAATGTTCCAACCTTGCTCCACAAGATCATCTGATCTTGGGAAAAAGGTTCATACCAAGGGCACATAATTGAGAAAAAGAAACAGTGTGGCTAGGATGCTTTATTAGCAATGAATTCTTAAGAGGGTTAAAATTTTCAAACTCTCTTTCTCCATAGAGGTTCCTCCTAGACCTGCTTTCCTAGATTCTGTTCCTGTCTCTTTGGAAGAAATGGAAGAGCTCAGAGCCACAGTAGCCAGACTCGAGAAAGAAAAGCAAGAGTTATATCAGAAGCTTTGAAAGGTCACTACAGAAAGGAATGACCTTAGATTTGACCACATACAGAGAGACAAAGATCTTGATGAGAGTCAAGGAGAAGCCTCAAATGAAAAAGGGAATAGAAAAAAGGTCAAATATTATTTGGACACAATAGGAAGTGAGCTTAGTGAAAGAAACGAAGAGCTCTAGAGAGTCGTCAAAGCTAACAAGGAATGGCAAGCCTAGGGGATACGGCCTCAGATGAAAGGAAGATAATGAAAAAAGTATTCAAAGCTAAAATAAAAAATCTCTGAAGGCAACTTCAAGGGCCCTAAGCTCACATTGTGCAAGAAACTCAGCACTGAGAAGAAATTGAGAGGACCTACAAAAACCATCATGGACTTGGCGAAGCCTTGGGAGAGCTGCACGAACTTAGGTTCACTGCTTAACTCTTAAGAAAGTCCAGAGAGGAAGTGGAGGAGCATTGGGAAGCCAAGTTGGAAGAAAAGGAAAAGGAGATTAAAAAAGAAGAAGCAATAATTCACTATTTACAGATAGAAGCTGGCAAGTGGTTCTTGAAGTGAGAGGAAATGGTCAATGATAAGTGGTTTTTATATCATTTTTATTAGTTTTTTTCCTTTATATTTTACAGTTTTCATCTACTTTCCTTTCATTTTACCATGTTTTAAGCTTTGGTATTGTATTTCCTTTGTTTTTCAGGTCATAATAAGCATTCCAAGCGAAAGAAGGACGAGGAGTGGATAAAACGCAGAAAAAGAACGCGGCAAATTTTCAGAAGGATTGACAAAGTATATTTTTCAGCATATTGGACATCATGATAGACCTGTGGTATTTTGATCATAGCTAAAGCGCCGTAACTCAGAATGGTGTGGGACCAGTGGTAAATGAAAGCTAACATCAATGGCTACAAAAGCCAAGAGGTGCCCAGTATAATAACCATAGGGCTGTTACGGGCAACCGTAATAGCTATTACAGTCGTAATATGCAGACAAACTTTCTACCGATTTATTTCCTTTTCTGCCCTGATTCCATCTGCTTAAAGGTTTTTGATTGCTTGGATCTGATCTTCATTGTGTGTAATTGGCATTGAACTTAGGAGATTCTTACCATGAATAGAACTTAATATAAAAACTCATAGGTAGTCTTGAGTTTTTAATCTAGTTTTTATTCTAGTTTTAGTCTTACGCTTCTTTTTACCACATTTTTGTAAAAGTCTCCATTGGAGGAGCTAGATCAAGTTATCAATTCAAGTTCTTATTTTTCATTATTGAGGTTCTTATTTATCTGTTTATAGATTATGTATTCATCTGTCGCAATCGTTTTGTTTGGATCGTTCCTCACCATGAGTGAGTAGTCCACTAGGGGCTGGGGGTTATGAACCCCATCATATTATTATTCGCATGACTTAAGCTAGTTACGGGAATTCCACCCTTTTTATTTTAAGAGTTTGAGTTTTATTCAAAACTCGCTACGAAAGTAGGAGCGTTGTTTTTAGGCATTTGCCTTACGTTGAAAGGGTAGAGGCAATGTCGGAAAGAAGGTTTTTAAACGATCAAGTCTGAAGTCACGAGAATGATCGGATGAAATTGAGAAAACTTCCAATTTTTAATAGTTGTGCATAAGTAATGGCCACTAACAAACGTTTCTACGCGAGTGAAAGTCGACGAGTATCCTGTTCATTAGAGGTAGGGCAATAGGTTGGAGAAAGTAGGTATTGCCATAATAATCTATTTTTCTATATACTGAGTCGGAATTTCCGTAATAGAAATGCTTAGGTCATGTGGAGAAGTCTAAAGTAGGAGTCATAACCCTAGGTCTTGTTTGCTTTGCATATTTTTACACGTTTAAGCTATTTTTCCAAAGGTGATTTTTCACTTAAGCTATTTACAAAACCATTTTCGGTCGCTCTAGCTTTACACTAATAGGATAGAAATCGGTACTTAACCATTGGTCTCTGAGGTTCGATACTTTTTACTACTTTGACATTTGTCGTACGCTTACGACGTGTCACTCAAGCTTATTAATCACTTGATACATATTTTTCTCCAATGCTAAGGGATAAATTTGAAGGACATCATCACTGTCTTCAACATCATTATCTTCTGCAAGGACATGGTCAAGGACCTTAAGGAAGAGCTGGCTCACCTAAAGGAATTTCTAAGAGTTGAAGAAGGATATAATAGATTTACATTTAACTTATCCTATTTTGTACACCTTAGATGTACTTTATTATGAATGAATGAATTAATGAAGTTTTCTTTCAAGTCATTGTCTCTATTGCTCTTACACTTTTGAGTGCCTAATGACCAACAAATTCAAACGATTCCCTGCGAATAAAAAAACAACATATCATTTGTATGCATAAAATGAATATCATCATGCATTTCATCTCCAAAATCCAAAACATACACACTTTCCACCCTTTTGTCCAAAAAAATTGGCTACTCGACATCGTTATAAAACTCGTAACGACTACAAGATGACGCTCGAGCAAGTAGAAGCCAACCGAGCATCCATGAGGAACGACGTCAACTCCATGCAGGAAAAGATGCATCACCTACTTAAGACCATGTTGAGCATGCCCCAGAAGGAGAGAAATGTTCAAATCAACGCTAAGGTCCGAAAAATTGTTGACCAGATTGGCTCATCGTCACTTCACATTCCTAGGGTCACTAATCCCAAATTTGGCTTTGTTCATCCTGAAGGGGTCCCTGTCCCTTCTCCTATTGGAATACTAGTAGGTAATTTAGGGACTTATAATCGTTTTTCTGCATCTCCAGACATGGATCTTTGTATGATAATGAAGATCCTTTCAATACCTTCTACATGCCTCTACAGACGAGGCTCGTTATTGGAGCTCTGTCGGACCCTGTTGTGGAAAGGATTTGTGCACTAGAGGAAAAATTCAAGTCATTCGAGGTTCAATCTACTCCCAGCTTGGGCGTTGTTAACATGTGCTTGGTACTAGGACTGGTGATCCCGAAAAAATTCAAGGTACCAGACTTTGACAAATACAAAGGGATCAACTGTTCCCGCGCCCACCTTAGGACATACTGCCGTAAGATGGCAACTCATATTAAAAACAACCACATCCTGATCAGCTACTTTCAGGATAGCCTCAGTGGGGAATCCCTGGAATAGTACATGCAGTTGGAAAAGGGTCAGGTCCAATCCTGGAGGGACCTCGTCGAAGCTTTTCTCAAGCATTATTAGTATAACACAGCTCTTCCGCCTAATCGCACCAGTTACAGGATATGACACAGTGCAACAATGAATCATTCGAAGAGTATGCCTAATGGTAGAGGGAACTAATAACTAGAGTCCAACCCCCACTCTTGAACAAATAATTGATTGATATGTTCATGGCGACGCTACATTTCCAATACATGGAAAAAATGGTGGAAGATAGCTTTCCAACATTCTCCAAAGTCGTCACTATTGGAGAAATAATAGAAAGCCATGTGAGAAAAGGAAAGCTACTATGTGCTAACAGTGCCTCAGGTTGAGAGAAGAAGTTGTATTCCAACTTCCAAAAGAAGAAGGAAGACGAGGCTAATGCTATCATGAGTGGGAGAGGTGACATAGATCAACAACATGTTCCTGTACCGTACCACCAAGTCGTTGTTATCGCTCCAACACCATATCAACAACTGATCCAACAACAACAACCTTTCCAACAACATGTTTATTAGCAACAACAACATCAATAATATCGATAGAATGCCCCTCCACAACGACAATTCAAGCCAAAAATACCATGAACACAGTACAATCCACTTCATATACCATACAATTAAATATTTCCTTATTTGCTCAAGGGTGGATTGTTAAACTTGAGAGAACTGAAGTCGGCTCATGCCATGTATCCACTGCGCTATAATGTCAATGCTCATTGTGATTTCCATATGGATGTGCCAGGGCACACTATAGAAAACTGGTATGCCTTCAAGAACCGTGTAGAGGACTTGATTGAATCAAAGGCAGTCTTCAAACCAACTAGTCCAAATGTTAGAGCAAATATCATGCCGCCGTATAGAAGGGCCTATGTTAGTGTTGTGGAAGAAAGTGTTGATCAAGAGATGATCGAGAAGGTGGAAGAAATTCAAACTCCTAGTGATATCATTAGGGCACAACTCATAATGAAGCTTGTACCTCCAGTGTAAATATTGTTGAGAATTTGAAAGATTTCATACAACAATTAATTAGCCAGGGTACAATTCAAATTGGGCACCCAAGTAAGAAGAAGGAAAAAGTTGTGGTTGTGGTGTATATCCCGTATCTGACACCAGAGATACAATTCCCAAACACTCCTTTAGTGATCCAGATCCTTACACCTTTTCCCTACGAAAGTGAGAAAGCGGTACCCTGGAGATACGATCCAAAGGTCTATAAGCAAGGGCATGAAAATCAGCCTCTAGTGATTAATAAACCAAATTTTACTTCCATCGTTGGACTATGAGGGATGACCCGTAGTGGTCGAGTAATCGCGCAAAGATCTGTTGAACCTTTAGCCGGGAAAAAAGTTACAAATGACACTCTAGTCCCTGCCCAAAATGTTGAACCACAAGGAGGGTCTTTATCCCCTAAAGTTGTTGCATCCGAGAAAGAGGCTGAGGAGTTTCTCACGATTATCCAGAAAAGCGACTATAGGGTAGTCGATAAGTTGAATCATACTCACTTCAAAATTTCGATGCTATCCTTGTTTCTTAGCTTAGAAGCACATATGGATTCCCTAATGTGATTCCTAAGCGCAACACATGTGACCAAAGATATTAAAGTGATCCAGTTTGATGGTGTATTGGCTAGTATCACTACCGACAACTTTTTGGGCTTCAATGACGATGAACTGTCTTACGAGGGAAGAAGTCACAATAAGGCTCTGCATATTTTGTTGAGATGTGTAGACACATTTTTGTCTAGAGCATTGGTGGATATGAGATCCACTTTGAACATTATCTCAAAGGCTACTCTGCTAAAATTATCATTTGAAGGGGTTCCTATGAAGCCTAACACTCTAATAGTGAAGGCATTTGATAGCTCAAGGCGAGCCGTATTTGGGGAAGTGGACCTTCCAATCACGATTGGTCCATCAACTTTTGCCATCACTTTCCAAGTGATGGACATTCATCCCGCATACAACTATCTACTTGGGAGGCCCCGGATACATGCGGGAGTGGCGATTACATCCACATTGAACCAAAAACTCAAATTCATCGTTGATGATAAAATGATTATAATTGGTGGGGAGAAGAATATCTTGGTTAGTTATCTGACTTTCTTCCAATACATCGATGTGGATGGTTGTCGTGCATAAAAACGATTTATGGTTTCGTATGCAAGTATACATGTATGTTTTAATTGCAGCAAGTGATAATAGTAAGGATATCGTACCCACGGGGAGTGGAGGAGGTTTAGATTGAACCTTTGTAAGTATTATTGTTTAAAAACTAACTTGAGCAAGGTAACAAAATAATAATAGGTAAACAAGTTTAGATTGTCCATAACATAAAATTAAATGTAATAAGTGAATGTTTGATTAAATCAAGAGAGTGAGTATTGATCTATGATCCATTAATATGCATAGTAGCCAAAATGTGCATATGATGAGCTGTGTCACGCCTCAAAAGGTCAGAATGTGATCTTTATGTGTATCTCTAGAAATTTACACACTTCATGCACTTGGCCATTATCTTCTCATTAACTTCAGTGAACTTTTCATTTTATCTTCAGCTTTTTCTTCCAGACTCTGCCTAGACCAGTTGTGCCTCAGATTGCCTTAAACTGCCTTGAAATTCATCAACACACATATGAAAACTACAAAAGGAGAACCTATTGTGCTCCAAGCATGATAAGATTAAAAATAGTAAAACTTAATAAATAAACATTAAATTCATCACAAAAACACAAATGAAAGGGGATAATAATAACACACTAAAAGTGGATTATCAATGGTGAAACTATTGAAACACCTTTCTAATCTCTGGAGGTGGTGAATGTGTTAACTGTTTAGCAAACACAATAGTATCCAAAATTTGAACCATCAATGACCTCTTAGCAAGGAGCCAAGGCCATCATGCAAGCTGGAAATGTCAAAGGCTGGGGAAAGCTTGTGGAAGTGCATGAAAAGAATGACCGATTTGGGTGGTGATACCAACCGTCCTTAGATGGAACAAATGATCAAGAAATCAAGGGGCAGATTCCTCTAGTAAAAGAAACATTCAGAAGAATTGGCCACATCTTTGGTGGTCAAGCAACAATGATCGACGAGGAGGCATACAATGAGGTGACATCCAGCTGGATACGCCAAGAAGGGTCCGGTGAAAGGATAAAGAATTGGAAGGCTGTTGAAATCCCCCAAGTATTTCAAATTCAAACGTAATTTACTGTTTTAATCAAAACCCTATGCTCTTCCTAAGGCATAATAGCATGTTGTAGGGACCCACTATTTTAAACTTTGATTATCATGAACAAAATGACAATTTGCACGAAATTGTGTTACTTTTTTTCTTTCACATCTTCCTTTATAAAATAAATGGAAATGTTTTACGCACACACTTTCTAAAAAACTACATAAATCATAACATTCAGAAACACTTTCGAGACCATTGATAACAATACTGCTATGGTCCCATATGACTTTGATTGTCCAATTAACCAAGACAAAGAAGAAGGCGAGGAAGATTTTGAACTCCCAGAAGAGCTAGCCAGACTACTCAAGCAGGAAGAAAAAGTCATTCAACCACACCAAGAAGACATTGAAGTTATCAATCTTGGAACCAAAGAGGACAAGAAAGAAGCAAAGATAGGTGTTGCCTTACAAGATGCAGAAAAGACAAAACATATAGAGCTTCTTTATGAGTATGTGGACATAAATGCTTGGTCATATCAAGATATGCTTGGGTTGGATACAGACATCATTGTGCACACACTTCCATTCAAGAAAGAATTTCCCCATGTCAAACAAAATCTAAGAAGAAATCGCCCAAATATGGCCCTCAAGATCAGAGAGGAAGTATGAAAGCAGTTCGACGCTAGATTGAGAGTAGTATCCAAGTACACACAATGGGTTTCCAACATTGTGTCGGTACCAAAGAAGGATGGAAAAGTTTGAATGTGTGTTGACTACCATAATTTAAACAAAGGAAGTTCGAAAGATGATTTCCAATTACCTCACATCGATGTATTTGTGGATAACACGACTCAGTTATCGGTATTTCTCTTCATGGATGGTTTCTCTGGGTATAACCAAATCAAAATGACCCGAAGGACATGTAGAAAACCACCTATATCACTCCTTAGGGAACCTTCTGCTACAAAGTTATGCCTTTGGGATTGAAGAATGACGGTACAATATATCAGCGCACAATGGTGACTCTATTTCATGACTTGATTCATTAAGAGATTGAGGTATATGTTGATGATGTGGTTGCAAATTCCAAGACTAAAAAGAGTTATATTTCTAATCTGGAAAATTGTTTGCCCGATTGAGGAAACTCATGCTACATCTTAACCCTAACAAATTCACATTTGGGGTTCGATCCACAAAATTATTGGGTTTCATTATGAGCCAAAGAAGGATTGAGGTGGACCTTTACAAATTAAGAGCCGTCCAAAATATGCATGTGCCTAAAATTGAAAAAGAGGTTTATGGCTTCTTGGGGAGATTGAACAATATTTCTAGATTTATTTCACATCTCATCGTCACATGCAAGCTAATCTTTAAGCTTTTGAGAAAATATTAAGCGATCGAATGGAAAGATGACTGTCAAGCAGTCTCCGACAAAGGCAAAGAGTATTTGCAAGAATCATTGATCTTGATACCCCCTGTTCAGGGAAGACCTCTCATCATGTACTTAATAGTACTTAATGAATCTATGGGCTATGTGCTGGGACAACAAGATGAAACTAGCAGAAAAGATCACACTATTTATTATCTAAGCAAGAAGTTTACCGACAGTGAGACCAGATATTCACTGCTCGAGAAGACTTGTTGTGCACTTGCATGGGCTACTCGACGCCTCAGAAAATATATGTTGACCCACACAACATGGTCGATTTCCAAGATGGATCCTATAAAATCCATATTTAAGAAACCAACTCTCACTGGATTTCCTGTTGGTGAATGCTATTGTCAGAATACGATATTTAATATGACACCCAAAAAGCCATCAAGGGCAGTGTGTTGGTGGATCATCTTGCCCACTAACCTGTGGAAGACCTACACAACATGGTCCATTATGTAACACCCTAATCCCTAATTCTGCATTTGATAAAATAATTCAAATGAAAATCCACAAATTAGAGTGTCACTCATACTTCATCATAACATAAAACATCAAATAAGAAACAATCATATGAAAGTAAGTAGGGGAAATAAACAAACTCGACATAAAATTCTCAACAACAAAAAACTCCAACATAAATAAGGCATAACACAAATAACGAATGACATCTCATCCCCAGTGCTACATATAAGAGAGACTACAATAATACCCAATGGTAAAAGATAAAGAGGCATCGATGCCATCCTCTAATTCAAGCGGCTACTCCTGTACCTGATTGTCTGTACTCTTGAAGAGCACAAACGCTACAACAACTAACATGGGATGAGAATACATTTAATGAATGTTAGCGGTGAAATTCAGTAAAGCAGGATATTACCAATGAAATATAAATCATCTCAATCACACTCAAACACAATCAAAATAAATAATAATGTAATGCAATGCTAATTCCACCAACTCCTTCTAAAATGCATGTGGTACGAAAATCACTGAGATCAGGGGTATGTTACTAACATCCCATGTCTATGGTTCCTCTTTGAACTGTGTCCCTCTCTGGACGTGAGACCAATATAGTTCCTCTCTGAATCAAGCCATCATTGGACCGAAGTCCTACCTATCTCCAAAACAAATTAATGCAAGATTTTAAACAACACGAACATCCAATAGTATCAACATCACAAAATCACAAGATCACAAGTCCCAAAACATTCTAAAAAAGGTTCCACTCTTGAACCTATAATTCTCCATACTCAGGCAATCACTATAATCTCTCTGGATTACTATACTCAAAATTGCCAATAAATACCTCATTGTAATCCCTCTCTGGATTAGTATGCTTAAATCGCCAATAAAGGCCTCACTGTAATTCCTATCTGAATTACTATCCTCAAAAATATAATTTTAAAACAATTTCAATTTTTTCACCTCAAAAAGGTAAAGTTATGTTATTACCCTAAACTTTAACTCATCAAAATACTTATTTAACTCAAATAGTCTCAAAGCTCATAATTTTCAAATTGTCTCAGAAACTCATAATTTCTCAAAAACTCATATTTTTTTAAAAATTCTCAAAAACTAATTTTCTTAAAATTCTCAAAAATTTGTATTTTCTCAAAATTCTCAAAAACATTAAAAGGTTTAAAAGTTCACGAGTGATAACTTTACTAAGGTAATGATAAGCAATTTCCTCAGTTTACCCAAAAGTCACTCTAAGGTCACCAAAAGGATTCTAATGTCACGAGATGCTAAAAAACACCACCGAAGGGCTCTCAAACTTAAAACAACTCTAGAAAATTCCCGAAACTCAAATAACGTCGAAAATGCCCGAAACTCGAAATTGCGGCTGAAAAATTGGTCGACTGCCACTTGACCACGCCAGAGCTCGGTCGCTCGTCGGAACTCAATCACTTAGCCACCTGCCAGAGCTTGACCCCCACCGCTCGGACCCCCGCAAAAGCTCAACCGCTCGCCACTTGGCCATCGACAGACCTTGGCCGCTCACCACTCGACCCTTGTAGGGACTAGGTCGTTCGGCCGCTCCACTACGCCAAAATTGGACAAAGACAGCGCAACAAAGACAACGCTTTTTGGACAAAGTGCTACTATAAGTCTTTAAAAAATTTCGCTTAAAAAAAACGCTGTAAAAGACTGCCTTTAGAAAGCGCTTTCTAAAAGCGCTGTTAAATGCCCAAAATGGAAGCCATCTTAGAAAGCGCTTTTTGAAAAGCGCTGCTATAGGTATTACTTTAGAAAGAGCTTTAAAAAAGCGTTGTCTAAAGGTTAACCTTAGAAAGCGCTGCTATAGGTTTTAAATTCTCCCCACCTTAGAAAGCGCTTTTTGAGGAAAACGCTCTTATAGGTAGAACTTAAGAAAGCGCTTTTTAAAAGCGCCCTCTAAGGTCATTTATGAATTAAAATATAAAACAATTTCTAATCATTTTCAGACACTTCTTTCCATTTTCGACCGTTCTTCTCTACTGAAACCCTTGCTATCGTTCTTCTCTGCTGAAAACCATTGCCATTGCCGTCGTTCATTCGCCACTGCCGTCGTCGTTCATTGCCGTCGTTCATTGTCGTCGTTCACTTTTTTCCGTCATTTTGGTTGTTCATTCGCCATTGCTTTCGTGAAGAAGAAGACGAAACGAAGAAGAGGTACGATTTTCATTCTGTTTTCATTCTTATTTTCATTCTGTTTTCATTCTTGTTTTCATTCTTGTTTTCACTTACGATTTTTGTTCTGTTTTCATTCTTGTCACTACCATTTTGCCGTCGTATTATTCCGTCACTGCCATTATTTTTGTGTTGCCAATATATGCCCTTAAAAATTTGTGTGTGGTGTTGATATGGGTAATGACCATAGTTATAAAGTTTTGAACATGTTTACATACTTCTGACTTATTTTTGAGAAGAATGATCCATACATAGAATGACTTATTTCTGACTTATTTTTGAACATGTTTAGAATGACTAATATTGAACATGTTGTTTCTATTTTCATTAGTTGTTGTTTTTATATTCTAGATTAAAGAAAGTATGATAGTTATTGTAATATTGATAGTTATTGTATTGATGGAGTTATGATATATAGAGCCATGAAAGTGGAGTTATGATAGTTATTATATTGCATGGTCAAAGAAAGTATGATATTTGTCTTTGCATGAGATGTTTATCTTGCTCAATAATTGCTTTGATGGTTATCTTTGTGATATGATGATTACTTGTTTAAGTATGATTTACACTTGATTCTTGATAGATTTAGGTTATCGTATGAATGTTACTTGTTTAAGTTGATACATGTTTACTTGTTTAGGTATTGCTTAGATTTGAATCTTGTTAGGTTTAGGATGAATTGCTCTAATGCTTGGTTACTTGTTTAAGTATGCTTGGTTACTTGTTTAAGTATGCTTGCTCTTAAGTATGTTGCTTGTTTGTGATTACATGTTGCCACTTATCAAGTTATGACTCATAATTGGTCAATTAATGATATTTCATTTTATGATACATGTACAGGGGGATCTTGGTAATTCTAACCTATCTGGACACTGTGTGGGTCTAGAAGTTGTTTACATCTCTAAAGGTAATTAGTTGTTCTCTCTCGCCACTGTAATTAGTAGTGCTTTGAATGAACTGATATGATGGAGTTGCTAACTTATTGAATTTGCTATATATAGGGGTTACTTGTGAACAAAGTGTGAAAGTCGGAATGATTACGTTTTGTTTCGAAATGAGTATGCATCATTAAATGAGTGTCCTAAATGCGGTGTCTCTCGATATAAGAAAAAGTTGTCTCTAGCAAAAGTCTTATGGTATTTTCCTATAATTCTGAGATTTAGACGCATGTTTCGTAGTGAGACCGATTCAAGACACTTGACTTGGCATGCAGATGAAAGAATTATTGATGGAAAGTTTCGACATCTGGAAGATTCACCACAGTGGATGAAAATTGATGATGATTATCCTGAATTTGGAAAAGAAGCAAGAAACCTTCGCTTGGCATTATCTACTGATGGAATGAACCCACACGGTCTTCAAAGTATCTCATATAGCACTTGGCCTGTGATCATAATGATTTATAACCTACCTCCATGGCTATGTATGAAGCGTAAGTACATGATGTTATCTATGTTAATTTCTGGGCCTAGACAACCAGGGAATGACATAGACGTATAATTGGCACCCTTAATCGAAGATTTAAAGTTTTTGTGGGAGAACGGTGTGAAGGTTTATGATGGGTATAGGAAAGAAAGTTTCAACTTGAGGGCGATGTTGTTTGGCACAATTAATGATTTTCCAGCATACGGAAATCTATCAGGGTACAGCATAAAAGGTCAATGTGCGTGTCCTATTTGTGAAGATAAAATAGATTGGACGCGATTGGAGTTTGGTCAGAAGAATGTCTTTCTCGGTCATCGTAGATTCTTAAATTCTAATCATCACTATCGTGAGTGGAGAAAAGCATTCAATGGAGAGCCAGAACAAGGTAGAGCTCTAACTATATTGACAGGTGATCAAATTTTTGAAAAGGTGAATGATGTGAGTACTCAGTTTGGAAAGCCTTTTGCACATACACTTGTCAAGAATGGGTGGAAGAAGAGGTCAATTTTTTTTGAACTGCCATATTGGAAGTCGTTGTATGTAAGACATTTTCTCGATGTTATGCATATTGAAAAAAATGTATTTGACAGTGTTATTGGTACGTTACTCAATATACAAGGAAAGTCTAAGGATAGCCTTAAATCAAGAAAGGACTTGATAGCAATGGGGATAAGAACTGAATTAGGACCATTGAAGAAAGGAAAACGAACATATCTACCACCTGCTGCGTATACTCTTTCTAGAAAGGAGAAAAAAGTATTGTGTAAATTTCTAAGTGAAGTTAAAGTTCCAGAAGGATACTCTTCAGATATTAGAAGACTTGTGTCTATGAAAGACCTCAAGTTAAAGAGTTTAAATGGATTATGGATTATGGATTTTTATATTTGTCATTTAATTTTTGTTTTTTTCTTTCTTACAGGTCAAATGGCTAGTGACCATGACGACACACACGAGACACGTGATGAAAATGAAGCTCAGAATGAACCTTCGAATGTAGAAAGTGAAATAAAACGTGGAATAACTATTATGAAGTCAATCATCCGTGCTAGAGATAAAGGGATCAAGTTCGATGTACATTGGAGTGATGAGAACCAACTAATTGAGCCTAACGGTTCAATGTTGTCTTCATACATTGGTTCACTTGTCCGCCAGCATATTCTAATTATCAGTGTGTAGCGAGCGATTTTGGACGCGGTTCTTAAGCGCTGGTCGCTCTCTGCGGTTGAGCTTAAAACTACAGGTCGATTCATTTTTTATCCTATTGTGAGCTGAATAAGGAAGGGAAATAGATGTCTCCAATTAACCCTGCTTTGCATACTGAGTTTAAACAGCGGTCTGTTAGGTTACGGATGCTATCAATGTGGGGGGGCCTTTGTACTGGTTATTTGTATTTTCGCCAATACTATTCTCTTTCTTTTTACCTGGGCAGAAGGTTTTCTGGCGGGGAATAAGGATTAGGATATTAGGACTGGTGCTTTTGAATTACTGCTTTTGATTGACGAAGATATGGGATTTGGGTTTTTTTTTGTTGATTGCGCTCGCTAAGATCTTTTCTTTCGATCTTATGCCTACGTATTCCCGTTTACCGAAATAGGGAAATCAGAGTGTTCGTAGTTCCTCCTATTCTATGGGAGGAAATTGGTTTTTGGTGTCTTGTTCAAAGCCCAAGACGTGAAGCGAAAGGTGGTTTGTATCTTGTTCAAAGCCCAAGATGTGAAGCTGAAAGGTCTATTTGTGTCTTGTTCAAAGCCCAAGACGTGAAGCTGAAAGACCTCGGCTTTAGAGAGAATTTGTCATCTCTAAAGAGGGGAGAAGGAGAATTACTTTAACTGGAATACGCGGATCCGAGCAATGCCATAATTTCCGAAGAAAGGGTTTTAACCTGAAGGAGAAGACTTTAACTCAGTGTAGAGCAATGCCATCTTTCCTTAGGAATTTCTCATGCTAAAAGAGGGACATTGGCATGGATGTAGATGATCCAGAGGCTTGCCGCTTACAGCGATTAGATGAAGGGAAAGGAGTTGTTGATGTTTGTGTACTACGAACGAGGCACAACTTTGATGCTAAAAGGTTGATTGGATCAACCAGTGGTTTTCTTATACAAAGCCTAAGAGGAGGCTAATTTCCGCTAGGAAAATCATTATACAAAGCCTAAGAGGAGGCTATTTTGTGTCCCGTACAAAGCCCGAGAGAGAGGCTAAAAGTTTTTGACCCAGTGGGGCATATCGTTATACAAAGCCTAAGAGGAGGCTAGCAAAGAGTTGACTCAGTTGGAGAATCTTTTATACTCAGTAAGAGAGTGTTTTTGTATCTCGTACAAAGCCCGAGATGGAGGCTAAAAGGTTGTTTTGACTCCACTGGGGAGAATTTTGGTATCTCGTACGAAGCCCGAGATGGAGGCTATTGTAACTGTTTCAGTTGAGTGACAGATCCAATATACTGATTTAAAAGAGAAAATCAGTTCTTATATGAGCAACACTGTACTCAGGGATTTGATTCAAGGATCCGGGATATTTCTTTCTCTTTGAGGAAACGGGAAATCCAAAGGGTATCGAGATTATCTGAGTCTACGGGTTTCCTTCCTATTTAACGAAGGGGTCGCTTGAGAATGTCTTTGAGACTCAAGGATATTAGACTGTCCGTGTCTAGAGTTTTATCTTTTGTACTATGTTGTGAGAAACAGTAGTAGACTCTATGAAAGGACTGTTCTATCCAGATGACTAAGTTCTGTTCCTATACCTCTAGGAGGTCGTCGGGACAATTTGTACGAAGCCCAAGAGGAGGCTGGGAACTTTTAAGAAGCCGACGGGTCCTTATACGAAGCCCAATAGGAGGCTATCATTCCCGAAGGAAGAGATCATTATACGAAGCCTAAGAGGAGGCTGTGAATACTTCTAAGAAGCCGTAGGATCCTTGAATAATGCCCAAGAGGAGGCCGATGCTTTTAAGAAGCCCGTGGGTCTATCATCTCCTTTCCATTAGGAGAGATAACTCTTTTAAAGATGAAAACCACTGGTAAACGTGCGAGGTTTACTATCCAGCGACTTTTAGCTTTTAAAGAGGGTTCCTTAGTTAAGGTCCAAGATTATGACCGTAGTGGGTACCCAAACCCCGAGACATTCAAGGCAAGCTATTCACAAGGAATAGATCAAGTCAGGAAAGTTCGAGAATTTGGAAGAAACTCAAAGATGCCATTCACGGAGAATACATTCATCTTGGGGAGTAGAGCTTCTTGACGATTCCTAAGGAGGACAGCCGAAGAGAAGACTGTATCTGGTGCTCCTATTGGGGATCTAGGCGTCTATTTCTACGAATAAATGAAACGGCGTCACTTAGTTCTAGACGTAGTTGCCGGGGAAACTCGAAATATCTATACTATTATTACACAGTAGATATGAGTTTATGAAAGGAGACTTACAGTGAGCATCCCCACAATACAGTTTATAATATGAAAGCAGTAAATGAAAGCGATAACCACTTACTCGGTTGTAGTGCTTCCATGCTGTTTGGTTAGTTGTTCAACAAAGAAAGATTGAAAACAACCGTATATTCAAAATCAAAGGAGAAAGTGCTTTGAAAAAGAAAGATTTGGGGCTTACAGCTCAAGGAGAAGCCCAGGGTTTTATCAGTGAGCGCACTGTTGAATTTGTACAGAGGGACTTATTCAAGTGACTGGGGCCCAAAAAGGTTTTCTGTACAAAGGGATGGGTCTTACACTCTCTCAAGAGGCCCAAAAAGGTTTAAAGAAAAGAGAGTGAGGCTTATAACGCGAGGGTAGGCCCAAATGATTTTTCGTTTAAAAATGGCGATCGCGCCGAGGTTTTCTTTTAACGCAGAGGGACTTATACAATAAGTGAGGCCCAAAATATTTTGGTTAAAAGGGGGATTGGGTCTTACACTCTAATAGAGGCCCAAAGTGTTTTAAATAAAAAAGAAATGGGTCTTACTACTCGAGGGTAGGCCCAGATGGTTTTTATTTTTAAACGGGCGACGATCGCGCCGTTTACTTGTACAGAGGGACTTATACAATGAGTGAGACCCAAAAAGGTTTTGTACAAGGGGGGATGGGTCTTACACTCTCTCAATAGGCCCACAAAGGTTTAAAGAAAAGAGAGTGGCTTATAACACGAGGGTAGGCCCAAATGATTTTTGAAAAGGCGACGATCGCGCCGTTTGTTTTTTGACGGTATCGGGACTTATACAATAAGTGAGGCCCAAAGATGATTTGGTCAAAAAAAGGATTGGGTCTTACACTCTAATAGAGGCCCAAAGTGTTTTGAAAATGATTTATGAGGGTTGAATTAATCCAAAACCCTAATTTGTTTTCAAAATGTATTTAATTGAATAAAAATTCAATTAAAATGATCAAAAATTGTTTAACACATGGAAAACAAATTGTGATCTTGGATTAATGCTTCAAAAATTAAGTATTGACCTACAAAATAATTAGAAAGCATTAAAAGTTGCAAAATCAATGTAGAAAAAATATTTAAAATGCCAAAAACAATCAAAATATTAATTCTTTACAAAAATATCAATTATATGAAATAAATAATATTTTTGGGATTTTTTGATAAAATAAAATATTTTAACATTTTTGTGAATTATTTAAAAAAGAATCAACTCAAAATCATTAAAACTCAGAGAGAAATTAATTTTTGAATCAATTAAACAAAATCACAAAATTCAAATATTTGAATTTGAAAAAAAGGCGCCAAGAACAAGCTGAAGAACACGCGCGTGTTCTTGGTTTCTCAGATTTACGTTTTCTATCCAATCTCCATGAATACGTAATCATATCATGCAATCCACATATCATTATGCTCGTCTCAACCTCACGATCATGTTTATAACACTTAATTTCATTTAAATTAAACATAAAACATGAAATCACGAAGAAACCTCAAGAACCCTAATTTCTGCATGAAGGCTAGGATTTTTGATACACGATTCAAACAATGCAATTAATTGAGGGAAAACATTCCATGCATGATTATGAACATATGGCCAAATTATTGTGCGAGGAAATATGCATAGATTGAGAGATGACCAAGTATGTGCTTACCTCCAAGCCGTGACAGCAAGTTCAAAGTGATTTTTGATTTGGAGGTGTTACAGATGAGTGGTGATGATCTGAACAGCTTCCTTACACCCAATGGATTGTGTTTGGATGGTTGAACTTGATTGAAATTGGCTGGATCATTTTGTGGTACCTCAGCTGCACCTTGTTTGAAAATTTGAGCAACCAGCTGGTGATTTCATGAAATTGATGTTTCAGAAGTTATGTGAGTGTTTGATCAGCTCATATGTGATGTATGTGAGGTGTGTGAGTGATTGGTTTGTGCAGAATTGCTCTCAAACTCAAAACCCGATAGCTACCTTGCTAAGAAAGGCATTTTTGCCAAGAGAAAGAGATTTTGAGGAAAGCATCTGTTAGATGGCTTTGGTGTACTTAAACTGACCACAATTGCTCTATTTATAGTAGAGCAAGTTTGTTTTGCAAGGAATAGTGCATGGCAGCTGGTAAGTAGGTTTGGCCAATGTTGTCCAATGAGAATCCAAGTCTCCTCTAGCCATTGACTAGAGGTTAGGGCACAGAGCTTTGGTCCCCTTAGTCTTGGATAAGTCTTGACTGATTTCAGATGAGAATGGCTCAGTCCATGCCACCTTGATGGTTCCATTGAATGCCTCATTCCAAATTTGAAGTCTTGTCCCTATTTTGGCCATTCTAGGTTCAACATGCTATTTCTTGTTCCATGGACTTTGGAGGCTTGGCTCAGTGATTGTCCCCTTTAGATTCAATCCTCTGAGGTGTCCAAGTGGATTGGAGCAATTGAATTTGGCTGATTTTGGCAAATCGACCAAAGTTGCAAATTCTGCCTTGCTTTGACAGATTTCAGCAAGGCAACTTGGCAATGTTGTATCTCATGGTGTAGGTTGAATTTGGCAATGTTCTTGGCCATTTTGGAAAGCTCTTACATGATACAACAACTGTTTGAACAAGTTTCGTTTTGATCTCTTTTGATTCCAAGTGAAAAATCCCCCTACATTTGGCAAAAAGTGAGGCAGAATCTGACTTAGTGAAAATTTCACTAAGTGTTGGAAAAAGTGACATTTTCACTTTTCAGTCACTTTGATCACTCCATAACTCAAAATCCTTAATGAATTGGAATGACTTGTAGTTGAAGTTTTTGTAGGTGATAATGAGGGCTACAAATCCATCTTTGGATGAGAAAAAATGGCCTTGTGGTTTAGGAGTTATGGTCCTCCAAAGTTGGTACCTTTGCCACTTTATTTTTAACTTAGAAAAATTTCTAAGTTTTATGGTTACCCCTTTTACAAGTTATCTCACTTTTCTTGATTTTTCTTGATGAATGATGATTCAAATCATACATTAACATCATTTTAGGGTTAAAAATCCATTTTGGTGAAAAATCTCAAAAAGTCAAAGTTGACTTTTGTGCACAGTTGACTTTTTATCAGATGAATTCCAAACTGTGCAATTCTTCAGGAAATCATGTCCTTGACCTAAATCAAACTTGATGGACATGTTCCATGGGTGTCATAGGGTATATTCAATCATGTATTAGGGTTTGGGAGCATGTCTTGGTCAAAAGTCAAAGTTACAGTTGACTTTTCTCTTAAAACCCTAATTGTGGTGCAGATGAAAATGAGACTTGTTGCTTAAGCTTCTTGGATCAATCCATTGTTCCAAATGGATCAATATGGTGTATTAGAGACCCTCAAATCATCTCTTGAGGTCTTGACTCATGGTTTGTCCCAAAAGTCAACTTAGGGGTGAATTAGGTCAAGAAACCCTAATTCCTGATTTTTGATGAATGCATCCCCTGAGGCAAAATTGACTTGATGCATGGGTTCATGAGGTTATATGAAGTATATTAGGTTATGTTTTGGATCATTGCCTTGTGCCCAGATGAAAATTTCCATCTGGAGACCCTGGTCGACCAAAACCCTAATTTGGTGACACTGTCGATCTTGAGACTTGATCCACCTAGAAGGGAGTAGCCTTGTGCTTAATCCTTGAAGTGGGAGTCCTTTTTGATCCAATGTGGATGTTTAAGAGATTAGACAAGTTGAAGATCATGTCATTTCTTGATTGATCCTTTGTCTAAGCACTCAGAGAGGGCTTGAAACCCTAATTTTGATTGTAGTGGATGCTCACCCATCTTTGGGGAGGCTAATGAAGCATGATGGTTCATCCATATTGTGATGATGATTTTCACAATGATGGGAAATCTAAGTGGTCAAAATTTGGGGTATTACAGATGCCCCTATTTAATCTTCTTGGACTCGAAGGTGTGAATGACGAAGGGATTCGGGCATTCGGGGTGCAAGAGGATTAAATATCGGAATATCTGAAATTTTGATGGTGGTTATGAATGGTAGCTTACGCATTCATCTTCTTTAGCTAAGCGATGATGCTTAGAAAAGGTAAACTTCCCCTCGATCCTGGTTTCCTACCAAGAACTGGTCTCAGTCTCTTTTGAAATAAACTTCCCCTCGATCCTGGTTTCCTACCAAGGAACTGGTCTTAGTTTCTTTTGAACTTCCCCTCGTTCTTGGTTTCCTACCAAGAACTGGTCTCAGTCTCTGAAATGAACTTCCCCTCGTTCCTGGTTTCCTACCAAGGAACTGGTCTTAGTTTCTGATTTAAACTTCCCCTCGATCCTGGTTTCCTACCAAGAACTGGTCTTAGTTTCTTTTGTCAATAAACTTTCTTGACAAGGGACGCTATTCATAGCGGCTTTCCTCAAACTTCTCGCCGAATTTTCCTGGGGAGTTGCCATTTGAGTGGAAAAAGTTTTGATGTCAGACTTGCTGGGGAACCCAGTCGTCTGAGTTGTAGAGTTGTACAAACTTCTCTGTTGGAGACGCCATTTGTTTCTACTGGGGAAAACGAGTTTCTTGAGAGACTGTTTTCATTTGGGATCTTTCATCATACTTTTCTCGGGATCTTCCCGGAGAAACGCCATATGATGGGGTCCAATTTTGTGGGGCCGATGACCTTTTCATCAGCGGTCCTTTCGGAGCAAAACTGGCATGCTGCCAAATCTCTGATCACGAGGCTTTCTCTGTGGATTTTCCTTAATCCGGGAAAGCAAGGATATCATCTTCAATGGCGAAGAGTGATGTTTATTGAGAGTTTTCTCTGGCTTTTCAGAGGTTCAAGTTATCAAAGTGGCCAAGTGCCGACTCTGATCTAAAGATACACTGGTGGCGAGATTGTGCAGACGCAACACTTCCCGACGAGGAAAGAACTGACAAACTCAATTGAGAAAACTGTTTATCACTAGGGGACAAGACCGACTCAAGTGATAGTGATGCAATACGAAATGCGAACGCAAATAAAATGCAAGAAGTATGTATGTATATGCTGACAAAAGAGACGCGACATATAGACTAATGGATGAACACAATTGGATACTCGGCCATCGCGGGGCGAAGAAGTACCGTTGATTCAAAATAGCAATTCCACCTTGCTTAGGAGAGATAGTCCCGTTGGGGGCTATGTTGATCGGGCTTAAGAGATGAGAACTCGGCCGAGGATGTCAGACGAAACAAGGTCTCTGACACAGTTGATCCCTTCATTCAGGCATACTGGCTTAGAAGGAGTACTTTGATTCTGCACTTTGAAGTTCGCTTACTTCGGGAGAAGCGATCGATGTTCTTCTGATGTTCAACAGTCAAAAGAAATTGCCATCTTTATTTTAAAAGCAGAAAAAGTTTTAACAAGTAAATTCATTTTTGTTTTATTTCAAGAATCGCTGATTAAGTTTAAACAACGTCGTTCTGTAAAGCGAAAACAAGCAAGAATTACAAACAAAAGCACAAGGGCTCAAATTTTATTGATAAGATGGAGATCAGCCAAACGCGTGATTCCAAAGAGTATATACAAAGTTAGAAAACGGTAATTTACAGGGAAAAGGGCTATGTTAAAACATAACGACCACTATCCTTCTACCAACTTTGAATTCGGGGCATCCTGAGCTTCTGTCGAAGACGACCTTTGACTGGAGATTTCCTCCGATAGATGATGTAACTACTGCTGAGGGACTTGCCTCTGTTGAACATAGTTACTTGCCATTATCCCTAACTTTTGCCTGGATTGTACTATGAGATTTCCAATCCATCGGGATGATTTTTTTTTCATGTCTCTAACTTTTGCCTGGACCGCCCTTTCGGGTTTTCAATCCACCGAGACGTTTTTTTTTAGTTTAGGCGAAGTATTTCTTGACTATATCAACATTCGTGGGGTAGGCAAATTCCTCTCCGTCCATGGTTGTAAGTCTCAAGGCGCCGCCTGAGAAAGCTTTCGTGACCACATAGGGGCCATCATAACTTGGGGTCCATTTGCCCCGAGAATCAGTGAGAAATGATTGTATCTTCTTGAGCACAAGGTCTCCTTTTCTGAAGACACGAGGTCGGACCTTTTTGTCGAACGCCCTCTTCATTCTCTGTTGATACAACTGACCGTGGCATAGTGCTGTGATTCACTTATCTTCGATCAGGTTCAGTTCGTCGTGTCGACTTTGACATCATTCAGCTTCGGTGAGCTTAGCTTCCATCAATACCCTGATTGATGGGATCTCTACTTCTATGGGGAGAACTGCCTCCATGCCATATACTAGAGAGAAAGGGGTTGCCCCTGTTAAAGTGCGGACAGATGTGCGATAACCTTGAAGAGCAAAGGGTAGCATCTCGTGCCAATCTTTATAGGTTACAACCATTTTTTGAATGATCTTCTTGATGTTCTTGTTAGCCGCTTCTACCGCTCCGTTCATCTTGGGTCGGTAGGGAGATGAGTTATGGTGTTCGATCTTGAACTCAGCACACAACTCTTTCATCATCTTATTGTTCAAGTTAGATCCATTATCAGTAATGATCTCGCTTGGAACACCATAACGGCAGATGATATTGTTTTTGATAAATCGGACCACCACTTGTCGGGTTACATTGGCGAATGACGCTGCTTCGACCCACTTGGTGAAATAGTCAATGGCTACCAGGATGAACCGATGTCCGTTTGAAGCCTTGGGCTCAATCATACCAATCATGTCGATTCCCCATATGGAAAATGGCCATGGGGAAGAAAGAACTTTGAGATGTGATGGCGGTACATGAATTTTGTCGGAGTATATCTGACACTTGTGACACCTTCTCATATACTTGTAGCAGTCGGATTCCATTGTCAACCAATAGTACCCGGCCCTGAGAATTTTTCTCGCCATTGTGTGTCCATTGGCATGAGTGCCAAAGGATCCTTCATGAATTTCTTTCATGAGCATGTCTGCTTCTGGTCTGTCGACGCATCGGAGCAAGACCATGTCAAAATTTCTCTTATAAAGAGTGTCACCGCTCAGGAAGAAGTTTCCAGCCAATCATCTGAGGGTTTTCCTGTCTTTTCTGAGTGCCCCAGATGGGTACTCTTGTTTCTGAAGGAAGCATTTGATATCGTGATACCAAGGTCTGTCGTCTATGACTGCTTCAATCGCGAAGACGTAAGCGGGCCGTTCAAGGCGCATGATGTCGATCTTAGGTATGTCATTCCATCGACCTACACTAATCATGGAAGAGAGAGTGGCTAATGCGTCAGCCATGTGATTCTCATCACGAGGGATGTGATGAAAGTCGACTCTGTTGAAGAAGGGTAACAACCTCCTTGCATAGTCTTTGTAAGGAATCAGTCCTGATTGGTATGTGTTCCAATCTCCTTTGATCTGGTTAATAACCAGGGCTAAATCGCCGTATACGTCCAAGTTTTTGATCCTTAAATCAATCGCTTCTTCGAGACCCATGATACATGCTTCGTATTCGGCCTCGTTGTTCGTACATTTGAACGTAAGTCTGGCAGTGAAAGGAATGTGGGAACCCTGAGGGGTAACAATGATTGCCCCAATTCCGTTTCCATAATGATTAACTGCTCCGTCAAAGATAAGTCCCCACTGGGAACCTGGTTCTGGCCCTTCACTGGGTAGCGGTTCATCGCAATCTTTCATCTTTAGATACATGACATCTTCGTCTGGGAAGTCAAACCCGATTGATTCTTGATCGTCAATCGGTTGATGAGCCAAGTGATCGGCTAAAATACTTCCTTTAACGGCTTTCTGAGCATGGTACTCTATGTCATATTCTGATAGTAACATCTGCCAACGGGCAATCCTTCCCGTGAGAGCAGGTTTTTCGAAAACGTACTTGATTGGATCCATTTCGGAGACCAACCAAGTAGTATGACGAATCATGTACTGGCGAAGACGTTTGGCTGCCCAAGCCAAAGCGCAACAAGTTTTCTCAAGCATTGTGTACCGAGTCTCGCAGTCGGTGAATTTCTTGCTTAGATAGTAAATGGCAGACTCTTTCCGTTTAGTTTCGTCTCGTTGGCCAAGTACACATCCCATTGAGTCCTCTAGGACTGTGAGGTAAATGGTCAGTGGTCTTCCTTCCACTGGAGGTGATAGAATCGGAGGATTCAACAGATATTCCTTGATACTGTCGAAGGTGGTTTGGCAATCTTCTGACCAAACGCAATCCTGATTCTTTTTGAGTAATTTGAAAATCGGCGCACACGTCGCGGTCATAAGGAATATGAATCTGGAGATGTAGTTCAAACGTCCCAGGAATCCTCTGACTTGTTTTTCAGTTTTCGGAGAAGGCATTTCTTGAATGGCCTTGACCTTGTCAGGATCAACTTCAATTCCTTTCTGGCTGACGATGAACCCTAGTAATTTCCCCGAACGGACACCGAAGGTGCACTTGTTGGGATTCAAGCGGAGCTTGAATTTTCTTAGACGTTCGAACAATTTTGACAGATGTTCAACGTACTCATCCTCTGTTCTTGATTTTGCAATCAAATCATCGACATATACCTCGATTTCTTTGTGTATCATGTCATGAAACAGAGTAGTCATGGCCCTTTGATAGGTTGCCCCGACATTCTTTAAACCGAACGGCATTACCTTGTAACAAAAGGTACCCCATGGGGTAATGAACGAAGTTTTCTCCATGTCTTTCAGCGCCATTTTGATCTGGTTATAGCCTGAGAATCCATCCATGAAGGAAAAAACTTTGAACTTTGTTGTACTGTCTACCAGCATGTCAATGTGTGGTAAAGGAAAGTCGTCCTTTGGACTTGCCTTGTTCAGATCTCTGTAGTCGACACACATTCTGACTTTTCCGTCCTTTTTAGGAACAGGTACGATGTTGGCTAACCATTGAGGATATTCAGATGTAGCGAGGAAACCCGCGTCGATCTATTTCTGTACCTCCTCTTTGATTTTGATGGCCATGTCCGGGTGAGTGCGTCTCAACCTTTGCTTTACTGGCGGACATTCCGATCTCAACGGTAAGTGATGTTCCACGATGCTGGTATCCAACCCTGGCATATCCTGATAGGACCAAGCGAACACATCGGGGAATTCTTTGAGAAGCTTTATCAAACCCTCTTTGACAGTTGGACTGAGCAGTGCTCCGATCCTGATTTCTTTTCTCTCTTTTTCTGAACCCAAGTTTACCGTTTCCAACGGCTCTTTGTGAGGTTCAATGGACCTTTCCTCTTGTGTGAGTAGTCGGGAGATTTCTTCTGGAATTTCGTTGTCATTTTCTTCTTTAGCCTCGAATACCGGGAACTCAAAGTTGGAAGAAGGCATCGGATCGTATGTTTCAACGGGGTATAAAACAAGCAATCTGCATGACGTGATGATTCGTGTTTAGAAGAGATAGAGAAAATGTAAGTGTGTGCAGTGTTTTGATTTTACTGCTTGTTTTTATTATTGAATGATTTTTAGGATTACCATTTTCTGAAAAAGCAAAAAGAGAAAACAACAATTAATGCGGAAATTACATAACGACGTTATTTTATTAATGAACAAGTCGACTCTTGAAACTACAGCCCTATAAAACAAAACTCTGTCGCTTTGGGCAAAGCGAAGAGGGAAATTTACAGAAAACGAGCCCTATCAAAATATCTGTTTCACCTGGGCAGGGTGAAAGGTTTAAAGATGGCAATTACTTTGACTGATGAACGACCTTCGGAACCTCGACGGCAACCCATTGGCGGCGAACTCCTCGGTGAATCACAAAGTCTGGCACCTTCCTTGATTTGTCTTCAAAAATGACGCTGATTTCTGATGGAGTAGGATCATTGGAATCTGTCTCCCAAGCAGAATTGTCGTAGGAGGATTCCTCTGTTGCATTTTGCATAGCATTGGTGCTCTCAGCTGTATCTCCCCATCCAGTTGACTGGATATCTTCGAGCCTGATACGAGAGCTTTCGGGAGCAGTGTACTTGACCATAAAGTCGTATTTTCCACTTGGTTCTCCCAGAGTGTCCCAAACTTCTTTGGAACTGGAGGAGTCATCTCTCTCGATGACGTTGACCTCAGGAAAAGCATAGTTGACGAACTCTAGTCCTGCAAACGTTGCGAATTCATCTTCATGTTGAGTAGTTTCCGAATGACCTGAGTGTTGATCCCATGACATAGCGGGGACACAGGTATTCTGTTCAATGACGCTCAACTGAGTTTCATTACTCGGCTGACTTTCTTGCCCCAAGTTTCCTGGGTAAGGCTGCCACATTGGCAGGCCATCCATCGGGCCATAGTAATTGTGATCAGAGTTTTCTTTCATCAGAGTGTCTTCCTCTAATGAATTTGGCAGAGCACGACATCTTTCCGGATCACAATCTCCGTAGATCATTTCGACATCTGATCTTGGTATAAATCTCGGACTTTCTGTGGGAAAGAAAAAAGGCATAGGCACTTCTTCCTGAGACATATAGCCGTCCTCGTTAAGGTAGGACTTCCATTCTTCATCTGTGTCAGAGGGATCTTCCTCATTAATAGCATGAACTGTCTGAGACACTGGGTGAAGAAAACCTCCACTGTGGAAGAAGTTTTGAAGGGGATGAAGACTTTCATCGTTGGCGGCTGTCTGGGTACAGGTTGCAGAAAAACCAAGACCCTTCTTTGTTTTATTGTCAATAGGAATGACAAGCCGTACCCATCCTGTCGTATCGGTACTCTCGACCGCTTTGATAGCATCTTTGTATGAAGAAATTAAAGTTCCTTCTTCGGATTGATCGTTCTTGCTCACCGATAGTGCTTGGAACTGAGTTCCAATAACCTCCTCGGGTTCCACACAAGTAGATGATGATAGGTTACTCACAAGCAAGGCTTGTTCCCCACAAACCGTGACAAGTTGATCGTTCTTGACGAACTTTAGCTTTTGGTGGAGGGTCGAAGTAACCGCTCCAGCCTGATGTATCCAAGGTCTTCCTAATAAACAACTGTATATTGCCCGGATGTCCATGACCTGGAAAGTGATTTGGAAAGTGCGAGGACCAATAGTTATGGGAAGATCCACTTCGCCGATAACTGTTTTTTTGGATCCGTCGAATGCTTTGACGACGACCTCGCTGACTCTCATCGGAGGGCCCTTGAATGATAATTGCATCAAAGTGTACTTCGGCATAACATTCAGGGCTGACCCTGTGTCTACCAGTATGTTGGCTAAAGCATCGCCCTGGCAGTTAACTGTGATATTGAGCGCCATGTTATGACGGCGACCCTCTTCAGGTAATTCCTCATCACTAAATCCCAAATTATTGCAGGAAGTGATGTTAGAGACAATGCTATCGAATTGTCTGATTGTTACATCCTGTTCCACAAAGGCTTGCTCCAAGACTTTCTGTAGAGCCTCTCTGTGTGCTTCTGAACTGAGTAACAGTGATAATACCGAGATCTTTGAAGGAGTCTGTAACAGTTGATCAACAATGTTGTATTCACTCCTTTGGATGAGCTTTAGCATCTCATCTTTGTCTTTTGAAAAGTCGGGATTACTAGATTGACCGACTGGTGGATCAGGAATTTCTGCCCGAAGTTCCTTTTCTTTGTTGGATTCTCCAACCCCTCGGTTGAAGACTCGACCGCTCCGTTTTACACGACTGATGTCTGCAATATTCACGACGGAGGGTAATGGAATTTCCTTTCCATTCTCAATTATTGTTGCACCGTATTTGTAAGGGATTGCCTTAGCTGATTCATACGGTAGTGGCCCCGGTAGATAGATGACTATGGGAACCTTCTGATTTTTCTGACCATCATAAGTAATCTCGATCCGTTCCCGGTTGGGAACTTTAGATTTGTCAAGTAGAGGGATGATGGAAAAAACATCCCTGATCTGGTGATGACTAGAGATCGTGACAACATCCTCAACTTGCTCGGTAAGGTAGTTCGGCGACCAAATGATGGGTCCTGAACCTGGATATGGATGAATTTCTCCATGATCGATCTGACCCTGAAGAGCTGCTCTCACAAGGTAACACCCTTGGTTACCTTCCGAACAGACGCTACAACTGTCATAGTTGTGTGGTGGCACCTGGCCACGCCCACTTTGAATGCAATGTAACCTCACTAGGTTATCTTTCATTGATCGGACATCCTGACTTTGACGACGAGTAGGATTCCTGTTATTGATACTAATCTGCTGAGTATCCTCGTCCATATAGATTGGCATCCACTAGTGATTTAACAAGTGCTGAAGTGCCTCCTGGACAAGGGTACAACCTCGATCGTTTTTGCAACCCGCTTTACAACTTTGATAATCGTGTGATATTAAGAATCCGAGTCGGACCTGCTCAGCATGTAACTCTACCAGGTTGGTATTCATCACACGAATGTCAAAGATCTGAACCATGTTGATTTGATAAGAGTTCCTATCATGGTAGTCTTGGATCCATCCAAGATCCATCTGACGCTGGAGGGCCTCTTGTATGAAAGAGCATCCCTGTTTGTTTACCGAGCAAATCAGACAGGAACTGTAATCGTGCCGCGGCAGATTATGATACTGGCTTTGCCTTGAGTGCATCGCCACCAAGTTGACATTCATCGCACGGATGTCGTGGTTTTGAATGACGTTAGAATTCGTGTAGACCATGTTAACTCCACTAACTCGGTGCTCTTGGATCCATCCGAGATCCATCTGTTCCTGTAGAGCTGCTTGCACTACAGAACACCCCTGGTTGTCTTTAGAGCAGATATCACACTGGTGATAATTATGAGGTGGCACATGGCCATATCCACTCTGTCTACAATGCATCTTGACCAGATTGGCCACCAATAAGAGTACATCGTGAATTTGATAGACATTGTTAGTCTCTTTATCAATCAGATTGACTGCAGCCTTCTCATGTTGAGGCAGCGGGTTCGTAAGAACATTAGGGTTCGTATCTTTGAAAGATAAGAGCCCGCTCCTAACAAACTTTTGCACGTCGGATTTGAAATTGAGGCAAGTCTCAATGTTATGCCCTGAACCTCCTTGATGATAAAGGCATGTTTGATCCACCTTAAACCAGAAAGGCGGATTTTCCGGAACTGAAAGGGGAGACTTAGTCTGGATGTGCCCCTTGGCTAGCAGTAACAGAAATAATTCTGCGTACGTTACGGGTATAGGATCAAATCCTGATGGCCGTGTTGTACGGTTGTTGTTATATGGAGGACAAGCCTGCTGAAGAGGCTGTTGTGTCCTTTGTTGGTCAGGTTGGCTCTGCGCAACCTGAGGTTGATACATAGGAACAGGCGCGGGGCCGATAGCAGGAGTAACAGCTGCTACTGGCTAATAACGTCGCCTTTGCTTTCCGAGAGAGATATTCCCAATATCTTGCTCTTTTTTCTTAGGGAGAGCACTACCGTTTTTTTTAGTACCGCTCGTTGATCCAGTGTCTTTTACCAAACGTCCTTCTCGGACGGCTTCCTCAAGACGTACACCCATGCCGACCATTTCGGTGAAATCACTGGGTACACTGGTGACCATTCGATCATAGTAAAATGAGCTTAAGGTCTTTAAGAAGATCTTTGTCATCTCTTTTTCCTCAAGAGGTGGACAAATTTGAGCGGTAATTTCACGCCACCTTTGAGCATACTCCTTAAAGGTTTCCTTGTCCTTTTGCGACATTGATCTGAGTTGATCTCTGTCGGGTGCCATGTCCAAATTGTACTTGTATTGTTGGACGAAGGCAGTACCAAGATCTCTGAAAGTGCTGATCGTAGTACGGTTTAAACCCATGTACCATTTTAAGGCAGCACCGGTTAAACTATCCTGAAAGTAATGAATCAGCAGGTCCTGATTCTCCGTCTGGGCTGACATCCGCCGAGCGTACATCACCAGATGGCTCTGAGGGCAAGAGTTACCCTTGTATTTTTCAAAGTCGGGCACTTGGAACTTGTGCGGGACTTTTACATTTAGGACCAAGCAGAGGTCTGCGGCGTCCTTTCCAAATAGATCCTGACCGCGAATGGCTTGCAGCTCTTTCTGCATTTCCAAGAACTACTCCTGGAATTCATCCATTCTGTCAAACATAGTTTCCTTCTTACCAGAAGGTGTCTGTGGAATCTGTCCTTCCGGGACAATGTGCATCACAGGGGGTGGTACTGTGACTACGGCAGTAAGTCTTGGCGCCTCCCGAAGTTTGTAACCTTCAGGAGTCTTGAGTATGCCCCTGGCATCTTCGCTTTCCCGAAGTTTGTAACCTTCAGGCCCAGCGGCTTCTGTTGCGATTCCCTGATCTTCAGTGATCGGCGGAACATATCCTTCCAGGATATAGTTAACAGGCATGCCCCAAGGACGATCTTTCGGCATTTGATACCTAGGATCATACTTTTCTATGATGGGCGTTGAGGTGATCTCTGAGATCACAGTTCTTTGTAGCTGAGCTTCTGCCATGGCTTGCATGTCGTTACGAAGCTTTCTCATATCCTCTCTCAGAGTGTCGATCTCTTCTTTTAACTCTCTGTTTTCTTCCTCAAGATCATCCATCTTTTTCTGACGATTGGCCCGAGTATTATACGAATGAGACAGTTTGACTCTAGAATCGAGACACAAACGTGAGATTCGTAGGGAAGAAGAATACGCGATGTGAGAATGATGAATGCAATGATTATATTAATTGTTTGTTTTTTTGGTTTAATCAAAATAAACTTCGACAATTAGATTGCAAATATCAAACAGTGGGGAAACCCCTTTTTATTGAATTCCAAAGGATTACAGAAATGGAAATACAGTAGATTACAAAGTGCAGAAACAGAAACCTAAACTAATGGGTCCCGAGTCCTCTTCTTTGACCGGGGCGCTTGGGCCGTTGTCGGGTTGTCATTCCTTTGCCAAGTGAAAGGAGTGAGCAAATTCCTTTGGTCATCTTGATTCTCTACAGCATGCCGCTCCAAAATTTCAATCAGAGCATCTTTCTCTTTTAGTAATTGCTGTATTTGGATACACTCTACGTCGAGGGTGCGGTACTTGTTCTTCCAAGATCTTCTTTCCTTTTGAACTTTGTTGAGAGTAACCTGAAGCTTTTCAGTTTCCGTCATGAAGTACATGACAGTTCCCCTCGGTGGAAGAATTCCGTAACGAGGATAAGGCATCTTTAGCTTGAGAGCTCTAGTTTGTACCCAATGGAGATAAGGCTCCACCGAGACACAGTCTGGTTTTCCCAGAGACTCTCGTCCTTGCTTATGAACATGTTTCCAAGCTTGCACTATTTCCATCTTTAGTGCTCTGTCACTTTCTCCTTCTTTGAAGAAAAGACCTTCCAGATGAACACCCAGTGGGATGTGTCTCATCGGGTATCCAAATTGAAGAAGAACTAATATCGGATGATAGTTGATTCCTCCTTTAGTCCTTATGAGGGGTACGCTGGGGAAGTTTCCACAATGGTCAATGATTCTGATTCCCTCATAAATCCTATTACACCAATCTATATCGGAATTGGTGAGAGACATGATCTTCTGCGACCAACGTAAGACACTCTTGCAATCCCAAAAAGCAGCAGACTTGGGCAAGTGAGAGATAAACCATTTGTAGAGCAAAGGTACACAGCATGTGATCTCCCCTCCGCTGTACAAATTTCCTAAGTGTACAGAATGATACGCATCTGCGAGCAAAGTCGGCACAGGGTTTCCAATGAGAAAAACCTTAATAGCGTTGATATCGACGAAGTTATTGATGTTGGGAAACAAAAATAATCTGTAGGTGAGCAAGACAAAGATGCTTTCAAAAGCAGTCATGTTCCCTATACTAGCAAAGTACAGAGCTTTCTTGGTCAGGAACTGGGCTGGAAAACCTTGGATGCCACCCTTAGTGGTCATGTGAGTCCGGACCTCAGACTCATCCAAATGAATTGCTATTGCAATAGTCTGATTCTTTGGAATTTCTTCCAGTCCAGAAAATGGAGCTCGATCAGTGATATGTAAATCAGCCAGATGAGAATACTCCTCCAGCGTTGGTGATAGCTGGTAATCCGAGAATGTGAAACAATGATAAACCGGATCGTAGAATTGAATGAGCGCGTCCATGATCCCCTCAATCACATGGACTCTTAACAGTGGTAGCAAACCACCGTGCTTGGCTCTGAAAGCCTCTGGGTTAACGATCATCCTCGCTAACTTTCTCAAATCCCCTAGTTTTGGAACCTTGAAGGTATACTGGTGAGTTCTCCTTCTACCGAAATCCATTAATGCAATCTTTTTCTCTGATATTTGCAATCACAGTCTTAGTTTAATTTGAAAAACAGAGAGACTAGAAGAGAAATTTTTTTGAATGTTTTAATGTTTTATTAAATGAATGCATGAATGCAGCACACAAAAACATAGAAAAAACATGGGGTCAAAGGGTCGTTGTCATGAAGTCAAGGCTCTACCCATCCCCAAAGGTTTATACTAGGGTGATTTTTGTACCTGTACTCATTATCATCAGCTCCTCCCAGGAAGGCAGACAACAAGCGGATCGCCAGCGAGTTGTGTGCAATCTTAGAGTAAGTGCCATTCACCGAGAATAGATCACCAGCCTCAAATGAGGGTAGTATCGCGTAACAGCTATTTCCGATAGCTTCCGCACTACGAAAAAGGTTGGCTTTTCTTAAGTGTATACTCAATCTCACCACATGCGGCATCACACGCATTCCCAGTAGCAGAAAAATAAGCACGTATAGCAATTAGGAAAAGCAGTATATATATTCGTCCTAATCATCCTAGACTTATAAAGCTATGAATCTTAAGTTCCTGACAGAAATGGGTTCCTCGGCGGAAGCCCCAATCTGTGGTTCTCAGCCCAAGAGATGGACCAGCATAGGTCAATCTTTCTCCTCAGCCGAGTTCCCATTTTTCGTAGAAAACGGGGATGATGCCCTAAGGCAGAAAAGGAGACTCCCCAGCAGAGTCGCCATTTGTGTAATTTTTCACACAAGAGAAGTAGAAAGAAAGGAACGGGCCCCACGGTGGGCGCCACTTTTCTGTAGCGAGCGATTTTGGACGCGGTTCTTAAGCGCTGGTCGCTCTCTGCGGTTGAGCTTAAAACTACAGGTCGATTCATTTTTTATCCTATTGTGAGCTGAATAAGGAAGGGAAATAGATGTCTCCAATTAACCCTGCTTTGCATACTGAGTTTAAACAGCGGTCTGTTAGGTTACGAATGCTATCAATGTGGGGGGGCCTTTGTACTGGTTATTTGTATTTTCGCCAATACTGTTCTCTTTCTTTTTACCTGGGCAGAAGGTTTTCTGGCGGGGAATAAGGATTAGGATATTAGGACTGGTGCTTTTGAATTACTGCTTTTGATTGACGAAGATATGGGATTTGGGTTTTTTTTTGTTGATTGCGCTCGCTAAGATCTTTTCTTTCGATCTTATGCCTACGTATTCCCGTTTACCAAAATAGGGAAATCAGAGCGTTCGTAGTTCCTCCTATTCTATGGGAGGAAATTGGTTTTTGGTGTCTTGTTCAAAGCCCAAGACGTGAAGCGAAAGGTGGTTTGTATCTTGTTCAAAGCCCAAGATGTGAAGCTGAAAGGTCTATTTGTGTCTTGTTCAAAGCCCAAGACGTGAAGCTGAAAGACCTCGGCTTTAGAGAGAATTTGTCATCTCTAAAGAGGGGAGAAGGAGAATTACTTTAACTGGGATACGCGGATCCGAGCAATGCCATAATTTCCAAAGAAAGGGTTTTAACCTGAAGGAGAAGACTTTAACTCAGTGTAGAGCAATGCCATCTATCCTTAGGAATTTCTCATGCTAAAAGAGGGACATTGGCATGGATGTAGATGATCCAGAGGCTTGCCGCTTACAGCGATTAGATGAAGGGAAGGGAGTTGTTGATGTTTGTGTACTGCGAACGAGGCACATCTTTGATGCTAAAAGGTTGATTGGATCAACCAGTGGTTTTCTTATACAAAGCCTAAGAGGAGGCTAATTTCCGCTAGGAAAATCATTATACAAAGCCTAAGAGGAGGCTATTTTGTGTCCCGTACAAAGCCCGAGAGAGAGGCTAAAAGTTTTTGACCCAGTGGGGCATATCGTTATACAAAGCCTAAGAGGAGGCTAGCAAAGAGTTAACTCAGTTGGAGAATCTTTTATACTCAGTAAGAGAGTGTTTTTGTATCTCGTACAAAGCCCGAGATGGAGGCTAAAAGGTTGTTTTGACTCCACTGGGGAGAATTTTGGTATCTCGTACGAAGCCCGAGATGGAGGCTATTGTAACTGTTTCAGTTGAGTGACAGATCCAATATACTGATTTAAAAGAGAAAATCAGTTCTTATATGAGCAACACTGTACTCAGGGATTTGATTCAAGGATCCGGGATATTTCCTTCTCTTTGAGGAAACGGGAAATCCAAAGGGTATCGAGACTATCTGAGTCTACGGGTTTCCTTCCTATTTAACGAAGGGGTCGCTTGAGAATGTCTTTGAGACTCAAGGATATTAGACTGTCCGTGTCTAGAGTTTTATCTTTTGTACTATGCTGTGAGAAACAGTAGTAGACTCTATGAAAGGACTGTTCTATGCAGATGACTAAGTTCTGTTCCTATACCTCTAGGAGGTCGTCGGGACAATTTGTACGAAGCCCAAGAGGAGGCTGGGAACTTTTAAGAAGCCGACGGGTCCTTATACTAAGCCCAAGAGGAGGCTATCATTCCCGAAGGAAGAGATCATTATACGAAGCCTAAGAGGAGGCTGTGAATACTTCTAAGAAGCCGTAGGGTCCTTGAATAATGCCCAAGAGGAGGCCGATGCTTTTAAGAAGCCCGTGGGTCTATCATCTCCTTTCCATTAGGAGAGATAACTCTTTTAAAGATGAAAACCACTGGTAAACGTGCGAGGTTTACTATCCAGCGACTTTTAGCTTTTAAAGAGGGTTCCTTAGTTAAGGTCCAAGATTATGACCGTAGTGGGTACCCAAACCCCGAGACATTCAAGGCAAGCTATTCACAAGGAATAGATCAAGTCAGGAAAGTTCGAGAATTTGGAAGAAACTCAAAGATGCCATTCACGGAGAATACATTCATCTTGGGGAGTAGAGCTTCTTGACGATTCCTAAGGAGGACAGCCGAAGAGTAGACTGTATTTGGTGCTCCTATTGGGGATCTAGGCGTCTATTTCTACGAATAAATGAAACGGCGTCACTTAGTTCTAGACGTAGTTGCCGGGGAAACTCGAAATATCTATACTATTATTACACAGTAGATATGAGTTTATGAAAGGAGACTTACAGTGAGCAGCCCCACAATACAGTTTATAATATGAAAGCAGTAAATGAAAGCGATAACCACTTACTCGGTTGTAGTGCTTCCATGCTGTTTGGTTAGTTGTTCAACAAAGAAAGATTGAAAACAACCGTATATTCAAAATCAAAGGAGAAAGTGCTTTGAAAAAGAAAGATTTGGGGCTTACAGCTCAAGGAGAGGCCCAGGGTTTTATCAGTGAGCGCACTGTTGAATTTGTACAGAGGGACTTATACAAGTGACTGGGGCCCAAAAAGGTTTTCTGTACAAAGGGATGGGTCTTACACTCTCTCAAGAGGCCCAAAAAGGTTTAAAGAAAAGAGAGTGGGGCTTATAACGCGAGGGTAGGCCCAAATGATTTTTCGTTTAAAAATGGCGATCGCGCCGAGGTTTTCTTTTAACGCAGAGGGACTTATACAATAAGTGAGGCCCAAAATGTTTTGGTTAAAAGGGGGATTGGGTCTTACACTCTAATAGAGGCCCAAAGTGTTTTGAAGAAAAAAGAAATGGGTCTTACTACTCGAGGGTAGGCCCAGATGGTTTTTATTTTTAAACGGGCGACGATCGCGCCGTTTACTTGTACAGAGGGACTTATACAATGAGTGAGGCCCAAAAAGGTTTTGTACAAGGGGGGATGGGTCTTACACTCTCTCAAGAGGCCCACAAAGGTTTAAAGAAAAGAGAGGGGCTTATAACACGAGGGTAGGCCCAAATGATTTTTGAAAAGGCGACGATCGCGCCGTTTGTTTTTTGACGGTATCGGGACTTATACAATAAGTGAGGCCCAAAGATGATTTGGTCAAAAAAAGGATTGGGTCTTACACTCTAATAGAGGCCCAAAGTGTTTTGAAAATGATTTATGAGGGTTGAATTAATCCAAAACCCTAATTTGTTTTCAAAATGTATTTAATTGAATAAAAATTCAATTAAAATGATCAAAAATTGTTTAACACATGGAAAACAAATTGTGATCTTGGATTAATGCTTCAAAAATTAAGTATTGACCTACAAAATAATTAGAAAGCATTAAAAGTTGCAAAATCAATGTAGAAAAAATATTTAAAATGCCAAAAACAATCAAAATATTAATTCTTTACAAAAATATCAATTATATGAAATAAATAATATTTTTGGGATTTTTTGATAAAATAAAATATTTTAACATTTTTGTGAATTATTAAAAAAAGAATCAACTCAAAATCATTAAAACTCAGAGAGAAATTAATTTTTGAATCAATTAAACAAAATCACAAAATTCAAATATTTGAATTTGAAAAAAAGGCGCCAAGAACAAGCTGAAGAACACGCGCGTGTTCTTGGTTTCTCAGATTTGCGTTTTCTATCCAATCTCCATGAATACGTAATCATATCATGCAATCCACATATCATTATGCTCGTCTCAACCTCGCGATCATGTTTATAACACTTAATTTCATTTAAATTAAACATAAAACATGAAATCACGAAGAAACCTCAAGAACCCTAATTTCTGCATGAAGGCTAGGATTTTTGATACACGATTCAAACAATGCAATTAATTGAGGGAAAACATTCCATGCATGATTATGAACATATGACCAAATTATTGTGCGAGGAAATATGCATAGATTGAGAGATGACCAAGTATGTGCTTACCTCCAAGTCGTGACAGCAAGTTCAAAGTGATTTTTGATTTGGAGGTGTTACAGATGAGTAGTGATGATCTGAACAGCTTCCCTACACCCTATGGATTGTGTTTGGATGGTTGGACTTGATTGAAATTGACTGGATCATTTTGTGGTACCTCAGCTGCACCTTGTTTGAAAATTTGAGCAACCAGCTGGTGATTTCATGAAATTGATGTTTCAGAAGTTATGTGAGTGTTTGATCAGCTCATATGTGATGTATGTGAGGTGTGTGAGTGATTGGTTTGTGCAGAATTGCTCTCAAACTCAAAACCCGATAGCTACCTTGCTAAGAAAGGCATTTTTGCCAAGAGAAAGAGATTTTGAGGAAAGCATCTGTTAGATGGCTTTGGTGTACTTAAACTGACCACAATTGAGCTCTATTTATAGTAGAGCAAGTTTGTTTTGCAAGGAATAGTGCATGGCAGCTGGTAAGTAGGTTTGGCCAATGTTGTCCAATGAGAATCCAAGTCTCCTCTAGCCATTGACTAGAGGTTAGGGCACAGAGCTTTGGTCCCCTTGGTCTTGGATAAGTCTTGACTGATTTCAGATGAGAATGGCTCAGTCCATGCCACCTTGATGGTTCCATTGAATGCCTCATTCCAAATTTGAAGTCTTGTCCCTATTTTGGCCATTCTAGGTTCAACATGCTATTTCTTGTTCCATGGACTTTGGAGGCTTGGCTCAGTGATTGTCCCATTTAGATTCAATCCTTTGAGGTGTCCAAGTGGATTGGAGCAATTGAATTTGGCTGATTTTGGAAAATTGACCAAAGTTGCAAATTCTGCCTTGCTTTGACAGATTTCAGCAAGGCAACTTGGCAATGTTGTATCTCATGGTGTAGGTTGAATTTGGCAATGTTCTTGGCCATTTTGGAAAGCTCTTACATGATACAAAAACTGTTTGAACAAGTTTGGTTTTGATCTCTTTTGATTCCAAGTGAAAAATCCCCCTACGTTTGGCAAAATGTGAGGCAGAATCTGACTTAGTGAAAATTTCACTAAGTGTTGGAAAAAGTGACATTTTCACTTTTTAGCCACTTTGATCACTCCATAACTCAAAATCCTTAATGAATTGGAATGACTTGTAGTTGAAGTTTTTGTAGGTGATAATGAGGGCTACAAATCCATCTTTGGATGAGAAAAAATGGCCTTGTGGTTTAGGAGTTATGGTCCTCCAAAGTTGGTACCTTTGCCACTTTATTTTTAACTTAGAAAAATTTCTAAGTTTTATGGTTACCCCTTTTACAAGTTATCTCACTTTTCTTGATTTTTCTTGATGAATGATGATTCAAATCATACATTAACATCATTTTAGGGTTAAAAATCCATTTTGGTGAAAAATCTCAAAAAGTCAAAGTTGACTTTTGTGCACAGTTGACTTTTTATCAGATGAATTCCAAACTGTGCAATTCTTCAAGAAATCATGTCCTTGACCTAAATAAAACTTGATGGACATGTTCCATGGGTGTCATAGGGTATATTCAATCATGTATTAGGGTTTGGGAGCATGTCTTGGTCAAAAGTCAAAGTTACAGTTGACTTTTCTCTTAAAACCCTAATTGTGGTGCAGATGAAAATGAGACTTGTTGCTCAAGCTTCTTGGATCAATCCATTGTTCCAAATGGATCAATATGGTGTATTAGAGACCCTCAAATCATCTCTTGAGGTCTTGGCTCATGGTTTGTCCAAAAAGTCAACTTAGGGGTGAATTAGGTCAAGAAACCCTAATTCCTGATTTTTGATGAATGCATCCCCTGAGGCAAAATTGACTTGATGCATGGGTTCATGAGGTTCCATGAAGTATATTAGGTTATGTTTTGGATCATTGCCTTGTGCCCAGATGAAAATTTCCATCTGGAGACCCTGGTCGACCAAAACCCTAATTTGGTGACACTGTCGATCTTAAGACTTGATCCACCTAGAAGGGAGCAACCTTGTGCTTAATCCTTGAAGTGGGAGTCCTTTTTGATCCAATGTGGATGTTTAAGAGATTAGACAAGTTGAAGATCATGTCATTTCTTGATTGATCCTTTGTCTAAGCACTCAGAGAGGGCTTGAAACCCTAATTTTGATTGTAGTGGATGCTTACCCATCTTTGGGGAGGCTAATGAAGCATGATGGTTCATCCATATTGTGCTGATGATTTTCACAATGATGGGAAATCTAAGTGGTCAAAATTTGGGGTATTACACAGTGATAATTGGAGGAGTCCAAAGTTGAAAGCTGGTAAAGATAAGATATGGACTGAGATACAGGTACTTTAATTTACTTATATTAACACACTTTATGTTTATATGTTTATAAGATAAGATAAGTCTTTAATTTACTTATACTAACACACTTTATCTTTATATGTGTATGTTTCTTTGTAGAGGTCCTTTAATATTGATGAAAGCCGGAAAAAATATTGTCTTCAGTTGGCCGGAAAGAGACACAGAGGGTTCTGAGCCTTATTATCAAACAAATATCTTAGGGATGTGGATAAAAATTTTGTTGAAGCAGAACTTCCACAGTTGTATGCGGACGTGATTGAACCCGAAGAATGGAGCACGTTTGTAGCCAAACGAAAATCCAAAAAATTCAATGTAATGTTATCTTGTCATGTTTATTAATTGTATTATATACTTGTTGCATTAGTTTGTTCTGATATGACTTAAACTTGTTTATCCAGGAATTGAGTGCCATTAATCGCCAAAGAGCATCAAAACCCGCGTATCCATACAGAAAAGGGCGTTTGGGATATGCACGGTTACAACAAAAATTGGTAAGTATATATTAATGCTATGATTTTATTAATTGTATTATTGTGTTATGCTTGATGAATTTATTATTTAACTAAATGTGTAGTTAGAAGAGACGAAAAGTGAAGAATCATCACTTCCGGTACATGTTTTGTGGAAGGAAGCTCGTGTGGGTAAGGATGGAGTTGTTAGGGAAGATGTTCAGCATGTTTATGACGAATGTGTAAGTATAACATTATGTCTTTAAGTTAATCGAAATTTTATTAAAATATAATTAACTTGTAATCCCCACTAATAATATTCGATATGTCAATGAATTTCAGGAGACTCTATCTAAATCCTTAACCACAGGCGAGGAGGATTGCATGAGCATTCTTAATCGAGTACTAAATGTTCCTGAGTATTCCGGCCGGGTGAGAGGTAAAGGATTTGGTGTGACTCCATCTTCCTTGTATCCAAAGAGAAAAAAATCCCAGCAACCGAGAAGTCATGCAATCATTGGAGGAACTAAAGGCGCAAGTCCGTGAATTGCAAAAGGATAAAGAGAGATATGAGGCGGAAAAGCGCGGTTCCGGTTTGAAAGATGCTAGTGACAAAGCTAGTATCAATTGTCAAAATAAAATTCCCGAGGTAATTAGCACATATTTATTTTAATTAAATTAACACATTTATTTTAATTGACCTTTATACACATTAACAGTTACATATTTATTATTGCTTCAGGGCATTTCATCTTACCAGCTGTATTTGTCGTTACCGACTTATCGCATGGTTGGCAAGGGAAAAGTGCATAACCATGTGGGAGAGTTACTTCACCATCAACCACTCCCTCATGGACATCTGAAAGTGTCGGTTGATATCGCTTTAGATACGGATACGTTACTACCCATACCTGACTCGGTTTCATAGGTTACATTGTTGTGAGATGCAATAGGTTCGTTTGTTGCATGGCCATTAGACCTCATTTCCATAGATGATAAGGTATGTTGAAAACCATTACGAATCTCTTAGTATTCAAATTTCAAATCTGAACGATTATGAAAATCATTCTGAACCATTACTTACATTTTTTTTACATGGTAATGTTAGACTCCTACAAAACCCGCAGCTAAGAATAAAGGGGTTTTGCGGCAAAACGAGTCTGTTGAATCACAAAGACAGGTACATTTTAAGTGTTATTCTATTATCCGAATTAAAAAGTTTCATGATTTTCTACTTTACCTAACTTATATGATTGTTAGGTTCCTGCTCAAGCTTCACAACAGGGCAGCAAGAAAAAAGCTCCTACTAGGACCGCGCAGGCAAAAAGAGCTCCTCCTCGCTTTCAGTCGTGTCTAGAAACACTTATGGCAATGTCAGATTTGATGGATGGTGATATTCGTCAAATAGACATGGACGAAGGTGTTTTTGGTTTTCCTCATTCCGAGATAATCGGAAGAGAGGACATGGAGCAGATTTTCAAGCATATTGAATTAGGCATCGGTGTTATGCATTCATACATCTGGTACTCCGATCAATCTATTATTTATTTAGTTGAACAATTTATTTACACATTTCAATAAAAATAGTCTAATGTTTATTATGTTTTTATTTAAGGTGCTTGTATGAAAAATTGATGCGGGGGACGGAATTGTCAAACAGATTCCGTTTCTTCTCTTGCACCCTTGTCAATGCACCGGCAATTGGTATGAATGCACTTTCAGTAAGAGACCACTTAACTGAGAGATTTATGGCCAGCAAGACAGAAAGTTTGTTTCTTTTACCGTATAATACTGGAAACGGGTAAGATTTTCATTCTAATTTCATTCTAATCTTTAATTTATATCTTTTGCGTAGAAATTATCCATCTAAACTTTTGTTATATTTTACAGTGGACACTGGTTGTTGGTTGCCATTAATCCTACAAGAGAAGTGGTCTATTATCTGAATTCATTGGATACTGATTGGTCAACATATCAGGATATGAAGGATGTGGTTGATACGTAAGCGAGATTGTTCGAAATATTCGTGTGTATTTGTATATTTAATTATTTCTGTGAGATTGTTCTAAATTTACGTTTTTCTTTTATAGAGCAATGCTCGTATACCGAGCACAAAGAGAATCTCGAGTAGCACGGGCTAAAGTAACCAACGTTACATGGGTCAAAGTGGAGGTATATTAATTTTCACAATGTTGCTTATTAGTGATGCTACTTGATAACACAAAACAACTATATATTAATTCTTATTTGTTTGTCTATGTGTAGTGCCCTCGTCAGCGAATGGCATAGACTGCGGGTATTTCGTTTTGAGGTTTATAAGAGAAATCCTTCAAATGGATCGATTAGAGATTCCTATTACGGCATGCATGGATTTATAACTTAGGATTTATTTTAATATTTATCGGATATGTCATATAATTTATTATTTTTAACTAAATCATGCATATTTTGTTTTGTTATGTAGTACTTTGATGAATACGCGTGTTCTCATTACACGAAGGATAAATTGCAAGAAATTAAGGAGGAATTGTGCGAATACCTTATTGAAAAAAGAATCCTATATATATATATATATATATATATATATATATATATATATATATATATATATATATATATATATATATATATATATATATATAAGGTATAGGATTATGGGATTATGTGAATGTATAGTTTTGTGAATGGTTTATTTTATGGGATAGTATAGTTTTGTGAATGGTTTATTTTATTTATGTGATTTATGTGATTTATGGGATTATGTGAATGTATAGTTTTGTGAATGGTTTATTTTATGGGATAGTATAGTTTTGTGAATGGTTTATGTTATTTATGTGATTTATGTTATTTATGGGTTTATGTGATTTATGTTATTTATGTGATTTATGGGATTAGTGGAAATGGTTAATGAACCATACGAGAAATTGTTAATGGAAATGTGAAATATACAAGTTTATTGAAATGGCTTGAATTATACAGGTTTCTGCATAAAAAAAATGGTTAAAATGGGATATTTTAAAAAAATCATTAAAATTATACGTAGAGAAAAAACAGCGCTTTCTAGAAAAAGCGCTGCCTATAGTTCACAAAAGAAAGCGCTTTTTCTAAAAAGCGCTATCTAAAGGTATAGAAAAAAATTCATTAAAATTATAGGTATACATTAGAGGCGCTTTAAAAAGCGCTGTCTAAAGGGGGCCTTTAGAAAGCGCTTTTCCTAAAAAGCGCCCTCTAAAGGTATAGAAAAATTGATAACTAAAATTATAGGCATACATTAGACAGCGCTTCAAAAAGCGCTGTCTAAAGGGGGCCTTTAGACAGCGCTTTTTCTTGAAAAAGTGCCCTCTAAAGATATTGAAAAATTGATAAATAAAATTATAGGCATACATTAGACAGCGCTTTTTCTTGAAAAAGCGCCCTCTAATGTATACTTTAGAGAGCGCTTTTTAATAAATAAAAAGCGATGTCTTTACCTACGACAGTGCTACCTTAGGCAGCGCTTTTAAGCGCTGTCTAAGGCCTAAAAAAGTGATGTCTAATGTCTTGTTTGGCGTAGTGCTCGCAGGGACTCGATCGCTCGGCCACCCACCGTAGCTCATCTGGTCGTCGATCCACCACTCCCCCCTCCCCGAAACCAATTTTTTTTACTTTTCCCAAAATTCAAATTATTTGAAAAAACAAGATTTTCCAATTTTTTTTAAAATTTCTGCCAAAAACTGATTTTTCATAAAATAGATTAAAAATTTAGGTTTTTCTGAAATTGGGGAATTTACAAATAGAATTGACTCAGAATGAATTTAGGGAAACAAAGCAGAGGTCTCAATATACTCATATGGGAAATCAAACGACCCTAACTGAGTCGTTCACATCCCGAGGGCAATCATTCCAAACCCAATGGTAGTTAAAACAACATGGAAAAACACATAACTCACAAGATATTCATCACGAATAGAGACCTTGGGGGTTTATCTCAAAAACATGTATCAACCTTCACAATCAGATCATTATAGAATGGAAAAAATAAGGTCAAACTCAAATCAACCTCTAAGGCGCTGATAGGAGGGTGAGGGAACCCTCACTATCTTGCAAGCCTAAATTCACCCAAGAGTGGACAATTCTCCTTACCTCAGATTTGTAGTAAGGTTGATGTTCCTAGAAGTTCCTTAGATTCCTGCTCTTAAACTCTGCTCCTATTCCCGAAATTCTCCTAGATCCTTCTGCCTCTTTTCACGTATGCTAGAAAATTCTAAAAACTTAGTTTCTTACCACCATTTAGTATTTATATGTCCTTACTTCTCAAATTCACACTTGTTGCCCAATTAAATCTAAATCTCTTTCCTTCCGCCTCATACACTCCATTATTCACAAAAATGACTCATTTTCCTATTTATTCAATTAAATTATTATTTAAATTAAACAAATATTCAACTTAAATAATTATTTAATCAAGATTCTTTCTTTGATATTATTTTATCTTATTACCAAATAATTAATCTGCCTAATTACCTATAATAATCCAAATAATATTATTTCACGTGCTCTCAATTCTTAGATCCTCGATAATTAGTAAATTACCAAATTACCCATACGCTCCCAAAACAACCAAATTCAATAAAATACATAAATCACACGAATAAATAAATAAAATACTTTAATAATAAGTTTGGGGCTACAACTCTCTCCCACTTAAGAGAATTTACCACCTCGAAAATTACATGGCAAGAACAAATCTGAATAGGACTCCCTCATCCGGCTCTCAAGCTCTCAAGTCAGACTCCCTTTAGCAGGTCCTCCCCAGACCATCTTCACTAAAGCAATCTTCTTCCCTCTGAGCTGCTTCACTTTTCGACCCTCAATCCTAATGGGCAACGCTTCAACAATCAGGTTCTCTCTCATATGTACATCATTTATCTAAATAATATGCAATGAATCAGGGATATACTTCTGAAGCTAAGACACATGAAAAATATCATGAAAGTTCGAAAGGGACGGTGGCAAGGCCACCATATAAGCAACAACTCCAATCCTCTGAGAAATCTGATAGGGACTAATAAAATGGATAGTAAGCTTTTTAGATTTCAAATCCCTCTCAACACCTGTCACAAGTGTGACTCTCGGAAACATATGATCGACCTCTCGGAATTCAAGAGATTTCCTCCACTTGTCGTGATATCTCTTCTGTCTACTCTGGGATTCTTTCATCTTCTCTTGGATTATCTTCACATTCTCTGTAATTTGTTGGACAATCTCTGGTCCAAGAACAACACAATTTCTAGACTCATATCAACATACAGGAGTCTAACTCAATCAATGGCAGAAAACTATCCCAAGCACCTGCTTGCTCTAAGAAACAAGCCCTCAAAAGTTACTCTAAAGAATGGATAGTCCCCTCAGTCTTACCATCAGTTTATGGATGATAAGCAAAACTTAACTTCAACTTAGTACTCAAAGCTTCCTGTAAGCTCTCCCAAAACATGGATATGAATCTTGGATCTATATCTGAAACTATCATAGATGGAATACCATGAAACTTCATAATTACTGCAATATAAATCTCAGCTAGGTTCTGTAATGGAAAACTGATCTTAATCGGAATGAAGTGTGCCAGTTTAGTTAGCCTATCCACAATCACCCATATCGCATCAAACCTTATGAGTGTGTTCGGAAACCCAATCAAAAATTCCATTCATATACAATCCCACTTGCATTAGGGAATCTCCAATGGCTCCATCAGTCCATACGACTTCTAGTGCTCTACCTTTGACTTCTGACAAGTCAGACATGAATATACAAGCTGAGCAATATCTCTCTTCATTCTTGGCCACTAAAACATTTTCTCGAGGTCTTGTTACTTTTGGGTAACCCTATGATGAATACTCAAATCGCTTTGGTGACTCACTTCGAAAATAGCCTTCTTAAGTTCTGACACATCTGGTATACAAACTCTATTATGAAACTTTAGAATCCCATTCTCATTAACTCTAAAATTTTCATTTTAATTAACTGATGATAGATAATCAACCAAGGCTACATCTAGTTTCTTACTCTCTCTGATCTCATCAAGAAAACCACTAGTCAGCTTCAACATACCCAATTTCACACTATCCGCAGTCACCTCGCATACCAAACTCAAATCTTTGAATTGTTCAATTAAGTCTAACTCTCTAACCATCAATGTTGCCATGTGTAAGGACTTCCGACTCACAGCATCTTCTATAACATTGGCTTTACATGGATGGTAGTTCAAACCAAAGTCGTAATCTTTTGAAAATTCCAACCATCTTCTCTGTCTCATATTCAACTCCTTCTGATTAAACAAATACTTGAAACTCTTGTGAACGTTGAATACCTTGAATCTAGAACCATACAAATAATATCTCTACAACTTCAGCATGAAAACTATAGCTGCCAACCCTAGATCATGAATAAGGTAGTTCCTCTCATGTACATTCAGTTGTCTCGAAGCATATGCTACAATCTACCCATTTTGCATTAGCACACCATCCAATCTCATCTTGGATGCATCACAAAATACTACAAAAGGTTCCTTCGAATCTGACAATATCAACTAAAGTTCTGTTCTCAACTTCTTTTTCAATTCTCTCTCCTCACACAACATATCCCACACAAAGGAGTGACCCTTTTGAGTTAACTGAGTCAAAGGTAGGCTAACCAGCCAACCCAAAAAAACTTCTAATCTCAGAATTTGATTTTGGAGCCTCCCACTGTACCACCGCGTCTACCTTTGAAGGGTTCACTTGTATACCGCCACTAGAAATCACATGATCGAGAAAACTCACTTCTCACAACTAGAACTCACATTTTGATAACTCGGCATACAACTTCTTCTTTTTCAAAACTTGTAATATAGTATGAAGATGTTAAACACGGTCTTAATTTGATTTAGATTACAATAGAATATCATAAATGAAAACCACTAAAAACTTATCCAAATAGGGATGGAAAATCATATTCATATACTCCATAAATACATCAGGAGAATTAGACACACTGAACGACATCACCGACTACTCATAGTGATCGTATTGTGTCCTTATTGCAGTCTTCAGGATGTCTTCATCCTTCACTCGAATCTAATGATAACTTGATCTCAAGTCGATCTTACTAAAACAAAGTCACCCACTAATTAATCCATAAGGTCTTAGATCTTGGGAAGATGATACTTATTTTGGAAGGTGACCTCATTCTGCCGACGGTAGTCAACTTACAATCTCATACTGTCGTATTCATTTCATTAATAACACTGGACCTCCCCAAAGTGATACGGTGGGTCTGACAAATTTCTTCTCAAGAAAATCTTCTAACTAAATATTCAGCCCAATTAACTGTGAAGCAGACATTTGGTATTATGCCATCGACATAGGTCTAGTATCAGGTACTAAATTTTTGGCGATCTCAACTTCTCACTCCGGTGGTAAGTCGCAAATGTCCTAAGGAAACACATCAGAAATTCACACACCACAGGCATATCACTAGGCACAACACCATATTCCACTCTCAAGGAAGAGAACATCACGATCACTTGATCATCCTTCCTCGACGACATCCCAACTTGATCGGCAGAATGAAACTCGAATTTGTATGCTCTTCTGGTTCAAGAAACAACACCGACTCAATAACATATGCATTCTCGCAGTCAGCAGTCTGCTAAACCAATCCTCCCCACCTAAAGAATCTCAAAGAAGCAAATGTTTCTCCCCTACTTGTTTCAATCATGTTCGTGCTAGAAGGCGTATAGAGAAATAGACGAGTACCGACGGTGTTTCACACACATGTTGCATACTTGGAAATAAATAAAATTATAAAACCTGGCCAGACTGACTTGCTCTGATACCACTATGTATTACCCTAATCCCCGACTCTACATTTAATAAAATAATTCCAAAATAATCCACAAATTAGAGTGTCACGCATACTTCACCATAGCATAAAACATCAAATACGAAACAGTCATAAGAAAGTAAGCAAAGAAAATAAACAAATTCGACATAAAAGTCTTTACAACAAAAAACTCCAACATAAATAAGGCATAACACAAATAGCGAATGATATCCCATCCCTAATGTTACATATCAGAGAGACTTCTTTAAGACCCAATGATAAAAGCTAAAGAGGCATCAATGTCATCCTCTAATTCAAGCAGGTAGTCTTGTACCTGATTCTCTGTACTCCCTAATAGCACAGACGCCACAACAAAAAATAAGGGGTCAGAATACATTTAACAAATGTTAACAACAAAATTCAGCAAAGCATAAGAGTAATAACGGAATATAAATCATCTTAACCACACTCAAACACAATAAAAATAAATAACAATGCAATGCTAATGCCACCAACCCCTTCTCAAATGCATGTGGTACCAAAATCATTGAGATAAAGGATATGTTACTGATATTTCCATGTCTTGGTTCCTCTCTGAGTCGTGTCCCACTATAAACGTGAGGTCGCCATAGTTCCTCTATGAACCAGGCCATCACTAGACCAAAGCCCTACCTATCTCTGAAATAAATGAATGCGTGATTTTAAACAACATAAACATTCAACAACATCAATATTACAAAATCACAAGATCACAATTCCCAAAACATTCTAAAAAAGGTTCCACTATTGAACCTATAATTCACCATACTCGGGCCATCACTGTAATCTCTCTTGATTATTATACTCATAATCGCCAATAAAGGCCTCACCGTAATCCTTCACTTGATTACTATGCTAAAATCCCCAATAAAGGCTTGACTATAATCCCTCTATGGATTACTATGCTCAAAAATATGTTTTCAAAACAATTTTAATTATTTCACCTCAAAAAGGTAAAATTATGTTATTTCCCTAAATTTTAACTCATCAAAATACTCATTTAACTCAAAACTCATATTTTCTCAAAATCCTCAAAAGCTCATATTTTCTCAAAATTCTCAAAAACTTAAAAAGGCTTAAAAGTTGAAGAGTGATAACTCTACTAAGGTAATGACAAGCAAATTCCTCAATTTACTCAAAAATTAACTCTAAGGTCACCAAAAGGATTATAATGTCACAAGATGCTAAAAAACACCACCGATTGGCTCTCGAACTAAAAAAAACTCCAGAAAATGCCTGAAACTCGGAAAACGCCAAAAATGCCCGTAACTCGAAATTACCGTCGGAAAACTTGGCCGATTGCCACTTGACCTTTGTACTCAACGGGATTCGGGAGAGGAAGGTGTTAGCACCCCTCGCGTCCGTTGTACTCAACGGGATCCACTCTTGTTGTTCTAATCTAAGGGTGTGTATATCTAAAGACCTACTTTCTAAAGAAATGCGGAAACGAAAAGGGAGAAAAAACAAAAGGAGACTCGATAGGATCTTGCAATCCTATGCCTACGTATTCCCTCGTGCAATGGGAACGTCAGAGTCAACGTAGTTCAGAGGACTACGGTAAAAAATGGGAAGTTTGCTCGCCAAAGATTGGGCCCTTGTGCCTACGTATTCTCCATAAGAATGTGAAATCAGAGCGTCCGTAGTTCGTGCTACGTGTGAGAAAAGGTCTCGATCGCACTGGTGCCAGAGAAAAGGCTCGGTTAGTTGTTAGTGAGCTCGCCAAGGATAAGGATCCTTGTGCCTACGTATCCTCCTTAGGGAAAGAGGAATCAGAGCATCTGTATTTCGAACTACAGTTTGTTGGTGTTTTTTATGGACGATGTTAACGTTCGCGTTCTAGCAGTTAGGTGTTTTGCCGCTCGCTCGTGGAGTCTTATGAGTTACCCGTATTGCGGTAGAACGAAAATAACATGCCATTTCTGAAAAATGATTTTGAAGGAATCCCGAAGGAGAAAATGATTTGGATTTGTTGAAGTGTTTTTGTTAGGGTTTTTGAAAGGAGTTTGAGATGTGTATTGCACTAAATTCTATGACATAGGAGCGAATGCTTTGCACAAACGATCCGAGACGACTCACGCACAAAGCACTCTAGAAGAGGTGAAATGATATTCCCGCTCATGATTTCCTATATATTTAAGACTCGTGACGCAATACACGCGTCGTGTTTATTAAGTATTTTGGAATTTTTATGCAAGAAAATATTTGGATGCAAAAAGAAAGAAAAATTTAAGGGAGATTGGATCCTAAATGTTATCATACAAAGTGGTCCTAAGGTTGAGATAAGAGGGAAAATACTAACCTAATGTGATCATGCAAGAATGGACCTAAAGTTGAGGATGAAAGGAGATTCTACCCTAATGTTGTCATGCCTGGATTAAGAACCTAAAATCTATCCTACTTCAGACTTAATCAAAAATTAATTGTTGAACTAGGAGATTCTAAGGGAACATGTGAGTACGCAAATATATATATATATATATATATATATATATATATATATATATATATATATAAGCATCAAGATGAATCAACAAGAGACAACATAATCAAGTCATGAAAGTACCAGACACAAAATAAAATCAGGCAAAGAGAAACAATATGATAAAAAAATGCATGAATTAGATGAATAATTATTAGCACAAGATAATGAGCAATGGCATAGTCAAGAAAAGAATCAAAATTGAGATCAAACAGAAATAGTCAAGTCTCTAAGCTTAGGAATCAAGTCGTAAGCTCACAAAGTTAGGAGTCGAACCGATTAAAGAAATTAATCAACAAAAATTAGAATCTTGGTGATCAAAGATTGAAATCCTAAATTCTAGACATAAATCAAAAGTTAGAAGGATTAATTCAAAAACTAATAAGAAAATATTTTGAAGTTCTTTTTTATCTAATAAATAAACTTAAAATTACTATTAATAAAAATCAGTATAATTTAGAAAAGTATTTAAAAAGAGAAATCTAAAATAGATATTTAAAAGGAGAAATCTGAAAACAAAAATTAAACAAAATAATTAAAAAAGAGAAATCTAAAATACTTAATCAAAAGGAGAAAATATAAAAAACAATTGGGCTAGGGAGGTGTATCAGTGATTGTGAGGTGTGAACAAGAATTTGAATGGGCTTGGCTCTAGTGAGCCCAAATAAGTTTAACCTAACTTATTCATAAAAAAATATAAAATATAAAATAAAAAGATAAAGAAAAGAAAAATTGGGATTGAATGAAAAAGAATACAGACTACCAAATCGTATGAAATCTCATTCCTCTTCTTCCTTCGCTTCAAAATCTTAAACTTTCCTCCGCTTCTCTCTCTCCAATTCTCTTTGTTATGTGCTCTCTCTGCATTTTTTTCAATCTCCGCTTGAACTCTCTCTTCTCCGTTCTCGCGACGTCTCCTTCTCAATCTCCGCCCTTCCTCGCGGTGCTCCGCTAATCTCCCGCTCGATCTCCTTTGATTATGCGGCGGTGGCGATGATGAAGTATGGTGGCTTTTCTTGGTTTCGCCGAATTTTTATTTGGATTCATGGTGTGCTTCTATTGTTGTTCAGTGGTGTTCCAAGGGTGTTGATGGCGATGTTGAGTGATTCAAAGATGAAGTAGCAGGTTGAGGGTAGTCAGAAGTTATGGAATTTCAGAGGCGGGGAGGTTGTTGAGGTGTTATGAGATATGGTGGATTGAATGGTTATTGTTCTTGCTGCGGTTTTGAAGATTTGGTTTCAACTCCTTTGTTTTTTTGTTTTACATGTTGTAGTTGTCGAACCAAGGTAGTGTTGCAGCAACTTCTTGGTTCGATTGAAGGTGAGGAGATTGAGTCAAGGTTTGCATGTATTCGGCGGCGGAAGGTTGAGAGGGGAGTGGAAGTGATTTTGACGGAGGGAAACTGTGGTGGTGGTGTTTGAGGAGGGAGCAGGGTTTGAAAAAATTTTTTTTTGAAGATGTATGAAGAGAAAAGAAATAAAGGTTTGTATCCTTTTTCGTTTCTACAGAGATTTTTCCAATATTCAGAAATTTTCTCCTTCTCCTTTCTTCTACTGCAATGTTGATGTTGTTTTTTCCCCCTGTTACTTGTTGTTGCTGCTCTTCTGTTAAAACAATCAATGAAGGGATGGTCCAATCGCAGAAGCAATTGGGTAGTTTTAAAAGGTTTTTTTTTAAGTTTTTCTTCCTCCTTTTTTTTGAATTCGATCTGTTCTTCTTTTTTAAAAGCCAACCTTGTTCTTGAATTCGTCTGTTTTCATTTTCCTTGACAGATTACCTGCTGTTGTGTAGTCACTGTGTTGCAGGTTATTGTCTTGTTTTGTCTTTGGAGGCTTGTGTTTGTTGTTATGCATGACGGAATTGTTGTTTTCAGGTGCAGGCTTTGCAGATTGTGTTATTGAAAGTTCTTGGAGCGTTGTGGAGTGTAGGGCTGGACATCGGTTCGGGCCGGATCGAATTCGGGCCCAAAATCCAAATCCAGTCCAACCCTCAGGTGTCACATACAGACCCAATTCCGACCAGTTGAATTATGAGTTTTTTCGGGTTCGGGTAGAAATGGATTCGGGTAACTGGGTCGGTTAAATTCAATTTTTATTTGAAGTTGGGCCAATACAAAATCAAGCCCAAATAGTAAATCCAATAGTTTTTTCTATTTTTTTTTAATTCTTATTAACTAATTGAGAAACTCAAATTTCAAACCCAATCACATCCCAATATAAATTTTATTTTAATTTCAAAAATAGAAAAATTAATTGATTTTTGGGTTAAATATACAATATCCCCTGCAATGTTAGCGATTTCTCATTTTACCCCTTAACAAAATTTTTTTTTTAAAAACCCCTTCATCTTATTTAGATTCCCTCACTTAGGCCCCTGGCTGCCACATGGCAGCAAAGATTTATTTCTATTGCTTGCATGGCAGCCACGTGGCATTTTTAATATTATTTTATTATTTTATTATTTTTTTTTTTATAATTTTTTTTTATTTTCTTTTATTTTCTTTTATTTTTATTTATTTTTTATTTATTTATTTTATTTATTTTTTAATTTTTTTTTAATTTTTTTAAATTTTTTTTAATTCTTTTTATTTTTTTTAATTTTTTTTTTACTTTTTTGTTTTATTTTGTTTTATTTGTTTTATTTGTTTTATTTGTTTTTATTATAATTTTTATAATTTTTTTTTCTTTTTTTTATTTCTTTTTCGTTTTTATTTATATATTTTATATTTTTTTATTTTTTTTTTATTTTTCGTTTTTGGACTTAATTTTTATTTTTAATTCTATTTTAAACAAATTTTTATTTTAAAAATTACACTAGTGCAGAAAAGACTTTTTACATCGGGCGAAAAACACATTTTACATCGGTTTTGGGTCCGATGTAAAGCCAAGCGATGTAGTAAATCAAAGACATTTTACATCGGGCCATAGTCCGATGTGAAAAATACATCTACTACATCGATTGACTATTAAGTCTGATGTGAAATATGGGTTTAACTTTTTTTTTATAGAAATAAATGCACATTTTACATCGGTTGCCTTCCTGGCCCGATGTAAAATGTATGTTTTTACATCGGTTGCCTTTCTGGCCCGATGTAAAATGTTTTTTTTTACATCGGTTTCCTTTCTGGCCCGATGTAAAATGTATGCTATCTTTCTTAAAATGTATGTTTTTACATCGGTTGCAAGGCGAAAAAGAAATAAAAAAAAAAGAAAAAAAATTATAAAAATTATAATAAAAACAAATAAAACAAATAAAACAAAAAATAAAACAAAATAAAAAAAAAATTTAAAAACAAAAATTAAAAAAAAATTTAAAAAATAAAAATTTAAAAAAATTAAAAAAAAATAAAAAAAATAAAAAAAATAATAAAATAATATTAAAAATGCCACCTGGCTGCCACGCAAGCAAAGAGAAAGGAATCTTTGCTGCCATGTGGCAGCCAGGGGGCTAAGTAAGGGAATCTGGATATTAAGAGGGGGTGTTTAAAAAAAAAAATTTTACAGGGGCTAAAATGAGAATTCGCTAACATTGCAGGGAGGTTTTGTATATTTAACCCTTGATTTTTTTATTAAAAAACTATTATTATTTAAATTAAAAAAAAATTAATTATTTGCAGAAAGGGCTATTTTGAGCCGTTTTAGTTCATCCTTCCAAGGATCACATAAACATGATAGATTGATATACTTTTACATCATCAAACATAGTATTTGTACATCTCATCCTTGTAAGGATCATGTAAACATAATAGACTGATACTACCTCCGTCCCTAATTATAAGACCCTGTTGAGTTTTTTTCTTGTCCCTTTTTATAAGGCCCTCTTCAACTTTCAAAGTGTATTAATTATTTTTTTCCACACATACCCCTAATTATATTACATTTTTTTTTGCACTATATAATAAATACAGTTACATACACATTAACTATTTCTCTCTCCTAAGGATAAACTTGTAAAATTATACAAAATAGTCAATAAATTTAATACTCTAACCAACTTTCTTAATTCCCGTAATTTTCTCAATGGGGTCTTATATTTAGGGACGGAGGTAGTAATATATAATTGTACATCATCCAACACAGTCATTGTTGGAAAAGGATATGCGGTAAATTAAATTAAATATCAAGTGATGGCATTGACTGTAGCAGCAGTAAATGAGAGGGGAGTACATGAATCATAAATGCAGTACAGCTCCTTGAAGCCCAAATTAAATTCCTAACTTGTGACAAAACGAAACAGGCATGACAGATCCCAATTAAGCAGAAAAATGAAACAAGTTGCCAGGCTTAGTATTACAGTTAAGCATTATGTTTCCACCAACAAAGAATGTCAAATTTTTCTTTATCCCTTTCATTAAAAGTTAAGCATTTTCCTTCAATGTAACTTTGAAGCTCGATTTCTTCTTCCACTGAATCAATAGCCATCAAATGTTCCTGAAAGGCATTTTCTCTAGCTATATATATGTGGGTAATTCGTCGCTGGTCGCCGTTTCACCATGAGAAACAGCGGCTGCAACAGATGTGACAGAGCCTCCAGCAATGTCATAGGCTTGTTTGTAAAGATCGAACATTAGGTGTTGTGGTTGTTGGTACACTAGGTGAGGTTGGAGAATGTTCATTGGTAATTGGAGTGTCTTGCTCCATAACTGAGCAAATAAGCAAATTGCAAAAATAAACACAAATAAGCAACCATACATAGACACAAATAAGAAACATTTACTTTGCAATTTCCTAGACATGCTCAATACATTTACTTTGCATACTTCAAGAAACATACAAAATCACACACTTAAACTTGTATAAACATTTCCTAAACTTACAGTTATTTTGCATATTCCCAACTCCTCGCATTTCTCCAACTCCTTCCATATCTTGAACTTTTTGCATAACTCTTAAAACTTTCAAGTTACATCACAACTCACTTGTCAAAAATTTGCATAAAAAGTACATCACAACTCACATTTCAAGTACATCACAACTCACAAAAATCTCACAAAATACTTATGGTCATGTTTCAAAATACTTATGGTCTACAAAACTAACAGTAATGTCTCACAACTCACAAAAATCTCACAAAATACTTTAGGTCTACAAAACTAACAGTAATGTCATGTTTCAAAATACTTATGGTCTACATCTGCAAAATTTGAACAAAATACCTATGGTCTACATCTGCACAATTTCAACAATAATAGTGTCATGTTTTTAGGTCTACACAACTGCTGAATAAACCTCTATAATCAATATTTTTGAACAATGTCAAAAATCACAGCATAACAATAACACATTCTAGATTACAACTAACACATAACAAAAGTTAGCCATTAGGTTTCTCCAATCAAGTTAACCACAGATCTCAAAACATAAATAACAATAATAATCACAGAAACAAACCCCTTATTAACATTCCATCTTGCAAATTAAAAAAAAAATCCAACAAAAAGTTGCATACCTGAATCGTAAGCTTAAGAGAGACGATGAAGGTGGTAGCGAGAGAGACGATGATGAAGCTGACTTAAACCTAACCTGAAACCAACAAGGATGAAGGTTTGTGTGTTAGCTTAGCTATAATAAGCTGTTGGTATAGAGAGAGAGAGAGAGAGAGAGAGAGAGAGAGAGAGAGAGAGAGAGAGAGAGAGAGAATGAACCTGAAGATTGAAGGCCGGCGGCTGAAGGTTGATGGCCGACGACTGAAGGTTGTTGGAGTCAGAGAGGAGAGGAAATTTTTAAAACCCTAGATTGTTGTTGTTGTGAACTTGTGATTGTGAATGTGAATATGAACTGAAGGAGAAACGTAATACTAATACTAACCATTATACACATTTTAATTTTTATTAACTGTTATTCATTATATATAAATAATAATTAAAAAATAATATTATTTTAACCGGTCGGTTCCGGATTCCGACGGGTTCAAAAAAACAAACCGAACCCGACCACCCTTATCCATTAATATCCAATAAAACGCCCCAATTATACCCGCAAACCGATTTTAACCGACCCGTATTGTAAAACACCTATTGGTTCGGTAGGGTAGAGTCGGATGGTCACCGAATGTCCACCCCTAGTGGAGTGTAGTGCAGATTGTAGGTTTGGCAGGTTGTGTACAGTTTGGCAAGGCTTGTGGCAGATTTTGGCTTGGAGCAAGTAGTAGCGTGTCATATGGTACAGATGGTGCAGGAGGTTGTGTACGGTTGGAGTAGTGCATAATTGGATTTTAATAGTGTTCATTGAGTTGTTGCAGGTGTAACTTTGGTCGCGCATGGCTGGTGTGTTGTACAAGGTCGTAGGATGTGTCTGTGTAGGGGATTACTTTGAGCAAGACCTCCCTTTTTATTATTTTATTTTTTTTTACCATTCTTGTAATGGACTTTTTTCATTTGGCCTTTTTTGTGATTGTTGTCAATTGATATAAATGGATGGGCATTATTGAATGTGACTTGGGCCTTTTTGTTGAATAAAATTTGGATAAAAAAATGGGAAATGGATAATTACAAAAAAGGGTTTTCATGAAATGGATAATGTTGGAAAAAATATATGGATAATGGAATTGAATTATGAATGACATGGATAATGAAATGGTTTAAATGGGTATTCGAAAATTGGTTAAATAAAAATGAATAGCTCTAGAAAATGGATAAGAAAAACATGAATAATTGAAATGGAAAATGGTGGATAATAAAAATGGGTAATTGAAATGAATTGGATTAAAATGGTTATGGGTAAGGAATGAAATTGAAATTGGTCACGAGAGTGGGTATGGTTTTTGTAATGCACCTCCATACTTGAACAACACCTAAAATCTTGACAATTGAACTTGAATGCGACAATTCTTGGATTGAATCAAAGAAGAACCTCCTTGAATCAATTTCTGATTAATGACATCACAACCCTGAATCCATCTTAACATGATCTTCAATTGAACATCAAACTTGACGAATCCTTGGATCAATGACGAGAACCCGAACTAGACAATCAGTACTTGCAAATAACCTAAAATGTACCAACTACCTTGACCTTTAATGACTCTGCAACTTGACTTCACCAGATGAATTGAATTGGCACAAACACCTTAATCTGATGATCTCAAGTGAATCTCAGTTGAATGACATATGCCCATCTCGAACATGAAGGAGCAAGAAACTATAATCTTTGTGCCTTGGGTGCATACTGATAAAGCAATAATTTAGGAAATTGATAAGAACCAAAACCCTAATCCAAGATCTTTCTAGTTAGGTCACTGATGAAACCCTAATCAACCGATACCCTTGAGGAAACTCATAGAAGTTGACATTGTGCTCTGATAAACCTCTGATAAGATATTCTTGACGATGAAAACCAACACCTTGTTTCACACTTGAGTATAACAACCAAATGAAATAACCTCTACATAACGGAAATCCAGATTAACAGAAATCCTCTGATCCCATGTCTTAGGAGTCCAGTGAAATGCATGATTATGCTATAGATGATGCAAAGTGCAAGTTTTAAAATGCCTGGTCAAAATTTGGGGTATGACACCTGCAAGTCTAAATTCACCCAAGAGTAGAAAATTCCACCTACCTTAGATTTTCAGTAAGGTTGATGTCCCTAGAAGTTCCTTGGATTCCTGCTCCTCTTCTCAAAATTCTCCCATATCCTTCTGCCTCTTTTCACGTATGCTAGAAAATTCTAAAAACCTAACTGCTCACCACCTTTTAGTATTTACTAGTACTTCTACCCATGCGATGCACATGACAAATTGTGGATATATATTGTATTTTTTATAGCAAATATAACAAAGTTGACTTCATAAAATTATTTGTTAAATAAAAAATCAAATCAAATTTGATAATAATTTAGCATAGAATAGGTAACGTACGTTGTTCATATTTTGGACGACCTCCTTGTAAACAACGTTTAAAGTTTTAAAAATTACAATTTCATCTTGTGAAGAAAAACTCCATTGTGATTTAATATCACATAAATATTCTTGTGTGTGTATATAAGGTAAGAATATATTCAACACGCATTGGAATTGTAAATATTGAAAAATACGTTTCAAGCAAGATACAAAAAATTCTAATTAAAACCTTCATCTTTTTCAAATAAGCTTTCATCTACATCATCCATTGTAATTAACGGATTAGAAGATATGGTTATAAAGAATAATTATTTTTGATAACCCTTGATTAAAACCTCCATCTTTTTCAAATAAGCTTTTATCTGCATCATCCATTAGTTTGTTTTTTAGGAAGGTCAAAGTAAAAGTTTGACTTTGACCATAGATTTTCTTTGGATCCTACTTACATCCTTTTTTACTTTTATTATTTTGTAGTTTGTTCATTTGTCATACATCAATAATTAAGTTTTAAGCTTGGAACTTTAAAAGTAAGATAAGAGTGCATGTTGTCATTAATCAAATTGGGTCATTATCTTTTGTTTTGTTGAATAATTTGGGTTCTCTTATCCTTAATTTGTTTTTAAGGCGACATATTATTACATCCATATCTTAAATTTCTTTTCTAACTATACATAATAAAATTATGTTTTCATATCTTGCAAAATAGTACTATAAAGGCAAAAATTTGCAATTAGAAGATATTTGTTTTTATTTACATAAACTTACAAACTAAAAGAGAAAGAGTTTTATAAGACAATTTTTTTTTTTTTAATTTCTTACACTTTAATTCACAAAGAAAGAATTACAAAAAGAGAATGAAATTAACATAAAAATGTTTTATTAGTATTGTACACTTTGCAAAATTAATAATAGTACAAAGAATAGTAATAGGAGAGATCATCATTCAGCCTTTGCAGGGTCACATGCGTGTCCTCGTTCTTCATATGCCATCATCTTTGAGTCCTAACCATGTACGCTGCAAGTTGCAATCAACATAAAGTATTAAGCTTTGCACAACCATGACAACATACAACATAAATAGACCATGACATCAACGCACATACATAACAAAAATAAGTCACAATGAATCTAAAATTAAACATGATACGTGTGACTATCATCAATATCTTATCCATTCAACAAACGATACATACATACATAAATACATACATACATACATATATACATACATACATGGATGTTGGGACCATAAGCAATTCATCATGCATATTATCACACAAAACTTATCATCCAAAATCATACATACATAAATTAACATAATGAAATGAGAGCTAAAAAAATGGAATCACACATTGCACACACCATACCCAATTCCCATTCTCAATCACTTGAAATCAAGGATTTGAGAAAAAGTTTCTAACGGATTCATTCAATCCTTATCCCAAAACTCCACCTCACCCTATTATTTCCTCAATTACCCCTTTGATTCACACGCTTAAACAACAAATTTCATAAATATATGAGAAAATCACACAAGTTTCATTCCATCCTTACCTCATTTCCACTATCCTATAAATAAATCACTTCACTGACTCACAAAACACACATTGAAGAGCACTAAAACTCTGTCAAATTTTACTCTCGCACACCAAATCTCAAAGAAATTCATAATTACTCAGAGCTTCCCATTGAAGCTTCGAGCTAAGAGAGATATACCCCCTGCCACTAACCTTATTACTACGACCTAAACAACAAACAACAATAACCAGAAACAACATAGAAGAAGAGAAAGAAGTAGCGAATAGTAGAAATAAAGAGAGGAAGAGACACTTACCACTAGATTCTTCACTCTTGTAACTTTCGGACGATATCTTCCTATCCGTTTTATTTAATCTATACTTGTAGGATTATATCAATGTTGTTGTTAGATGTTTGACTTGTCCCGTTTGGATTTAGACTGATGTCATTGTCGAGCTTTGTGTTTTTTTGCTTGATTTGCAGTCTGTTCAACTTGATTTAGTATGAATGTTGATTTCTTGCTTGATTTCGTGTTGATAATGGTGTTTGCTTAGGGATTTAGGGTTATTTTGAGTCGTTTTTGACAGAAGAGGGTTTGGAGTTTTCGAAACCCTAAAGCTTTGATCTAGATTTTGGGGAGGTTTGTGTTTGGATTTGATATTAGAAATGGGTTTAGGGTAAGATTTGAAGCAGGGTTTGTGTTGATGGTTTGAGGTTTGGAGGCCATTTTGTCGGAATCTTGGTAAGGGTTTTCTCCAGTTGAGTTTTTTGGTTGTCGTACTCTAGGGTCCGCGACGGCTAGGAGACAGAGCCCGGTGCTTATAAGAAAAGAGGATAGAGCTTTGAAGCGGTGAAGACAGAAGAGAATCGAGTGTTTCACATGAACACTCTCTCTCTCTCTCTCTGAGTTCAACTTTGACAACTGGCTTCCACGTAGCCTCTCCATCTGGCGTTGAATTCAAATCAACCACGAGATCCCATATAGACCCCCTTCACAATAACGCATACACGTGCATCGTCTACCCTCTTCGATCTAATTTTGGTTGGATCCAAAAGTATGGAATGAAGTCAATAAGTGTTGACTCTCTTTCCTTTGGTTGACCCTTTGACTTGCGTTGGTGGGCTTGCCTATTGGGCCCTGCCCGTTTGAGTTTGCTTCCCACACCCATTTATTTCCTATATTTTTCCTCTTTTCCTTTTATTTTATGCTCACTTTGGGATCTTATTGTTTGCAGTTCTAGTTTCTTTTTGTGCTCCCCCTTGCTTTATTATTATTATTATTATTATTATTATTATTATTATTATTATTATTATTATTATTATTATTATTATTATTATTATTATTATTATTATTATCAATTTATTTTATTTTAGATAATAAATTTAAATGGTTAAATAATGATGATAAATAATAATTTAGAAAATTACTTTTATAACATTAAAATATTCTTTTATTTATTTATTATTAGTTTCATTTATTTATTTAATTATTCAAAATTAAATGAATAAATAAACGCTAATGATAAATAAATAATAACCCCTTAAATAATTTTCAAAGATGATTAAAAAACACTTGGCCCAACGCCAAGTGGGTTTTTCAAAAACCTTGGTCCAACGCCAAGTGATTTCTCGTTTTTAAATTCGATTATTTCGTTTCGATGCAATTTCAAATCTTTTCCCGAACAATGCAGAAGAAAAGGAACATTGGAGTTTCGCATTCCATGAAAACCCCGAATGATCGGTCCCCGAACACACGTCTTGGGCTAGCCGCTTATTATTTATTTAGTTTCTAAAAACACTTAATACAAACTTTGACAAAAAAGGAACATTGGAGTCTAGCATTCCATGAAACCCTTGAACAATCGGTTCCGAGGCACACGTCTTGTTCTTATCGAGCATTCGTTGTCCATTAAACAAATTTCATAAATACCCTAATGAAAAAGAAACATTGGAATCGTGCATTCGATGAAAAACCCGAATAATTGATTCCGAGGCTCACGTCTCGTTCTTATTGAGCATTTGTTATTCTCCTAAAAAACACTCAACCAAACCTATCTTTTTCTCGCCCTCGCGTGATCGAAAACCTTTTACAAAAGAGCATTGTTCAGTTTATTCTAATGCGAATAGAAACAAGTGCTTAAGCCTCCCCGCGATCATACAAGTCAAAGTTTAACCGTTAGAACATAATCTAAACACTTGTTCAATAAAACAAACCAACCAATAAAAATGTAGTTATCTACCCCGAACTACGAAGCTTTGAGTTCCTCAGTGTACCCCGAGGATACGTAGGTGCGAGACCCGCAATCTCGTCAAGCACCCTAATAAAAACCTTTTTGCGACCCCATTTATTTTCCTTTTCACTTTTGATAATTAGAAGAAAACAATTAATATAAGCTAACATTCAATCGCAAGTATAATTAAAAGGTTTCAGTGAGTACAACGGACGTAAAGTGTGCTAATATCTTCCCATTGTGTAATCGACTCTCAAACTCGAATTTGGTTACGTGACCATCTTCTTTTTATTATAAGGGTTTTATCGATATTTTCCCTTTACTTCTTTGGAATAAATAAATTTCGGTGGCGACTCTGCTCAATATCATTTTTCGCGAGTGCGTGAACTCTTCGCGAAGGATCGTATTTTTTGAGATGTAACAATACTGTTTGACACTTTGATCAACTATGTTATAAATGAAATAAAAATCTTTAAAGGAAGGATTTCTCATTAATTTAGCCAAAATAAACTCAATCTTCTTATCCTCTACTTCAAAGGTGAGATTTGCTTATTCTACATCCATTATATCACCATTTGTGCCTAGGAAAGATTGTCGCATCTGCGAAAATAAACCGGCGAAAAAGACAGAAGAGTCGCCACCGAAGGTTATTTATCCCGACGCAAGGAAAGGAAACGATCGAAGAAAACCTAGAAAGGGAAAGACATGGTCATCGTAACCATAGTCTGGGTTCGGGAGTCGGTTATGCGAGATCTACCTAAAATAATTGGGATTTTAGAGTCGTCCTCCATCTTCATGATCATAAAATAGATGGGTATAAATAAATGTTTTACTCTTATGGGAACATCCTCCAGTATTCCTACCAGGTATATTATCAATCTATTTTCCAACTACAGAGATATATTGGTGGACTTTATCTCACCAAGGTCAAGTTTTTCGTAAATTGATAGGGGTATCAGGCTTAGAGTTTCCCCTATATTGCATAAAATTCTCTCAAAATTCATAATCCTAATCCGACAAAGAATCTAGAAACTTCCTAGATCTTTCTGTATATAAAGGCATATGGGATAAAGTATATGTTAATGGAATGTTAATATGGAGCTTTTTCAACAACTCCACAAACTTCTTAAATTATGCCTTTATCTTGGTCTTCACAAACCTTTGCAGAAACATAATCAGTGGTTTGTATAAAGGAGGAACTAAATAGGTTATTGTGTTTCCTCTTCTTTAAGAACCCCTTTCACAGGTGGTGTTGGATCACTTTCATCGATTTTACCACAACAATAAATAATATATTTTATGACAAAGTTTTCACCTCATCCAATGAACAACCTAAGTGTAAACCGTACGTGTGCTTCATTTCATTTATTTTTAAAGTACATCTTATTCCCTAAGTTGAGTTGTTAACCGAGGGGAATGGTTGAAAGGAGAAATAGAACTCTACTTGATATGACAAGGAGCATTCTGAAGGAGAAGAATCTAGCTAAGTAATTGTAGGGTGAAACAATTTCCACTTCAGCATATGTCCTCAATAGATGTCCAAAAAAAAAGTTAAAGGAAGTAGTTCCTATTGAGATGTGGACTAAAAGAAATAAAAGTGTTATCCATTTCAAGGTGTTTGGTTCTGTATGTTACAAACATATACCATATTCTACTAGAAGAAAATTGGATGACAGAAGCAGAGTAATGTTGCTTATAGGTTACCATTGTACATGTGTTTATAACCTCTATTGCCTAGTCACCAACAAAGTTGAAGTCAACAGAGATGTCATAGTGAAAGAATCAGAAACATGGGAATGAAGCAAGTCTTTATCCAACTCTAGTGCAGCGTTAACACTAGAGAATGATTCTACCTCTGAAGGAGATTATGTCTCTGAAAGAGATTCTTCCTCTGAAGGTGAGTGTGACTCTAAAGAAGAGTCTAACTCTGAAGATGACTCTGACTCTAAAAGTGAGTCTGGCTCTGAAAATGACTCTGAATTTAAAGGCGAGTCTGACTGTGAAGGAGATTCTGAATCTGATGGTAGACCTGACTCTGAAGTTAATCCTACCTCTAAAGGTGGAGCTTCTAAAGAAGGAGCCTCTAAAGATGGTTCTGCTTTTGAAGGTGAAGTTGCGCAATTCTAGAGGCCACAGAGAATTAAATAAATACCAAGGAGACTTGCAACCTTTGAGTTGATGCATGATATTGAGACAGATAATGAAGGAGGAGTCATACAGAGTGCCATGATGGTGGACTTTAAACCTGTAGCTAGACATGAAACTATAAGATTGGTTATTGCTATAGCTGCAAATAGGAATTGGCCTCTGATATCTTTTGATATAAAGTCAGCTTTTCTAAATGGTCCATTGCAATAAGAAGTTTATGTGTTACAACCTCCTGGATTTGTGAAAGAGAACAAAGAATAGATGGTGTACAAGCTGCATAAATCATTGTATGGGTTGAATTAAGCTCCAAGGGCTTGGAATCTGAAAATTGATTAATTTTTCAAGCTTCTGGGATTTAAAAATTTGAAATGTAGTATGGTATGTATGTACAACATACCTCTGAAGGCAATGTGATTTAGGTGTGTCTTTATGTAGATGATATACTTCTGACAGAGAGTTATATTTTTGAGATAAACAAGTTCAAATAGGTGTTGATGAATGCATTTGATATGACTGGCATTTGAAATATGGTATATTTTCTAGGGATTGAGATTTTACACTCTGATAAAGGAATCATTGTTCAGCAACTGAAATATGAACTTGAGTTGCTGAAGAGATTTGAGATGATGAATTATAAGTCAGCAGTCACACCTGCTATGACAAATCATAACCTAGATTCGGATGATGATGGTGAGCATGTAGATACTACAACCTTCAAATAGTTGGTTAGCTATCTCAAATATCTGTGTAACACCAGGCTTGATATATGTTATGCAGTTGGAATGGTAAGTAGGTTTATGAGTAAACCAAAGTGGTCACATTACCAAAGTAGGTAATGTGACAACTCTGTGATGTAAAAGGGACTCTTTGAGGCATGAAAATTTGTTTTTATCTAGAGTTTCAGATGATGCTGGGCTGGTATGCTATTCAAACTTTGACTGGTATGGATACAAAGTAGACAAAAGAAGCACTACAAGATATGCGTTTATGTATATAAGAGCACCCATTTATTTGTGTTCCAAGAAGAAACAAGTGGTTACGCTATCAACTTGTGAAGCTGAATACATAGCAGGTGCTTTGACAACATGTCAAGTTGTTTGCTTGATAAAATTATTGCATGAACTAAAGTTTAAGGTGAGCAAACCAATCAGGTTAATGATAGACAACAAGTCATCTATAAGAGTTGCTAAGAATCCAATGTTGCATGGAATAAGCAAGCACATTGATACTAAGTACAATTTTCTTCGCAATCAAGTTCATAATTGTGTACTCGAGATTGTTCATGTCAGCACGCGTAAGCAACTTGCACTACAAGAAAAAGTGTTTTTAGCTAGGGGTTAAACCCCTCACTAAAGCAAAAACCCCTTCACAAAACAAAAAAAATTATCAGCGGAGTTGTCCCCTAGCTAAACGGGACATCGTAAATTATTTGCTAGGTGATAAGCTCCTCACAAATTTGCCTCGGGATAAGTCCCTTGCAAAATATTATCCATAAATTTCAGCATGCTGCCCGGCAGGCATATGAGCGGACTAGTGGCACGAACGTGTAATTATTTTGCTAGGGGATAAGCCCCTAACAAATGCATTTATGTTTTGCTTTTTGTGAGAGCCAAAGCCCCTAGCGCAGTGTTTCAGTAATTCTCTTGGGGCTAAGCCCATAGTAAACTCATATATGTTTTGGAATTTGTTAGGGGATTAACCCCTCGCAAATTGTTAATTATTTGTGTGGGGATTAACCCCTAGCTAATGTTTACAATATTATATTAAAAAAATATTATAATTATATTAATATAATTATAATAATACAATTATAAGAAATAAATATATATTTTAAAATTTTTTAAAATAAAATCAGAAAATAATATAATTTATGATTAAAAGTGAAATGAAAAAAAATTGTATACATATCCAACAAAATAAAAATAAATTACGATTAAAGATGAAATAAAAAAAATTAAAATACATATTAAAAGTTTCAAGTCCTAACAAATTTAATTATCTTCTTCCTCATCCCCCTCATCCTTCTCATCTCCTCCTCCAAAACCTTGATTCATATGCGAGGCCATAAATTGTTCAAATGTCTGTGCACGCTCATTTGCAACCCGCATTGCTTCCTCATACTCTGTTGTTTTCCTCCTCAGTTCTTCCTTCATCTCTGCTTGTCTTCTCGTCATTTCTTCCATATCTGCATTTATTTTTATGCTTCGCATGTTGTCTCGGTATGCGCTAAGTTTCTCATAGTTTCTAGCATAGCAGCAGTTAATATAGGTGGATGTGATGTTCATTCTCTATCATCAAGTCTCATTCTGAAACTCATATCACGCCGCTTGATTGTTTTGGCATACCCTCCAACACCATAAACTCCCCCTTTATTCCTCTTCCCGCAAGCAACATCATACCAAGTCTGAAAACCTAGACAAGGATCAGCAAGATATCCCGGTGGCGGTGGAGATAACTTAGGGGGCTCTAATAGAGTAAGGGCAAGTCGTTTATCATACTCCTCCGATAAAAATAAATAAATTAGATGTTATCATAATTTAAATAAGGTAGGTACATAAAAGAAATAAATAAAATGACTAAATATAAGAAAAACTTACTTGAGTGTTTTTTGAGTGTTCATCGACAAACTCCCTATTTTTCTTCATATAAGTCTCTAGATGGATCTCATTAAGAAGTTAAGTTCTACTTAACTCGTCACGCTAATTAATTGAAAACATAAGTTAAAAAATAAATAGTTTTAATATAAATTCTAAGTGAAAATATAAGTAAAACATAAATAAATTTACCATCCTTCATGCAAGTTTAGCAACACTAATACTGCCTGCTGCTTAGTTGCAGCGACAAACTTCAGATGTTCTATTTTTGTTTGTTTCAGATATTTGCTTAAAGGTATCTGAATTCCTATGGGCAATAAGCTCTTGAAATACATCTTCACCTATCCAACAGGGACGTAATCATTTTCTTTCCCAATTGATTTTAACACGCCTAAGCATGTCGGATAATCAGGCAGCACATTTCGAGTCCAACCATGAACTTTTTCCACCCATTTCTAAAGTAAACGCTTTTGTGTGTCCTATGCAATGTGGACATCCCATTTTACCATGCGTACCCCAACCATAAAACATGCCATATGCAGAAAAGTCATTAATTGTCCACATCAAATCAGCTCTCATATTAAAGTTTTGTTTACGAGACACATCATAAGTCCATTTTCCAATCCACAACCTCTTCAGATCATCATTTAAAGGTTGTAAATAAACATCTATTCCCGCCTTTGGACTCGACAATCCTGAAATGAGGCATGTAAAAAACATGTAAGGTTTCGTCGTGCACATCTCAGGAGGGATATTGTACGGGGTAACAATAACTTGCCAACAAGAATAGGAAATTGCCGACGATTGGATATAAGGAGTAAAACCATCCGAGCATAATCCAAGCCTGACATTTCCGAGTTCTGCTGCAAAATCTAGATGTACTCTGTCAAAGTGTTTCCAAACCTCGCCATTAGATTGATTTCACATCATGCTTGAACTAGTTGTGTTTGTATGCTCGGATGGCGTCTCCCCAGGAAAATTCGGCGAGAAGTTTGAAGGAAAACTGCTACACACAACGTTCCTTGTCAAGAAAGTTTATTGACAAAAGAAACTTAGACTAGCTCCTTGGTAGAAAACCAGGATCAAGGGGAAGTTCATTTCTGAAACTTAGACCAGTTCCTTGGTAGAAAACCAGGATCGAGGGGAAGTTCATTTCAGAGACTGAGACCAGTTCCTTGGTAGGAAACCAGGATCGAGGGGAAGTTTATTTCTGAAACTTAGACCAGTTCCTTGGTAGGAGACCAGGATCGAGGGGAAGTTTACCTTTTCTAAGCATCATTGCTTATCTAAAGAAGATGAATGCAATCCGCCATTCATAGACACCATCAAAATTTCGGATATTCCGATATTTAATCCTCTTGCACCCCGAATGCCCGAATCCCTTCGTCATTCACACCTTCGGGTCCAAGAAGATTAAATAGGGGCATCTGTAATACCCCAAATTTTGACCACTTAGATTTCCCATCATTGTGAAAATCATCATCACAATATGGATGAACCATCATGCTTCATCAGTCTCCCCAAAGATGGGTGAGCATCCAATACAATCAAAATTAGGGTTTCATGCCCTCTCTGAGTGCTTAGACAAAGGATCAATCAAGAAATGACATGATCTTCAACTTGTCTAATCTCTCAAACATCCTCAAAGGATCAAAAGGACTCCCACTTCAAGGATTAAGCACAAGGTTGCTCCCTTCTAGGTGGATCAAGCCTCAAGATCGCCAGTGTCACCAAATTAGGGTTTTGGTCGACCAGGGCCTCCAGATGGAAATTTTCATCTGGGCACAAGGCAATGATCCAAAACATGACCTAATATACTTCATGGAACCTCATGAACCCATGCATCAAGTCAATTTTGCCTCAGGGGATGCATTCATCAAAAATCAGGAATTAGGGTTTCTTGACCTAATTCACCCCTAAGTTGACTTTTGGGACAAACCATGAGCCAAGACCTCAAGACATGATTTAAGGGTCTCTAATATACCATATTGATCCATTTGGAACAATGGATTAATCCAAGAAGCTTGGGCAACAAGTCTCAATTTCATCTGCACCACAATTAGGGTTTTAAGGGAAAAGTCAACTGTAACTTTGACTTTTGACCAGGACATGCTCCCAAACCCTAATACATGATTGAATATACCCTATGACACCCATGGAACATGTCCATCAAGTTTGATTTAGGTCAAGGACATGATTTCCTGAAGAATTGCACAGTTTGGAATTCATCTGATAAAAAGTCAACCGTGCACAAAAGTCAACTTTGACTTTTTGAGATTTTTCACCAAAATGGATTTTTAACCCTAAAATGATGTTAATGTATGATTTGAATCATCATTCATCAATAAAAATCAAGAAAAGTGAGATAACTTGTAAAAGGGGTAACCATAAAACTTAGAAATTTTTCTAAGTTAAAAATAAAGTGGCAAAGGTACCAACTTTGGAGGACCATAACTCCTAAACCACAAGGCCATTTTTTCTCATCCAAAGATGGATTTGTAGCCCTCATTATCACCTATAAAAACTTCAACTACAAGTCATTCCAATTCATTAAGGATTTTGAGTTATGGAGTGATCAAAGTGGTTGAAAAGTGAAAATGTCACTTTTTCCAACACTTAGTGAAATTTTCACTAAGTCAGATTCTGCCTCACTTTTTGCCAAATGTAGGGGGATTTTTCACTTGGAATCAAAAGAGATCAAAACCAAACTTGTTCAAACAGTTGTTGTATCATGTAAGAGCTTTCCAAAATGGCCAAGAACATTGCCAAATTCAACCTACACCATGAGATACAACATTGCCAAGTTGCCTTGCTGAAATCTGTCAAGGCAAGGCAGAATTTGCAACTTTGGCCGATTTGCCAAAATCAGCCAAATTCAATTGCTCCTATCCACTTGGACACCTCAGAGGATTGAATTTAAAGGGGACAATCACTGAGCCAAGCCTCCAAAGTCCATGGAACAAGAAATATCATGTTGAACCTAGAATGGCCAAAATAGGGACAAGACTTCAAATTTGGAATGAGGCATTCAATGGAACCATCAAGGTGGCATGGACTGAGTCATTCTCATCTGAAATCAGTCAAGACTTATCCAAGACCAAGGGAACCAAAGCTCTGTGCCCTAACCTCTAGTCAATGGCTAGAGGAGACTTGGATTTTCATTTGCCAACATTGGCCAAACCTACTTACCAGCTGCCATGCACTATTCCTTGCAAAACAAACTTGCTCTACTATAAATAGAGCTCAATTGTGGTCAGTTTGAGTACACCAAAGCCATCTAACAGATGCTTTCCTCAAAATCTCTTCTTTCACTCCAATTTTGCCTTCTAAGGCAAGTCACTATCGGGTTTTGAGTTTGAGAGCAATTCCAATCAAACCAATCACTCACACACCTCACATACATCTCATATGAGCTGATCAAACACTTAGATTACTTCTGAAACATCAATTTCACAAAATCACCAGCTGGTTGCTCAAGGTTTTAACCAAAGTGCAGCTGAGGTACCACAAAATGATCCAGCCAATTTCAATCAAGTCCAACCATCCAAACACAATCCATAGGGTGTAGGGAAGCTGTTCAGATCATCACAACTCATCTGTAACACCTCTAGATCAAAAATCACTTTGAACTTGCTGTCACGACTTGGAGGTAAGCACATACTTGGTCATCTCTCAATCTATGCATATTTCCTCGCACAATAATTTGGCCATATGTTCCTAATCATGCATGAAATATTTTCCCTCAATTAATTGCATTGTTTGAATCATGTATAAAAAATCCTAGCCTTCATGCAGAAATTAGGGTTCTTGAGGTCTCTTTGTTATTTCTTGTTGTATGTTTAATTTAAATGAAATTAAAGTACATAGACATGATCGTGAGGTTGAGACGAGCATAATGATATGTGGATTGCATGATATGATTACGTATTCATGGAGATTGGATAGAAAATGCAAATCTGGGCAAGGAAGAACACGCGTGTGTTCTTCAGCTTGTTCTTGGCGCCATTTTTAGAAATTCAAATATTTGAATTTTGTGATTTTGTTTAATTGATTCAAAAATTAATTTCTCTCTGAGTTTTAATGATTTTGAGTTGATTCTTTTTTTAATAATTCACAAAAATGTTAAAATATTTTATTTTCACAAAAAATCCCAAAAATATTATTTATTTCATATAATTGATATTTTTGTAAAGAATTAATATTTTAATTGTTTTTGACATTTTAAATATTTTTTCTACATTGATTTTGCAACTTTTAATGCTTTCTAATTATTTTGTAGGTCAATACTTAATTTTTGAAGCATTAATCCAAGATCACAATTTGTTTTCCATGTGTTAAACAATTTTTGATCATTTTAATTGAATTTTTATTCAATTAAATACATTTTGAAAACAAATTAGGGTTTTGGATTAATTCAACCCTCATAAATCATTTTCAAAACTTTTGGGCCTCTATTAGAGTGTAAGACCCAATCTTTTTTTGACCAAATCATTTTTGGGCCGCACTTATTGTATAAGTCCCGATACCGTCAAAAAATAAACGGCGCGATCGTCGCCTTTTCGAAAATCATCTGGGCTTTCCCTCGTGTAGTAAGACCCATTTCTTTTCTTTAAAAACTTTTTGGGCCTCTTGAGAGAGTGTAAGACCCATCCCCCCTTGTACAAAAACTTTTTGGGCCTCACTCATTGTATAAGTCCCTCTGTACAAGTAAACGACGCGATCGTCGCCCGTTTAAAAAATAAAAATCATCTAGGCCTCTCCTTGAGCTATAAGACCCATTCAAAACACTTTGGGCCTCTATTAGAGTGTAAGACCCAATCCCCCTTTTAACCAAACATTTTGGGCCTCACTTATTGTATAAGTCCCTCTGCGTTAAAAGAAAACCTCGGCGCGATCGCCATTTTTAAACGAAAAACATTTTGGGCCAACCCTCGTGTTATAAGCCCCACTCTTTTCTTTAAACCTTTTTGGGCGTCTTGAGAGAGTGTAAGACCCATCCCTTTGTACAAAAAAAACCATTTTGGGCCCCAGTCACTTGTATAAGTCCCGCTGTACAAAGTCAAACAGTGCGCTCACTGATAAAACCCTGGGCCTCTCCTTGAGCTGTAAGCCCCAAATCTTTCTTTTTCAAAGCACTTTCTCCTTTGATTTTGAATATACTGTTGTTTTCAATCTTTCTTTGTTGAACAACTAACCAAACAGCATGGAAGCACTCCAACCGAGTAAGTGGTTATCGCTTTCGTTTACTGCTTTCATATTATAAACTGTATTGTGGGGCTGCTCACTGTAAGTCTCCTTTCATAAACTCATATCTACTGTGTAATAATAGTATAGATATTTCGAGTTTCCCCGGCAACTACGTCTAGAACTAGGTGACGCCGTTTCGTTTATTTGTAGAAACAGACACCTAGATCCCCAATAGGAGCACCAGATACAGTCTTCTCTTCGGCTGTCCTCCTTAGGAATCGTCAAGAAGCTCTACTCCCCCAGATGAATGTATTCTCCGTGAATGGCATCTTTGAGTTTCTTCCAAATTCTCGAACTTTCCTGACTTGATCTATTCCTTGTGGATAGCTTGCCTTGAATGTCTCGGGGTTTGGGTACCCACTACGGTCATAATCTTGGACCTTAACTAAGGAACCCTCTTTAAAAGCTAAAAATCGCTGGATAGTAAACCTCGCACGTTTACCAGTGGTTTTTATCTTTAAAAGAGTTATCTCTCCTAATGGAAAGGAGATGATAGACCCACGGGCTTCTTAAAAGCATCGGCCTCCTCTTGGGCATTGTTCAAGGACTCACAGGCTTCCTAAAAGCAACCCAGCCTCCTCTTGGGCTTTGTACAAGGACCCTACGGCTTCTTAGAAGTATTCACAGCCTCCTCTTAGGCTTCGTATAATGATCTCTTCCTCCGGGAATGATAGCCTCCTCTTGGGCTTCGTACAAGGACCCGTCGACTTCTTAAAAGTTTCCAGCCTCCTCTTGGGCTTCGTACAAATTGTCTCGACGACCTCCTAGAGGTATAGGAACAGAACCTAGTCATCCTCATAGAACAGTCCTTTCATAGAGTGTACTACTATTTCTCAAAGCATAGTACAAAAGATAAAACTCTAGAGATAGACAGTCTAACTTCCTTGAGTCTCAAAGACATTCTCAAGCACCCTTCGTTAAATAGGAAGGAAACCCGCAGACTCGGACAGTCTCAATACCCTTTGGGTTTCCAGTTTCCTCAAAGAAAAGGAAACAACCCCGATCCTCAGATCTAACCCATGAGTACAGTGATGCTCATATAAGAACTGATTTTCTCTTTCAAAATCAGTATACTGGACCTGTCACTTAACTGACACAGTAACCTTAGCCTTCTCTTGGGCTTTGTACAATGATTCTCCCCAGCGGAGTCAAACAACGTTTTAGCCTCTCTCTCAGGCTTTGTACGAGACACATAAGAGACTCCCTCGTTGAGTCAATCACCTTTTCGCCTCCATCTTGGGCTTTATACGAGATACAAAAAGGTTATTTTTTTGAGCCAAACAAACTTTAGCCTCCATCTCGGGCTTCGTACGAGATACAAAAACACTCTCTTGTTGAGTATAAAAGATTCTCTTGTTGAGTCAACCATTTTAGCCTCTCTCTCGGGCTTTATACGAGACACCAAAAGACTTCATCGTCAAGTCAAAACCTTCCCGCCTCTCTCTCGGGCTTTGTACGAGATACAAATAGCCTCCTCTTAGGCTTTGTATAAGAAAACCACTGGTTGATCCAATCAACCTTTTAGCATCAAAACTGTGCCTCGTTCACAGTACACAAACATCAACAACTCCTTCCCTTTCATCTAATCGCTGTAAGCGGCAAGCCTCTGGATCATCTACATCCATGTCAATGTCCTTCTTTTAGCATGAGGAATTCCTAAGGAAAGATGACATTGCTCTACACTGAGTTAAAGTCTTCTCCTTCAGGTTAAAACCCTTTCTTCGGAAATTATGGCATTGCTCGGATCCGCGTATCCCAGTTAAAGTAATTCTCCTTCTCCCCTCTTTAGAGATGACAAATTCTCTCTAAAGTCGAGGTCTTTTAGCTTCACGTCTTGGGCTTTGAACAAGACACAAATAGACCTTTCAGCTTCACATCTTGGGCTTTGAACAAGATACAAATCACCTTTCGCTTTACGTCTTGGGCTTTGAACAAGACACCAAAAACCATTTTCCTCCCATAGAATAGGAGGAACTATGAACGCTCTGATTTCCCTATTTTGGTAAACGGGAATACGTAGGCATAAGATCGAAAGAAAAGATCTTAGCGAGAGCAATCAACAAAAAACCCAAATCCCATATCTCCATCAATCAAAAGCAGTATTTCAAAAGCATCAGTCCTAACATCCTAATCCTTGTTCCCCGCCAGAAACCTTCTGTCTAGATAAAAAGAAAGAAAACAGTATTGGCGAAAATACAAATAACCAGTACAAAGGCCCCTCACATTGATAGCATTTGTAACCTAACAGACCGCTGTTTAAACTCAGTATGCAAAGCAGGGTTAATTGGAGACATCTGTTTCCCTTCCTTATTCAGCTCACAATAGGATAAAAAATGAATCGACCTGTAGTTTTAAGCTCAACTGCAGAGAGCGACCAGCGCTTAAGAACCGCGTCCAAAATCGCTCGCTACAGAAAAGTGGCACCCACCGTGGGGCCGATCAAAGTTAGATCTAGGCACGGTCTTCCTTCTCTTCACTTATGTGAAAACCACAGATTGGGGCTTCCGCCGGGGAACCCATTTTCTGTCAGGAACTTAGGAATCATAGCTTTATAAGTCTAGAATGATTAGGACAAATATATATACTGCTTTTCCTAATTGCTATACGTGTTTATTTTTTCTGCTAATGGGAATGCGGGTGATGCCGTATGTGGAAAGATTGAGTATACACCTAGAAAAGCCAACCCTTTCGTAGTGCGGAAGCTATCGGAAATAGCTGTTACGCGATACTACCCTCATTTGAGGCTGGTGATCTATTCTCGGTGAATAGCACTTACTCTAAGATTGCACACAACTCGCTGGCGATCCGCTTGTTGTCTGCCTTCCTGGGAGGAGCTGATGATAATGAGTACAGGTACAAAAAACACCCTAGTATAAACCTTTGGGGATGGGTAGAGCCTTGACTTCATGACAACGACCCTTTGACCCCATGTTTTTTCTATGTTTTTGTGTGCTGCATTCATGCATTCATTTAATAAAACATTAAAACATTCAAAAAACTTCTCTTCTAGTCTCTATGTTTTTCAAATTAAACTAAGACTGTGATTGCAAATATCAGAGAAAAAGATTGCATTAATGGATTTCGGTAGAAGGAGAACTCGCTAGTATACCTTTAAGGTTCCAAAACTAGGGGATTTGAGAAGGTTAGCAAGGATGATCGTTAACCCAGAGGCTTTCAGAGCCAAGCACGGTGGTTTGCTACCACTGTTAAGAGTCCATGTGATTAAGGGGATCATGGACGCACTCATTCAGTTCTACGATCCGGTTTATCACTGTTTCACATTCCCGGATTACCAGCTATCACCAACGCTGGAGGAGTATTCTCATCTGACTGATTTACATATCACTGATCGAGCTCCATTTTCTGGACTAGAAGAAATTCCAAAGAATCAGACTATTGCAATAGCAATTCATTTGGACGAGTCTCAGGTCAGGACTCACATGACCACTAAGGGTGGCATCCAAGGTTTGCCAGCCCAGTTCTTGACAAAAAAGGCTCTATACTTCGCTAGTATAGGGAACGAGACTGCTTTTGAAAGCATCTTAGTCTTGCTCACCTACGAATTATTTTTGTTTCCCAACATCAATAACTTCGTCGATATCAACGCTATTAAGGTTTTTCTCATTGGAAACCCTGTGCCGACTTTGCTCGCAGATGCGTATCATTCTGTACACTTGGGAAATTTGTACAGCGGAGGGGAGATCACATGCTGTGTACCTTTGCTCTACAAATGGTTTATCTCTCACTTGCCCAAGTCTGCTGCTTTTTGGGATTGCAAGAGTGTCTTACGTTGGTCGCAGAAGATCATGTCTCTCACCAATTCTGATATAGATTGGTGTAATAGGATTTATGAGGGAATCAGAATCATTGACCGTTGTGGAGACTTCCCCAGCGTACCCCTCATAGGAACTAAAGGAGGAATCAACTATCATCCGATATTGGTTCTTCGTCAATTTGGATACCCGATGAGACACATCCCACTGGGTGTTCATCTGGAAGGTCTTTTCTTCAAAGAAGGAGAAAATGACAGAGCACTAAAGATGGAAATAGTGCAAGCTTGGAAACAGGTTCATAAGAAAGGACGAGAGTCTCTGGGAAAACCGGACTGTGTCTCGGTGGAGCCTTATCTCCATTGGGTACAAACTAGAGCTCTCAAGCTAAAGATGCCTTATCCTCGTTACGGAATTCTTCCACCGAGGGAAACTGTCATGTACTTCATGACGGAAACTGAAAAGCTTCAGGTTACTCTCAACAAAGTTCAAAAGGAAAGAAGATCTTGGAAGAACAAGTACCGCACCCTCGACGTGGAGTATATCCAAATACAGCAACTACTAAAAGAGAAAGACGCTCTGATTGAAATTTTGGAGCAGCATGCTGTAGAGAATCAAGATGACCAAAGGAATTTGCTCACTCCTTTCACTTGGCAAAGGAATGACAACCCGACAACGGCCCAAGAGCCCCGGTCAAAGAAAAGGAAGATACCAGAATCAGCACCCGGTTTCTCCTCAGAGAGGACTCGGGACCCATTAATTTAGGTTTCTGTTTCTGGACTTTGTAATCTACTGTATTTCCATTTCTGTAATCCTTTGAATTCAATAAAAAGGGGTTTCCCCAGTGTTTGATATTTGCAATCTAATTGTCGAAGTTTATTTTGATTAAACCAAAAAAACAACAATTAATATAATCATTGCATTCATCATTCTCACATCGCGTATTCTTCTTCCCTACGAATCTCACGTTTGTGTCTCGATTCTAGAGTCAAACTGTCTCATTCGTATAATACTCGGGCCAATTGTCAGAAAAAGATGGATGATCTTGAGGAAGAAAACAGAGAGTTAAAAGAAGAGATCGACGCTCTGAGAGAGGATATGAGAAAGCTTCGTAACGACATGCAAGCCATGGCAGAAGCTCAGCTACAAAGAACTGTGATCTCGGAGATCACCTCAACGCCCATCATAGAAAAGTATGATCCTAGGTATCAGATGCCGAAAGATCGTCCTTGGGGCATGCCTGTTAACTATATCCCAGAAGGATATGTTCCGCCGATCACTGAAGATCAGGGAATCGCAACAGAAGCCGCTGGGCCTGAAGGTTACAAACTTCGGGAAAGCGAAGATGCCAGGGGCATACTCAAGACTCCTGAAGGTTACAAACTTCGGGAGGCGCCAAGACTTACTGCCGTAGTCACGGTACCACCCCCTGTGGTGCACACTGTCCCGGAAGGAAAGATTCCACAGACACCTTCTGGTAAGAAGGAAACTATGTTTGACAGAATGGATGAATTCCAAGAGCAGTTCTTGGAAATGCAGAAAGAGCCGCAAGCCATTCGCGGTCAGGATCTATTTGGAAAGGACGCCGCAGACCTCTGCTTGGTCCCAAATGTGAAAGTCCTGCACAAGTTCCAAGTGCCCGACTTTGAAAAATACAAGGGTAACTCTTGCCCTCAGAGCCATCTGGTGATGTACGCTCGGCGGATGTCAGCTCAGACGGAGAATCAGGACCTGCTGATTCACTACTTTCAGGATAGTTTAACCGGTGCCGCACTCAAATGGTACATGGGTTTAAACCGTACTACGATCAGTACATTCAGGGATCTTGGTACTGCCTTCGTCCAACAATACAAATACAATTTGGACATGGCACCCGACAGAGATCTACTCAGATCAATGTCACAAAAGGACAAGGAAACTTTTAAGGAGTATGCTCAGAGATGGCGTGAAATTGTCGCTCAAATTTGTCCACCTCTTGAGGAAAAAGAGATGACAAAAATCTTCTTAAAGACCTTAACCTCATTTTACTATGACCGAATGATTGCCAGTGCGCCCAGTGATTTCACCGAGATGGTCGGCATGGGCGTACGTCTTGAGGAAGCCGTCTGAGAAGGACGTTTGGTAAAAGACACTGGATCGACGAGTGGTACTAAAAAATACGGTAGTGCTCTCCCTAAGAAAAAAAAGCAAGATATTGGAAATATCTCTCTCAGAAAGCAAAGGCGACGTTATCAGCCAGTAGCAGCTGTTACTCCTGCTATCGGCCCCGCGCCTATTCCTATGTATCAACCTCAAGTTGCGCAGAGCCAACTTGACCAACAAAGGACACAACAGCCGCTTCAGCAGGCTCGTCCTCCATATAACAACAACCATACAACACGGCCACCAGGATTTGATCCTACACCCGTAAAGTACGCGGAGCTGTTTCCGTTACTGCTGGCTAAGGGGCACATTTAGACTAAGTCTCCCATTTCAGTTTCGGAAAATCCGCCTTTTTGGTTTAAAGCGGATCAAACATGCCCTTATCATCAAGGAGGTTCGGGGCATAACATTGAGACTTGTCTCAATTTCAAATCCGACGTGCAAAAGCTTGTTAGGAGCGGGCTCTTATCTTTCAAAGATACGAATCCTAATGTTCTCACGAACCCGCTGCCTCAACATGAGAAGGCTGCAGTCAATCTGATTGAGAAAGAGACTAACAATGTCTATCAAATTCACGATGTACTCTTATTGGGGACCAATCTGGTCAAGATGCATTGTAGACAGAGTGGATATGGCCATGTGCCACCTCATAATTATCACCAGTGTGATATCTGCTCTAAAGACAACCAGGGATGTTCTGTAGTGCAAACAGCTCTACAGGAACAAATGGATCTTGGATGGATCCAAGAGCACCGAGTTCGTGGAGTTAACATGGTTTACACGAATTCCAACGTCATTCAAAACCACGACATCCGTGCGATGAATGTCAACTTGGTGGCGATGCACTCAAGGCAAAGCCAGTATCATAATCTGCCGCGTCACGATTATAGTTTCTGTCTGATTTGCTCGGTAAACAAACAAGGATGCTCTTTCATACAAGAGGCCCTCCAGCGTCAGATGGATCTTGGATGGATCCAAGACTACCATGATAGGAACTCCTATCAAATCAACATGGTTCAGATCTTTGACATTCGCGTGATGAATACCAACCTGGTAGAGTTACATGCTGAGCAGGTCCGACTCGGATTCTTAATATCACATGATTATCAAAACTGTAAAGCAGGTTGTGAAAACGATCGAGGTTGTACCCTTGTCCAGGAGGCACTTCAGCACTTGTTAAATCATTGGTGGATGCCAATCTATATGGACGAAGATACTCAGCAGATTAGTATCAATAACAGGAATCCTACTCGTCGTCAAAGTCAGGATGTCCAATCAATGGAAGATAACCTAGTGAGGTTACATTGTATTCAAAGTGGGCGTGGCCAGGTGCCACCACACAATTATGACCGTTGTAGCGTCTGTTCGGAAAGTAACCAAGGGTGTTACCTTGTGAGAGCAGCTCTTCAGGGTCAGGTCGATCATGGAGAAATTCGTCCATATCCAGGTTCAGGACCCATCATTTGGTCGCCGAACTACCTTGCCGAGCAAGTTGAGGATGTTGTCACGATCTCTGGTCATCACAGGACCAGGGATGTTTTTGCCATCATCCCTCTACTTGACGAATCTAGAGTTCCCAACCGGGAACGGATCAAGGTTACTTATGATGGTCAGAAAAATCAGAAGGATCCCATAGTCATCTATCTACCGGGGCCACTACCGTATGAATCAGCTAAGGTAATCCCTTACAAATACGGTGCAACAATAATCGAGAATGGAAAGGAAATTCCATTACCCTCCGTCGTGAATATTGCAGACATCAGTCGTGTAACACGGAGCGGTCGAATCTTCAACCGAGGGGTTGGAGAATCCAACAAAGAAAAGGAACTTTAGACAGAAGCTCCCGATCCACCAATCGGTCAATCCAGTAATCCCGACCTTTCGAAAAATGATGATGAGATGCTGAAGCTCATCCAAAGGAGTGAATACAACATTGTCGATCAACTGTTGCAGACTCCTTCAAAGATCTCAGTATTATCACTGTTACTCAGTTCAGAAGCACACAGGGAGGCTCTACAGAAAGTCTTGGAGCAAGCCTTTGTGGAACAGGATGTAACAATCAGACAATTCGATAGCATTGTCTCTAACATCACTTCCTGCAATAATTTGGGATTTAGTGATGAGGAATTACCTGAAGAGGGTCGCCGTCATAACATGGCGCTCAACATTACAGTTAACTGCCAGGGCGATGCTTTAGCCAACGTACTGGTAGACACAGGGTTAGCCCTGAATGTTATGCCGAAGTCCACTTTGATGCAATTATCATTCAAGGGCCCTCCGATGAGAGTCAGCGAGGTCGTCGTCAAAGCATTCGACGGATCCAGAAAAATAGTTATCGGCGAAGTTGATCTTCCCATAACTATTGGTCCTCACACTTTCCAAATCACTTTCCAGGTCATGGACATCCGGGCAACATATAGTTGTTTATTAGGAAGACCTTGGATACATCAGGCTGGAGCGGTTACTTCAACCCTCCACCAAAAGCTAAAGTTCGTCAAGAACAATCAACTTGTCACGGTTTGTGGGGAACAAGCCTTGCTTGTGAGTAACCTATCATCATCTACTTGTGTGGAACCCGAGGAGGTTATTGGAACTCAGTTCCAAGCGCTATCGGTGAGCAAGGACAATCAGTTCAAAGGAGAAACTTCAATTTCTTCATACAAAGATGCTATCAAAGCGGTCGAGAGTACCGATACGATAGGATGGGGACGGCTTGTCATTCCCATTGACAATAAAACAAAGAAGGGTCTTGGTTTTTCTGCAACATGTACCCAGACAGCTGTCAACGATGAAAGTCTTCATCCCCTTCAAAACTTCTTCCACAGTGGAGGTTTTCTTCACCCGGTGTCTCAGACAGTTCATGCTATCAATGAGGAAGATCCCTCTGACACGGATGAAGAATGGAAGTCCTACCTTAACAAGGACGATTATATGTCTCAGGAAGAGGTGCCTATGCCTTTTTGCTTTCCTACAGAAAGTCTGAGATTTATACCAAGATCAGATGTCGAAATGATCTACGGAGATTGTGATCCGGAAGGATGCCGTGCTCCGCCAAATTCATTAGAGGAAGACACTCTGATGAAAGACAACTTTGATCACAATTACTATGGCCCGATGGATGGTCTGCCAATGTGGCAGCCTTACCCAGGAAACTTGGAGCAAGAAAGTCAGCCGAGTAATGAAACTCAGCTGAGCGTCATTGAACAGAATACCTGTGTCCCCACCATGTCATGGGATCAACACTCAGGTCATTCAGAAACTACTCAACATGAAGATGAATTCGCAACGTTTGCAGGACTAGAATTCATCAACTATGCTTTTCCTGAGGTCAACGTCATCGAAAGGGATGACTGTTAGACTATGGCTATGGATCTAGAAGGGGGGGGGGGTTGAATAGATCCTTCGAGTTTTACACGCAAATGGACTACAAAATTCTGTTTTAAAAAAAAATTCTGTTTAACGGAAGCTGCCACTGGATTAAAAGTCTACAACGAACCTACTACCAAAAGGATCGGATATGCGCGAATATATATTGCGAAAGAGTATGGAAGAGAAAAATCCAGTTCTATTAATGTGATCAAACGCAATCAACAAATTATAGCGTGTTTATGTATAATCCAAACCAATGAGGCAAACAATGAAACACTAACGGTGTTTGGATTTGCTTTGCGATAAATTATCAAACACTTGGTGTGTACACACACACTAAGTACAGAATTTCTATGGTTAGTAATTTCAAGCTGCTCTTAGAAACAATTCAACGAATTGTGTCACTTTTAACCAAAACGATTTTTCAGCTTTAGATTACGACACCTCAGAAATTTAGACAACTTGAAAACTTGGCAAATTCAAACAATGCAGAAAAACTGTAAAGAGTTAAAGGAGAAAGAGAACGAACGCGATTTGATTAGGCAGTTCCCCAATCGTCCTCGCTATGGGTACATCTGCCCCCAATTCCGAACATGGAATTGAGATATATATATTATCGTTGTAATTGAGAGTTTATACAAGAGAAAACTTCTGAGCACACAAATCTTCGAACGTCTTCGAATTATTGATGTAGAGCCTTCTCTTCCCTTGATTCAAGATGAATCAAGTGCTTCGAATATGGTTGATTCAATTATCGTCCCGTGCTACTAAACCGAAGGAAAACACCGTTCTTCGATTACCTTCACTCGATCAATTGCAATCTACCAAAGATTCGAACCCAAACCACTCTTCTACGATCCTCTGATTACAGCTACTAAACCGATCTCTTCGGTTACCTTCGCCCAGCTGAATCCTTGTAGAACGAATCGGCTTGTGCAAAAACCCCCAAGATCCCTTAGATTTTTGGAGGAGAAAACCCTAAGGTTTTATTCAAGAAACACCTACCACAAATCTCAACTCAGAGATGAAGATAACACTTCTTGAAATCTGAACCTTATCACTTCAAATCAATGAACACAACAAACAAAAATTGGTTATGTGTAGTTGTTTGAATGCTCAAGGAAGAAGATGAAATTTGATGAGAGAAATGGCATAACAATCTTTCACGTTTCTTGTTCTATGTAAAAGAAAATGAACTAACTAGATATATATATATATATATCATGCTTTGTAATAATATGGAAATAACAGAATTTTGAGATGAAAATACAAGTGAGAAAATTGGTAGAAATCAGCGAGCGGTCGACCTATACAGAAGGTATAGGCGACCTGTTCAAGCCCGCGCACACAACTACGCAAAAATGCATACTGTGCGTCGACCGGAACAGGGAGTGCGTCGACGCATACCTCCCAGTTTTCAATTCTATCAAACGCAGACTGCATAGGTTGACCTATGCAGGGTGATGAGTCGACGCATGCCTTAGAAACATGCAAAAAATCAGGATTTTGAGATTCCTAAGGTGTTGGGACATCTCTAATGAACCTAGATCATTTCTAATCATAATCAAACATATGTGCAATATTTAACTACTTGAGTTTTTCATATAAACCACTATGTTCTAATCATGAAGGTTTTGACATCATTAAAAATAAAGTACATAGAGAGAATCTTCCCTCACATACTCCCCCTTTTTGATGATGGCAAAACATTCGATGTGAGATGGTATCCTCCCCCTGACTTTATGCATCCACTAGTTTGATTATCTCAATACCTGTTATTCTTTCCAACATTCTCCCCCTTTGACAACATCAAAAAGAGAGAGAGAATAGCATGACTAGAGAATATCAATTGAAAGGACATGTTTTTAACACATTACAATGATAAGCATTAACACGCATTCACATATAAAGGTAAAAACAAATTAACGGATATCCAAAACATGCAACATAACAGCCCATAGTTATAACTGTCACAAAAAAACGCTGTCACAAAAACAAAAAAACTGTCACAAAAACAAAAAAAACATAACAGGCTAAAGTCAATGGGAATCATAAACGAAAAATGAGCTAGCAAGTGAAACGCAAAATGACATGATGCAAGATGCAGTGTTGTTTCTTATGGCCTCCTCCCCCTAAATGAATGGCCTCTGCCGCGAAATGGTTAAGGATGATGAGGTGGTGGAGGTTGCACATCCAACTGCTCGGTCATCTCTAACACTGTACGATTCAGAATGTTGAAGCTATTTGTAAGAGCCCGGTGTTGATTTGCATAAGTTTCTGCCATTGTGTTAAATCTTTCCATTGCCTTAGTGGCAAAAGATTCAAAGTTGTTGGCATGAGTACGAACTTCTTCTTGCAAAGATTTGAACCGTTCTTCTTGAGCTGTGGCAAATCGCTGTTGATCAAGTTGCATCGTCCTCATAAGTTCAAGAATGTCTTCATTGTTTTGTTGAGGACGTGGAGGTGAAGGAGGAGTGTATTATGACTCTTGGTAATTCAGCTCTTGTGTTGGTGGCCTATAATTGGGATCAAGATGGGTCCAACAATTATATTGCCATTGACCCCATCCTTGGTCAACCTCAGTTTCCATTGGAGATTTCCATCCTTGATTTTCTTCAGCTCCTTGATACATCCATGCAGTATTAGCATCAGCCCCCGTATTCATTTGTTGCCATTGAGCATTGTCATTTTGATTCATGTCATCATCATTCTGTTCAGTCTCTCCTTCATTTTCCCTTTCTTCTTCTTCGTCTTCGTCATCTTCTTCACTAGAATCTTCCAGAACAGCCTTGTTGGCTTTCAAAATATACTTATATTTTCTCTCTACCGCATCCCACATATGGCCCATCATAGTCATAGTTTTCTGACAGAACTCTTGATTTGAAGTGATGGACTGATAGACAATCCCAGGAACAACTATTGTAGCATTATTGAAGAACTTCTGAATCACGGATGCATACCCAAGTGCAGTCCCTCTACCGGAATCGCGAAGAGCATACATCCTACTTGAAAAGTAATAAGGCCAACTGATTTTTATCTTATTCATCAGAATGTAGATTAACTGAATCTCAGGTTGATCTACCCTAGAATAACCGCCCTGCTTGGGTCTAAGAATATGAGCAACAATCCACTGTAGAATTCTAGGGATAGGAGCCAGTTTTCCTGTTGTTACTGCCTTAGGGAAGAGATTACTTGCCACAACTTCATCAGTGTATGGTCTCCTGAGCATAGAATTTAAAGCCTTGTTATACTCATAACCATTTACATGCACAGTATCAGTTATGTGCTGTACAGGGCTCTCATTAGCTACAGACAAATTGAATAACTCTTGCCATGTGGTGTTTTGGACAGTAATAACCTTATTTCCTAGGTTGCAGTTGAACATGAAATCATCAAATTTTCCAACGAGACCCGTATAGAAAAAAGCCTTACCAAATCCTCATTATATTTGACATCACATTCCAAAAAACCATTCAAATTCTGAAAATCTAATAACTCTATGATTTGATCCAAGTGCATGCGTTGAACCGTAAGCCGATAATACACATATTGTTAAAACCCTTTCTTCGGAAATTATGGCATTGCTCGGATCCGCGTATCCCAGTTAAAGTAATTCTCCTTCTCCCCTCTTTAGAGATGAAAAATTCTCTCTAAAGTCGAGGTCTTTTAGCTTCACGTCTTGGGCTTTGAACAAGACACAAATAGACCTTTCAGCTTCACATCTTGGGCTTTGAACAAGATACAAATCACCTTTCGCTTCACGTCTTAGGCTTTGAACAAGACACCAAAAACCAATTTCCTCCCATAGAATAGGAGGAACTACGAACGCTCTGATTTCCCTGTTTAGGTAAACGGGAATACGTAGGCATAAGATCGAAAGAAAAGATCTTAGCGAGCGCAATCAACAAAAAACCCAAATCCCATATCTCCATCAATCAAAAGCAGTATTTCAAAAGCATCAGTCCTAACATCCTAATCCTTGTTCCCCGCCAGAAACCTTCTGTCTAGATAAAAAGAAAGAAAACAGTATTGGCGAAAATACAAATAACCAGTACAAAGGCCCCCCACATTGATAGCATTCGTAACCTAACAGACCGCTGTTTAAACTCAGTATGCAAAGCAGGGTTAATTGGAGACATCTGTTTCCCTTCCTTATTCAGCTCACAATAGGATAAAAAATGAATCGACCTGTAGTTTTAAGCTCAACCGCAGAGAGCGACCAGCGCTTAAGAACCGCGTCCAAAATCGCTCGCTACACTGTCTATACTGCGGAGTATGTTGAGACGAATGTTTGGGGATTTGAGGGCTGTACAGATGATGTATACTTCCTCAAGATGAATTTCCTGCTTATCCCTCATGTGGGAGCCCCCATTATATAGCCTTCTATTAATTCAAGCCATTAATAGAAGTCTCTTGGCCTTCTGACGTTATGTGGCCATCATTGTCGTAACTTCCCACCATGAATACAAGCTTTGAAGCTTTGGTAACGTCCGTATTGATGCGCCGCCACTGTTACAAATGTTGTAGTGGAATTTGATGAGCTCGTGACCAGCATCGGTGTCGGGTTGGTGGGGTGTGGTACCCGGCCTTGTGAGAACTCGGCCTGGTGGGAGCCGGGATCCCTGACTGGGCCGGGTTGTGTATGAGGCTTGTCTAGCTCTCCTCATTGCACGATCTCTCTTGCTACCTCAGTCTAGTTCGTGCTCACCTTTAATTGACTACGTAACTCGGCGCCAAAAATATTTGGCATGTACATAAGCCCCCGAGTACTGTATTCGCTCATAGGGATGTAGTACTTGGCAGTGACATAAGCCCGAATATATTTGCTAGGTGTCGTGCTATAGATCAGCCTTTCTTCTTAGGTCCTTACGTGTCAGAAATTTCTTGGGGGTCGTGTCCTTTCAGTTTCCCCAATATAATGATGACTATTAAAGGCTACTCCCTAGCTACTCTCGAGTCTTTTATTAGAATCCCTCTTTCCCTCTTCTCATTTCCAAATCGTCTTCCCTCTTTATCAACCAGAACGCTTTCCAATCTCCAAGGATTCTTTACTCGCAGGTATCTTTCTATTACTTTTAATTTTGTTCTTCAAGTTTGTTTCTAGAAAATATGGTAGTCTTTAGTAAACGAGACGGTGAGTGTAGTAGTAGTGAAGTCCGTATGAATTCCATGGAGAGAAAGGAATTGTGGGAACAATGCATGTGGGAAATAGAAAGTGCTTTAGGGCCAGAGGAGTATAGACGAGTCATGAACGAAATCTATGGCGATGTTCTTACTTCTGGGAATAATTTTGATTCTTGCTCATCTTCCTCAGGTTTTGTAGAGGTTTCAATGACGACTGCTGTTCCTTTTGATCTTGAGGTCATGAATCATAAAAATAGTACCTTTGATGATGTAAAAATTGCGAAACTCTGGTCCCTAAGACAAATATCTTCAACTGGGTCCGAAGATGATGTTGTCTTGGAGTCGTGTATTCCTGGAGAGTGTCTTTGTATACTTCGCCCCAAAGGCGTTAAATAAGACTTTTTGTACTTCTATGTTGGGGTTCTAGAAGATTTCAATATACAAATACTTTTTTCTGACTTTAAAGCGGACGTGCTGAAAACCATGAATATAGCTCCCTCTCAACTTCGTCCCAACAGTTGGGGTTTCATAAAGTCCTTCGAACGGGTTTGTGAGGTCTTAGACATCACCGCTACAATTGGCCTGTTTTTCTCTTTCTTTGAAGTGAAAGGTGTCGATAATTATAGTTGGATACAAATCAGTGGGATTCCCAGACGGAGTTTCCTCCATGCATATACCTCTAATTATAAAAATTATACGAACCGTTTCCTAAGGGTAAAGAGCAGACTGAGGTGTCCACAAGTGTTGTACTCTCTGGATGGCCAGCCTCATTTTCCCTTTTATTGGGCCGAGAACCCATTGTCGTTCACTGGTTTCAACTTTGAGAAACTGAGTGAACTGGAAACTCAATCTTTAATTATTTTTAATTGCTTCCGTATGATGAAGGTTAAGGAGTTGTTACCTTTAAGTGACGAGCAACTACTCGCCTACCTGGGTAATTGCTTGCTTAATATTTGTACACATGATTTATCATCCTCATTCTAACTTTATTACTTTTTCTACAAATACCATGACTAAATTGTCAGTATATGAACAAAAGAAATTAATGTTTGAGGCTCGAACTGCTCTGAGAAGATCCGAAGAGGTTGTTCCCTCTAAGTCGGATATGGGCGAGTTGGAAATCCGACAACCAAAACGTACTCGAGGTACTAGTGCAAAGGCGACCCCAAGTAAGAATGAACCTCAAGCTTCTGCTCCTCCAGCCCAGGAAGAAACTTTACAAGATGCTCCCAAGAGGTTGAAAACCCTCATGACTGATGAAGTATGACGGGCCGATATGGAGATCAATTCCCTCATGCGAGTTCATGGGGAAAGTGCTGCATCCGGGGAGTTTAAGTTCTGGTCCAACAATTTTGACGGGCTTAAGTTCTTGTATGACCATCTTAATGCCACTGAGGACGTTAATAAAGTGAAGTCTATTGGTCGGCAGAAGATTACTCAAAATATTAGCTCCTACCTTATACGGTGTGCTGTTCTTGCCAGGGGTCTGTTTGAATCTAGTGACGATTCTTAGGCGGAGAAGCTGAGGCTGAAAGAAGAGGCTACCCGGTTGGAGGAAGCTCTCAAGGTTCAATCAGAAAAACTTTCTGGTTTAGAGAAAAGCTTGGCTGACGAGAAGAAGAGCAAAGAGACTCTTGAGTCTGAACATAAGTCAGCTTTGTCCAAGGCTGCTGAGGAGCTGAGGCAAGTCAAAGTTTCCTGTACCGAGCTCACTAAGTCTCTTAAGAAGGCTCAGATTGAATTTCTCTTCGCTGGTGACAAGGCCTTTGACATGGCAAAGGAGAAAGTTTTGTGTCTCCATCCCGGGCTAGATCTGTCTAAAGTTGACTACTTCAAGGTGGTGCAGGATGGTCGCCTTATAGATCTGGCCAAGCTTGAAAAGAATAATCCGGAGAAGACTCCTGCTCCTGACAATGGCGGGAATGAGACCCCGGATGATGCTGGAGCATATGATACCTCGGTTGTTGAATGATTTTTCAATCTTACTTGTGTTAGTTAGTCATCCTTCTGGATGCATTTTGATGTATTTTGGCAAGGGAGTGTGGTGTTGTCCCCCCTTATACTTATGAATATTTAGCTTTCAGTCTTTGTACAATTTATTTTGGCCCTTCTAAGAATTTTGTTTATGTCATTTATGGTGTTATCGTATTTATTTCTTTGTAAAATAATCCCGTACATATATCCAACCCCTCGGGCACTAAGTTAGAATAACTTAAAGTGTCCGACTATAGATTGTCGGGTATTATTTTTGCTTTCGCCTTAACTTGATTATTGAGGAGCCTTTTAGTTATATTGTGTGTATAGTCTTCACACTTTCGAGAGCTCTGGACTCTTGTAGGCATAGGTGCCGATTATGGTATGTACCCGGGCGTTTTTTCAACAAAGATTTGCGCCTTTCTTGTTGGCAGTTTGTTATTTATGATTATTTACTTACAAGCCCCAAGTATCTTTTGACATGCTTTGGGTTTAAATTTTTCATCATCTTTATATCAGATTGTTCGACTTGTGTGCACGAAACTATTAAACATGTTTGCTCGACCCGTGTACGCGGAGAGCTTATGGGCGACCTATGTACGCGGAGCAAGTCGACACGTTTATAGGAGTTTAATTAACCCGTTCATGGGCGGCCTCTGTACGCGGAGCAAGTCGACACGTTTATAGGAGTTTAATAAACCCGTTCATGGGCGACCTATGTACGCGGAGCAAGTCGACACGTTTATAGGAGTTTAATAAACCCGTTCATGGGCGACCTATGTACGTGGAGCAAGTCGACGCGTTTATAGGAGTTTAATAAACCCGTTCATGGGCGACCTATGTACGCGGAGCAAGTCAACATGTTTATAGGATTTTAATCAACCCATTTATGGGCAACCTATGTACGTGGAGCAAGTTGACACGTTTATAGGAGTTTTCCGAGTTGTAACTCACCATTTCCAGCCGATCACCTATAAACGAGACATGACAATTTTTTAAGTCCAGGTGCCTCTTTAAAAACCTTGCCCTTGCAAGGGAAAAGAGTGCAACCCGAATCTTTTATTCATTATTGGATTACATAAAATTTAGCTAAAATATAGCCTAAGATTGGATACATTCCATGTCCTAGGTATTTCTATTCCTTCTAATGTTTCCAGCTTGTATTCTCCGTTGTTTAGCTTTCGAAATACCCTGAACGGGCCTTCCCAATTGGGGGCGAGCTTTCCCTTATTTTTTGGGTCTGTGATTTTCTTCAAGACCAGGTCGCCTTCTTGGAACTCCCTCTGCCGGACTTTTAGGTTGTACCTTCTTGCCAACCTCTGTTTTGCAGCAGCTTCTCTGATCCGTGCTTTCTCTCTGTTTCTTCTATCTGATCAGCCGAGATTTTCAAATTCTCCATGTTGGTGATTTCATCAAAGTGCTCACGCCTCCAAGTCGGAATGTTGATTTCCACCGGTATCATTGCATTAGCTCCATATACCATCCTGAAAGGTGTTTCGTTAGTAGTAGAATGCGGTGTCATGTGGTATGACCACAAGATCTCTGGCAAGTACTCGGCCCACATTACTTTTGCTTCTTCCAGCTTCTTTTTTATTTCACTTAGGATAACCTTGTTGGCGGCTTCTGCTTGGCCATTGGTTTGTGGGTGTTCTATCGATGTGAACCTGTTTTGAATTCCATAATCCTTACAAAACCCTACAACCGAGGTGCTTGTGAACCGAGCTCCATTGTCTGAGACTATAACTCCTTGCAAACCAAATCGGCATATGATGTTCCTCCAATAGAACTTGCGAACCTTCTTGGCAGAGATCCGAGCCACAACTTCGACTTCTACCCATTTTGTAAAATAATCGACTGCAACAATTAAGAACTTGAGATGTCCGGAAGCAATTGGAAATGGGCCTAGGATATCTGCTCCCCACTGGTAGAATAACCATGAGGACATTATCAGATGAAGCGACTCGGCTGGCAAGTGTTTGAATGGAGCAAATATTTAGCACTTTTCACACTTGCTAACGTATTTAATGGAATCCCGCATCATATGTGGCCAGTAGTGCCCGACTCTTAGGATCTTTCCTAATAGTGTTCTCCCACCGATGTGGCTACCACAGGCTCCTTCATGGACCTCTTTAATTACCAGCTCTATTTAAGACTCTGACACACATATGAGCATAGGTGTCGACCTTCACATCTTATACAGCATGTTCGAGATTATGATATATTGGGAAGCTATCCTTCTAATCTTCTGGGCTTCGTTGACGTCTTTGGGTAAGACTTCTTGCGTCAAGTAACTGATAATGGGCCCCTTCCACCCTTGGACATTCTCTATGGTAAATAGTTCTTCTGATTGAATGTTGGGTGCTTCGAGAACTTCTTGAATTACAGTCTTATTTATTCCTGAATTTTTTGGGCTAGTTAGCCAGGCTAGGAGGCCGGCTCGGGTATTATCTTCTCTTGGGATGTGGACGACTTCAAATTCTGAGAACACTTTGGATATTCCTGAAGCTTTCTGAAGGTATTTTATCAAGATGAAATCCTTTGTCTGGTACTCGTTCTTCATTTTTCCGACCACTAGCTGGGAATCAGTTTTGACCAACAAGTTTGTTACTCCGACTTCCTTTGCCAATTTCATTCTGGCAATCAAGGCTTTGTACTCTTCCTTATTGTTACTAACCTGAAAATTGAAATATAAAGAGTATTCTAATGTTAGATCTCCGGGTCCTTCCAAAATGACCCCGACTCCACTTCCCTTGAGATTTGAAGATCCATCTACATAAAGGACCCATCTGTTTGAGATTTCTTCTCCAGCCAGTGCACTTAACTCAACCACAAAATCGGCCAGCGTCTGTGACTTAATACTGGTCCTGGGTATAAAGTTGATGTCATATTCAGAAAGCTCTATTGCCCACTTGACCATCCGTCCTGCCAAGTCGGGCTTTCTCAGTATCTGTTTGATTAGGTAATTCATCTTTATTGTGATGGGATGACCTTGAAAATAATGTCTCAGCTTTCGGTCTGTAATGACTACTTCTAGTGCTAAATGTTCAATCTTTTGGTACCTTAGCTCTGCTCCTTTTAGGACTTTATTGATAAAGTATACATGTCGCTTTCCATCTTCTCCATCTTGTACCAAAACCGAGCTCAAGGCTTTATTAGTGACCGAAAAATATAGGACAAGAGGTGTATTTTCTTTGGGCCTTACTAGGATAGGAGGCGAGGATATGAAACACTTTACTTCTTGAAAAGCTTCTTCACATGCCTCTGTCCATTCGAACTCCTTAGATTTCCTTATGGCTGCAAAGAAATGAATTGACTTGTCTCCTGCGCATGATAGAAATCGTGACAATGCCGTTAACCTCCCTGTCAGTTGTTGGACCTCCTTTTTCGTGGTTGAACTTCTCATATCTATTATTGCCTGGCATTTGTCCGGGTTTTCTTTTATTCCTCGGTTGGTGAGCATGAATCCGAGGAATTTCCCGGCTTTTACTCCAAAGGTACACTTGTCCGGGTTCAGTCTCATGTTGTAGCTTCTGATAGATGTGAAGGTTTCAGTTAAATCCTTCAAATGTGACCAGTTTTGATTCGTCTTGATCACCATGTCATCTACATAGACCTCTAGATTCCTCCCTATCTGAGTAGTGAATACCTTATCCATTAATCTCTGGTAAGTAGCCCCAGCATTTTTGAGTCCGAAAGGCATGACCTCATAGTAGTAATTGCTCTGATGGGTCATGAAAGCAGTTTTTAGTGCGTCTATTGGATTCATGCGGATCTGGTTGTACCCGAAGTATGCATCCATGAAACTAAGTAGATGGAAACCTGATGTAGCATATATTAGTCGGTCAATATTTGGTAGTTGATACAAATCTTTAGGACATGCTTTGTTGAGGTCCGTAAAGTCCACACACATTCGCCATTTTCCCAATTTTTTTTTACCATCACTACGTTGGATAACCAAGTTGGATACTTGATCTCCTTGATGAACCCGACTTGTAACAACTTCTCGACTTCTTCCACTATTTCCTTCCTCTTTTCATCTCCACCATTTCTTTTCCTTTGGAGACCGGCTTGATATTTGGATCGATTGCCAAATTATGGCACATGAAATTGGGATTTATCCCTGGCATGTCTGAGGGTTTCCATGCAAAAAGGTCCACGATGTCTTTTAGTACTTCGACAATCTCTTTCTCTTCTTCCGGGGACAAGTTAACTCCAATGTGTGTAACTTGGGATGGTAGACACCCAATCTGAACTTTCTTTGTTTCTTTGTTGGGAACTATATTCTCTTCAACTGAATCATCAAGTGGATCAATGTCGACCAGGTTGACTTTGAGTGAATTCTTGGGATCTGCTTCTCCTGTGGGCTCCTTTCTTTTCAACTTCAAGTTTTCCTTATAACATTTTCTGGCCAGCCCCTGATTTCCTTTGACAATTCCAACCCGGCCATCTCCAAGTGGGATTTTCATTGTCAGATATAGGGTTAAAAGCGAAGCTTCTAGGGCGTTGAATGATGGTCGGCCTATAATGATGTTATAGGGTGAAGCAGCATTGACTATTAAGTACCATACTTGGACGGTCTTTGCATTTGCCGTGTTACCAAAGGTAGTCGACAATGCTAGATGTCCGAGCACTTGAACCTGTTCTCCAGAGAATTCTACTAGACTGCCTTTGAATGGTAGCAACTCGGTCGCATCAAGCCTCATTCCTCTGAATGCATCCTAATAAAATATGTCGGCTGAGCTTCCAGGGTCTATCAGTACCCTCATCACGCTCCAATCTCTTATCTATACTTTGATAACCATAGGGTCATTCTCATGGGCCAAGACTCATATGGCATCTAGTTTGGAGAATGTTACAGCATCTAAGTTGCCCTCTATTTTCTTTGGGGATTTCTGGTCAATATGCGTAATTGCTCTAGCATATCTCTTTCTGGCTGAACTTGTCTCTCCACCCCCAGTGAACCCCCAAGAAATGGTGTATAGGGTGTGTCGGGTTGTCTTTGTCTCGTGACCCTCTTTAGCATCTGAACTTTTCTTCCGGGATACCTTTTCTGGTCCCTGATAATCTTAGCGAGGACTTCTTTTTGTTACTTTGTGGTCGAGAATCCTTCACGTACGCCAAGAGGTGTCTCCTTTGGATTAGGGCTTTAATTTCCTTTTTCAGTTGCTGACAGTCTTCGGTGTGATGTCCCCGTACATGGTGGTAATTACACCAAGCCTCAGGTTGCCTTCCCATGATTCCGTTGGCTCTTTTGGGATGTTGAGGCTCAGGTAACAGATTCATGTGGCCGACTTCTTTAAGGATGTCTCCCATGCTTGTATTTAGTGAGGTAAGGTCTTTGTTTGGCTCGTATGATTATCTATATGGTCTAGGAGCATGTCGTTCGCGTGCAGCTCCCCGAGGAGGCTTCTTCCTCCTAATTGACACCTTTTCTTTGCTCTTTGTCTTTTCATTGTCGTCTCGGGCTCTTTTCTCTTGGCCACTCTCTTCTCCTTTGATGTAACATTTATCCCGGGTAGTGATCTTGTCCATGCTGATAGCCGGCTTCTGAGCCAATGACTCATTGAATTTCCCGGCTCGCAATCCATGCTGAAAAGACCCCACAAACAGCTCCTGATTCAAATGAGATACTTTGATGGTTTCCTCATTGAATCGAGCTAGGTATTCACGTAGTGATTCCGCCCGCTTCTATCGAACGCTGAACAATGCATTCGTGGATACCTTCCGGCGTTTACTTGCCAAGAAGTGTTGTACTAACTTCTTAGTTAGGTCATGGTAGCTTATGATGGAGAGCTGAGGAAGGCTTATATACCATCTTAGGGCTACATCCTTCAAGGTTCCAGCCATGAGTTTGCACTTCAGTGAATCCGAAGGGGCAAGTATAGCCATCTGATTGTTGATGGCAGTGACATGCTCTTGAGGATCTGTCTTCCCATCATAAGAAGCTAATGACGGTGCTTTGAAGTTTTCGGGTACGTGGTCATCCCAGATCTCTTGAGAGAGAGGTTGAGGTTCGAGAACCTCCTCCCCACTATCAACGTCATCTTGACTTTGCTGCTGCAGCTCTTGTATACTATCTTGCAGTGTTTCATTATGTTGTCTTATGGTTTCTATCATAGCTAGTAGTTGAGCCATGTCTGGAGGGTCTCCCTCGAAGTCATGTCATTAGTGAGAGGTGTAGCCTGGGAAAGTTTTACCTAGGTGTAGCGTGCGATTTTTGTCGGTGACGCGACCACCTTATAGCAGAATTTAGGTTTTCTCCTCAATGAAGAGGAGGGGGTGCTACTTTCTGATTTCTTATTTATCCCGTGAAGCTGGAAGGGAAAGGGAGGCTATCTAAAACTAACCTTGCACGCGAATGTTTAACTGAACAAACGCTTAAAGAGATTGGGGGGTCCGGGGTCAGGTTATACAATGGGGAGTTGTCAATTACCCATCCTATATGTGGTTATCCACAGGATGTTAACTTTAGGTTTCACTTTATACTTGATGGTGTTTATCCGTTAATGGGTTAGGAAAGTTTCTTGGGAAAGTATGAGAGAGAGAGTGAGTTTTTGTTGATGTTTGGGTTTTTTCGATGTTTTTGGTAAGGTGCGGGGCCTATGTTTTGATTGATATGAAGGTGCTGGACCTAGAGTTTTTGGTTAGTATGCTCGCTAAGATTTCGCAAACTTATGCCTACGTATTCCTGTTTAAACGAAATAGGGAAATCAGAGCAATCATAGTTCCTCCTATTCTATGGGAGGAAAAGAGATATTTTGGTGTCTTGTTCAAAGCCTAAGATTGAAGCTAAAAGGTTTATTTGTGTCTTGTTCAAACCCCAAGATTGAAGCTAAAAGGTTTGACTGAGAGAGAATTTGTCATCTCTAAAGGGGATGTGGAATTTTGTGTGCCTTGATCAAAGCCCAATGTTGAAGCTAAGAGGTTAATTGACTTCACTGGGGAAGTCCTTATACAAAGCCTAAGAGGAGGCTGAAAATGACCGACTCAACAAGAGAGTGTTTATATGTCTTGTACAAAGCCCAAGATTGAGGCTAAAAATGAGAGGTTGACTCTTTGGGGAAATAAATTTTTATCTGTCGTGTACAAAGCCCAAGATTGAGGCTAAACGAAGACTTTATTGACTCGGTTAAGGATATTTTAGGTATCTCATACAAAGCCCAAGATAGAGGCTGAGATGAGTTTGACTCTACAGAAGAGTATTATCTGTCTTGTACAAAGCCCAAGATTGAGGCTGAAATGAGTTTGACTCAGCTTTAGGAAATTTATTTCTCAAAGCCTAAAGGAAGGCTGGGAGGATTTGACTCTGCTGGGGAAGAAATTTGTCCCAAGCTTAAGAGAAGGTTATGAAGATTTATGTCTTGTACAAAGCCCAAGATTGAGGCTAAAGAAGGGTTTGACTAAACAAGAGAGCGCTTTTATCTGTCCTGTACGAAGCCCAGGATTATGGCTGAACAAGCTGGAGAAATCATTATACAAAGCCTAAGAGGAGGTTAACTTCTACTAGGGGAAATCCTTATATCAACCCTAAAAGGAGGCTAGAAAAGATTGACTCAACAAGAGAGTGTTTTTATCTGTCTCGTACAAAGCTCGAGATTGAGGCTAAAAGGGTCGACTCAACAAGAGAGTACTGAAAGGTGATTGACTCAACAAGAGAGTCTGAAAAGGTGATTGACTCAATAAGAGAGTCTGAAAAGGTTAGCTCCGCTGGGGATAAGCATTGTACAAAGCCCAAGAGGAGGCTAACTTTGCTGAGGAAATCTCATTATACAAAGCCTAAGAGGAGGCTATCTTCTGCTGAGAATTATTGAGATCCTGAGGCAGGTCCAAATGGGGAATCAACTCTTGCTGAGGGTTCCAAAAGAGTTGAGGTATCAGATGCCGTGAGGTTTTGATTTGGGATAGTGTTATACTGATGATAAACTGACCCTAGCTGTGGGATTTTTAGGAGAGAGACTGGGTTTTAGAACCCGTGGGTTTTAACTCTACTGGAGATTAATCCAGAATGACCGGGTTTTCTCCTATGTTTGTAGGGAACTTGAGAATGTCTTGGAGACTCGAGAGGAGATTCAGACTATCCAATTTTATTGGTATGGAGGAGTTTATCTTTGTATGATGCCCAAGAGGAGGCTAGTATTTCAAGGGATGAGAATCAACCCTAAATGGTTTGATGTGTTGACACTGGAAAGACTGCTCTATCGAAGGATGACTAAGTTCTGTCCTATACCTTTAAAAGGTCTTCAGGGTCCTTGTATTAGGCCCAAGAGAAGGCATGCGAACTTCTATGAAGCCGGAGGGTCCTTGTACAAAGCCCAAGAGGAGGCGGGGATGCTTTTAGGAAGCATGTGGGTCCCAAACTTAAGAAGAGTTCAAGAAAAGTTTCACCGAGAATAATATTTTCTTTAATGAATAGTTCTAGGGTTTGAAGAAATTCAAGAGAGGTTTCACCGGGAATATATCCTCTCTGGGACGAATTTCTTTGACAAGTTCTAATAGTGACAGTGTGAGAAAAGGTTCACCGAGAATACCGCCTTTCTCTTTGTTCCATATTGTTTAAGCCCAAGAGAATGCAAGACTGTATCTGGAAATCCTATGGGGATCTAGTTTTGACTGTATTTAAGAGTGACCAACTGGCTTTACTTAGTTCTGACCTAGTTGCCGGTGAAAACTCTAAATAACTATACTAGTATATATACAGTTGATATATGACGAGTATTTAAAAGGGTATGAAAGAAGGACTTACAGAGGAGCAGCTTCCCACAATACAGTTATATATATGAAAGCAAGTGAATGAAAGCTGATAAAACTTACAGGCGAGCAAGCTTCCATGCTGTATTGTTAGTTGTTCAGAGAAATTAAAGAAAGTTTTGATAACAACTGTATATTTGAACCTAAATCAAAAGAGAAGTTGTTTTTTGAAAAGATTGTTGGGGCTTATACTCAAGGAGAGGCCCAAGGTTTAACAGTTATCGCACCGTTGTTTTGAAGATTGTATCGGGACTTATACAACGACTGAGGCCCTAAAAGGTTCATTTACAAAAGATTGGGTCTTACACTCTTTCAAGAGGCCCAAAAGATGTTTTGAAAAAGAAAGATGAGACTTACAACACGAGGGGAGGCCCAGATGATTTTGTTTTAAAAGGCGACGACCACGCCGTGATTTTGAAAATACAGTGAGACTTATACAACATCTGAGGCCCAAAAAGGTTTGTATTTACAAAGGATTGGGTCTTACACTCTATTAGAGGCCCAGAAGTGTTTGAAAATTTAAAATCAAGAGAAAACCCTAATTTTAAATAAAAATGTTATTTTCTAAAGGAAATTAAATGAAAAAATGATATAAAATACCAAATACATTCAAAAATAAGGTATACACTTTGAAAAGTATTTTGAAAAATCATGTTCAATTACATGAGAGTTTGAAATTCAATTGGTTTTGAAAAATCAAAGTGGGAATTCCATTTAAAAATGTTTAAAAACAATTAAAATGAAATTAATTACAAAAATTCTATCTATATTAAATAAATAATATAAATTGGATTTTTTTGTAAAATAAAAATTTAAACATTTTAGTGAATTTTGAGAAAAAGAATCAATTCAAAAACATAAATAATCAGAGAGAAATTAATTTTGAATCAATTAACAAAAATATCAAAATATTCAAATATTTAAAAGTTTGAAAAAGGGCGCCAAGAACACCAAGTTCTTGCCTGCGTGCCCTGTTTCTGCAGATTTTCATTTTCAGACTTTTTTCCATGATTCCTCAATGGTTTTGCACGATTCAAGTATCAATCTTGTTCGTTTTTTAACAAGGATCACAACCATATAGATTAATTGCATTTATTTTGAGTATTGAGTGAGAAATCAAAAGAAAACCTCAAGAACCCTAATTTCAGCATGAACACCATGAAATTCCATACAAGATTGATTCATGGCAATTGATTGAGGGTTATCACTCCATACATGATGATGAACATGTGGCAAAATTATTGTGCAGTAAAATATGCATGCATCATGGAGTTTGAAGAGTTAATGCTTACCTCTTAAAGCTGGTGAACGAGTTTGGTGATGGAGGTGTTACAACTAGGTTCCAATGATCTGGATAGCTTCCTTAGGTGCCAAGGAGTGTGTTTGAATGCTTGGAGTGGATTGAATTGAGCTGGAACTGGTTGTGGTACCTCAACTACAAATCTATCAAGAACATGAGCAATTGGCTGGTGATTTTGAGAATCTGATGTTCCAGATGAGATTTTGTATTATGGATCACTCACATATTGTTGTACCCCAAATTTTACCCCTTAGATGTCATAACATCTTGCACTTACATGTAGGGATCAATCATCTGTGCATTATTGACTAATACCATTATCTTGCTAGTTTGTTCTTTAATGTGAAAGTCAGGTCTGCACAGAGAAGAGAACAAAAGGAAATAAATCAAACTTTCATGTTATGCAGTGTCTCCTGAGACATTCTTTGGCTCCATACAGTCATCACAAATGTTCACCAGTTTGGTTGAGTTTCTTATGAGAAGCCATTTGTTCAAGAAAGATAACTGAGACTCCAAAGTGTAACCATCTGAGCTTGGAGGCTGATTGTGAAGTCCTCCAATCATATGTCATGATCCTAATGAGATTTGGTCAAGAGAAATCAAGGAAATATCATTTGGTCAAGAGTTGTGAAATTAGGGTTATAACCTGAAGATTCATTGAAAAGCCTTGTTGTTACCAGACAGTAGTTTAGAAGGTTCGTCAACCATTTGAGCTCACATACTCTCAAAAGATCCCACTCACCAAATGAAATCAAGTGTGTTTGGTTCCTGTTACAAGTGCCTTGAACCACAGGATTCGCTGTGACTTAAAACTAGGGTTTTATCAGCATCCGTCAGCCAGTGCCTTTGATGTTGATCACGACTGGTTTCCAAGTCTCGGAATACGATTCCACCTGATACTGGGCATCCTTAAAGGCCATCTATGGACCTTGGAGGAGAGTGAAAGAGCAAGATCCTCAAAGATCATCCATTGGAATTCCTGAGGAAATTAAGTTTCTGACCGAAGAGATCGAGCCTCCGATTCTGACAATTTTGGACCAAAAAGAAGCACCCGAACCATGTCTCGATTTAATTTAATCGAACATTGACTGAGGACACGAGGAATTGGCACTTGTAATTTTTATTATTATTTTGATTTGAGAAAAGAAAAAAGAAAGAAAGAAAAGAAAAAAAGAAAAAAAAAGAAAGAAAAGAAATGAAATGAAAAAAAAAAAGGTGAGCATGGCGCCCACCACACTCAAAGGTGGCGCCCATCACCATGGGAGAGCATTGCGCCAGCCATGTTAATATGTGGCACCTGCCACATAATTTTTCCTACACTTCAGAATTTGTTTAAATTAAAATAATACACTTTTTTTACAAGGAATTGCAAGTGGTACAAGCTCATCATGAATAAACAAAAGCTTTTCAGTAAAAAGTATGGCTCTAGTCTTATCAGCACAACCTATTTTCCGAAGCTATTCTGATCATCGAAGATCTTTCAAACCACGCCAGCTTGCACGAGAAACTTGGCAAAGGGTATTCTTGACAATAAGCATCAATCTAACCATGCCTCAAGCTCCACATTTTCCTATAAATAGAGGCTCAAACCTCTTCTCAAAACACACCAGTATTCACCCCAAAAAATAGAGGCTGAATACTCTCTTTCTCCCTCACTCATTCTGGCACTCTGAGGAAAAAGTTCGTCGTTTTTTTTACAAATTTGTGAAGAGGCAGTGGACCGTCTCCACTAGGTAACACTCCATCTTTTTGTTTTTATTCTTCTTACTGCATCCCTGAATATCATGACTATGTGATTCATACCATTTTTCATTTTTCTTGTCAAAACGTGATTAAATGTTGTAGATGTTACGTTGATTTTTTCCATTATTTGAAAAGTTGGTATTTAGAGAGGAATAACATAAAATGAAAGGAAAAAAAAAGAAAGAGGAAATAGAGGTGGCGCCTGCCACCTTTAAGAAAGGATTTCATGGCACCATGAACAAAGTGGCGCCAGCCACTTCCCTTGAATGTGGCGCCTGCCACTAGCATATATAGCTCCTGCCACATTTTTGTGGCACTTGCCACCTTGTATGTTTCATTTTTTTTATTATTTTATTTCTAATAGTATTATTTTCACGCTCTTTCTAAAAACTAAAAAACCAAAAAATGTGCATTAGCTTTATGTTTAATTCCTGAGTTTTTTTTCTTAAGAAAGTTATCAACCGATCCAAAAGACTTTAAAGATTTCTGTTGAAACATCCTGCAGGAATGTGAAATATCTGTTTGAAACTTATTTCCCAATTTTATCACTTATCATGCCTTGACTTTAAAATTGAAAATATCACCTCTGTTTCATCCATGTTCACCTATAAAATTTGTTTAGTTAATATTTACTGTTTTTGAACTTTTAAAATCGTATCTATTTATCCAATTCTTGTAATTTGTTTCCCTTTATTCCAAAGGAAAGTCTCTCTATTGACTTCATTGTCATAGATAGCTCATTACCCCTCGGCTTCATAAGAGCCATTTTCGATCCTCCTAAGGATCATCCTCGACCTTACTTGAGTACTATCCTCATAGTATTCTCTTTTCCCTTGGCCTCATAAGAGCCATTTACATCATAGCTTAGACCTAGGATAGAGTTCTTAAACTCTATGTGATACTCATCATCATAACTGCTCACTTCCCATCATAACGTAGACTTAGAGAGTTCCTCGACTCTATACGAACTTCGTACTCGTCCCCCCTTGGAACTTTGGCCATATTCAATGGTTCCTCCTTCACCCTTAGTTAGGTGAACTACGGTTTCTCTGATTCTTTAGTCAGATACGTAGGCACAAGATGCGACGTCTTGGCAAGCAAACTTAGTGTACATACCTTTAGGTCTTTACCTTTACCTTTAGCAGATAACTTAGCAAGCAAACATAACATAACACGAACTAAACAAGAGGTTCCTGTAAGAGTACTACAGATATTAAGGGTGCTAATACCTTCCCTTAATATAACCAACCCCCGAACCTAGATCCTCTTAGGTTTTCTCGATCTTGAACCTTTCCTTTGGATAAATCAAAGTCGGTGGTGAATTCAAAGAAATGTGATGCAAGTTAATTAATAGCTTGTTATCCGATACTCACCGCAACACATATGATGTTTATGAGGTGTGTGTGTGATTGGTTTGGTTGGAATTTCTCTCAAACTCAAAACCCGATAGTGACCTGAGTTAAAAGCAAAATTGGAGTGAAAGTGGTGATTTTGAGGAAAACATCTGTTTGGGTGCTTTGGTGTACTCAAACTGATCACAAATGAGGCCTATTTATAGTGGAGCAAGTTTGTTTTGCAAGCAATAGTGTGTGGCAACTACAGCAGGCTGTTGGCCAATGTGGATCAAATGGAATCTCAAGTCTCCTCTAGCCATTGACTTGAGGTTAGAGCACAGGCCTATGGTCTCTTAGTTCAGAGATAAATTTTGACTGAATTCAGTTGGAATAGGCTCAGTTCATGCCACCTTGGTGCATCCATTAAAGGCTTGGAAACAAAATTGGAGTCTTGGCACTTTTTAACCTTTTTAGGTTTGTTAGGGCTACTTGTAGATTCTTGGACTTTGGAGGCTTGGGGATCAGATCATCCCCCTTGGATTTGATCCTCTGATGTGTCCAAATTGATGACAAGGCTTGGAGTTATCAGATTTGGACAAATCGAGCAAATGTGCACAATTCTGCCTTGTAAAACCAGTTCATGATGCCATGTTTCAAGGGTTGTATCTCCCGACTCAAATTGAATTTGGAGATGATCTGGTACTTGTTGGAAAGCCCTTATGGCATACTTTAACTTTGATGTTCACCCCTAGACCTGGTTTGACTTGGATCAAGGTGAAAAATGTCCCTACATTTTGGAAAAAGTAAGGCAGATTCTGACTTAGTGAAAATTTCACTAAGTGTTGAAAAAATGTCATTTTCATGTTTTTAGCCATTTTGATCGCTCCATAGCTTAAAATCCATGAGGAATTGGAATGATATGTAGTTAACACTTTTGAAGTATGTAATGAGAGCTACAAATCCAGCTTTGGACCATCCAAAATGGTTGCTTGGATCTCAAGTTATGGTTCTTGGAAGTTGGTACCCTAGCCACTTTGTTCCATAACTTAGAAAAATTCTAAGTTTTTTATGGTTACCCCTTTTACAAGTTAACTCACTTTGTTTGATTTTTCTTGATGAATGATGTTTCAAATCATATATTAACATTGTTTTAGGGTTAAGGAACCTTGTTTGACCAAAAATCCAAAAAGTCAAACTGGGATTTTTGTACAGGTGACTTTTTTATTAGATGAAATTTTGACTTTGTGATTCTTTTGTGAAATCAATCCTTGGGCTCAATTAAACTTCATGGATGGCCTCCAAGGGTATTTAGGAATGTCTTGGACCCCTCCCCAAGGTTTGAGATCACGGGTAGGTCAATAGTCAAGGGTAGGGTTAACTTTTTTCATTAGAAACCCTAATTTGTGATCAGATGGTCTTGAGTTCTTGTGGCTTATGATTTGAGCTCTTTGAGTTAATAAAATCTTGTAAACATGCCAATATGATGTATTTGAGGTCCTTGAAGTTCATTTTGAAGCTTCAAGCCCTGCCTCACTTCACAAGTTAACTCAAGGGTTGAATTAGGTCAAAACCCTAATTCCTGATTTTTTTATAGATTGACCTTCAAGGTGATTTTGCCATTGTGGATGGGCTCTTGAGATCCTTTTGAGCTTATAGGACCATACATTGAGGCATTGGCTCAAACCTTGATGGAAATTTTCATCAGGAGGCCTCAGGCGACCAAAACCCTAATTTGGTGACATTGGCGATCCTGAGGCTTAATCCACTTGGAATGCTGCAATCTTGTGCTTGATTCTTGGTGTGGGAGTCCTCTTGATCCTTTGTGGATGTTTGAGAGGTTAGGCAAGTTGAAGATCATGTCAATTCTTGATTGATCCTTGTCTAAATGCTCTAAAAGGGCTCGAAACCCTAATCTTTGATTGTAGTGAATGCTCAACCACCTTTGAGGAGATTGATGAGGCATGATGGTTCATCCATATTGTGATGATGACTTGCACAATGCTGGGAAATCCTGGTGGTCAAAATTTAGGGTATGACAGATGCCTCTATTTAATCTTCTTGGACTCGAAGGTGTGAACGACGAAGGTATTCGGGCATTCGGGGTGCAAGAGGATTAAATATCGGAATACCCTAAATTTTGACGGTGGTTAAGAATGGCAATTTGCTCATCCATCTTCTTTTGCTAAGCAATGATGCTTGGAAAAGGTAAAAACTTTCCCTCAATCCTGGTCTTCAGCCAAGGAACTAGTCTTAGTTTCTGATATAAACTTCCCCTCGATCCTGGTCTTTAGCCATATAACTGGTCTAAGTTTCTGAAATAAACTTCCCCTCGATCCTGGTCTTCAGCCACAGAACTGGTCTTAGTTTCTGAAATAAACTTCCCCTCGATCCGGGTTTTCAGCCACGAAACTGGTCTTAGTTTATGAAATAAACTTCCCCTTGATCCTGGTCTTCAGCCACGAAACTGGTCTTAGTTTCTGAAATAAACTTCCCCTCGATCCTGGTCTTCAGCCACGAAACTGGTCTCAGTTTCTTTTGTCAATAAGCTTCCTTGACAAGGGACGCTATTTGTAGTGGTTTTCCTGGGGAGATGCCATTTGATGGAAAAAAGTTTTAATGCCAGACTTGCTGGGGAACCCATTCATCTGAGCTGTAGAGTTGTACAAACTTCTCTATTGGAGACACCATTTATTGACTCTACTAGGGAAAACGAGTCTCTTTGACAGACCGCTTTCTGCTTGGGGATATTACATCATACTTTTCCTTGAGATCTTCTCGGAGAAATTCCATGTGATGCAATCCTATTTTGAGGTGCCGATGACTTCATTAACATTGATTTTCTTGGAGAGAAAAATCAATGTGTTGCTGAGAGTCTTTGGTTGTGAGGCTTTCTCTGGGGATTTTCCTTAATCCGGGAAAACGAAGGTATCATCTTCAATGGCGAAGAGTGACGTTTGTCGAATGCCTTCTTGTTTTTTAGAGGTTCAAGTTATCAAAGTGGTCGAGGACTATCTCCAATCCAGAAATAAACCGGGGAAGATAGGTGGTTTAGACAAAAGATTTCCTAACAAGGAAAGAACTGACAACTCGATTGAAAGGACTTTTATACCTAGAGGATAAGACCGACTAGAGTGATAGTGATGCAATATGAATATGAGTATGAATCAATAATGTATGATGCATGTATGTTTATGTTGACAAAACTGACACGACATACAGACTAGTGGATGAACATGACTGGATGCTCGACCACTGCAGGGGGAAAAAGTATCACTGGTTCAAGATAGCAATTCTGCCTTGCTTAGGAAAAAGTAGTTCCCACGGGGAAAAACGTTGGTCGGACTTAGGAGATAAGAACTCTGCCGGGGTTATCAGATGCAAAAATCACATCTGATACAGCTGATCATTCGCTCAGGCGTACTGGTTTAGAAGGAGTACTTTGATTCTGCACTTTGAAGCTTAATCACCTTTAGAGAAGCAATCGATGTTCTTTCGATGTTCGACACACAAAAGAATTGCCATCTTTATTTTAAAAGCAGAAAAATTTGACAAGTAAATTCATTTTTGTTTTATTTCAAGAATCGTTACTCATGTTAAAATGTCGTTTAGTAAAGCTAAAACAAATAAGAATTGCAAACAAAGCACTAAGGCTCAAATTTTATTGATAGGATGGAAATCAGCCAAGCGCGTGATTCCATAGCGTATTTACAAAGTTAGAAAATGGTAATTTAATGGAAAAGGGCTACAATGAAACAGAACGATTGTATTCCTTCTACCAACTTTGAATTCTAGACATCCTGAGCTTCTGTCGAAGATGACCTTGACTGGAGTTTTCCTGATGGATGGCAGAACTGCTGCTGGGGAATTTGCCCCTTTGTTGGACGTAGTTACTTGCCATTAATCCCTAATTTTTGCCTGGATTTTACTTTGAGATTTCCAATCCATCGGGATGATTTTTTATTATGTCTCTAATTTTTGCCTGGACCACCCTTTCGGGTTTTTAATCCACTGAGACGTTTTTTTTATTTTTTATTTTTTTTGTTTAGGCAAAGTATTTCTTGACTACGTCAAAATTTGTGGGATATGCGAATTCTTCTTCATCCATGGTTGCGAGTCTCAAGGTGCCGCCTGAGAAAGCTTTCTTGACCACATAGAGGCCGTCATAATTCGGAGTCCACTTGCCCCTGGAATCAGTGAGGAATGATTGTATCTTCTTGAGCATGAGGTCTCCTTTTCTGAAGAGGCGAGGTCAGACTTTTTTGTCAAACGCCTTCTTCACTCTTTGTTGATACAACTGATCATGGCATAGTGTCGTTATTCGCTTTTCTTCGATCAAGTTTAATTCGTCGTGTCGACTTTGACACCATTCAGCCTCTGTTAGCTTAGCTTCCATCAATACCCAGATTGATGGGATCTCTACTTCTATGGGAAGTACTGCCTCCATGCCATATACTAGAGAGAAATGGGTTGCCCCTGTTGAAGTGCAGACAGATGTGCAATAACCGTGAAGAGCAAAGGGTAGCATCTCGTGCCAGTCTTTGTAGGTTACAACCATCTTTTGAATGATTTTCTTGATGTTCTTGTTAGCTGCTTCTACCGCTCCATTCATCTTAGGTCGGTAGGGAGATGAGTTATGGTGTTCAATCTTGAACTCATCGCACAACTCCTTCATCATCTTTTTATTCAAGTTAGATCCATTATCAGTAATGATCTGGATTAGAACACCATAACGGCAGATAAGATTGTTTTTGATGAAACGGACTACCACTTGTCGGGTTACATTGGCGTACGATACTGCTTCGACCCACTTGGTGAAGTAGTCAACGGCTACTAGGATGAACCGATGTCCGTTTGAAGCCTTGGGTTCGATCATGCCAATCATGTCGATTCCCCATATGGAAAAAGGCCATGGGGAAGAGAGAACTTTGAGATGCGTTGGCGGTACATGGATTTTGTCTGAATATATCTGACACTTGTGACACCTTCGCATGTACTTGTAGCAATCGGATTCCATGGTCAACCAATAGTACCCTGCTCTTAGAATTTTTCTCGCCATTGTGTGTCCGTTGGCATGAGTGCCAAAGGATCCTTCGTGAATTTCTTTTATCAGTATGTTTGCTTCTGGTCTGTCTACGCATCGGAGCAAGACCATGTCAAAATTTCTCTTATAAAGTGTATCACCGCTCAGGAAAAAACTGCCTGCTAGCCTTCTGAGGGTCTTTCTGTCTTTCCTGGATGCCCCAGGTGGGTATTCTTGTTACTGGGATACCAAGGTTTATTGTCTATGACTGCTTCAATTGCGAAAATGTAAGCGGGCATTTCAAGGCACATTATGTCAATCTTAGGTATGTCATTCCATTGACCTACACTAATCATGGAAGAGAGAGTGGCCAATGCATCAGCCATGTGATTCTCGTCACGAGGGATGTAATGAAACTCGACTCTGTTGAAGAATGGTAACAACCTTCTCGCGTAATCTTTGTAAGGAACCAGTCCTGATTGGTATGTGTTCCAATCTCCTTTGATCTGATTGATAACCAGGGCTGAGTCACCATTCACATCCAAGTTCTTGATTCTTAAGTCAATCGCTTCTTCGAGACCCATGATACAAGCTTCGTATTTGGCCTCGTTGTTGGTACACTTGAACGTTAATTGGGCGGTGAAAGGAATGTGGGTACCCTGAGGCGTTATGATGATCGCCCCAATTCCGTTTCCATAATGATTGACAGCTCCGTCAAAGATTAGTCCTCATTATGAACCTGGTTTTGTTCATTCACTGGGTAGCGGTTCATCGTAATCTTTCATTTTCAAGTACATGACATCTTCGTCTGGGAAGTCAATTCCGACTGATTCTCGATCATCAATCGGTTGATGAGCCAAATGATCGGCTAAAATACTTCCTTTGATGGATTTCTGAGCATGGTAATTCCGATAACAACATCTGCCAATGGGTAATTCTCCCGAGCAGGTTTTTCAAAGACATACTTGATTGGATCCATTTCAGAGATTAACCAATTAGTGTGACAAATCATATACTGGCGAAGATGTTCGACTGCCCAAGCCAGAGCACAATAAGTTTTCTCAAGCATAGTATACCGAGTTTCATAGTCGGTAAACTTCTTGCTCAAATAGTAGATGGCAGACTCTTTCCTTTTCGTTTCGTCTTGTTGGCCAAGTACACAACCCATTGAGTCTTCCAAGACTGCTAAATAGATGATAAGTGGTCTTCCCTCCACTGGAGGTGATAGAATCAGTGGGTTCAACAGGTATTCCTTGATACTGTCGAAGGAAGTTTGACAGTCTTTTGTTCATACGCAGTCCTGATTCTTTTTTAGTAGTTTGAAGATTGGCGCGCATGTCGCGGTCATGAAGAATATTTATCTGGAAATGTAATTCAAACGTCCCAAGAATCCCCTGACTTGTTTTTCAGTCTTTGGAGAAGGCATTTCTTGAATGGCCTTGACCTTGTCAGGATCAACCTAAATTCCTTTCTGGCTGACGATGAACCCTAGCAGTTTTCCTGAGCGGACACCGAACGTGCATTTATTGGGATTCAAGTGGAGTTTGTACTTTCTCAGACGCTCGAATAGCTTTAACAGGTGGGTCACATGCTCCTCTTCTGTTTTAGATTTGGCAATCATATCATCGACATATACCTCGATTTCTTTGTGCATCATGTCATGAAACAGAGTAGTCATGGCCCTTTGATAGGTTGCCCCGACGTTCTTCAAACCGAACGACATTACCTTGTAACAAAAAGTGCCCCATGGGGTGATGAATGAAGTTTTCTCCATGTCTTTCGGCGCCATTTTGATTTGATTATAGCCCGAGAATCCATCCATGAAGGAGAATACTTTGAACTTTGTTGTACTGTCTACCAGCATGTCAATGTGTGGTAAGGGAAAGTCATCCTTTGGACTAGCTTTGTTCAGATCCCTGTAGTCTACACACATTCTGAACTTTCCATCCTTTTTCGGAACTGGTACGATGTTGGCTAGCCATTGAGGATACTCTGATGTGGCGAGGAAACCTGCGTCTGTCATACCCCAAATTTGTCCTACCCTCTCATTTTTCTTGTACTAAGTATATGGTTGCTTTCTGGACTCTTCTCAAGATCATCATATAACTTTTGGTCATAATCCTCTAAAGTTTAGGCTATGGAGATTTGGTTTGTACTCTTTGTTATTACAAGCTTTTTCAAGAGTGTGGAATTCAAGTAAAACAAAAAATGTGCCTTTATGCCCATGGTCAAGTGGTGGTCGTTCATATTCCAAGACATGGTCAAGTTATTTTCAAAGCTAGATTGAATTTAAGGGATGAAGCAAGATAAGGTTCAATTTGACTTTCACTTAGTTGGTGGGCCTAAATAATTTATGACTTGAGCATATGTTCAATCCAAGTCTTATGGGAGCAAGGTTTCCAAGTGAAAATCAAATACTCAAAGTGTTTCAAAACTATGATTAATTGATTAAGAGTGTTCAAGACGTGTCTTTTCAAGTCATGGTCAAGTTATTTTCAAAACCATGACCAACTCATTTTCCAACTGTGTTTCAAGAATTATTGTGGATCTTGTGATTAAATGAGACGTGAGGTAGGCTCCATTTTGTTTCATGAAGAAAGGGAGTCGTTTCAAGACACTTTGAAGTGTATTTCTTTAAGTCATGAGCTATTTAAGGTGTTGATTCAATTTACCATGGAGAAGAACTTTATTTCACGTCAGAATTTTGCTTCACATATGTAGTTACGAAAATAGAGATGCTGTAATTTAATTACACAAGAGGTTCACAACTTTTGAGTTTTTTACTTGCATCCAAGTTTTCAAGTTACAAAGGTAGCAGTAGTTAATTACAAAGTCACAATCAAAATAGGATACAAGCTTCAAGTGTGACACACATCAAGTGTTCATGTTGCAAGTGCCAACCTACAAGATTTAAATCATAATGGGCTCAGTTTGACCCTAAGGCTACATTCCAATGACATTTGATACAAAGATTCCCACAAGGCTTAAAGTTACAAGCTATGCAAGACGCAAATTTACTTAAATTTCTATGCTGATCTTTCCATGCCAATTTTCCAAGCCAAGTCTCTTGCTAATTCCATATTGAGTCTTCATTATATTTAAAGTGCACCAACATGTTACCAAGACTTCATCGCCAATGGGTAGGGAACCTGCGAAATAAAAGTTTCATTAGAAGAAGCACGGTTAGAAATCGTGGCTTGGAAAATTCAGCAGGCCAATACATCAGCCACATCAGAAAGTACCCAACCATGCACAAAGCAGCAACGTCACTTTTCTGTTATTCAAAAAGTTGATCATGTAATGTCAAGTTGGTAAGACACTTTGGGCAAAATTCATGAAAGAATTTACAATAACTTTGGTTACACTCATATATAAGCTAGATGAAGATTTCTACGAAGACTTCAAACTAATTTCTTCAAGCTAGTCTTGCACCAGATTACAAGAGAAACACCAATGATCTCACAAATCCTAATCTACAATAAAGAACCTTAAGTTCCAAGTTTTACTACCCTTAATGCTCATGTTATAAGAACCTCACCAATATAAGCCTTCATCACTTATGCCGGACCAGGATTTTTTTCATAAGATAGAAGGTCAGAAGCTAACGGTAAAGGAAAGGAAACGAAAATATGATGATGGAGCTATGTAGGTCCTTACCAAAACGTGAGTACCACTCGGATCACATTCATAAGTGGATAAAAGTAACCTACAGCCTGTACATGAAGAGAGGAATGAGTTCATAAAGTTGGAAGTAGATAAAAGCAGAAAAGTCCAAGGCTAAAAAGAGACAGATAAATATTGCAAGCATCAATGAAAGGGAAGTTTTTATAAGTAGTAAAATAAGTTGCAATGCAGTAAAAAGTTTGTGGTGACTTAATTCACAACTTGACAGAGAAATACGACACCAAAGAGTGCCATAACACATACACAAAGTAAAAAAGGACCACATTTTCAATTCACAAAAATGGAAAAAACAGGGGCAGCAACAAGCAACCATGGTACAGCTACCTTAACGCAAAAATGGGAAAGAGACAAAGTGTAGCAGACAAAACCTAAACCATAGAGTGCAGAGGATTTCAGAGTTTCAAATCTTGGTCGGCTAAACCTAATTCATGTCAATATATAAGAGCTTCATTTCAGAGGATTTTGGAGAGAGGAACAGAGAGCAAAACCCTAAAAAAAATTTTACACAGCAAGAGCCCTAAAAATTCACTAAAGCTCAGAATCAAAGAGCCTTTTGAGTTTCACGTTGAGTCTCAAATTTGCTCGAACTGGAAGCCTCTCATAAGCCAGGAGTACTTGATCATTGAGAAGCACAGAAGAAGGAGGAAGATAGCGAATAGAAAGAAGGGGAAGGTTGGAATCAAATACCTGACTACACTTCGAAAAGCCTCATAGGAGATCTTCAAGAGGTAGTTCCTCTGATCCTTTCTTTCGCTTCGAATATAGTTGTTCTTTTTTAGTCTTTGTTGTTGTTTGCTGTTTAGACGTGTATTTGCCTTCCATTGCTTCAATCTGCTTGTTTCTGCTTTGTTTCTGGGTTAGGGTTTTGTTTGGGAATGGGGTTGATTTAAGGGTTTGGTTAGTTTTTTGAGAAATCTGTAGTCAGATTTGGAGAGAGGAGGAAAAGTTGAGGGGGGTTAGTGTAGGTTGTTTAAGGTTTTGGGGTGGTGTTGCCGGAGAAGACGGTGGCGCCGCCGCCGACCACCTCCTTCTCCGGCGAGTATTGTTGCTTCCGGCGAGAGTTTTTATGTTGGAGAGAGAAGAAAGAACGTATTGAGAGAGTGAGGAGTAGTGAAATGAATAGAGTCTGGGTGAGGGTGAAGTGATGCACCCTTTTTGTTTCTTTGTTCCTCTTTGCCACGCGTACACAGTTTGGTGGATATAGCAAGCGGTACCGGTGACAAGTGTCACCGGTCTTGATCTTTGGGTTTTCCCACGCGTCCCCCTCTGTGATTCCTTACCGTGTGCATTCGTTTTCAGCCATCAGATCAAGAGTCAGCTTTGACTCTTCCTCCATCCAACGCGCGTGGTTAGTCGGAGAACAACATTGACCTAAGGATCCACAATAGACCCTCATTTCCTGCGTTGGGCTTTTTGTCTCGTGGGCCTGGGGAATTTTGATATTCCCAACCCCTGTTTTTTCTGTTAACAATCATACATACCCATTCCCTTTTTTTTTAGCACATTTTAATATAAAAAATCCAAAAAAAACTTTTTTTCTTTAATTTCTTTTTTTTTTAGAAAAAACCAAAAATACTATTAATGAATTAATTTAATTAATTATATTAAAATATTTTATTTAATAATAATTAATATATTTAGTGATTAATTTTATTAAATAATTGATTTTAATTTGGTTAATTATTTGATTAGGTTTTTTTTTTCTAAAAGACTTAACTCCTAAACCTTTTCATTAATTAATTCTCTTTTAATTCTATTAAGCCATTTTATTTAATATTAAATAACTTTGATAGTTAATTTTATTAAATATTTTAGTTTAATTTGATTAATTGCTTGGGTCTTCTATTTTAATCCTAAAAATCTAAAAAATATGTCTTTGTCATTAATCAAGTTTTAATTAATTTTATTAAACCATTTTATTTAATACTAATTAACTTTAATAGTTAGTTTTATTAAATATTTTAGTTTAATTTAATTAATTGCTAGAACTTTCTTTTCCTCTAAAATTCTAAAACTAATTAATTAGATTAGAATTTCCCCTCTTTAGACTAACCTTAGGATTATGTTACTAATTATACTAACATTTTATTTGTGATCTTTGTGTGGTATTTATACTTTTCTCATGTGGATTATTATCATGTCTTGATTATATATTTGCCTTTCATAATATGCTTATCCAAACTTTTTTCAAACTAATACCTTGACTTAATGTCAAGCCCTTTTCAATACCTTGTAAGTCGATTATTTTCACGATCGCAATCAACCTCACATAGGGGTGCGAGTTCTCTTACTCGTGTGTGGACAATTGACGCCTCTAAAACACTTGTAACTCGACAACATTCAAACTTTTTTCCAAGCAATTATTAAAACACTTAATCTCTATCTAAACATATTTTACTAAAGGTGAAGTGAGGGTGGTCGAGTCTTTGACCCTTCTCTTCGATTGTTTGGGTGCGAGTTTTCTTACTCGTGTGTGGGCAATTATCACCTCTAAAACATCCAATACGACTAAAACCCTTCTTTCTCGCCTTGTGCGACCGAAACCCTAAAAACACATTCAAATCAAATCCTTTTTTCTCAATCAAACTCTTTAATACACTTAATCATATATTCAAACACAACTTCCTAAAAGGTGATGTGAGGGGGGCCAAGTCTTTGACCTTTCTCCTCAATTGTTTGGGTGGGAGTTCTCTTACTCGTGTGTGGACAATTGGCGCCTACATAAAAAACACTAACCAAACAACCGTAGTCCCACGAACTACGAATGCGCTGACTTTCCCATTGCACAAGGGAATACGTAGGCACAAGGGTTCTAATCCTTGTCGAGCACACTAATAAAAAACCACCCATTTTCCCCTTAGAAAACAATATTTACCTTAGAAGATAACAAACGAACCTAACTAACTTTCTCACGAATCGAATCAAGAGGTTCCCGTTGAGTACAACAGACGTAGAGGGTGCTAATACCTTCCCTCTTGCGTAACCGACTCCCGGACCCGAATTTGGTTGCGACGACCATGTTCTTATCTCCCTTTAATGGTTTTATCGATATTTTCCTTTCCCTCTTTTGGGATGAATAAAGTTCGGTGGCGACTCTGTTTCGAACAGTTTTTTCCGCGTCCATCGCGAGGATTGTATTTTTCGAGGTACGACAGCGTCAATATGTTTTTGTACTTCCTCCTTGATTTTGATGGCCATATCTAGATGAGTCCGTCTCAGCTTTTATTTTACCGGCGGACATTCTGATCTTAAAGGTAGATGATGTTCCATGATGCTGGTATCCAACCCGGGCATGTCCTGATAGGACCAAGTGAATACATCAGGAAACTCTTTGAGAAGCTTTATCAAACCTTCTTTGACAGTTGGATTGAGCAATGCCCCAATATTGACTACTTTTCTCTCTTCTTCTGAACCCAAGTTGATTGTTTCCAACGCGCTTTGTGAGGTTTAATGGCCCTTTCCTCTTGTCTGAGTAATCGGGAGATCTCTTCTGGAATTTCTTCGTCATTTTCTTCTTCAGCCTCAAATACCGGGAATTCAAAGTTGGGAGAAGGCATTGGATCGTATGTTTCAATGGGGTTTAAAACAAGCAATCTGCATGACGTGGTGATTGTTTTTTAGAAGAGATAGAGAGAATGCAAGAGTATGTGCAGTGTTTGCACTCTCAGGTTAATCTCCTCATCCAGTGGGCTGGTTGTCTTCGAGCCTGATACGAGAACTTTTAGGAGCGGTGTACTTGACCATGAAGTCATACTTGCCACTCAGTTGTCCTAAAGTGTCCCACACTTCTTTGGAACTAGAGGAGTCATCCCTTTCGATGACGTTGACCTTAGGAAAAGCGTAGTTAAGGAACTCTTGTCCTGCAATCTTTGCAAATTCATCGTCGTGCTGGATATTTTCTGAATGCCTTGAGTAATGATCCCATGATTCGTTGGGGACACAAGTATTCTTTTCAATGATGCTCAGCTGATATGTATCGTTGGGCTGACTATTTTGCCCCAAGTCTCCTGGGTACGGAAGCCAGATAGGCAGGCCATCCATTGGGCCAAAATAGTCGTGGTCAAAGTTGTCTTTCATCAGAGTGTCCTCCTCTAATGAGTTTGGTGGAGCACAGCATCCTTCCGGATCACAATCTCCATATATCATTTTGACATCTGACCTCGGTATATATCTCGGACTCTGTGCGGGATAGCAAAATGGCATAGGCACCTCTTCCTGAGACATATAACCTTCCTCGTTAAGATAGGACTTCCACACTTCATCTGTATCAGAGGAATCACCCTCGTTAATGATATGTACTTCTTGAGACACCGGGTGAAGGAAACCTCCACTGTAGAAGAAGTTCTGAATGGGATGAAGACTTTCATTGTTAGTAGCAGTCTAGGTACAGGTTGAAGAAAAACCAAGACCTTTATTTGTCTTGTTATCAGTAGGAATGACAAGCTGCCCCCATTCTTTTGCATTGTTACTTTTGATTACTTCGAGAGCATCTTTGTACGAGGAAATCGACGTTCCTTTTTCTGATTGGTTATTATTTCTCACCGAAAGTGCTTGGAACTGGGTTCCTACAACCTCCTCTGGTTCTACACAAGTGGATGATGATAATTTGCTCATGATCAAGGCTTGCTCTCCGCAGACTGTGACTAGTTGGTCATTCTTGACGAACTTCAGCTTCTGGTGAAATGTCGAAGTGACTGCCCCAGCCTCGTGTATCCAAGGTCTTTCTAACAAACAGATGTATGCTGCCCGGGTGTCCATGACCTGGAAATTGACTTGGAAAGTGTAAGGACCAATAGTTATGGGAAGGTCGACTTCGCCGATAACTGTTTTTTGGGATGACCTCGCTGCCTCTCATTGGAGATCCTTGAAATGATAGTCGCATCAGAGTAGATTTTGGCATAACATTTAGAACTGATCTGGTGTCTACCAGTACGCTGGCTAAAGCATCGTCCTGGCACTTGACTGTAATGTTGAGTGCCATATTATGATTCTGGCCCTCTTCCAGTAGTTCTTCATCACTAAACCCCAAGTTGTTACAGGAAGTGATATTGGAGATGAAGCTGTCGAATTGTCTTATTGTTACATCTTGTTCCACAAAGGCTTGCTCTAAGACTTTCTGTAGAGCTTCTCTGTGGGCTTCGGAACTGAGTAAAAGAGACAGCATAGAGATTCTTGAAGGAGTTTGCAACAGTTGATCAATAATGTTGTATTCACTCTTCTGGATGAGCTTCAGCATCTCATCGTTGCTCTTTGAAAGGTCGGGATCACTGGATTGACCGACTGGTTTATTGGGAATTTCTATTTGAGGTTCCTTTTCTCTGGTGGGTTCTCCAACTCCTCAATTGAAGATCCGACCGCTCCGTGTTACTCGACTGATGTCTGCAATATTCACAATGGAGGGTAATGGAGTTTCCTTTCCATTCTCAATTGTTGTTGCACCGTATTTGTAAGGGATAGCCTTATCGAATTTGTACGGTACTGGTCCCAGCAGATAGATAACTACCGGAGCCTTTTGATTTTTCTGACCATCGCAGCCGGCCTCAATTGGTTCGAGGTTGAGAATCTTTCCACTATCAAGAGGAACTCATGATTCATGGAGTAGAGGGATTATGGCGCACACATCTTTGGCCACTTCTTTCTTAGGGATCAAGACAACTTCTTTGCCTTGATTGGGAAGGTAGTCTGACATTACGTTAATCAGACCAGAGCTTGAACATGGTTGAACCTCTTTGTGGTCTAATTGACTTTGAAGGGCTGCTCGCACGAGGTAGCATCCTTGGTTATTCTCCGAGCAAACTCTACAGCGCTCATAGTTGTGTGGTGGCACCCGACCACGTCCGCTTTGTATGCAATGTAACCTTACTAGATCTGTTTCCATTGATCGAACATCCTGACTTTGATGCCTAGTAGAGTTCCCATCAGTCGTACTGACTTGCTGTGTAGCTTCGTCCATATAGATCGGAAGTTGTAAGACCCTAATTTATACCCCTAATATTTCGCTCATTTCATTTGCATATCATTACCACAAACAAGATCACAATCTTTGTTTCTTCTAAGCATCTGTATATTATTCTTACCTGCTTTATATTTGACTGTGTTTACTGACCTCTAACCAAAATACAAAAAAATTGCTGCAATTTCTCTCTCTGTGTGTTGTGCAGGTTTGCCAAAACAAGAGCCTAACTTCAAGTCACATGTGGTTGTTCATTCATGACCCAGTTCAAATAGAAGTTTGACCTAATATTGGTCGATTTACCAAAAAAAATTTTGTTTTATCTGCCTATCATCTGTGCCAGTGGTTTTATTTCTCAAGCAGAGACTGTTGTTGAGACTCTTCAGTTTATCGAGGATTGGTTTATGTGAAGTTTGGGTTCAGAAAGTCATTTTCAAATGGTAGTTGTTCAGTTGTGGCTTATTCAGTGGCTTGTGAAAAAGTTTGGTTATCCACTTGCTATCCATGATCCCTTCATAAACCATTTTTCATTATAAACCATTTTCCATATTTTAATCAATTTATCCATACCCATTTCCATTTTGGATATCCATTACTAAACCATTTTATCCATCATCCATAATTATCCAAATTAGTTTCAATGACCATATCCATTCTTCCAATTTTCAATATCCATATTCATTATCTACATTCAATATCCAAATAACCATGTTTATCTTTTTAATCCATTTCAAAACCCAATTCAATATCCATTATCCATTTACCTATCCAACTTTGAATACCCATTTTTATTCAAAACCATAAACCATTGTCCATATTTTTAAGAAATCCATTTCTAATTTTCACTCCATATAAACCAATTATCCAATATCCTTTTTATTTTATTTTTGGGTTAATTGTGATTTACCCCCCTGACATATGAGAGTGTTTTGGTTTACCCCCCCCACCGTTGCCATAGGTAGGTTTTGGCAACGATTTTTTCAAAAAAAACCGTTGCCTAAAGGCATGTAGGGGGGTAAATCAAAATTCGCTCATATGTCAGGGGGGTAAATCACAATTAACCCTTTATTTTATTAGTATTATCCATTTCCATTTTTTTTACATATCCATATTTTATAGATATCCATTTTATCCATATAAGTTCTATTTTAATTCAATTACCCAATTCATAAACCATTTCCAATTGCTAATTCCAATAAATCTAAGCCCGTGATACATTACATCATAACTTGCAATAAAAAGTGAAAGGAAGTGCTGCAATCATCACAGTACACGGCCCAACAATTTCACATGTCCCCACCATGAGCCACTTGAGAAAACAAGCCCAGCCTAAACTTCGTACAAGCTTCACAAAGCATTGCGCAAGTGCCCTTAATTCCAGCTAACTTCACGTTACGTCCAAGAAGCTCAAGCCAAGTTTTGCTAGCCGTAACCTTAACTTCAGCTACAAATGCTTTGTCAAGTGCTTTCTTAAGCCAATTTCAATGCATAACACAAGCTACTAGAAGCCAAACGAAGCATTCCAGCCACTATCATAACTCATCCAAGCCTCAGCTAATGCAAAATGCACGCAAGCAGGTGATAAAAGACTCAAAACGCATGTGAAATGCAAGACTTATAAAAGCTGCGAGCCATGAAGCGTACTCCAAGCCTTGCCTAAGCCATTGGTCACGCACAAAACGCTGCAATGAACTGAGCAATAACACATCGCACACAAGTTCAAAACACACAGACCATCAATTCCAAAACGACAATCAACCGTAATTCCAAACTGCAGCATCAGAGGCAAAACACAGAAGAAGAAGTAAAATGACAATAAATTTCAAAACTCCAAATTCATTTCAGAAAAACTCACCTTCCAAATCCTCTATAAATAAAGCCTCTTCTTCATTCCAATTTCATGCTTAAAGAGCCTCTCAAATCTCTGCAAAAATTTAAACTCAACCAAATTCATTTTCAAGCTTCAAATTCTTTTTCATATTCAGAACCACAAAGCTTCACCTTCCTCAAATTCATTTTCATTTTCAAAACTTCACAAACCTGCAGAAATCTAACCATTACATTCTTCAAAATCACCGCAAATTCTCTTCAACCACAAGATTCACGCACTCTAATTCAACAATCAGAATTCAAATCGCAACGTTTCAACAACAACTCAAACTCGATTCAAATCCGTAAATCCACTACAAATTCAAAGAAGAGAAAGGAAGAGTTGAAGCTTAACGTACTTGAATTTTAAAGGTAGTGAACATTTTCCGACGAAGCTTTCATCTCCGTTTGCGTTGCAATTTATTTCCGACGGTTGAAATCGATTTCATATTTGGACTCCTCTCGGTTTCCCGGTCGCAACGGTACCACATCGGAGCTCCGTCGTTCCGATTTGACGGAGCTCAAAATTGCTAGCTCCATGATGCTACAGTAGCCGTGCGGTTCTCTTGAGGAAGATGATGAAATTAATTTTCCTGATTCTTCTTTTCCTTTTTAATATATTATTTGTTTCTTTATTTCGGTTTTTTTTGTTTCTTTCCTCTAAAACCTTGGGCCTAGCCCGTTACTACACGCCACCCTCCATTTTCTATAAAAACCTCCCTCACTTTTTTACTTTTATTTTTTTTCTTTTTTCTAAATTTCTTTCTAACATTTTTTATTTTAAATGTGAATTTACTTTTGTTTTTTTTTTAAAGTTTTGTTTCTAAACATTTTTAGAAAAAAAAGTCATAAAAAATTAGATCATGTGATTATTCTAATTCTTGATTTTATTTTGATTTTCTCATTTTAATTCTCATTTTGGTGAATTGTTGGTTGTTAGTGGATCATACATGTTAGATCCACTTTTCCTCATCTTTTTTCTTTTTGATTGATGAAAGTCTAATGGATCTTGGAATTCCTTTGTTGAATTTTGATCAAGACTAGATCGTTACCATTTTTCTTTTTGTGCGGTATTGCTTTCGGATGACGATTTACATATCGTTCATCTATCATGCATTAGCACAAAGATCTATTGACCGACCTCATTTGTAGGGTAATTACTCCGTAAATTACTCGACGATTGCTTAACATATGTTCCGTATAGGAAAACTATCAAGAATAGTTGATTATTTGTCTTTTGGTTCAAAACTTTTGAAACTTGTTGTTAGGAGGTTTTGGTCTTATCAATCCTCTAACAAGTTCTCATTAACCTTGACATAAGTGCAATTATTCAATTATTATTGATCACTTACTCTAACAACTAACAACTAATCACTAACTTCTAACTTTTACTTTTACAATTCCTTCTCGCTCCCTATCTCTCTTTACTTTTTATGCTTTATGTCATTATTATCATTTCATATCATGTTTATGCTTCCGCAATTTTTCCTTTTTCCGTTGGCATATGTTTATGTTTATGCCTTTTTCTCTTTGTCCACTTGGACCAAAAACACTAATAAAGGCCAAAACCTCTAAAAAACTTGTGCTTCTAATCTTGGACTATGGTTACTATCCTTTGCAATGGACATGGAGTTTTGCACTTAGACCTTGGACTTCAATGCCATTCTTGAACCCTTGGACTTAGACCTTGGACATCCAATGCAATTCTTGGAACCTTGGACTTAGAACTAGGACCTTTTCCCTTTGCTTTGGAATTATGGTTCGAAGACTATGGAGCTTACTTGTGTGGTTAGGCTATTCTTATCCTTAGCTTTTACTTTATGCTTTAGGATAGTCACTTCTTCTCCTCCCCATTCTTTAATTTTCAAAACTCTCTCCGTTTTTCAAAACATTCTTGATTTCAAACTTTCACTTCTTTCATAATCAAACCTTGACTTTGTCAAGTGATTTTACTCTTTTCTTTTCATTTCTTAACAAATGCTAAACTACATAAGCATATTGACACTCTTTTTCAAAAGACTTTAAAAAACACCAAACTCATTCAAACTCTTTTTGTGCCCTCGTGCACTTTTTCCTTTAACTTTTTCATAAGTTTAGACATGATTCATTTCTTTAAGCGGAATTATTCGCTTGGAAATGACGACTTATATTTACATTTAAAATCAACCAAAACAAATCAATTTCATTCTTTGTACCACGAACTATGGGGTTTTGATCCTACATTGCACATCGTGGGTACGTATGCATGAGACGATAAGTCTCTCCAAACACAAAAATCTTAAAAACAACTTCTCTTCTCATCTCTTCAATCACTTTTCAAGCAAACCTTTTCAGACCAAAAGCGTAAATATTTCAATGGGCTCTTATAGAGTACTATAGACGTTTTGGGTGCTAACACCTTCCCATTGCGTAACCAACCCCCTTATCCAGTCTCTCTTCACTTGTTCTTGTTGTAGAGCTTGTGTAGGTTTTGTTCGCTCTTTTTCCTTTCCTTTTTGGATAAAATAAAAGTGCGGTGGCGACTCTTGATTTTCGAGTTAAGTTAATCAATAGCTTACCCTCACGACTTTGCCGCTACAAAAAAGTGGTGACTCTGCTGGGGATAGATTGACCTCTTGCTGGTCCATCCCTTGAGGGGTTTAGCTTACTTTGATTTATTTATTGCTTTTTGTCTGATTTGCTTGTTACTTGCTTGTTCTGTTTGGGAATTCTTCTGTGTGGTGAGATAAGCCCAATACATAGGCTTGAGTGTACACCTAAGACTAGAGTGGAAAGTAGTGGGACCTACGCGCCGTCTTGGTACATTTGGTGTTCACGAAATTCACATCCAGACGAGGTTTTCTTGGGAGATATTCTGACGTGAGTGTCTTGCGCATTTCGGGGTGTTGATCTAGAGAGCTGTCGACTCTGGAGACCATTCCCGAGGACTCAATAGAGGCACTCCTCCCAAGAGGCAATAATGGCAGACCATAAATGGCAAACTCGTTATGCTTCTTGATCCGAGGACCCGAAGCTGAGGACTTTAGAACCCTTAACCCATCTTGGCCTTATTAGGACATGGTGCGGTGTCTATTACAGTGCAGACTTGAATCAGTTGTTACGCGATACCATACTCAGACGAGACTCTCTTGAGAATATTATTGACTACCAAGTAGTTGGGAAATCGATAATATCCGAAAGGTGGGTTGTAGACTCTGGGAACTTCTTTAGAACCTTGTTCGGCAGGTGTTATACCCTTAGCACATACCTTTGTGGATTGCTTCTTAACCTTGACTCCATGCTCGTGACTCGAACCTTTGGACCTGTGTGCTTTGAGTGATCTTGTTTGTGGTTGTTGCATTCATGCACTCTTGCATCCATGAGCATACGTATGCATTCTTCCAAGTTGCCTCAGAAACTCATTTCAACGGTCTCCTTCTTCAGTCATCTGTTCACCGTCAAGCTATTTCCTCAACACAACTACGAAACTAGAGCTGCCGTTAGATTGAGAATGGAAAATCAAGAACAACACAACACCGAAGTCAGAATGGAAATTGATGAGTTGAAGGCCGGAATGACCAGACTCACAGAAATGCTGCAAGTTCTGATTGCTAGAGGTGAACCATCTCAGAGGACTGTGATCTCTGAAATCTCAACTGCTACCGTTGACCCTCCACTGACTCAGCAACCATCTTCTACTTGGCCAGAATTTGGGTTACCTCCGAATTACTCGCCACCCTTTGCAACTACTCCTGCGTTTGTCCCGTCTGTACTGCCAGTATCTTTGTTTACTGTGAATTTTGGTAAACAACCTCTGGTCTATCAATTTTAAATAAAACTGACTAACTTACAGGATCGACCACACAAATCCTAGGACATGTGCTAAATTTTAAGAGAGAGTGAATATAATTTGAAATAAAGGAAATGTAAACTGAACTCCATGTTCGACAATGCTGAAAAAAGAAACCTAAGTGAACTCCACGTTCGACTACTTGCAGTAAAGTAAAAGCTTGGAAGTTAAAAGGCTGTAAATAAAGAATGCAGAATTTAAAGGCGTCGAAAGTAACAGACAAGAAGTAAAAAGCTTTGAAAATAAGGCTTGAAGATAAAGACTTGAGTTGATAAAAATGCAGGAAGATAAATTACTGTTGAAGATAAATGACAAAAATGTAAAAGTGCTTGAACTCCACGTTCTTGAATGTAAAAGATGCAGAAAAATAAATGACTGTCGAAAGTAAATGACGAGGAAATAAATGACTTTAAAAGTAAATGCAATGATGTAAAAGCTTTTGAAGATAAAATGCAATGAACTCCACATTCTTGAAAATAAAGACTGGAATTGATAAAAGTGCAGTCGAAAGTAAATTCGGAAAGATAAATGTCTTTAAAAACAAATGACTTGAAGATAAAAGACTTTGAAAGTAAATGCTTGAAGATGAAATGCTTGAATGTAAAGATGCAAGAAGATAAATGTCGAAAGCTTTTAAATGAAAGTAAAAACAAGGTTTAAAATAAACTTGACTGAAAATAAGGAAAAGTTAAGACATGAAAGGTAAAGTTCAGGAAAATGTAAAGTGCTGAAACATAAACACGATGAAGATAAATTGCATTGATGAAAGAAAGTGGTGTTGCATTGCATGCATTCTCATGAACTCGTTTCTCTTCACGCGGGTACTTTGAGTTTCTTTGAGTAACTTGTACAAAAATATGAACACCCCTATTCTATAGAAATAACTCCTATTTATAGTGCTAAGAAATAACTACTAAGTGGTGGTTAAGCTTCCAAACGTGTCCTCTTGGTGCCTTTCTCCATTTCAACTGTTCCCACGTTCAGCAACTGATCCTTTTGAAATTCAAACATTTGAAATCTTCCCTCCAGCCTCAATGTGATAACTGCAACGCGCGTTTCAGCATTCTCACGGTCGAAGCATCTCCCAACACTTAGCCATTTTTTGAGGTTTCCAAAACCCCTATTCGACTTAGGCTTCACCAAAACTGGGTCGAAGCCTTCTTTACGTTAAAAATAATTTTTTTAACTTAAAATAGCTTCGATTCTTTCTAGCGTCGAAAATGAGGGTTAACAAATTGCCCCCCAAGAAATGTCCTTTCGCCAGAATTGGTAAGAAGGTCATTTTTTGATTCAACAACCATTTCGACGCTTGTTTGCATGGCTTCAACTGAATAATCCACTAATCACTCAGTGGCTCAACTGTTTAGTTTCTTTAACCCACGCTTATGACATCATGCCATCATGACAAACCCTTAAACGTCTCTTCAGCCGCACTCATCATAACTCCTTTCATGAAAATATATGTTTGCAGTCTGAACATAACTGCTACTACTCATCACATTTCCAAGAGAAAGACACGCGTCCCACTACCTTCTTAACTTCAACGGTGGATCCAAGGCTCTTGGGATTTTCAAACGTCTATAAATATCCGTTTTCACCATTTGGTGAACTTTCCACACTTTCATACTCTCAAGCAACCTTCTCTTCTTTTTCAGTTTTCTTCACGACAATCCTGGACAAGCTGTCCCTGAAGAAACACATGAACCACATCCTGAACCAGCTGATGACCAGGCCAACCTCCAACCAACTGCTGAAGAAAATGATGGAGGAGTGGCAGTCGAAACTGAAGAAGAAAAGGATGAAGGAGAAGAGTCAGAAGAAGAAGAAGAGGAAGAAGACAAACCAGATCCAACCCCTCACCATACTTCTTCGCCCGTGGTCCAACAACCTTTGGCTAACGTTCCAAATCCCGGAGACTCACTAACAGCCCTCAAGTGGTCGAACCCACGTGAGTATTCCAAATTAATACTCGGGCAGAAGTATGGTTCTTCTTCTTCTGGCTCTTCGACTCCAGCATCAGATGATTTCGCCAAACCAATCCTCCAAGCCATAAAGAAAAAATTCTTCAAGGGGGACATTCATAGAGTTTTGGCCTCAGACCCCACTGTAACCACTTATCTGAAGGACACCCTTGAAAAGCTTGAGCTCACCACCCTTAATCCAGACGTTTCTGGTTTTCTGATAGAGTTAACCGCTGTGGTGAACCAAATAGCTGCAGAAATAAACCTGCTTCCATCTATCAGGAATATCATAGAAGAAACATCTGGTCATGAGAGTTCAACCTGGTGTAGTGCAAAAGAGTCGTATGAAGAGGTCGAACGTATGGAGGCTGATCAAAAGAAAAAACAAGATGAGATAGCCTCCAACCAGAAGGATATTGAAGCCTGGAAGCAACAAATCACGGAGCTACAAGCCAAAATTGAAAATGCTGAAAAACGCAACCGTGAATTGCAACATTTCAACGACACTAAGATGGCTAAAGAAATGAAGAATGCTATGGATCGTATTGAGGCAGCCCAAAGATATGAAAAAGAGCTCGCAGCAGCCAAACTTGATGAATCTTTGTGCAATGCTCGCCTCAAACATCACATAGAAGCCTTTGCTCAGTTGGCGTCAAGGCTTCCCTTCTGATACTTTCGAAACCTTTATTTGTTTAACCATCATTTGTTTCTTGGCCTTTTCAGGCCTTTATGTAATGACAGTTTTTATGCCTTTGGCACTGATTAAGTAATCCTTAGTATTTCACCATTAAATGCCTTCGACTCATATTATATTATGATGCATTTTATTTATTGCCTCACATCTAAGTCAAATTTGCAATTAAGGCATTCTATCTTTTTCTTGGAAAGTCAAACTTTTCAGGTTTAAAACTCCAAGGCATAAGCCTCTAGCTTTAAACTGACATTTATAGCATAGCCCTCAGGCATACTTCCAAGAATAATTCACATGGTTTCACCATTTGACTGGAAAATCCAATCAATACTTCGCCTCTATAAATTCTCTTCCATCTGAACCATATTCATTCGTCAAGGTAACTATGAACAACTCAGAGAAGTCATCAGCCAAGAAGACAGCTGATAAGGCAAAAGAAACTGAAGAAACCAAGAAAACGGAGGCGACAAAGAAACCTGAAGCCTCTACTAGAGCAACTTCCAGAGCAAAAAAGCGAGAAACCAACATGAGGATCTCTAAGAAAGGGCGTTCCAACACCCAGAACTTTGATGATGATGAGCCAGACGCAGACTACATGGACTTCCTCAAATCCATTGACTGGAGAGATTATGAATAATCTTTCCTATCTTTGAAAGATGTTATGTTGATTCTCCTTTGCTTTGTATGCCATATTAGCCTGAGTTGGCCTATTTTGGCTTTCCATTCTTAAAATAAAACTTACGTTTTAATATGAATCTCTTGCAACATAGGCTTATATTTTTTCAAATACTTGCCATTTACTTTCAAGATTCTTTTATCTTTGTCTAACTCTTCCACTTCATAAGCTCCATTAAAGAAAACTTGTATGACTTGGAATGAACCTTCCCACTTAGGAGACCATTTGCCTAGTGTTCTATCCTTTCGATCCATAGGCAAAATCACTTTCCAAACTAAATCCCCACATGCAAAAGATTTAGACTTAACCTTTTTTTTGTAGGATTCTTCGACCCTTTTCTTTTGTCTTCTTAACAACTCCAAGGCTCTAAGCCTTTCTTCTTCCAAATCTACTAATTCATTCATCATCATTTCCCAATAGTCCTCAGAGGGAATCTCATGATGTCTTTGAACTCTTATAGATTGTAAATAAATCTCAACAGACAATACTGCGTCATGACCAAAAGTAAGTCGAAATGGGGTAGTATTAGTAGCCTCTTTAGGGGATGTTCGACATGTCCAAAGAACTTGGTCTAATGTCTTGTGCCAATTTCTAGGCCTCTTTCCCACATGCTTCTTAATTAGTCCAATCACTACCTTATTGGCAGCTTCGACTTGCCCATTGGCCTGAGCATAATAAGGTGTAGAAGTCAATAACTTAAAACCTATTTCTTTGGCAAACTCCTACATCTTTCAACCAGTAAACACTGATCCTTGATCCGTAGTGATTGTTTCAGGAATACCAAATTTATAAGTAATGTGATTTTGAATGAATTCAATAACATCTTCTTGACCTATATTCGCCAGTGGTATTGCTTCAATCCACTTGATGAAATAATCAATTCCCACAAAAATATATCTTTGGTTCTTTGAAGATGCTGGTCGATTCTCTCCCACTATATCCAAAGCCCATCCTCTGAAAGGCCATGATTTCACTATGGAATGTAATTCACTTGCAGGGATATGCTGTATGCCAGCATGAATTTGACATTCTTGGCAACCCTTAGCAAATTCTATGCAATCTTTCAGCATAGTCGGCCAATACATGCCTTGTCGAAACAACAACCATTTCATCTTCTGGCCAACTTGGTGTGCTCCACATGCCGCACTATGTACTGTCGAAAGAGCCAAATATGCCTCTGCTTCACTAAGGCATTTCAATAAGACTCCCTTAGGGGTCTTTTTAAACAATTCATTACCCAAAAGTACATAGCTTAAAGCTTGATACCTGATTTTTTGCTCTGTCAAAGCCGTTGGATTTTGCAAATATTCAACTATAGGCTTCCTCCAGTCTTCATCTGTCAAATTATCTATAGCAAAAATTTCAAAATTTTCGCCATCTATGCATCCAAGCTTAGTTGTTTCTAAGTCTGATGGGCACAATCCAACAGCCACCACTTTACCTCTTGCTTCAATTACTTCTTGAAGATTTTCCTTCGACACTTTATATCCAGAGGCAATTTGAGCCAAGTCATTAGCAACTTGATTCTCTATTCTAGGTATGTGTTGGATGGCCACTACCTCAAATTTCTTTAATAATCTATTGGCTATCACAAAGTACATAATGAGATTTTCTTTAACACATTTATATTCCTTTGTGATTTGTTTTATAACCAATTCTGAGTCTCCCATTATTTTGACTCTAGTTGCCCCCAATTCTAACAAAATTTCAAGGCCAGCAATTAATGCTTCATATTCAGCCTCATTGTTAGAGCAAGGTCCTTCGACCTTGTACTTGAATTTTGTTTGAATTTTTTCAGGAGAAATAATGTATATTCCCACTCCTGTTCCATTTTTATGACTTGATCCATCAAAGTATAACTTCTAGGATTTTAATTCAACATAATTCAAATCATTTTCATTTATGGAGTGGTCAACTATAAAGTCTGCAACTATTTGCCCTTTAACAGCTTTTAAAGGTTGATATGTTAGAGAAAATTTTGTTAATGCTAATGCCCATTTGCCAATTCGACTATGCAAAATAGGCTTAGATAACATATGTTTTACAACATCAAAGTGAGAAGAAACATACACATCAACTGGCTTTATATATTGCTTCAATTTAGTACAAGAGAAATACAAGCATAAACATAACTTTTCAATCATGCTATACCTAGTTTCTGCATCATTTAAAACTCGACTAAGGTAATAAATGGCTCTTTCGACTCCATTTTCATCCTCCTGAGCTAACATGCTCCCTAGAGTTTTATCTGATGCAGCTATATACAATCTCATACTCTTGTTTCTACAAGGTGGTGAAAGAATTGGAGGGTGGCTTAGGTACTCTTTGATTTTGTCGAAGGCTTCTTGCTGTAATTGCCCCCACTCAAAACCATCTTTGTTGAAACGAAGCAATGGTGAAAAGGCTTGTGTTTTGCCACTCAGGTTGGATATAAACCTTCTTAAGAAGTTGATCTTGCCCAGCAACGACTGCAACTCCTTTTTAGTTGATGGCGCTTTCGCCTCCATTATGGCTTTGGTTTTATTCTGATTTATTTCGATCCCTTTCGTGTGGACCACAAAGCCTAGGAAATCCCCTGCCTGCACACAAAAAGCACATTTGAGAGGATTCATTTTAAGACCATATTTTCACATCCTTTCAAAGGACTGTCGAAGATGGTCAATGTGACTTTTCCCAGAAATAGATTTTATAACAATATCATCAATGTAAATTTGCATGAATGTGTCTATAAAATCATGGAAGATTGAATTCATCGCCCTTTGATAACTGGCACCAGCATTTTTAAGATCAAAAGGCATCACTACCCATTCATAGGTGCCTAAGGCTCCAGGGCATCTAAAAGCAGTTTTATGAACATCTTCCTCAGCAATGAATATTTGGTTGTAGCCGGAATATCCGTCCAGCATACTAAGATATTCATGTCCTGCTGCAGAATCTATTAACACTTCTGCTACTGGCATTGGATATTCATCTTTAGGAGTTGCAGAGTTTAAATCTCTAAAATTAATGCAAACTCTCAAAGATCCATTCTTTTTAATAACAGGTACTATAATATCCAACCATTCGACATACCTTGCCGTGCGAATGAATTTGCAACGAAGTAGTCTTTCGACTTCCTCTTTGATCTTTGACAATATCTCTGGTGCAAACCGTCTTGGATTTTGCTTGACTGGTTTTTTTCCAGGTGTCATAGGTAACCTATGTTCGACCAACTCCCTGCTCAAACCAGGCATCTCATCATAATCCCAGGCGAAGCAGTCCTTGAAATCTTTCAACAACTGAACCACTTCAACCTTCAACTGGGGATCAAGGTTGGCACTGATGTAGGTAGGCCTTTTGGTTGTCCCCTCACTAAGGTCAACTTTTTCTAAAGGATCTTGTGCTAGCATTTTGATATTATTCGCCAACGGATCCTTCTCAAATCCCAAAGGCTCATCTTCATAGATGGCGTCGAGCCTCTGGCTTTGCTCTCCAGTTTCAACCTTAGCTAGAGGTTTTGGGTCGAAGTCCTTACCAGGACTTTCTTGATAAAATTCAGAAATGGCTTCACCAGCCATATAGTCATTGGTAGCTTCCAAAGCCGCTTGTAGTTTTGTTTCAGCCACATAGGCCGAAATCCTTTTTAAAGCTTCGAACTCAGTCATGATCACTGAATTCATTTCCCCATCCTGTGGGCTCTATTGGAGGTGAGCCTAAGCATGGCAACCTTCCTCCTGGTACATCCCTGTCCCATCTGAAACCTTCGACAGGGTGTAAATACAATGAATAAAACATTTCTTCCTCAGGCGTAAACTCAAAGTCGGCTGGAGGACATGGAGCAATGTTTGCCAAATGTTTCTCAAACTGTCTACTATCCACATGATTAATAGGCACCTTAAAGTACCCTTGATCAGCTTCAATATTTTCAACTATCCCATCTGGTCTCCAAATGGTGATTCTTTGATGCATAGATGAAGGTACAACACCTATTCCATGATTCCACTCCCTACCCAAGAGTAGATTGTAGTTAGCTTTTGTCTCAACGACCATAAACACTGTTGGTCTGGTAATGGTTCCCACAGTAAGATCCACTTGAATCACTCCTAGAGTGGAACCAACTTTTCCTTCATAGTTCGACAGAACCATGTTGTGGGGTTTGGTATCAGTCTCAAACTTCCCAATCTTGCTCAGCAAAAATCTTGGCATTAAATTAACAGTCGCACCACAATCCACCAAGATTTTGTTAACAGGAACATTTTCTACTTTGCCAGTAATGTAGAGAGGCTTCAGATGACCCTTCATTGCCTCTATGGGACGTTCAAAAAAAGCATTCTGTTCTTCGACGCACCTATTGTTCATGATGTAATAACACACAGGCTTGTGTGCCAACATTTCTAATTCAGCAGTTTGATCCAAGTCTTCGACCTCTGAAACTTGACCAAATTCTTTTGGCATCACTGATACGACATTCACAATAATATCTAGAGAAGCTCCTGACTCACTGTCGAAATTATCAGTCATATTCTCATCATCTTCAACTTTCTTCTCTGGCTGAACATTGAACAGCTTTCGCCTTATAGGCATCTTCTCAATTGTCCCAACTTGATTATCAATATTGGTGCTTGACTCTCCTTGTACCTGAGCCTCCCTGATAGCCTTTCGCCTACGTTTCTCTCTTCGCCATTGTGATCTAGACATGGGATTTTTACCCTTGTAATTTTGAGAAATGTATGCTGACTTGTTGGTGGTATGGTTCTCTTTTCTATACTCAAATGAAGAACCTCTTTCCACATCAAATTTCTCCCACTTCTTCTTCTGTCCTCTTCCTTCGATAGGTTTGATCCAACTACCTATTGGTACATTCGCAACTGGTTTGAATGTACCTGGCCTAACTCCTGGTACTTGGTTTTTCAACCCTGTCGAAAGTCGTCTATGGTCAAAACTTCTGGGACCTTTATTTACCTTCTGCCCCCAGCTTCCACCAGCTTTTTTGACACCTTCTAACTTGTGGGCAGCTTTCTCATCAAAAATGGCGCCGCATCTAGGACATAGCATTACTCCAGAACCTTTCTTCTGGCAACGGTGCAGAAAATCCACAATTGTCTCCTCTTGCTTAGGATAAGCTATTTTGTTGCGCTCTTCTTGTTCATCTGCCTTACTCACTGCTTTTTGATATGTAATTTCGACCATATTGACATCAATTTTATCCTTTAAGCGCATCTTGGAGAAATGAGCTTCAAGACTTTCAGTGGTCTTCGCCAGACAACCACCACTTGGTGCTGCTCTTGCAGCTTTTTGGGAAGCCTTCTGCCAAGCAGTCTTTTCAGCTTCGACCATTTCCTCAGCATTGACTCTTTCAACATCAGGAGATGTCTTGAAGAATTGTTCAGTAGCCATACATATCCAGTTTTCTACCAAACAACCATCCATGTCTATCATCTCTCCTACCAATAGCATGTCATCTTCCAACTCTTTAACAACTTGGACTTTGGGGGCGTTCCTGCCCATAGCCTCGTTGGTACTGATACTGCCTGAGCTAGCATCAGATTCTTCAACCAATTCGACCATGTTAATGCCCTCAGTGGCATTTATCTTCAATTCGCTTACTGCCACATCCAATATCTTGGCAGCATTATCCATCTCAACAAACTTGTCAGCAGCTTTTTTGGTCACCAACATTAAACTGGCCCCATCAGCATTCAAGCCATTCGCAGCCTTATTAAAACCTTCAGTTACCATAGGATTGGTGGCGAAGTCCTCAGTGACTTCCACCATGTTGACTGATTGATCAAATCCTTATGTGGCTTCGGCCATCTGAACCTCGTGAGGCTCTGCATAGTTAGCCTCTGCAACTTGCAATGGGTCAGAGTCAATTTTCATCTGAGCTTTGCCTTTGTCACCAAACTTCAGCCTCCCTTCTTGAATAGCATTTTGCACCAAATCCCTGAAAAGAAAACATTGAGAAGTTTTATGACCCAAAAAATTATGGTACTTACAAAAACCTCTTTTCTTTCTTTGTTCTAAAGGTGGCATCTTAGCACCAGCAGGCACTATCATTTGCCCATCTTTAACTAACAAATCAAAAATTTCGTCACATTTAGTGACGTCGAAAGTGTATGTTTTCTTAGGAAATTTGTCGTTAGATTCGACAGGATTTTTTCCATTTGAAGGAGCTAATAATTTGCCGGCATAAGGTGGACCTTGCTTTAACTCAGCAACGTCAACCTCATTTCCGTCGAAATAAGATGTTTCATCATACAAATTCTCCACATCTTCATTACATTCGACAAAGGCTACTTTTTTACCCCTGCTAAATTTAGCCTTTTCCTCTTTTAGCCTTTCTAGTTGTCAGACTCTATCAGCTAACTGGGCCATATCTATAAGATATTGGGTATCTAATTTCTTCCTAATGGAATAATCAAGACCCCCAGCAGCCATTTCAACCAACTCATGTTCTGGTACTTGTGTAAAGCACCTGGCTTTAAGAAGTCGAAACCTATTCAGGTAATCATCAATTGGCTCAGTAACTTTGCGTTTGATGCTAGCCAATTCTTTCAAACTAATCTTAGTTTGCCCCATGTAGAACTGTTCATGAAACAAACGCTCTAACTGGGTCCAATTGTATATGGAATTTGGAGGCAAAGTCGTGAACCATGTGAAGGAATTCTTGGTAAGGGAACTTGGGAAGTACTTGATCCTAAGGCTTTCGTCAGCTGCAATTTCGCCTGCTTCAATCAAATACCTAGCCACATGTTCGACAGTAGATTAAGTAGTATCTCCTGAAAACTTGCTGAACTTTGGAACCTTCGTCCTAGGGGGTAATTCTGCTTGGAGAATATAATCCGCTATAGGCGAAGTATAATTTGGCCTTGTGAAGCCAAGATTCACACCATTTCTGGTCATTATCTTTTCAACCATGGCTGCGAGATTATTTTCTTCTGCTTGATTTTGATGTCAAACCTGTCTAAGGAACTGATCAGCATTTTGGTTCCTGTTCACCATCACTACTGGCTCTTCCTCTATCTGGATTGGCATCTGGTTTCTTGGTGGTTCGACTCTAAAATGATCAATCATCTCTTGATCTTCTAAGTTCACCTCAGGTACATGACGTGGATGACGTCTTGGGATATCTTCGACAATAGTTGCTCTTCGATCCACCGCTGGTACTCCCATGAAATCAGCCATGCGTGCCAATTGTGTAGCCAATTGTTGGTTAGTTTGAGTCGTATTCTGAATCAAGGGTTGAAAAACTTCTCCCATTGTCTGAGACAACGTATGCACCATTTTCATGTTACTTTCATCCATCTGCTGTCTCAAACAATTTATGGATGTATTTGTAAGACTAGGCGCTTGCACGGAGTAACCAACACCTATACTCTGATTGTTTCGACCCCCTGATCCTGATCCTTATAATGGCGAAGACACTACATTCTCTGAAAATACAGGTGGAGCATTCTGCAGATTTTGTATCATTGATGTAGGCATACCATAGGGTTGACTCCTTGACCCTGGATGTGGAAAACCTGGAGGAGGGAAATGCCGGTACATTGAATTTCCTCCTGGGGGTGTTGGTGAATTAGGACTTTGTGGTCCTATGTATTCTATCATAGGTTGAGTATATGATTTTGTGCATGTTGATCCTGGTTCAGACACTACTAATGAAGGTGACGTCTGTCCTCCTGTCGAAGACACTGGTGATGATGTGTTTTGAGACCCCATACTGCTACTTGACTGAGTGTTTGAAATACTCCCTTGAGGATCATTTTGTTGGTTAACATTAGTTGCCATTCTCTTAGTGTATCTTCTCTTTGGTATTCCTTCGTTTGTTGTGGCTAACTTCCCACTTCTCAATAACATACAACGAAAGTATTTCTTCACCAAGAACGATAAGGTTAACAAAAAGTATAAAACTTAGCACTACGTCCCACCGGGTGTGCCAATTTGTTTACTGTGAATTTTGGTAAACAACCTCTGGTCTATCAATTTTAAATAAAACTGACTAACTTGCAGGATCGACCACACAAATCCTAGGACATGTGCTAAATTTTAAGAGAGAGTGAATATAACTTGAAATAAAGGAAATGTAAACTAAACTCCACGTTCGACAATTCTGAAAAAAGAAACCTAAGTGAACTCCAAGTTCGACTACTTGCAGTAAAGTAAAAGCTTGGAAGTTAAAAGGTTGTAAGTAAAGAATGCAGAATTTAAAGGCGTCGAAAGTAACAGACAAGAAGTAAAAAGCTTTGAAAATAAGGCTTGAAGATAAAGACTTGAATTGATAAAAATGCAGGAAGATAAATTACTGTTGAAGATAAATGACAAAAATGTAAAAGTGCTTGAACTCCACGTTCTTGAATGTAAAAGATGCAGAAAAATAAATGACTGTCGAAAGTAAATGACGAGGAAATAAATGACTTTAAAAGTAAATGCAATGATGTAAAAGCTTTTGAAGATAAAATGCAATGAACTCCACGTTCTTGAAAAAAAAAGACTGGAATTGATAAAAGTGCAGTCGAAAGTAAATGCGGAAAGATAAATGACTTTAAAAACAAATGACTTGAAGATAAAAGACTTTGAAAGTAAATGCTTGAAGATTAAATGCTTGAATGTAAAGATGCAAGAAGATAAATGTCGAAAGCTTTTAAATGAAAGTAAAAACAAGGTTTAAAATAAACTTGACTGAAAATAAGGAAAAGTTAAGAAATGAAAGGTAAAGTTCAGGAAAATGTAAAGTGCTGAAACATAAACATGATGAAGATAAATTGCATTGATGAAAGAAAGTGGTGTTACATTGCGTACATTCTCACGAACTCGTTTCTCTGCACGCGGGTACTTTGAGTTTCTTTGAGTAACTTGTACAAAAATACGAACACCCTTATTCTATAGAAATAACTCCAATTTATAGTGCTAAGAAATAACTACTAAGTGGTGGTTATGCTTCCAAACGTGTCCTCTTGGCGCCTTTCTCTATTTCAACTGCTCCCACGTTCAGCAACTGATCCTTTTGAAATTCAAACATTTGAAATTTTCCCTCCAGCCTCAATGTGATAACTGCAACGCGCGTTTCAGCATTCTCACGGTCGAAGCAATTCCCAACACTTAGCCATTTTTTAAGGTTTCCAAAACCCCTATTCGACTCAGGCTTCACCAAAATTGGGTTGAAGCCTTCTTTACGTTAAAAATAATTTTTTAACTTAAAATAGCTTTGATTCTTTCTAGCGTAAAAAATAAGGGTTAACAATCTTCAGCTCCATTGTTCATTGAACCTCAGCCTGTTTTGCATTCTGTTGCTCAACCTATTCCTAAGAATCCTCCTTTCGTGTACCACGCTGCTGGTCCACAATCTGAAAGTCAAGGAGAACCTGGATACATTGAAGAAGTCAGAGAGCAATGGTAAACTTTGGACAAAAGGATAAGAGTCGTAGAAGGAAGTGATGTCTTTAGTGCTGCCGCAATGGACATGTGCTTGGTTTCAGACTTGGTTATGCCTGCAAAATTCCAAACTCCCGATTTTGAGAAATACAAGGGGCACACCTGTCCCAGAACCCACTTGGTGATGTATTGCCGCAAGATGGCATATGGGACTTGAGAAGAACTATATATAAAGTTGGAAAGACTTGGCTGATGCTTTCTTAAAGAAATATAAGTACAATTTGGACATAGCACCTGACCGCCGTCAATTACAGGTGGAGCCACCCTTGGCAGAAAAAGAATTGACTGGATTGTTTATGGACACTCTTCAGTCACTCTTTTGGGAAAAGATGATAGGCAATGTATCATCTGGTTTTGCTGACCTAGTCACTATTGGAGAAAGACTAGAATAAGGTATCAAGAAAGGAAAGATTTCCAATTCTGAAGCCTTTAGTGGTGCTAAAAAGTATGCTGGGAATTTTCAAAAGAAAAAAGGATGGTGATACCCATGATGTTTCAGTTGAAGGGAAAACTCATCACAGACAACAACAATATGTAGCTGCAGTTGCTCCTGTTGTCAATGCTCAACCAGTTCAAGCTCATCGTCAGGCTGTTAGACAAAATCAGAATCGCAATAGGGTTAACTTTGATCCTATCCCGATGTCCTACACTGAGTTGTATCCATGTCTTATTCAGAAAGGTTTGATTACAACAAGGAATATACCTCCTCCTCCAAATCCTCTCCCAGCCAGCTATAGGGCTGATATTCACTGCGAGTTCCATCAAGGTGGGGCAGGCCATAACTTGGAAGGTTGCTATGCACTGAAAGCTAGAGTACAAGAATTGGTGAACTCAAAGATTCTGTCATTTGTTGATGATAATCCCAATGTTGTCAACAATCATTTGCCAGAGCATGCCAAGTGAAGTTTGAGTGAGTTCAGATGGATCATCTCCTAAAGCCAGTGTTTCAGACAGGACAGCTCATCCTTGTTGTTGATTAGTCACTAGGCCTTGTTTCTTTCTGTTTGCATTTTTCGTTGATGGTATTGACTGTTTGCTTTTGAAATTTATTTGTACTTTCATGGTAATTTCAATGAAATGAGCATTTCAATGTTTTAATTCATTTATATCCACTGTGTGCATCTTTATGCTTTCTTTTTCGCAAAACAAAATATATCTCCTGTTCACTTTCTTTATCAAGCTTTTATTTATGCAAAGATTGGAGGGAGGATGATGAAAACGAAATACCTAAAATTGATGGACTGTATGCTTTTAATTGAAACTAGGCTGATGATGTACAGGCATTGTTTCAACTCACAAACACTGGAGAAATAAGGAAGTTAATCCCTTGTCAACCCTTCGAGCCTAGAAGTTGGAGTTTCTTTCTGTACGAAAAAACCAGCAATCTTAACCTGGGGATGGGTAGTTCTCAGTTAATTTGAATGTGTATTTAAACACAAGAGAATCATTGCAATCACAAGCTTTCCTTCGCACACATCAAAGAAGTGTCGAAGATGTCTTTCAAATCAAAAGACAATGATGGTTCACCGTAATCATTAAGCCAGGCAGTCATTATCTTTCAAAAAAAGAATGAAAAAAAATCGAATGAAAAGCCCGCTAAGTAAAAACCTATGAAGGAGACTTAGGCAAAAATTGGGGCATCCCGCTGACTGTAAACTCAAATGACACAGTTCAGGCAAAAGTTAGGGATAACAAAAGAAAAATCAAGAGGTTACCAAAATCCTAAAAAACAAAACGAGTTGACTAAAGTCCTCATCAAAAACAACAAAATGTTGTAAGAGAGAGTGACTGCCATTTCAAAGAAAATCCCTTGGCCCTTGAGCCATCATCATAACAGTGTTGCAATTCCAAAACCACTTGGAACCTGAATGCATAGTTTGAATTAACTGAGCATAGGACTGAAGGTCATCATGAAGAATGCGTTGAGAACAAATAAACTTGGAGCCTATATCCTTTTTTTCAAAAAATGTGAACCAGGCCACGTTACAACCTTCAAAAAACCTAATTGAAGCTAGGTTTCTTTTGAAAGCATACTACAACAAGGTTGCGTAAATTGACTCCTAAGTTTGTTGCCAATCATTTGCTTTGATGTCATACCTTTACTTTATCTTTCATTTTGAATGTCTAAACCGCCGTGTTTTGACAAGTGTTTCATTTTGCTTTACATCAATAATATCATTCCGAAAATGATTTTTGATTTCAAAATTGCATTGAGCTCTGCATTAAAATTACCATGTTTGTTTGAATAATCTTATTTGCAGGCAAACTTTCCTCATCAAGAAATTTCAAACAGTTGAGAAACTTGGTCAGTGATCCTATCAGGGGGCACATCACTTCCAAATCCTGTTCACGATTTGTGGCTCAGTGCAAGTTATTCTCAGAATTGGTTAACCTGAAGATCTCTTTCAAGACTCATACTGAGTCTAGCCTTCTCAACTCTCATTTCAATAACTAAAGCCATGATCAGTTCATCCCCCAACAGTAGCAGCTAAAGCCATGATCAATTTATTCTCAACATTTGTTTCAAGAATTGAAGCCATTATCAGTTCATTCTTCCCCTGTAGCTGTCAAACTGAAGCTATGATTAGTTTATTTTCATCAGTCAATCAATCTGGGGCAATCTTCTTCAAGAATCCTCAAGATGTCTTTCCTCAAAAGACCATCAGCCTGATACAATTCATAAGTGTGACAGAGATATGTTCAACATCTTCTCTCCAAGCAGAGTGGGCAGTGTTCCCTGTGTTGAGGAATCATAGTTCCATTCTTCCCTCACAAAAGAGTCTATCTCAGTTGTCCTATCATTTGCAATGCATACATAAATCATCTACATACCATACATAGAAAGATTTTCATAGCTCGAAGTGTGCTTCCCGCTCATATGCATTTCCTGAGGTCTTGTTGCTGTCAACATCTTACCTTGTAATCAAAGTCCAACTTACTTGGCGCATACCAAAACTTTTACCTGCCTTTTCATTCAGTGCCATTCCTGAATGTTGTCGTTTACCTATCTTGTTTCTCTTCCAGTGCTATTCCTGGATCTTTGTTTTCTTCCATTCCAGTGTTATTCCTGGATCTTTGTTTTCTTCCATTCCAGTGCTATTCCTGGATCTTTGCTTTCTCTCACTCCAGTGTCATTCCTGGATGTCTGTCTATTTTGATTTCCAGTGCCATTCCTGGATATCTTGCTCCTCTTGTTTCTCCCAGTGCTATTCCTGGAAGTCTTTTCTCTCTTCTGTAATCCTCATCAGATTTGCTTGGATATCTTTCAGTGCCATTCCTGAAAGTCTTATCTATTCATTCAGTGCCATTCCTGGATGAGTTTTATACTTTATCTTTCAGTGCCATTCCTGAAAGTTTTACCTGTTCATTCAATGCCATTCCTGAATGAGTTTTCTCCTTTGCATTTAGTGCCATTCCTGGATGTCTTTCTCATTATCATCCAATGCCATTCTTGAATGAATTGATTTACCTTCACCTTTCAGTGCCATTCCTGAAAGCTCTTTCTCATTATCATTCAATGCCATTCTTGAATGAAGTGATTTACCTTTACCTTTCAGTGCCATTCCTGAAAGTCCCTGCTCACTTTATTCAATGCCAGTCTTGGATATCGTGAAATTTTTTATCCAATGCCATTCTTGGATACTTCTGATGTATTTTCCAGAACTTTTCTCACTTCATTCAATGCCATTCTTGGATGTTGTGATTTCTTTTGTCCAATGCCATTCTTGGACACCTTTTCCCCCAGCCAAGTCCAATGCTATTCTTGGATATCTCTGATATTTAACCTTGCCATCCAATGCTACTCTTGGATGACTCTGATGTTTGTTGTTGCCCCATTCAATACCATTCTTGAATATTGTAGTTCCTTTCATCCAATGCCATTCTTGGATATCTTACCCTCAATAGAGTGTTTTTCACCTTCATCCAATGCTATTCTCGGATAACGCTGTTGTTTTTACCAAAAACTTTCTTGTTGTTGTCCAATGCTATTCTTGGACGTCTATTGGCATACCTTTTGTCTCATTTGTAGTTTCCATCCCATGCTATTCTTGGATGTCACTACATGTCTTCCCAGGGTCTTGTCCCTCTCTTTCCAACTATTGATGGATACTTCTTGTCAACTTGACAGATTTCCATAAATATCTTGTGTTCCCCGGCGTGTCTTTTCGCGTCATCCCTCTCAATTTACCGCAACTCTCTTGTTTCAAGTTTCCCCGCAGTCGGTTTCATCCTTTGCATTCATATCATCTTGTGACATCTTATGGCTAAAAATTTAGTTTTCTATATTTAAGTATCTTCAATCTTGTCGAGACGAAGTTTTCAACTTTCATATCTCCTGATAGAAGAAACTTAAATAGGGGCAGTTGTAAGACCCTAATTTTTACCCCTAAGATTTCACACATTTCATTTGTATATCATTACCACAAACAAGATCACAATCTTTGTTTCTTCTGAGCATTTGTATATTATTCTCACTTGCTTTATATTTGATTGTGTTTACTAACCTCTAACCAAAATACAAAAAAAATACTGCAGTTTCTCTCTCTGTGTGTTGTGTAGGTTTGCCAAAACAATAGCGTAACTTCAAGTCACATGTGGTTGTTCATTCATGACCCAGTTAAATAGAAGTTTGACCAAATATTGGTTGATTTACCAAAAAAAAGTTTGTTTCATCTGCCTATCATCTGTGCCAGTGGTTTTATTTCTCAAGCAGAGACTGTTGTTGAGTCTCTTCAGTTTATCGAGCATTGGTTTATGTGAAGTTTGGGTTCAGAAAGTCATTTTCAAATGGCTGTTGTTCAGTTGTGGCTTATTCAGTGGCTTGTGAAAAAGTTTGGTTATCCACTTGCTATCCATGATCCCTTCATAAACCATTTTTCATTATAAACCATTATCCACATTTTAATCAATTTATCCATACCCATTTCCATTTTGGATATCCATTACTAAACCATTTTATCCATCGTCCATAATTATCCAAATTAGTTTCAATGACCATATCCATTCTTCCAGTTTTCAATATCCATACTCATTATCTACATTCAATATCCAAATAACCATGTTTATCTTTTTAATCCATTTCAAAACCCAATTCAATGTCCATTATCCATTTACCTATCCAACTTCGAATACCCATTTTTATTCAAAACCATAAACCATTGTCCATATTTTTAAGAAACCCATTTCCAATTTTCACTCCATATAAACCAATTATCCAATATCCTTTTTATTTTATTTTATTAGTATTATCCATTTCCATTTTTTTACATATCCATATTTTATAGATATCCATTTTATCCATATAAGTTCTATTTTAATTCAATTACCCAATTCATAAACCATTTCCAATTGCTAATTCCAATAAATCTAAGCCCATGATACATTACATCATAACTTGCAACAAAAAGTGAAAGGAAGTGCTGCAATCATCAATAGTACACGGCCCAACAAATTCACATGTCCCCACCATGAGCCACTTGAGAAAACAAGCCCAGCCTAAGCTTCGTACAAGCTTCACAAAGCATCACGCAAGTGCCCTTAATTCCAGCCAACTTCACGTTACGTCTAAGAAGCTCAAGCCAAGTTTTGCTAGTCGTAACCTTAACTTCAGCTACAAATGCTTTGTCAAGTGCTTTCTTAAGCTAATTTCAATGCATAACACAAGCTGCTAGAAGCCAAACGAAGCATTCCAGCCACTATCACAACTCATCCAAGCCTCAGCTAATGCAAAACGCTGGCAAGCAGGTGATAAAAGACTCAAAATGCAGGTGAAATGCACGACTTGTAAAAACTGCGAGCCATGAAGCGTACTCCAAGCCTTGCCTAAGCCATTGGTCACGCACAAAACGCTGCAATGAAATGAACAATAACACATTGCACACAAGTTCAAAACACACAGACCGTCAATTCCAAAACGACAATCAACCCGCGATTCCAAACTGCAGCATCAGAGGCAAAACGCAGAAGAAGAAGAAGTAAAACGATAATAAATTTCAAAACTCTAAATTCATTTAAAAAAACTCACCTTCCAAATCCTCTATAAATAAAGCCTCTTCTTCATTCCAATTTCAAGTTTGAATAGCCTCTCAAATCTCTGCAAAAGTTCAAACTCAACCAAATTCATTTTCAAGCTTCAAATTCTTTTTCATATTCAGAACCACAAACCTTCACCTTCCTCAAATTCATTTTCATTTTCTAAAATTCACAAATATGCAGAAATCTAACCATTACATTCTTCAAAATCACCGCAAATTCTCTTCAACCACAAGATTCACGCACTCTAATTCAACAATCAGAATTCAAATCACAATGTTTCAACAATAACTCAAACTCGATTCAAATCCGTAAATCCACTACAAATTCAAAGAAGAGAAAGGAAGAGTTGAAGCTTCACTTACTTGAATTTTAAAGGTAGTGAACATTTTCCGACGAAGCTTTCATCTCCGTTTGCGTTGCAATTTGTTTCCGACGGTTGAAATCGATTTCATATTTGGACTCCTCTCGCTTTCCCGGTCGCAACGGTACCACATCGGAGCTTCGTCGTTCCGATTTGACGGAGCTCAAAATTGCTAGCTCCATGATGCTACAGTAGCCGCGCGGTTCTCTTGAGGAAGATGGTGAAATTAATTTTCCTGATTCCTCTTTTCGTTTTTAATATACTATTTGTTTCTTTATTTCTGTTTTTTTGTTTCTTTTCTCTAAAACCCTTGGGCCTAGCCCGTTACTACACGCCACCCTCCATTTTCTATAAAAACCTCCCTCACTTTTTTACTTTTATTTTTTTTTTCTTTTTTCTAAATTTCTTTCTAACATTTTTTATTTTAAATGTGAATTTACTTTTGGTTTTTTTTTTATTTTTAAGTTTTGTTTCTAAACATTTTTAGAAAAAAAAGTCATAAAAAAATAGATCATGTGATTATTCTAATTCTTGATTTTATTTTGATTTTCTCATTTTAATTCTCATTTTGGTGAATTGTTTATTGTTAGTGGATCATACATGTTAGATCCACTTTTCCTCATCTTTTTTCTTTTTGATCGATGAAAGTCTAATGGATCTTGGAATTCCTTTGTTGAATTTTGATCAAGATTAGATCGTTACCATTTTTATTTTCGAGTGTGGTATTGCTTTCGGATGACGATTTACATCATCTAGCATGCATTAGCACAAAGATGTATTGACCGGCCTCATTTGTAGGGTAATTACTCTGTAAATTACTCGGCGATTGATTAACATAGCGCAATATTTGTTCCGTATCGAAAAACTATCAAGAATGGTTGATTATTTGTCTTTTGGTTCAAAACTTATAAAACTTGTTGTTAGGAGGCTTTGGTCTTATCAATCCTCTAACAAGTTCTCATTAATCTTGACCTAAGTGCAATTATTCAATTATTATTGATCACTTATTCTAACAACTAATAACTAATCACTAAATTCTAACTTTTACTTTTACAATTCCTTCTCGCTCCCTATCTCTCTTTACTTTTTATGCTTTATGTCATTATTATCATTTCATATCATGTTTATGCTTCTGCAATTTTTCCTTTGTCCGTTGGACATATGTTTATGCTTATGCCTTTTTCTTTTTGTCCACTTGGACCAAAAACATTAATAAAGGCCAAAACCTCTAAAAAACTTGTGCTTCTAATCTTGGACTACTTCAATGTCATTCTTGAACCCTTGGACTTAGACCTTGGACATCCAATGCAATTCTTGGAACATTGGACTTAGAACTAGGACCTTTTCCCTTTGCTTTGGAATTATGGTTCGAAGACTATGGAACTTACTTGTGTGGTTAGGCTATTCTTATCCTTAGCTTTTACTTTATGCTTTAGGATAGTCACTTCTTCTCCTCCCCATTCTTTAATTTTCAAAACTCTCTCCCTTTTTCAAAACGTTCTTGATTTCAAACTTTCACTTCTTTCATAATCAAACCTTGACTTTGTCAAGTGATTTTACTCTTTTCTTTTCATTTCTTAACAAATGCTAAACTACATAAGCATATTGACAATCTTTTTCAAAAGACTTTAAAAAACACCAAACTCATTCAAACTCTTTTTGTGCCCTCGTGACTTTTTTCCTTTAACTTTTTCATAAGTTTAGACATGATTCATTTCTTTAAGCGGAATTATTCGCTTGGAAATGACAACTTGTATTTACATTTAAAATCAACCAAAACAAATCAATTTCATTCTTTGTACCACGAACTACGGGGTTTTGATCCTACATTGCACATCGTGGGTACGTATGCATGAGACGATAAGTCTCTCCAAACACAAAAATCTTAAAAACAACTTCTCTTCTCATCTCTTCAATCACTTTTCAAGCAAACCTTTTCAGACCAAAAGCATAAATATTTCAATGGGCTCTTATAGAGTACTATAGACGTTTTGGGTGCTAATAGCTTCCCATTGCGTAACCAACCCCCTTATCCAGTCTCTCTTCACTTGTTCTTGTTGTAGAGCTTGTGTAGGTTTTGTTCGCTCTTTTTCCTTTCCTTTTTGGATAAAATTAAAGTGCGGTGGCGACTCTTGCTTTTCGAGTTAAGTTAATCAATAGCTTACACTCACGATTTTTCTGCTACAGAAGCCACCAGTGGTTCAACAAGTGTTGAAGCGTTCTTTGAACAAGTGCACATCCTTGGTCACTCTCACGACATACCTTAGAGTTCTGATAATCGTGCGAAGTTAGAAAATCGAGCTGGACTTGCTTAGCGTGTAATTCCACCAGACTGGTATTCATCAAGCGAATATCAAAGATTTGAATCATATTAACCTGATAATAACTTCTATCAAGGTAGTCCTGAATCCACCCGAGATCCATCTGATGCTGGAGGGCCTCTTGTACAAAAGAGCATCCCTGATTGTTTACCGAACAGATTAGACATGAATCGTAATCGTGCCGTGGCAGGTCATGGTGCTGGCTTTGCCTTAAGTGCATTGTCACCAGGTTGACATTCATCGCACGAATGTCGTGGTTTGGAATGATGTTGGAATTTATATAAGTCATGTTGACCTCACGAATTCGGTGATCTTGGATCCAACCGAGATCCATCTGTTTTTGTAGAGCTGATTGCACCACCAAACATCCTTGATTGTCTTTAGAGCAGACATCACACTGGTGATAGTTATGAGATGATACATGACCGTACCCATTCTGTCTGCAATGAATCTTGACCAGGTTGGTTCCCAATAAGAGTACATCATGAATTTGATAGCTATGGTTAGACTCTTCCTCTATCAAATTGACTACAGCTTTCTCGTGTTGAGGCAACGGGTTCGTTTGAACATTTAGATTTGTATCCTTGAAGGATAAGACCCTATTCCTGACAAGCTTCTGCACATCAGATTTAAAGCTGAGACCGTTTTCTATGTTATTCCCCTGGTCCTCCTTGATGATACGGGCAAGTCTGGTCCGCTTTGAACCAAAAAGGCAGATTTTTCGGTACTGTAAGAGGAGACCTGGTTTGGACGTGCCCCTTGACTAGTAGTAATGGAAACAGTTCTGTGTACAACATTGGTATAGGGTCGAACCCTGGTGGTCGTGTTGTACAGTTGTTGTTGTTGTACTGAGGACGAGCCTGCTGAAGAGGCTGTTGTGTCCTTTGCTGATATTGTTGTTGATTCGGTTGGCTCTGAGCAACCTGAGGTCGATACGTCAGAACAGGAGCAGGGTTAATAGTAGGAGTTACAGCTGTTACTGGTTGGTATCTTCGCCTTTGCTTTCCGAGAGAGATATTACCAATATCCTGCTCTTTTTCTTTTGGAAAGCGCCACTGTATCTTTTGGTACTGCTTGATGGTCCTGTATCTTTGACCAGACGTCTTTCTCGGACTGCTTCTTCAAGGCGTACTCCCATATTCACCATTTCAGTAAAGTCGTTGGGCGCACTGGCGACCATTCGGTCATAGTAGAATGAGCTCAAGGTTTTCAAAAAGATCTTTGTCATCTCTTTTTCCTCAAGAGGTGGATAAATATGGGAGGGCAATTTCACGCCATCTTTGAGCATATTCCTTGAAGGTTTCTTTGTCCTTCTATGACATGGCTCTGAGTTGATCTCTATCTGGTGTCATGTCCAGGTTATACTTATACTGCTGAACAAAGGCAGCTCCAAGATCTCTGAAAGTGACGATCTTAGTGCGGTTTAAACCCATGTATAATTTAAGTGCGGCACCGGTTAAACTATCTTGGAAATCGTGGATTAGTAGCTGTTGGTTCTCTGTCTGAGTTGACATCTTCCGAGCGTACATCACCAAATGACTTTGAGGGCAAGAGTTTCCCTTGTATTTCTCAAATTCGGGGCACCTTGAATTTATGTGGAATTTTCACATTAGGGGCCAAACAAAGGTCTGCGGCGTCCTTTCCGAATAAATCTTGACCGCGAATGGCATGCAGTTCCTTATGCATCTCCAGGAATTGTTCCTGGAACTCATTCAATCTGTCGTACATACTTTCGTTTCCACCAGAAGGTATCTGTGGAATCTGTCCTTCCGGGACAGTGTGTACCTCGGCTGGTGGTATAGTCATTATGGCAGTGACTCTTGGTGCTTCCCTATCCCGAAGTTTGTAACCTTCAGGAGTTGTTGTCATGCTCCTTGCATCTTCGCTTTCCCAAAGTTTGTAACCTTCAGGCCCAGCGGTTCCTGCTACAGTTTCCGGATCTTCCATGATCGGTGGAATATATCCTTCCGAGATATAGTTGAGTGGCATTCCCCAGGGACGATCTTTAGGCATGTTGTACCGAGGATCATACTTTTCCACTATGGGCATAGATGTGATCTCTGAGATCACAGTCCTTTGTTGTTGTATCTGGGCTGCTGCCAGAGATTGCATGTCATTGTGAAGTTTCCTCATATCTTCTTTCAGAGTGTCAATTTCTTCTCTCAACTCTCTGTTCTCTTCCTCGAGATCATCCATTTTCTTTTGTCGATTGACCCGAGTATTGTACGAATGAGACAATTTGACTATAGAATCGAGACACAAACGTGAGATTCGTAGGGAAGAAGAATGCGTTATGTGAGAATGATGAATGATATGCAATGATTATATATTAATAATTTTTTAATCAAAAGAAACTTCAACAATTGGATTGCAAATATCATACAGTGGGGAGACCCCGGTTTATTGAATTCAAAGATTGCGGAAATGGAAATACAATAATTTACAAAGTGCTGTAAAAGGAAAAATATGAGCTTATGGATCCTGAGTCCTTTCTGAAGAGAGCTCGGGTGCTGGCTCTGGTACTTTCCTTTTCTTTGACCGGGGGCTCTTGAGCCGTTGTCGGGTTGTCATTCCTTTGCCAAGTGAAAGGAGCAAGCAAATTCCTTTGGTCTTCTTGACTTTCTACAACATGTCGCTCAAATATCCTAATCAAAGCGTCCTGTTCTTTTAACAGTTGCTGAATTTTGATACACTCCACATTGAGAATGCGGTACTTGTTCTTCCAAGATTTCTTTTCCCGTTGAACTTTGTTGAGAGTGACCTGGAGTTTTTCCGTATCGGACATAAAATAAAGGAAAAATTCCTTTAACGGAAGAACTTTTTGACGAGGGTAAGGTATCCTTAACTTAAGAGCTTTAGTTTGCACCCAGTGGAGATAAGGTTCCACAGAGACACAATCCGGTTTTCCTAGAGACTCTCTTCCTTTCCTGTGAACCTGTTTCCAGGCATGCACTATTTCTGTCTTTAGTGTTATGTCACTTTCTCCTTCCTTGAAGAAAATACCTTCCAGATGAACATTACGCGGGACATGTCTCATCGGGTATCCGAGTTGACGACGAACTAAAACTGGATGATAGTTGATTCCTCCTTTAGTTCCTATGAGGGGTACATTAGGGAAGTTTCCACAACGGTCAATGATTCTTATCCCGTCATAGATCCGATTGTACCAATCTATGTCAGAGTTGGTAAGAGACATGATTCTCTGTGACCAACGTAGAGCACTCTTATAATCCTAAAATGAGGCAGACTTTGGTAGATGGGAAGTGAACCATTTGTACAGCAGTGGTACACAGCATGTGATCATTCCTCCGCTGTACAAATTTCTTAAGTGTACAAAATGATAAGCATCTGCGAGCAAAGTTGGTACGGGGTTTCTAATCAGAAATATCTTAATGGCATTGGTATCAACGAAGTTATCAATGTTGGGAAACAGAAATAACCCATAGGTGAGTAGAACAAAGATTCTCTCGAAAGCAGTAATGTTCCCTATACTAGCAAAGTACAGGGCTTTCTTTATCAAAAACTTGGCTGGTAAACCTTGGATTCCACTGATAAGTGCAAAATGTACCTATTTTTGTAAATAAGTTTTGTTGCACTTATCATTACTTTGTGTTAAAATTGGTTGAATAAACCCCGCTTTGTTCGTAAATACGTTTACTTTACATTTTTGGTGTATAGCGCGGTACTGTGTAAATATCATTGAGTTTAATGGTGTTCCAGCATTGGGATTTTCCATATTCATAAAGAGCATTGAATAAGCTTTCAAACGCTTCAAACCGTGCGTCAATCGGAGTTACGGTTCAAGAGTTATGATCAAAACAAGTTCTGCCATACTGTCATGTTCGCACTGCGAACCCCCGTGGCGAGCACTCGCAGGCGCACTCGCACTGCGAACCCGGGGGCGAATGAATAGTGCCCAGAAGTGTGAAAAACACTGTTTTTGACGTTGCAAAGGCGGTTTATGTTCGCAGTGCGAACGGGGACTCGCAGTGCGAACCTGGGCAGTAACTTTTGCCTATTTTAGTCATTTTTCATCATTTTTTAGGTGATGGTTTTGGGGATTCTTGCTCCAACTCCATCAAACTTCATTTTTTTCAGTAGATTAGCTTAGAAAACAACATGGAAGCTTGCATGTGGATGATCCGAGGTGGATTTCTCATCGATCGGCTCCGACAATCCGTGAAGTGTTTGGTTCATTTCTCTTCCTCTTTGTGTATTCTTTCTTGTTGGGTGTTTGTATAGTTACTCTGAACATTTGTATCTTTGTTGATCATAATATTGTATAAAATTTGCTTTACAAATCATTATCGATGTTTTCCTTGATCTTTTTGCATTTATGTTTGGATTTGTGTTGTGTTAGAGATAACCCTCATGAATCTTGATTAGGGATGGATATCTATTGTCTAGACTCTAGAGATAGATTTAGATCATAATCTTTATGGTGTTGGAACTTAACGTCTTCCGTGTTTCGAGGCGTCGTGCGCGAGAGCGTCGACGAGAGTAATGCGGTTGCTCTCTCAACTGTGCGTTAGACATAACCTTTGTTGTGAGCGATGCTGGATGATTTTGACGAGTATTGCAGGTGGAGTATAATTGGTCGGTAAATTTATGTTTGTGACGAGTGGGTTATATGTATGCTTGATAAGTTTCTTGTTGCTGAAGAATGAATTTGTTTTATGTTTTAATGTTTACTTTTCTGTTTTCATGTTTGAAACCATTCAAAACCAAACTCATAAACGCGAGAGACTGTCGAACGACATTCTTTCCCTCAAACCGATCTCTGTGGACACGACATAAATCCCGGAGGGAATTCTTCCGAAAATAAATATTTTTGCTTGCTTGCCCTATTCCGCAATCAACAAAATGGCGCCGTTGCCGGGGATCGGTTTTGATATTGAATCGCATTGCGATAGTTTCTTTATTTTTTAGTTTTGTAAATATCGTATATATTGTATATTTTCACTTGTTATACTGATACTTGTATATTTTTGTTTCTTTTAACGTTTGTTTAAGTGTTTGGTTAGGACGCTTGCTTTTGGTTACGCGGTGAGACATCACCATGGCATGAATGAAGGAAGTTTCTAATTAAGCACCGTAAAGGCGTCGAGCTTACGACGTAAAACAAGCATGTTTTATAGTTTTTCTTTTTGAATGTTTTTGGTTGTTGTTTGCTCATAGATTTTGATTGACTTATTTGAGGATGCTTTTGTGATTTTCCAAGTTGGTTCATTTCAACTTGCGGATGTATGGTAATGATTTTGTTAAGTTTTGTACACATCAGAGGTATGTATTTATCGCTTTCTATACTTTAGCATATTCATGATACTTAGGCATTTTACAAACTTTCATGCCATCCATTCTTTTGTATACTTGTTCTATTGTGAATCACTTTAGTTCCCAACTTTTTTGTGAGGTGGCTTTCCATTGTTCATATATGCGCGGAGAACCAACATTCTTGTTCTAACTGGATTTTATTATGTTGAATCTTTTATTTGTGTTGATTATATGAATGCATGAAAAGGATCAAGGCAATTGTTTCATTTTGAGCACAACCACCTTAGCCAAATAGTCAATTCATCTTGTGAGTGTGTGAGAATTCGTAACCCCTTTGAGTTTTTTTATCCATGTTTCTATTTGAACTTAATGCTTGTCTATGAGTATTTAGTTCACTTATTTTTTAATGGATTTTGTTTTTTCTTGGACCTCAACTTTGTGTTGTTGTATGGATTTTTTACTTGCCTTAGAAAGTAGGGAGTATTCACATGATGGTACGGTTGAATTCAAGTTGGGGAGAGAATAATTGTGTACTCATTGGTTGGATTCTATGCGGATAAAAAAAGAAAAGAAAAAAGAGAAAAATTTGTGAAAAAGAAAAAGAAAGAAAAAAGAAGAAAAAGAAAAATCCTTGAAAAAGGAAACAAAAAGAGTTTCAATAATTGTGCTAAATAAGTATTGTGTGTTGTGTAGCACTTGGGATTTTGGAAGAAGTTGGTTGAAGTTTTGTGTGTGAATCTTTGTGAGTTTTCACTCCCTTAGGTTTAGGCAAGTTTTTGTTTCAATTACCTTTAGAAATTTCCCCTTGTTTGTTTACCCGACCACGCTACAACCTTGAAAAGCCCTTGTGATTCTTGCCTTTGTATTTTCAATGTGAATTTGTGGATGTATGCATAATTTAGTCTTTTGTTTGCATAAGTGTTGTGTGAGTGTAAAGTACCTTATTGTGTGTTTTTCATCTACCGATGATTGTTTTTACTAGGTGTGATTCACTTTGGAACTTGTGTTGTTTTAGAATTTTTGGCATGACTTTTGTACTTTGCTTTTGTTTCGTGACTATGTTATCGTTGCAGTTTAGTGGTAAGTATTTACTTTTTGTGTGTACCGTTTTCATTTGAACCATTCATTCGTTTTCGTTTTTCAAAACCTGTTGATTCGTCTTTCTTTGGATATTGCTTGTGCATTTTCAAGTTTGTTTGATTCTTGTTTGTGGACAAACAATTATGTAAGTTGGGGAGAGTTTGATAAGTGCAAAATGTACCTATTTTTGTAAATAAGTTTTGTTGCACTTATCATTACTTTGTGTTAAAATTGGTTGAATAAACCCCGCTTTGTTCGTAAATACATTTACTTTACGTTTTCGGTGTATAGTGCGGTACCGTGTAAATATCATTGAGTTTAATTGATTTTCATTTATTTTTATAGGTGTTCTAGCAATTGTATTTTTCCATATTCATAAAGAGCATTGAATAAGCTTTCCAACGCTTCAAACCGTGCGTCAATCGGAGTTACGGTTCAAGAGTTATGATCAAAACAAGTTCTGCCATACTGTCATGTTCGCACTGCAAACCCCCGTGGCGAGCACTCGCAGGCGCACTCGCACTGCGAACCCGGGGGCGAATGAATAGTGCCCAGAAGTGTGAAAAACACTGTTTTTGACGTTGCAAAGGCGGTTTATGTTCGCAGTGCGAACGGGGACTCGCAGTGCGAACCTGGGCAGTAACTTTTGCCTATTTTAGTCATTTTTCATCATTTTTTAGGTGATGGTTTTGGGGATTCTTCCTCCAACTCCATCAAACTTCATTTTTTCAGTAGATTAGCTGAGAAAACAACATGGAAGCTTGCATGTGGATGATCCGAGGTGGATTTCTCATCGATCGGCTCCGACAATCCGTGAAGTGTTTGGTTCATTTCTCTTCCTCTTTGTGTATTCTTTCTTGTTGGGTGTTTGTATAGTTACTCTGAACATTTGTATCTTTGTTGATCATAATATTGTATAAAATCTGCTTTACAAATTATTATCGATGTTTTCCTTGATCTTTTTGCATTTATGTTTGGATTTGTGTTGTGTTAGAGATAACCCTCATGAATCTTGATTAGGGATGGATATCTATTGTCTAGACTCTAGAGATAGATTTAGATCATAATCTTTATGGTGTCGGAACTTAATGTCTTCCGTGTTTCGAGGCGTCATGCACGAGAGCGTCGACGAGAGTAATGCGGTTGCTCTCTCAACTGTGCGTTAGACATAACCTTTGTTGTGAGCGATGCTGGATAATTTTGACGAGTATTGCAGGTGGAGTATAATTGGTCGGTAAATTTATGTTTGTGACGAGTGGGTTATATGTATGCTTGATAAGTTTCTTGTTGCTGAAGAATGAATTTGTTTTATGTTTTAATGTTTACTTTTCTGTTTTCATGTTTGAAACCATTCAAAACCAAACTCATAAACGCGAGAGACTGTCGAACGGCATTCTTTCCCTCGAATCGATCTCTGTGGACACGACATAAATCCCAGAGGGAATTCTTTCGAAAATAAATATTTTTGCTTGCTTGCCCTATTCCGCAATCAACATCCCCCCTTAATAGTCATGTGAGTCCTGACTTCTGACTCGTCCAAATAGATTACTCTTGCAATGGTTTGATCCTTTGGAATTTCTTCCAGTCTAGAAAATGGAGCTTGGCCAGTGATGGGTAAATCAGTCAGGTGAGAGTACTCCTCCAGCGTCAGTGCTAGCTGATAATCCGGGAATGTGTAATAGTGATAGACCGGATCGTAGAACTGGATCAGCGTAGATAGGATCCCTCCAATTACATGGACCCTTAACAGAGACAGCAGTCCTCCGTACTTAGCTCTGAAAGCATCAGGGTTGGTAATCATCCTTGCCAACCCTCTTAAATCCTCTAGTTTTGGAACCTTAAAGGTGTACTTGTGCGTCTTCCTTCTACTGAAATCCATAATGCAATCTTTTTATCTGATATTTGCAATCATTGTCTTAGTTAATTTGAAAAAGAGAGAGTAAAAGAGAATATTTTTTTCTTTATTTAAAGTTTTTTTAATGAAATGAATGCATGAATGCATCACACAAAAACATAGAAAAAACATGGGGTCAAAGGTTCAGTGTCATGAAGTCATGGCTCTACCCATTCCCAAAGGTTGTACTGGTGAATTTTTGTACTTGTCCTCAAAATCATTGACCCCCATTGGGATAACAACAGCAGGCTGGTTCACCTGAGCGAGCTGCAGTATCTTAGGGTAATCTCAAATGAGGGTAGTATCGCGTGACAACTATTTTCGATAGCTTCCGCACTACAAAATAGTCACATGGTCTTAGTCTACTAAATCCTCAGTTTCATGGATACCACAATCGAACAATCTGCTTTTAACAACCGAAGTCGTTTAGACATTGAATCCGCAAAGGGTATCTCCACTGATTTGATGGTCTACCAGGATCGCTTATTCGGGAATCACTCCTTGTAAGACCACCCGTCTATGCCATCACTTATCTTAGCTATCACTCAAACTTTCCAGATGCGGCATCACCCGCAGTCCCATTAGCAGAAAAATAAACACGAATATCAATTAGGAAAAGTGATATATATATATATATAATCCTAAAACTAACATCCTAGACCTCATAAGAATTCTAGTCTATAATCCTAACAGACAAAATGAGTCCCCAGCAGAGTCGCCATTTTCCTGTAGCGCGCGATTTTTGTCGGTGACGCGACCACCTTATCGCGGAATTTGGGTTTTCACCTCAATGAAGAGGAGGGGGTGCTACTTTCTGATTTCTTATTTATCCCGTGAAGCTGGAAGGGAAAGGGAAGCTATCTAAAACTAACTTTGCACACGAATGTTTAACTGAACAAACGCTTAAAGAGATTGGGGGGGTCTAGGGTCAGGTTATACAATGGGGAGTTGTCAATTACCCATCCTATATGTGGTTATCCACAGGATGTTAGCTTTAGGTTTCACGTTATACTTGATGGTGTTTATCCGTTAATTGGTTGGGAAAGTTTCTTGGGAAAGTATGAGAAAGAGAGTGAGTTTTTGTTGATGTTCGGGTTTTTCTGATGTTTTTGGTAAGGTGTGGGACCTAAGTTTTGATTGATATGAAGGTGCTGGACCTAGAGTTTTTGGTTAGTATGCTCGCTAAGATTTCGCAATCTTATGCCTACGTATTCCCGTTTAAACGAAACAGGGAAATCAGAGCAATCATAGTTCCTCCTATTCTATGGGAGGAAAAAAGATATTTTGGTGTCTTGTTCAAAGCCCAAGATTGAAGCTAAAAGGTTTATTTGTGTCTTGTTCAAAGCCCAAGATAGAAGCTAAAAGGTTTGACTGAGAGAGAATTTGTCATCTTTAAAGGGGATGTGGATTTTTGTGTGCCTTGATCAAAGCCCAAGGTTGAAGCTAAGAGGTTGATTGACTCCACTGGGGAAGTCCTTATACAAAGCCTAAGAGGAGGCTGAAAATGACCGACTCAACAAGAGAGTGTTTATATGTCTTGTACAAAGCCCAAGATTGAGGCTAAAAAGGAGAGGCCGACTCTTTGGGGAAAGACATTTTTATCTGTCTTGTACAAAGCCCAAGATTGAGGCTAAACAGAGACTTTATTGACTTGGTTAAGGATATTTTAGGTATCTCGTACAAAGCCCAAGATAGAGGCTGAGATGAGTTTGACTCTACGGGAGAGTATTATCTGTCTTGTACAAAGCCCAAGATTGAGGCTAAAATGAGTTTGACTCAGCTTTAGGAAATTTATTTCTCAAAGCCTAAAGGAAGGCTGGGAGGATTTGACTCCGCTGGGGAAGAAATTAGTCCCAAGCTTAAGAGAAGGTTATGAAGATTTATGTCTTGTACAAAGCCCAAGATTGAGGCTAAAGAAGAGTTTGACTCAACAAGAGAGCGCTTTTATCTGTCCTGTACAAAGCCCAGGATTGTGGCTGAACAAGCTGGAGAAATCATTATACAAAGTCTAAAAGGAGGATAACTTCTGCTAGGGGAAATCCTTATATCGAGCCTAAAAGGAGGCTAGAAAAGGTTGACTCAACAAGAGAGTGTTTTTATCTGTCTCGTACAAAGTCCGAGATTGAGGCTAAAAGAGTTGACTCAACAAGAGAGTACTGAAAGGTGATTGACTCAACAAGAGAGTCTGAAAAGTTGATTGGCTCAACAAGAGAGTCTGGAAATGTTAGCTCCGCTGGGGAGAATCATTATACAAAGCCCAAGAGGAGGCCAACTTTGCTGAGGAAAACTCATTATACAAAGCCTAAGAGGAGGTTATCTTCTGCTGGGAATTATTGAGATCCCGAGGCAGGTCCAAATGGGGAATCAACTCTTGCTGAGGGTTCCAGAAGAGTTGAGGTATCAGATACCTTGAGGTTCTGATTTGGGATAGTGTTATACTGATGATAAAATGACCCTAGTTGGGGGATTTTTAGGAGAGAGACTAGGTTTTAGAACCCATGGGTTTTAACTCTACTGGAGATTAATCCAGAATGACCGGGGTTTCTCGTATGTTTGTAGGGAACTTAAGAATGTCTTGGAGACTCGAGAGGAGATTCAGACTGTCCAAGTCTATTGGTATGGAGGAGTTTATCTTTGTATGATGCCTAAGAGGAGGCTGGTATTTCAAGGGATGAGAATCAACCCTAAATGGTTTGATGTGTTGACACTAGAAAGACTGCTCTATCGAAGGATGACTAAGTTATGTCCTATGACTTTAAGAGGTCTTCAGGGTCCTTGTATTAGGCCCAAGAGAAGGCATGAGAACTTCTAAGAAGCCGGCGGGTCCTTGTACAAAGCCCAAGAGAAGACAGGGATGCTTTTAGGAAGCCTGTGGGTCCCAAACTTAAGAAGAGTTCAAGAAAAGTTTCACCGAGAATAATCTTTTCTTTAATGAATAGTTCTAGGGTTTGAAGAAATTCAAGAGAGGTTTCACCGGGAATATATCCTCTCTGGGAAACTGAATTTCTTTGACAAGTTCTAATAGTGACAGTGTGAGAAAAGGTTCACCGAGAATACTGCCTTTCTCTTTGTTCCATATTGTTTAAGCCCAAGAGAAGGAAAGACTGTATCTAGAAATCCTATGGGGATCTAGTTTTGACTGTATTTAAGAGTGACCAACTAGCTTTACCTAGTTCTAGACCTAGTTGCCGGGGAAAACTCTAAATAACTATACTAGTATATATACAGTTGATATATGACGAGTATTTAAAAGTGTATGAAAGAAGGACTTAAAGAGGAGCAGCTTTCCACAATACAGTTATATATATATGAAAGCAAGTAAATAAAAGCTGATAAAACTTACAGGCGAGCAAGCTTCCATGCTGTATTGTTAGTTGTTCAGAGACATTAAAGAAAGTTTTGATAACAACTATATATTTGAACCTAAATAAAAAGAGAAGTTGTTTTTTGAAAAGATTGTTAGGGCTTATACTCAAGGAGAGGCCCAAGGTTTAACAGTGATCGCACCGTTGTTTTGAAGATCGTATCGGGACTTATACAACGACTGAAGCCCAAAAAGGTTAATTTACAAAATTGTTGGGTCTTACACTCTTTCAAGAGGCCCAAAAGATGTTTTGAAAAAGAAAGATGAGACTTACAACACGAGGGGAGACCCAGATGATTTTGTTTAAAAAGGCGACGACCGCGCCGTGATTTTGAAAATACAGTGGGACTTATACAACATCTGAGGTCCAAAAAGGTTTGTATTTACAAAGGATTGGGTCTTACACTCTATTAGAGGCCCAGAAGTGTTTGAAAATTTAAAATCAAGAGAAAACCCTAATTTTAAATAAAAATTTTATTTTCCAAAGGAAATTAAATGAAAAAAGGATATAAAATACCAAATACATTCAAAAATAAGTTGTACACTTTGAAAAATATTTTGAAAAATCATGTTCAATTACATGAGAGTTTGAAATTCAATTGGTTTTGAAAAATCAAAGTGGGAATTCCATTTAAAAATGTTTAAAAGCAATTAAAATGAAATTAATTACAAAAATTCTAACTATATTAAATTAATAATATAAATTGGATTTTTTTGTAAAATAAAATATTTAAACATTTTAGTGAATTTTGAGAAAAAAATAATCAATTCAAAAACATAAATAATTAGAGAGAAATTAATTTTTGAATCAATTAACAAAAATATCAAAATATTCAAATATTCAAAAATTTGAAAAAGGGCGCCAAGAACACCAAGTTCTTGCCCGCGTGCCCTGTTTATGCAGATTTGCAGTTTCTCACTTTTCTCCATGATTCCTTAATGGTTTTGCACGATTCAAGTATCAATCTTGTTCGTTTTTGAACAAGGATCACAACCATATAGATTAATTGCATTTATTTTGAGTATTGAGTGAGAAATCAAACGAAAACCTCAAGAACCCTAATTTCAGCATGAACACCATGAAATTCCATACACGATTGATTCATGGCAATTGATTGAGGGTTATCACTCCATACATGATTATGAACATGTGGCAAAATTATTGTGCAGTAAAATATGCATGCATCGTGGAGTTTGAAGAGTTCATGCTTACCACTTGCAGCTGGTGATCGAGTTTGGTGATGGAGGTGTTACAGCTAGGTTCCAATGATCTGGATAGCTTCCTTAGGTGCCAAGGAGTGTGTTTGAATGCTTGGAGTGGATTGAATTGAGCTGGAACTGGTTGTGGTACCTCAACTGCAAATCTATCAAGAACTTGAGCAATTGGCTGGTGATTTTGAGAATCTGATGTTCCAGATGAGATTTTGTGTTATGGATCACTCACATATGATGTTTATGAGGTGTATGTGTGTGTGTGATTGGTTTGGTTAAAATTTCTCTCAAACTCAAAACCCGATAGTGACTTGAGTTAGAAAGCAAAATTGGAGTGAAAGTGGTGATTTTGAGGAAAGCATCAGTTTGGGTGCTTTGGTGTACTCAAACTGATCACAAATGAGGCCTATTTATAGTGGAGCAAGTTTGTTTTGCAAGCAATAGTGTGTGGCAACTACAACAGGTTGTTGGCCAATGTGGATCAAATGGAATCTCAAGTCTCCTCTAGCCATTGACTTAAGGTTAGAGCCCAAGCCTATGGTTTCTTGGTTCAGGGATAAGTCTTGACTAAATTCAGTTGGAATAGGCTCAGTTCATGCCACCTTGGTGCATCCATTAAAGGCTTGGAAACAAAATTGGAGTCTTGGCACTTTTTAGCCTTTTTAGGTTTGTTAGGGCTACTTGTAGATTCTTGGACTTTGGAGGCTTGGGGATCAGATCATCCCCCTTGGATTTGATCCTCTGATGTGTCCAAATTGATGACAAGGCTTGGAGTTATCATATTTGGACAAATCGAGCAAATGTGCACAATTTTGCCTTGTAAAACCAGTTCATGATGCCATGTTTCAAGGGCTGTATCTCCCTGCTCAAATTGAATTTGGAGATGATCTGGTACTTGTTGGAAAGCCCTTATGGCATACTTTAACTTTGATGTTCACCTCTAGACCTGGTTTGACTTGGATCAAGGTGAAAAATGTCCCTACATTTTGGAAAAAGTAAGGCAGATTCTGACTTAAGGAAAATTTCACTAAGTGTTGAAAAAATGTCATTTTCATGTTTTTAGCCATTTTGATCGCTCCATAAATTAAAATCCATGAGGAATTGGAATGAGATGTAGTTAACACTTTTGAAGTATGTAATGAGAGCTACAAATCCAGCTTTGGACCATCCAAAATGGTTACTTGGATCTCAAGTTATGGTCCTTGGAAGTTGGTACCCTAGCCACTTTGTTCCATAACTTAGAAAAATTCTAAGTTTTTTATGGTTACCCCCTTTTACAAGTTAACTCACTTTCTTTGATTTTTCTTGATGAATGATTATTTAAATCACATATTAACATTGTTTTAGGGTTAAGGAACCTTGTTTGACCAAAAATCCAAAAAGTCAAACTGGGATTTTTGTACAGTTGACTTTTTCATCAGATGGAATTTTGACTTTGTGATTCTTTTGTGAAATTAATCCTTGGGCTCAATTAAACTTCATGGATGGCCTCCAAGGGTATTTAGGAATGTCTTGGACCCCTCCCCAAGGTTTGGGATCAAGGGTAGGTCAACAGTCAAGGGTAAGGTTGACTTTTTTCATCATAAACCCTAATTTGTGATCAGATGGTCTTAAGTTCTTGTGGCTTATGATTTGAGCTCTTTGAGTTAATCAAATCTTGTAAACATGACAATATGATGTATTTGAGGTCCTTGAAGTTCATTTTGAAGCTTCAAGCCCTGCCACACTTCATAAGTTAACTCAAGGGTTGAATTAGGTCAAAACCCCTAATTCCTGGTTTTTTGATAGAAGGACCTTCAAGGTGATTTTGCCATTGTGGATGAGCTCTTTAGATCCTTTTGAGCTTATAGGACCATACATTGAGGCATTGGCTCAAACCTTGATGGAAATTTTCATTTGGACGCCTCAGGAGACCAAAACCCTAATTTGGTGACACTGGCGATCATGAGGCTTGATCCACTTGGAATACTGCAATCTTGTGCTTGATTCTTGGTGTGGGAGTCCTCTTGATCCTTTGTGGATGTTTGAGAGGTTAGACAAGTTGAATATCATGTCAATTCTTGATTGATCATTGTCTAAATGCTCTAAGAGGGCTCGAAACCCTAATCTTTGATTATAGTGAATGCTCAACCACCTTTGAGGAGATTGATGAGGCATGATGGTTCATCCATATTGTGATGATGACTTGCACAATGATGGGAAATCCTGGTGGTCAAAATTTGGGGTATGACACTAGGCCCTACGGTGGGCGCCAAATGTTCTAGGCAAAAATGGTTAGATCACCAAAAGTGCTAGCTCTCCTTCTCATTGGACAAAGAGAGTTATGTTGTCTATACTACGGAGTATGTTGAGATGAATATTTAGGGATTTGAGGGTTGTACAGGTGTTGTATACTGCCTCAAGATGAATGTCTTGCTTATCCCTCATGTGGGAACCCCATTATATAGCCTTCTATTAATTCAAGCCATTAAGAGAAGTCTCTTGGCCTTCTGGCGTTATGTGGCCATCATTGTCGTAACTTCGCACCATGAATACAGGCTTTGAAGCTTTGGTAACGTCCGTATTGATGCATCGCCACCGTTACAAATGTTGTAGTGGCATTTGACGAGCTCGTGACCGGCATTGGTGTAGTGGTTGGTGGGGTGTGATACCCGGCCTTGTGAGAACTCGGCCTGGTGGAAGTCGGGCTCCCTGACCGGGCCAGGTTGTGTATGAGGCTTGTCTAGCTCTCCTCATTGCACAATCTCTCCTGCTACCTCAGTCTAGTCCGTGCTCACCTTTATCCGACTACTCAACTCGGCGCCAAATATATATATTTGGCATGTACAGTACAAAAATAAGATTAGACAAAAGTGGAATAAAAAATATAAAATAGTAGCATAAAATAATATCAAAAATATTATAATAAACAGAAAATGGATGAGAGGAGAGATTAGAGAAGATGAAAAAGAAAGAACATAAAAGATGCAATATTAGAGAAGAATTGTGCAATAAAAATGTAATTCAAAGAGAAAATAATAACATAAAAATGAGAAGATGAAAAAGAAAGAAAATAAGAAATGAGATATTAGAATAGAAGAGGTGAGACATACATGACAAAGATGAGAAAAATGTGCGATACTACTATGAGAGATTTGAGAAGGTTGAAACTAAAATCCTAAGTGTGAGTAAGAGAATGTTTGTAAGGTTAAGGCATAATAGGGTTGGATTTTGGGTTGGATGTGAGATAAATGAAGTTTGGGTTGTAACATAATGCAGTTTGTAAAATACAATATTGTTCATGTTTAAATTTAATAAATTATAGGAGAATTTATCTATCCACAAATTCTTAAACTTTTATCAATAACTATTGGGGAGATTTTCACCAGGGAGCATTGAACATTGTGGGACTTTCCTTTCTAGAGCAACACCTTTGTGAGAGACACACTAGATACTCACCCCAAAACCTTATGGTGATAGGTGTGTGGATTCTCTCACTTATAAATGCTCAAGTCACCACATTCATATCCAATGTGGAACTATTATCCACACTAGTCACACTTGTTATACTTAACACTCCCCCTCAAGTGTGAGTCTATTCACAATGCTTCCACAATACTCCCCCTTAAGCGGAAGCTGATTTCTACTTATAACTAGCACATATTTTTGAAAAGGGAGATAATAACATATATTATACACTTAATTATACACTTACAAATATCTATTAATTATACACTTAATTAAATATATACTTTAAGTATATACACATCAAATATATTACTGAATTAAAATATATTACTAAATAATTTATATCTCATAATACTAAATAATACTTAATATATATCACAAAATACTTAATATTTCTAAAATAATTTCTAAGTGTTAATTATATTTACTAAAATAATATTAAATATATTACTAAATAATAATAAATATATAATATTTTTTATACTAATTTTTATTTATTTTCATAGTATAATTTATACTATTCTTTTAAGTATTTATTCAAAAATAATAAATAGAAATAGTATATAATATTAAAATAAAATATTATTTTCTCATAAAATTATTTATCACATAATACTTAATATTTTTTATACAAAAAATTAATTTTTATGTTTAATAAAATAATAGTAAAATATATTCCTAAATAATAGTAAACATGTACAATTTTTTATATTGTTATTTTTTATTTTTGAAATATTATTTATAATCTTTTGGAAGGTATTTATTTCGAAAATAATATTATAAAAGCAATATAAATATTATTTATAAATAATACTAGTTAATAAATAATTTTAAATATATAATATATTACTAATATAATATATTATATATTTAAGTTATATAATACATAAGTAATATTATTACTAATTAATAATAAAAACAGTATAAATATTTTTAATATTAAAAACAGTATGTTATATAATACACAAATAATATATTATTTTTAAAAATATTATTAACATAATACATAATATATAATATATTACTAATTAATAAATTATACTAATTAATAAATAATAAATAATACATAATATATAATATTTTAAATAATACATAATATAATTTTAAAAATAATACTAAATAATACATAATATACTATTTCTAAAATAATATTAAAAAATATCAAATATAGCTACATTCAAATCTTAAAAGATATTAACAAAAAATAACAAATATCAACTAATATCCAACAAATGTCAACAAATATTCATATATTCATATTTAAAAAAAATAGAGAAAAAATGGGTACCTTAGATGAAGAAATTAAACAGCCCTTAACCTTTGATTTTATTCTCCTTGCAAAATTTTAAATCTTTATAGAAAAATGGAAAGTGACCAAAATAAACTAAAATTAGAGTTTTATTATATCCCAAAATCAGAAGAAAAAAAATAAAAAATTTAACTAATTACCTTTCAAATGACAATTTGTTGAAAATTTTTTGATGAAAAATTTGTGTTTTGTGATAGAAGAAGTTTGGAGAAAATGGAAAGAAAAAGATGAATGTTAGCTGAAGCGAAGCGGTGAATGAAAAATAAAGGGGGAAGTTGCAAATATATTTAACATATTGGGAGGGGCACCTTACAATATAGCTAAACAATCATATTTAGCTAGGGGCTGTCCCTCGCTAAGTGTAATTGTTAAGGAGTCCCCCGCAAACATTCAGACCTTTATTAAAGTGTCTAATTTGAGTAGCTGTGATAGGGAAAAGTGGCAGACTGCTCTCACAATCTGCGTGGAGTTGTCCATCGCTAATACTACTAAAACTGTTGGTTAGGAGTCTTTTTTTGCAAATGATCAATTTAAAAATTTAAAACCTCCTTCTTTAACATTTGCGAGGAGGTTGCCTCACACTATTGTCTTTATAAATTTTGTTTTTTATTTATATGTTGCGGGGGGCTAAATCTCAAGCAAACGTAGATATTTAGTAAGGGGTTTTTCACCTTACAAATACTCCAGACTAATTCAACATTTTTTTTTAGTGGTGCAGATGTGCTGATTAAAGCGATCAAAACTGAACACTTTTTCAATATAAAGAATGAAATAGATGTTATAAAGATAGTTGCTTTGGCTAAAAGAATTTATTGTAGAAATGGTTTGGATCTAGACTTAAGAGGGACTTGACATGTAATTGGAAGGATTGATATTGATCCAATTGCTTGTATTTAGGAAATTTGTTTGTAATATTTCCTTATCTTGCTTTCCTTTGTATATTAAAAATAAATAAATAAATAACTCATCACATCTAGTATTAAGCAAATATACGTCATTAAAACGGATATTCCCGAAACATTTTTTGTCTTGTTATGACTCAGCACATCCTTGTACATGTCTGAGCAATACAAGGTATAGTTCAAGGTATTTTATAGTAATATCTTCCATTACATAATTCTCGTAACTTTTTCTCTTTTTTAATTGTGCATATAAGGTATCATCGTAACCAAAACCTGGAAATTATAATTTACCAAAATATACATAATGTCATACCTTTTAAAAAAAGTCTAAATTTAATAATGGGGACAAAGTGAGTGTATCTACCCTGAAATCCAACACAATCCACTTATATTTATAGGGAAGAAGAGGTGAGTATCATACAATATCAAACCACTTTTGGGGCAAACTTCAATAAGCAAAAGTGTTAGAACTTTCAAAGTTGAGAACAAAAGAAGCTAAATATTTTATAAGGTTTTGTTGAACCTTAAAGTTCTGAAGTGTGCTTGTGTGTGAGAAAATAAGGGATTATAAAAATGGGTATGAATTATGTGGGGATTGTGTGTGTTTGTGTAGTGTTTTTCATGACAATTGAAGCAACGAGGGTTGTTCCTAGAACTGCACCAATGGATCGAATTTCAGGTACTTTGCATTCTCAGTCATTGTTACTTATTTTCCATTTTTAAGTTTTGCTTAAAATAACACAAAGAATACGACACTAATGCATAAATACTATTTATTAGATAACAGTATTATATTGGTGAAATGATCTATCTGTTTATTTTATACGGCTAAACTTCTACGGAGGACTAAAGCCATTTTTACAGTGAAATCTTTAAAATGTATTAAAAAATTTAAAATTAATTTGTGTGATTGATAAAAATTGACACAAGACAATATAGCAAGAATTGTCTCAAGTTTTTTTTAGGTTATCGGTAGATTAATTACAGTTTAACAAATGCAAAATAAATAGAGATCTCTTCTAATCAGAATTTAATTTGACAAAAATTTTATTAATTTCCATTTAATTATACTTTAACCTCGAAATATCTAAATCTCTGTTCGATAGTCTTTCTCTAAGACAATTATATATATATCCAATCCAATCAAATTGGAAGCCCAGTTCTAATTTAAAATTATGTCAAAATTAAAAAAAAAATTATAATAATTTAAATGACAAATAAAAAATTTAATCATAAATTAATAAAAAAATAATTATAATTATTTTGACTTTGGTATGTTTTTTAGGGATTAATTGGCTGTCAGTGTAAAACTATTTTACACTGATATCCAATTAGAATGAATCATTTTAACATATAATTATGAAATTAAAAATAAAAATAAATAAATTATAATTAAACTATTTTAATAACTACTTCTTCCATGTTTTTCTTTTCTTATGTGTCAAAATAAGTCATTCCAATTGGATGATAGTGTAAAGTGGTTTTACATTGACAGTATATTCCAATTAATCTCTTTTTTTTTAATGCATTATGTTTTTATCATTACATTTTTTAATTTATTTAATTTTATATAATATTTTTTATATTTATTAATATTAATGTAAAAAATAATTAGAATTTTTAAAATTTGGAATCCTGTACTATAGGGCTTACTGCTCCTGCATAGGGCTAGACACACACACACATATATATATATATATATATATATATATATATATATATATATATATATATATATATATATATATATATATATATATATTGTCACTCAATAGGAATTTATTAATCTGTCATGACATATCGTTAATTTAAAAATTATAATTTGATGTGACAGAATACACGAGTGTGATTGATTGATAGTATAAAATAGTTTTACAATGTCAATACATACCAATTAAATTTATATATATATATAATTTTTTTAAGTTAAAATTTTGAAGCATATATTTTGTGCTTCAGTCGTCTTATTTTCGGGTCGATCTTGATTTTATATACGAAATGTAATTGAATTAGGGTCAACCAAGCCTCGTGATAGAGTACTTGTTATATTTAATTGATAAAGAATTTTATTGTAAAACAATTATGTATTTTTTAAAATTAATTAATAATTTTATAAAAAGTAAATCAAACTTTTTTTAAGGAATGTTAGGTAAATTAACAAAATAATAAAATAGTTTTATAAAATTCATTAATACTACAACCTTTCAAATCTTTTTTAAATAACAATTATTTTATTATACATGATTGATAAGTTAGAAAATATAAAACTATTTTATGTATAAAATAATATTGCTGTAGATAATTATATGTAATTTTATTTTTCACATTATCATAGGATTTAATAAAAAAAACTAATTATAAAATATTTAATTTTAATATTTTTAGATTATTAAATGACTTTATTATATTTATTTTTTAAATAATAATTTTTAAAAGTAATATTTTTTAATTTAATATCAAATTCCTTTTATTTAATTTTTTGAATTATAATTTATTACATTCTTATTGTCTCAAGTCTTGTCTGCAGATAATAAGAGAGTCTTGAATAAAACGCAACACGAATTCCAATCCCGCTCTCGCCCCATTGACTACACATTCAAGCTTCCAATTACAACAACTTCTTGGCCAGAAGGTATACATCATGTCATCATCATATTCTATCCTCTTGCGATGCATTTTCATGAAAGCATAATCTAGTTTCGAATCGCAACATGCAGGTAACGGTTTCGCTAGTGGAGTCCTTGATCTCGGCGGGCTACAAGTGTCTCAAGTATCAACATTCAGCAAAGTTTGGGGCGTCTATGATGGCGCCCAGGACGATCAAGGAGCCTCAGTGTATGATCCAAAAGATATACCAGAAGGGTTCTCTATGTTAGGTAGCTATAGCCAACCTAACAACAAACCTCTTTTCGGATATGTTCTTGTCGCAAAGGATATTTCTTCAAGTACCGCAAACAGCACTTTGAAGCCACCCGTTGATTATGTTCTTCTATTTGACACCTCAACCCTCTCGTCTAATCAAGATTCTACTTTGTATATTTGGCTACCATCACCACCGGATGGTTATAAAGCATTAGGCCATGTAGTCACCACAAAACCAGACAAACCTCCCCTCAACAAAGTCATGTGTGTCAGATCAGACCTCACTGAACAATGTGATTTTTCTGCATGGATTTGGGGAGCCAATGATTACAATATTTATGATGTTACACCAAGCATTAGAGGAACTCAGGGTCACGGCATTCGTTCCGGAACCTTCGTTGGCCATTATGGGCTAGGTGATAATAAAACTCCATCAGTTTCATGTTTGAAGAACCTCAACTCCCTTTCAAAAATCATGCCTAATGAGAAACAAATTGAGGCAATACTTCAAGTTTACTCTCCGTTTCTATACCTACATTCCGACGAAGAATACTTACCTTCTTCTGTCAATTGGTTATTCTCCAATGGAGCATTACTATACAAGAAAGGCGATGAATCAAATCCTGCTCCAATAGAACAAAATGGCACTAACCTTCCTCAGGATCCTAACATTGATGATGCTTATTGGATAGACTTACCCGTTGATGATGAAAACAAAGATAGGGTCAAACAAGGTAATCTTGAGAGTGCAGAATCTTATGTACATGTGAAACCAATGTTTGGAGGCACATTCACTGATATTGCAATGTGGATATTTTACCCTTTTAATGGACCTGCAAGAGCAAAAGTAGAGATTATAAATATTAAACTAGGGAAAATAGGTCAACATGTTGGTGATTGGGAGCATGTGACACTAAGGATAAGTAATTTGGATGGTCAACTATGGCATATGTATTTCTCACAACATAGTAGTGGTTCATGGCTTGATTCATCTCAACTTGAGTTCCAAACTGATAATGGAAATTTTGATTTTCCAACAAAAAGACCTATTGTTTATGCTTCATTGCATGGACATGCAACATATCCACATGAAGGTCTTGTTCTACTAGGGAAAAATGGACTAGGTATAAGAGATGATACTGATAAAGGTAGTATTATTATGGATATGGGAAAATCTGTGTTGGTTTCTGCAGATTATTTAGGGTCTGTTAAAGAGCCAGCATGGTTGAATTTTTTTAGGGAGTGGGGTCCAACAATTGACTATAAACTAGATGATGAATTGAGAAATTTGGAGAAGTTGTTGCCTGGGAAGCTAAAAGATGGTTTTGAAAATATTATTAGGGGTTTGCCAAAAGAAGTGCTTGGAGAGGAAGGACCAACAGGTCCAAAGGTAAAGAATACTTGGAATGGTGAGGAAGTTTGAAATTGGTAGCTTTTTTAGTCATATTTATTCTCATAAAGGTTATAGTTTATTTAGAATAATTGTATAAGAAGTTATTGAGTTTATTTTGAAAATAAATAAATAAATCAAGTAGCATTCAACTTATTTTTGGGTTTAACTTATTTTTGAGTTAATTGTGAGTAATACATATATATATGTTTAGAATAACTTTTTTTTTCATTGCTTTTGTTTATAGTTTGACATTAAAATAATTAAGTAATCATTTTAAAATGTGAAGCATTGTCAATATATATTCTTTCACAGGACCAGTCCAAACAATTTGAAGGTCCTGTTCAAATCGTAAAAATAAAGCTTTATTTTATTAAAATAGATCGACAATGTAAAAAACTTTTACAAAGTCAGATAATCATAAAAGTTAAATGTAAGGGAGAAGTTTAACTTTTATTTTAATTACCTATAAAGTAATGTAAATAGATGGTGATGAATTAAGAGTGTAAAATTTTTTACATTAAAAATGCATAGTAATTAATCTCTTTATTAAATTGTAAATAACATTATAAACTAAAAAACAAAAATATGAATAACCAACTATAATTTAACATGTAGAAGTATTGTTTTTGTATTTTTTTTATAGGATTTGTCTATTTATAAACTTTTTGCCATGTGTGTCAACTCACACTAATATTTACAATTTTACATATTAAAAATAGATTTACTATTAGATCTTTAAAATTTTAAAACACCATTTTAGAGATCTGATTGAACTTGTACAAAATAAATTTTGATACTCACTCCTACTAATATATATTTTTAATAATATATTAGTATTTTTCGTTAAAAAATACTTATAAATTTCATTAAGCGTTAATATAATAATATGAAAGAAAAATAAATTAGTAAGAAATGTTATAAAACTTTATAAATACTTAGACAAGATTAAATTATATTTTCAAAAACTCATTTAAATTTAATAATAATAATAATAACTTTTTAAATAAGTTAGACAAGATTAAATTATTTATTTAATTCTAATAATTTAATTAAAAATAATAATACTTATTTTTTATTTTTAAAAGATATTAAAAAAATTATAATATCTTTGTAAAATAGAAAAAAAAAACAGGTGATTTGAGAAACAGAACATGTGACTTTCATTCCCTCAAGCTTCTCCTTTATCTTGTGGGCCTGGTCTTTCAATTTATCAAAATTATACATTTTTAAGTATTTCATTTAAAAAATATATATAGACTAAATTAGAATGAAAAATATATATGAAGACCAAAAAGACAAACAATTGACGTATTTGCATACTAAAATGACATACTAAAGAGAATCATTTCTTCAGAGTATTTTTTACAATTTTGATATATTTTAAAATTATAATGACAATGCAATTTGTTTTCTTATAAGCAAATATTGAAAAGGAGTATAAGCAGTACGCACCCTTTTACAGAAGAAGAAGGTCACCCATTTAGCCAAGACAAAGGGCTAAGGCCAAAAAAGAAAGATTACAATCATCAAATCCTCTAGACTTAATAATCAACGACTCTCAAACAAATAATTTTAAACTTACGAATATTTTCGAAAACATCTTTAAAGCCCCTATAAAAAAAATACCTTATTTCTACTAAATCAAATACATCACTCGAACTGTTGAAATTTTGTGGACTCTTCCTCTCCATTCTTGGATTAAATTTAAGTGCAATTCTGATGGCACTTCGCTCGAGGTTCCAGGAAAGGCGGCTTATGGTGGTCTTTTTAGAGATCACTTTTCAAACCTCATTGGATGCTTTGCAGAGAACGTTGGAGAAACTTTCACAGTTAACGCATAGTTTATTGGTGTTATGAGAGCAATTGAATTTACATTCGAAAGGCAATAGAGAAATCTTTGGGTTGAAACGGATTCTAAGATTGGGTCGTTAGCTGTTAACAATCCTCATTTCATATTGAATTTAAAACTGGCTGTTGCAAATCAAAAGTCGAGAGCCCTGCAAAAACCAAGTCAGACAGCCAATCATAACACGACTTAACCGAGAAATTAGTAGAATCTCTCCGCCAAACATAAGAATCAGATTCTTGTTGATTCAAAGAGATTTCCTGCAAAATTGAATCCAACATGTTCAGATGGTGCACTTCTACACTAGACAAGTCAAAACGCAAAAATTGCATATTCCAAGTCCATACAGAACTGCTTCAGTTATCCATCTCAGCGACCTTGACATCCTTTATATTTGTCCTACCATATAAATCAGGAAACTCTCTACACAATGTTGGACATGTGACTTCACACACATAGGGGAGTTAATTGTATGTTTTTAGAAAATCTTGGATTTGAAAAACTTTTAAGAATAAAATCAGAGTTTAAAAACATTTTATAAAATTTTTTATTTTATGCAGTGGAAGATACAGAATGCGGAAAATAAAATGCATGAATATAAAAGGCTAAGGGAAGAGAGAAGACACCAAAAATGATAGAGGTTCGATCAAAAGAGAAAAAGACCTAATCCTATCCTCAAGAATTTTTCTTGAAAGTATCCATTAAAGTTGAGAGCTTTTAGTAGGTATAACTCACGAACCCCTTCTACAAGGAAAATAGAGTTTAAGGCTAACTTCCAACCAAACAATAAACTGAGGAGTGAAGTGATGAGTCTTCCTACCAAACGATGGATCGAAGCGGTTAGTTTTATTTCCACGAGAATCTTGGAGCGATTAGTCTTCAAGTTTTAAAAATAAACCCTGAGAGCTTTTAACACCGGGATGAGCTCTAGAAACTAGACCTTAGTTTTATACCGGGTTAATCAATAACCTGTGAGATTTTACCATCAGGCTGATCTCGAACCAAAACAAGCTTTAAACATAGGGCTAATCTTTAACCTAAACGTGGTTTTATCATGGGCTAACCAAGAACTTATGAGATTTTACCATAGACTGATCTCGAACCTAAACAAGAGACTTGATCAAACAAATCTCCAGCCTAAGCTTTTTACAGGTTTAGCTTCGAACCCAAAAAAAAATCCATAAATGGATATAATGTTCAACCAAGGTATAAACAAAATTTCTTGGTGAAATTACAAATTTACCCTTCTAACATAAGTATAACTTCCTCACTTGCAAAAAGATTGTCTCAAAAAACACTTCAGTAAAATTCTTAGTTAGAGAAAGTAAACAAAATAAAAGTTTAGAGAAAGAGTGAAAAATTAAAAGTGAAAGCACAATTCTCGATATGAAAAAGAGTGGAAAGGGACCTTTTTTATAGGCTAGAGGTTGGCACACAAAAGGAAATGATTTTAAGGCTTTTTAAGACTTGCCAATCTATTAGTACCTATTACCAATCAATTTGTTACCCTAAGTTAAATGATTATCAATCAAAGAATGGAAAGGTAACATATTTAGTTGTTGCATATCATTAAGAAGTTGTCCCAATTGCTTATGGCACATTTTTGAATTATTCTAATCAATTGGAAGAGTGCCAATCGATTGGTAAAAGCAAAAAAATTCTCCTAGAGCTTTTCTGAATGCTCCTAACTCATCTGGCATGGCTTCAAGTCATTTTGAAAAATTTTGCTTGAGAAAAAAAGTTTGAAAACAATTTTATATTTGTGTGTGTGTGTGTGTGTGTGCGTGTGTGTGTGTGTGCGTGTGTGTTTAGCCATGTATTTGGATGACTTATCGGCAAGTGTACCGATAGTGTCGCAATAAAATCGAATGCACAAGGACTGTGTTCGAACAAGACAATATTTATGCAATGTAAACTAAAACAGTAAATAGGGGGTTTCAGGTTTCAAAGTGAGAAAGTAAATAAGAGTTTTAAAAGAGAAATATTAAGACAGTCAGGTTGTGTATCGAGTCCCCTTGTCCTCTCTTGTTGATATATGATGTCTTGTATGAATGGACTTAACCTTATAATCTAACGACGAATTAACAAAACCGTTATAAATGATCCCTCACGAAATAACTCACTAATCACTACTCAGAGCTTCCAATTCCAAGTCCACCAGCGTAAGCAGGATTAGGTGATGTACAGAACGTTAATTCTCTGTGTCACTACTCAAGGTTTCCTATGTGTCCAATATCATATTAACAGAGTATCTCAAATAAAAAGCATTAAGAACTTGAAATAATTGAATAAAATTACAATTCAAAGCATTCATACAAAGTTAAACCAACATATAATTATAATAAGATTGATTAAGGTTCATCATAACACAACTTAACCTATAGGAGCTTAGCTACTCATAATTCATATGACAATACCATAATTGATAGATGAAAATAACATATGAAATCTCTTGAAGTAATGTCCTCCAATGGCTTCAAATGCCCTAAAAATCACCCTTGATGCTCTCAAAATTGCGCCCTGTTCTCCAAAATTCGTAACTCTTGTCCAAATGCTGAAAATCCCCTTAAGAAAAGCTCATAACAGGTCAGAAAAGCCTAGAAAAAGTACCCATCGTGCACATTATATATGTGTCATTCGCGTGATGTAACTTATTCAACCCTATCACACGCGCAAAGGTGTGTGTGATTATTCCAGTAGCTATATAAAAATTCACCCTTTTTCACCAAAATTTTCACTAAGTCTCAATCTTCCAAACTTAGCTATTTTTCACTCATTCTTGGTCTTTATTCTTCCTTTTGTATCCTCTTTCGCTCGTTTTTCTTTGATTATTTTTCTATTTTAATGCAATGACGGAGTGTCATCACAACCCCAAACTTGAATCGATACTTGTCCTCAAGTAACTCACCTGTAACTGCACATTTCAACATACAACAAGTCGTACAATAAAAATTGAACATCACTGTATATTTGTTTCGTTACATGACCATTGTTCTAGCTTCTAACATCCATCCGAAAAATTCGGAAAACATCCTCAAACATTGACGAGTACTCAACCTGTTTCTCAGCTTACTTTACTCGCTCAATGGATAGGGTTATCACTCAATCAACATGCAAAATAAATTATACTTAGCTTGATCATGTTCTAATATAGTTCATCATAGAAATCATAACACACACGTTAGAGGTCTTTGCAGGTTGTAACTTGCCTTATGTTTGGGTAGGATATTTTTAGGAAAGTAGGTTTAAAACTTTGGAGTTAGGTGCCTAGTTCTCCTTCTATTCTCATACCCCTTTGTTCCTTCTTAACAGTACTAGAGATTTTGTCATTCTTTATTATTCTTTTATTTTTATTTTGAAGAAGAGTCTTTTTTCACTTCTTATTTTCTCAAAAAAAAAGTTAAATTTTTTACCAATTACCTCTAGTACCCCAACCCCAAACTTAGAACCTTTCTCACTTCCAAGAGCAACCCCCAACTTAATCTTTTTCATACAACCTTAAAAACTGAAAATCTTCCTAACTCCAAAGAAAGGGTGGAAAGAAAAAACCTTTCAAGTCATACGGCTAAGAGTAGTAGGCTACGTCGCCGAAATAAAGGCTCAGACTCAAAATGGCTAGCAAAAGGATATTCCTAATACTATAGGGTGGCTACAAAGGCTTAAAGTTATAAACAAGGAACTTTCCTCAGTGTGTGTCATTCAAAATAGAAAACTTAATCGAACATGGATCAAACTAGATAAAATAAAATTTCATGGATACACTTAAAAGAAAGAAAAGTGAACACTGGAAATTATTATGGCTCAAACCTTACTATATGAGGTATCTAAAGTTGAGTACAAGTCCTTTGATTATTTTCTCTTCCTTTTCCTTCATGTCATCAGTTGCTTTCATCATGATCAAGTCCCTCTTTTTTTCTTTCTTTTCTTGGATCATTTGTTCAATGCTAAGTTTAGAACTTGTAAATTTGAAGAAAAAAACAGCTACAAATTTGTTTATTAAGAACAATTTTTGATAATACAATGGGGGGAGAACATTTGAAACAATAAAGCTCTTCTCTAAGTACATCATAGAAAAATATAAAAATAACTTAAAGTCTTCTAAAAATGGAAAATAAACTATGTCTTTTCACATGTCATCATCACGGAAAAGAGCATGCATGTCGTTCATAGTGTTGCTGAAGTCATTGTTTTGTCTGGTCCATTCGACGCGCATGTGGTCTCTCCTTCTAGCTTGCTCCTGGTCTTGGTTGATGAAGTAATTCTCCATGTCTTCAGCTGATGCAAACTGGGCTCTTAAGCTTTGAGCCAACATATGGTCTTCCTGTTGGTTGTAGAAGTCTCTAAACACTGAAGTGAATCTGGAAGGGTCAGGGTACAAACTTAGAGAAATGTATTCAATCCACCTTATAACCCTCATGCCATGAGCTTTCATCCTTCTTTGAAATTCTGGCGTTATCTAACCTTGCATATGTTGTTGTTGATTTTGCATTGGTGGTTGGTTGAATTCTTCATCATTTCCAGCTTAGTTGTCTTCTTGATCCTATTGAGTAGCTTCTCCTTGATGCATGTTCTCCAGCTTCCTTATTGTCGAAGTGTTGAGGGCTGCCTTAGGAAGGATATTCTCATCTTCGAGGTACTTTGGTACACCTTCTCTCCCTGCACGTAGGATTGGTAGGACCATATTGCGCTAAAAGTAGCATTGGCGTAGAATTCTAGCCTTATGGGTTTGCTGGTTTCACGGATCAAATTATAAAAACTTACCCATCGCCTTTGTTAGAAAACCTCTATCATTTCCTCAAAGCCTTGCAAGTTGTTGAAGCGGTAAAGCGGCTAGCAAATGTTTATGTTTGAAAGAATTCCCGAGGGTTGTTGTATCCACAGGGATCGGTGCGAGGGAAAAAGTGTCGTTCACGGTCTCTACGTTTCTAAGCTTTTGTTTGAAATGAGATTTCAAACGGTAACATGCGGAAACTAAACAAAAAGCAAGTAAATAACAATAACACATTCTTTGGAGAAGAGAACTCAATAGAGATCAATCAATAACACATGCATTCTTCCGATCATATTATACATAAATAAAGCGTTCGTCTAATACCACCATGTATCACTCACAACAAAGGTTATGTCTAACGCAAAGTTGAGAAAACAACCACATCGCCTCATCGATGATGTCTCACGCAACTCGAAAACACGGAGCATTAAGAATCGACACCCACGATGAATGTTAGATCTAAATCTATCTCTAGAGTTCAGAACCTAACAGATATTATTATAACATCCATATCAAACTAATTGATTAATTCACATACAACGCCATGATCAGAATACGTACACATGAATAATATGCATTCAACTAATTTTCCATATGTACGTGAATATCGTTCTTCATCACTATTATCACGCATCCTCACAATACCGCATCGATCCTACTCATGCTACTAATCAACACAATACAATAAAAGATATAATGAATATCAACTCACAAGACTATGTCAAAAGTTTGCTCATTGATATATGAAAATCTAAGATCAAAGATTTGAAAAGGTTTTTGTCAAGAACCACAAATAAACAATCAAAGACAATCAACAATAGAGAATCAAAACTATTTCACAAACATACATTAGATGAAATACATAAGGTATCAATAGATTTACATAAAAAACCGCAACAAATAGAGAATACAAAGAGAAGAAAGGAGAAGAACCTTTTTCTCACGGTTTGTCAGAGTCGATTGAAGCAAATCCAACTCCGGATCATCAATATGCATCCGTTAATGTTGTTTATAAGCCTCTCTACTCCTAAAATATGTTTGATGAAGTTGGGAGAAAGTTCTCCCAAAAACATAACCTAAAAAATGCGGAAAAGTGACTTAAATAGGGGGCTGGAATGTCACGAACACGCTGAGCGCACTCTGAGGGCACTTAGCGCCATCAGAGAAATCCAGCATCTTGTTTTCGTCATAACTTTCGAACCGTAACTCCGTTTGACGCATGACCGGAAGCGTTGGAAAGCTTATTCAATGCTCTATATGAAAATGAATAGAAATCATGGCTTGAATACCTAAAAAATGAGACAAAAAAATTAATAAAGAATTAAATTTATTACAACCGTGCTAAGCGGCCACAGAGCGCGCTTAAGCACGATCTCACTTATAATACACTTAAACCGCATTAAATCGCGCTAAGCGCGGTCTTGCCCGCGCTAAGCATGATCAAGGATCCTTAGCTACTGCTTCTTCATAAAAACGCACTGAATCCGCGCTGAAAAGCGCTCTAAGCGCGAGTTGCCGACAGAAAGTTGCGAAGAATGATCTTCCAAGCTCTCTTTCGTCATTCATAGGTTCCAAGCATTCTATTCAGCAAAAAAACCTATCAATAAGCATAAAAATGATCATAATTCACGATATTTACATACAAAAACGGAAACTTGCATATTTACACTAAAACATATGTATTTACTACTAAAACACCAAAGAACCAATTAAAAAGGGCCACAAAATACTATCTAAAATATGCACAATTCGGCACTTAACAACTCTTCCCAACTTATTATTTTGTTTGTCCTCAAACAAGAATCAATCAACTCAAAGAAACAAAAGTAATTATCAAGAAATCATGCTCAACAAGCCTTACAAAAGGAAAACAAATGTATGGTATACAAATCAAAAGTACACACAAGGCAATGCTTACCACTATACTACAATGACAACATGACTATGAAACAAATTCTAAGTACAAAACATATGTCAAACATCCAAAAGCAATAAATGTTCAAGAATGAATCACACCTAACACTCCACTTCAAATAAGAATGAAGAAATTAATGCGCGTTTGCAACCGCGGGGAAGTTTCCCTCATCTGACAAACAATGCAAATAACAATTCAATTCATACATTCATCCAATAATCAACAGTGAAATCTTGGAAGCAAAAAGATCACTAAGGACTTTAAGGGTTGTAGCTTGTTTAGGTTCACAACAAAGGGACATATCTAAGGCTATTGAATCAAAGTTGCCAATGCAAGAGGAATGGCTCACTATAAAAGTGACTTACACAAACAAGTTCATCCAACACTTTCTACTTTCTTTATTGTTCACCCTTCCAAACTTCCTTATTGCACTTTATTCATGGTTTATTTTTCTTTTTCAAATAAGTATTCTTTTTCTTTTGTTTTTCATGATCATATTCACAACTTTTTTTTCAATGCTTGCTTGAAATTTTTCAAATTTTTGAGTAACCTACCATTTCTTTTCACTCTCCCTAACTTGCTTTTAATCAAACCTTAATTACATTCTCCCGGCAAGGAAATCAAAAAAACAACGTTTTCAAAGGTTCAAGAAAAATTTTAGAATCCCACAAAATTTCATGATGACGAGGAATGATTCATCACCACATTAGGATCTAATCTATTAAGGCTCAAAGGGGGTAGCAAATTCACACTACTCACGGGTAAGTTACTTTTGGTTATGGTTTTGCTCAATATCAACAAATGCCTTGATCATTTCTAAAGCTTCCACAAAATCAAAGTAATCAAAAGATTAAGCATGAATAAAATGTATTAAACAAAGTTTATCAATCATCCAAGCATTTAGTAAACAATGGAGGTTTCCTTACATGAGGCTGTGAACTAAAGTGATTCATAAATGAACAAAAATTGCAAGAGAGTGAATTGAATGTTATTTGTGCAAAGCCTAAAGTTCATGTTCATGTTACGTTGTAGAAAGCACAAAACACAAACCTTGACACAGCAACTTTCTTTCTAACTTTTATCATACCATGACATTTTCTTTTTGACACACTCAAACTAGAACAATCACTAAATTGCATCCTCAAGCTAATAAAAAACAAACTTGAGAGCAAACTCATAAATTATTCTAACAACCTAACAAAATTGAACTAAAACTAAATAAACATAAAAACCAAAATTGGTGAAAGTGGATGGAAAATCATAGACTTTTCAAGATGCAACAGGGTGCGCTTAGCACCCTCTGTGTGCGCTTAGCGCAGACAGGCCAACTTTAGAATTTTCAAAAATAGCTCCTTCTCATGCAATCCATCCAATCTCACACTATACTACAATACTACTAAATATAAAATTGTACAAACTCAAATCATTGGGTTGCCTCCCAATAAGCGCTTGTTTCACGTCGTTAGCTCGACGCCTTATTTACGTACAAGCTCCTCCATGTTGCTTCGTTCACCGGTAGATACCAAATAAAACTTGCAACACTTGAGCAAACGTAAACCAAAAACAAAAATATACACAAACACATACATAAACATGGTGGACAACACATATATACAATAAGTGAATAAACGAAACGGAAACAAATATGTACAATCACATATGGAAAACAAGTATGGACAAGTATGTACAAAGCTTAACAACATAGAAACTATGCGATGCAACTCAATATCTAAACAAAAATCCCCGACAACGGCGCCATTTTGTTGAAGAATATTTCGGGGGATGTTTTATCGTATCCACAGGGATTGTGTGTTATCAATGCTAGTCGTTCAATAGTTGATCGTTTTAAGTAAAGGGGTTTCAAATTGTTCTTGGTTTTTCAACATAAGTTTGTAGCAAAGAATTAAATTGTAACAAAGATGTTGTAAGTTTGAGAAAAAGCATGTCAAGAATAGATTTCACTAATCTTTTTCATACATGTCTGATTAATCAAGCATATGAACGTAGTTTCGACCAATACAATCGCATATCCTCGCAAATAAGTTTATGTCTAAAGCAAATTCGTGAGTATTGTTGTTTAAATCGTTAGATGATGTCTCACGCTAACAATCAAAACAACAACTGTTAAGATCAATACAAAGCGAATATTAAACCCCAAATCTATGTCTAGAGTTTGGTTTTTAAGAGATGAAGATATTAGGTCAAGATTTGGAAAATCTATGTCTAGAGTGATTCAAACCACAAATATACCATTAAAAGCAAACAACTTCATCATATATTGATCATCAACCTTGTTCATATACAAAAGATCAAAAGAAATACATACAAGCAAGATTAACTACCTCTAATCTTGACATAAAAGTGTTTAGCTACCCATCACCATGGTAGCTTGATCAACAAGGAAGAAAAGAATCTTTGATAGCATCAAAGTAGAAGAATCAAAGATTGATGCTCCAAAGATTAGAATCTCACTTCTCCTTGTTTTCCTAAGGTTTTGTGACCTAGAAAACCTTTTTCTCTTTTTAGAAATGCTGAAAAGTGCAAAGTACAAAAGTTCTTGGAAAATATCTTCAAGAGAAGATATTTATATGAAGTGCTAATGATGCAGTAAGTGGCACCGCGCTTAGCGCCATCAGGAACGCGCTAAGCACGATCAGTAAAAACAGAGTGTTTTGCCCAGAAAACGCGCTGAGCGCGGTGACATCCCGCTTAGCGCGGTCTGGGACTTTAGCTGCTGGAAGTTGCATGGAAATCCTGCTCATCACGGTTTGGACCTTTTGCTACTGGAATTCAGTGAAAGCCCACTGAAAAACTCGCTGAGCGCGCAATGCCGACACGAACTCTTCGAAAATGCTCATTCAGGCCTTCTTTCCTTCACCGGTTGATCCCAACATCCAATATAAGCAATAATACCTGTAAAAGAGCATCAAAATGATCATAATATACAATATGTATAATAAAATCGTAAATTAGCATAAATATACGAAAACTACAAGACTTTCTTACTGAATTAACAAAGAAACCAATTGAAAGGGCCTTAAAATATAGTCAAAAGTATGCACAAATTGGCCCTTAACAAATCTCCCCAACTTATTATTTTGTTTGTCCTCAAACAAAAGTGTCTCGAATTAGAACCAAACTCAAAACCTGAACAAGAATTCAGAAGCAACTCAAAAGAACAACGACAATTTTATGGTTCAAAAAGTAAAAGTAACAACAAGATAACTTATCAAAGTCTAAACAAATCATGAAGATGAAACTATTGCTAAGTGAACAACACACCTCAAAACTTCTTGAGCAATACAAGTTTAAAATCGAATCACACCTAGGCATACATTCATCAAGGGATGAAAACAAAATGAGGTTTTATCACTCATCAACAATCATGCAAACATCCGGAACCAATTATACATTCAACAAACAACATGCATTAAAGATTAAAAAAGAAGGAATCACAAGGTCTTTAAAGGTTATAACTTGGCTTGGCTACAAGGAAGGGTCGTTTATCAAAGTCATTGAAACAAAATTGCTTACCCCTAAAGAGCATTCAACACTTAATATCAAAGCACTTCAAGACTTTAACCTTCTTGTTTTCTTTGGAGGCATCATTACAACATTGATCTTTTGTTGGCAATTCATGCCCAAATTTCCTTTATTTTTTGCTTATTTCTTTCTTCCAAGCTCTTTCATCAATCAAAACCACCTTATTATATATAGATATATATATATATATATATATATATATATATATATATATATATAATTTTTTTTTCATGATGCCTCAATCTACCTTTTTCTCTCCCCAACTTAGAACACAACCAAACATGATAATTAGGAATGCCCTCACACATCTAAGGCAAGGAACAAACTGCACAACCATACTTAAGGTTGGGGTTCAAAAAGTTTCACAACAAAATTCCAAGATCTCATTCAAAATTATGCACAATATTTACACATTTCAATTATTCACATGGATCTTGAAATAAAGGCTCAAAAATGGGTTTACAAATACTCGCTCACTCACACTGGAGATTGATTCATCTTATTTGGTCACATGGTTTTTATCATAATGCACAAAAATTGCCTTGATCCTTTTCTTCCTTTTTCACAAATTAATACACATGCATGATTTCAACATAATTAGGACGAGTCAAACAAGAATGCCGATATCCTGCATATTTTATACAATGAAAGCTTCCTCACAATGGCAATGTTCTAAATGATTAAAAAATGAACAAGTATTTCAAAAGAAGTAATGACTACAAATTGCACTCATCACAAGTTTCATTTCCATGCTTAGTTTAGAAAGCGATAAAAATGTACCTTGCGCGGTACCTTTACTCGATCTTATCATTACCACTCAAATACAAATTGATTCATCATTCTTGACATTAGTTCACAAGTTCCTTCAAGTTTTCAACTAAGGAACAAACAAAATCAAAAAAATTACACTAAAATAGTAATTGCACCAAAAACTACTAAAATTAACAACAATAATATAATACCCAAAATTCGCAACAACCAAACAATGGTGCTCATGTGTTCCTCATCTTAAACAGGATGGTGCAAAATACTCAAAAGTACAATAAAAACCAACAATAATATCCAACTAGTCAAAACATAAACATAAACATAAACATAAAAAGATAGAAAACCCAAAGATCACTACTCGGAAGAGCTCTCCTCTTCCTCCCATATGGTTTCTCCGCTATCAACATCGTCGTCCTCCGTAGCCATATCCTCATCTACATCAGCATCCTGCCTCTTTGCCTCAGCCCGTGGTACTTGAGCAGCCTCTTCTTAAGGTGGAACCTGCCCCCTCTGATAATGATAAGGCCTGTCCCCGGGCCATGCCACATAAGCGTCAAAATCCTACTGTGAAGGAAAAGGGTGCTCCACCTGAGGCTCGTGTACCTGTAAATGCAATGCCTGCATAGATGAGTGTAAAAATGAAAACGCCCTTTGATGAGCCATATGCATGTCCCATGTATACATGCATGCAACTCGCTCATCAAAGGGTGGCTTTGCCTGAGGAACATCGTCGGGCTGCTGTGGGTGTGGGTGGGCATGTGGTGGTGGCGGGGGTGGTGATCAACTCTAGGCCTACAGTGGCCCTCAATCCACGTATCAGTTACAATCCCCTTAATGGTCTTGTGAACCACGCCTGGGATCGAAACTCCAGCATTAGTGCACAGCCCCATAATCAGCCCTGGGAAAACCAAAATAGAAGGGGTCTTAGACCCTAAACGATGACCATTAGCTGTCATAGCTCGGATCTCATCTGATATAATCCTCGCCACATCAATCTGACTCTCATCCAATATATAATAAATCATGCACGCAATGTCCACGGGAATGGAAGAGGTGTGACTCCTTGGCCTGATGTTGTGCAGAACAAGAGTCGTCAAAATCTGGGCAGTAGTGTTCATGTCAGCCCTCTTAAGAATCTTCGGCCTCCCTGCCGCATTTAACTCAAATCCGCGCCCCGAAATAGCTAAGGCCAAACAAACATTTTCCAGATTCCAGGTCCGCCTAGCTACTCTCTTTGCATACGCACACTGCTCACCCTCCGCTAAAACCAGCAGATTACCTAAGTACTCGTTGATGGCATCCCTTGAGAAAAAAACAGTCTTCCCTCGGACATAAGTAGTGTAATGATACAACTGCCCCTCCACAGGAATAGCGTTTGCGTAAAACTCACGTACTATCTCATAGTTCAACAATGTATGAGGGGTAACAAGTGCACCTCAACCGTGTCACTCGAAAATGCTATGGCATCCACCGAACTCCCCTTGCGGGTTAATCCGGAAGATGCGCTCTGTCCAAATGCTTCGACGGGTTAGTTCTATGTAACGTCCCTGCTGCTCCAACCCTTTAAATCGATTAGCATCGAACTCGAGTGGCGGCTGTCTTTGCTGAGCAGTGATTGTGTGTTATCGTATCCACAGGGATTGTGTGTTATCAATGCTTGTCGTTCAATAGTTGATTATTTTAAGTAAATGGGTTTCAAATTGTTCTTGGTTTTTCAACATAAGTTTGTAGCAAAGAATTAAATTGGAACAAAGATGTTGTATGTTTGAGAAAAAGCATGTCAAGAATAGATTTCGCTAATCCGTTTCATACATATCCAATTAATCAAGCATATGAACGTACTTTCGACCAATACAATCGCGTATCCTTGCAAATAAGTTTATGTCAAAAGCAAATTCATGAGTATTGTTGTTTAAATCATTAGTTGATGTCTCACGCTAACAATCAAAACAACAACCATTAAGATCGATACAAAGCAAATATTAAACCCCAAATCCATGTCTAGAGTTTGGTTTTTAAGAGATGAAGATATTAGGTCAAGATTTGGAAAATCTATGTCTAGAGTGATTCAAACCAAAAATATACCATTAAAAGCAAACAACTTCATCATATATTGATCATCAACCTTGTTCATATACAAAAGATCAAAAGAAATACATACAAGCAAGATTAATTACCTCTAATCTTGACACAAAAGTGTTTAGCTACCCATCAGCATGCTAGCTTGATCAACAAGGAAGAAAAGAATCTTTGATAGCATCAAAGTCGAAGAATCGAAGATTGATGCTCCAAAGATTAGAATCTCACTTCTCCTTGTTATCCTAAGGTTTTGTGACCTAGAAAACCTTTTTCTCTTTTTAGAAATGCTGAAAAGTGCAAAGTACAAAAGTTCTTGGAAAATATCTTCAAGAAAAGATATTTATATGAAGTGCTAACGGTGCAGTAATTGGCACCGCGCTTAGTGCCATCAGAAGCGCGCTAAGCGCGATCAGTAAAAACAGAGTGTTTTGCCCAGAAAGCGCGCTGAGCGCGGTGACATCCCGCTTAGCACGGTCTGGGACTTTAGCTACTGGAAGTTGCACAAAAAGCACGCTGGAAATTTCGCTCAACGAAGTTTGGACCTCTTTCTACTGGAATTCAGTGAAAGCGCGCTGAGCGCGCAATACCGACATGAACTCTTCGAAAATGCTCTTTCATGCCTTCTTTCCTTCACCGATTGATCCCAACATCCAATATAAGCAATAATACCTGTAAAAGAGCATCAAAATGATCATAATATACGATATGTACAATAAAATCAGAAATTAGAACAAATATACGAAAACTACTAGACTTTATTACTAAATTAACAAAGAAACCAATTGAAAGGGCCTTAAAATATAGTCAAAAGTATGCACAAATTGGCCCTTAACAACTCTCCCCAACTTATTATTTTGTTTGTCCTCAAACAAAAGTGTCTTGAATTAGAACCAAACTCGAAACCTGAACAAGAATTCAGAAGCAACTCAAAAGAATAACGACAATTTTATGGTTCAAAAAGTAAAAGTAACAACAAGACAACTTATCAAAGTCTAAAAAATTCATGAAGATGAAACTATTGCTAAGTGAACAACACACCTCAAAACTTCTTGAGCAATACAAGTTCAAACTCGAATCACACCTAGGCACACATTCATCAAGGGATGAAAACAAAATGAGGTTTTATCATTCATCAACAATCATGCAAACATCCGGAACCAATTATGCATTCAACAAACAATATGCATTAAAGAGTAAAAAAGAAGGAATCACAAGGTCTTTAAAGGTTGTAACTTGGCTTGGCTACAAGGAAGGGTCATTTATCAAAATCATTGAAACAAAAATGCCTACCCCTAAAGAGCATTCCACACTTAATATCAAAGCACTTCAAGACTTTAACCTTCTTGTTTTCTTTGGAGGCATCATTACAACATTGAGCTTTTGTTGGCAATTCATGCCCAAATTTCGTTTATTTTTCGCTTATTTCTTTCTTCCAAGCTCTTTCATCAATTAAAACCACCTTATTATATATATATATATATATATATATATATATATATATATATATATATATATATATATATATATATATTCATGATGCCTCAATCTACCTTTTTCTCTCCCCAACTTAGAACACAACCAAACATGATAAATAGGAATGCTCTCACACATCTAAGGCAAGGAACAAACTGCACAACCATACTTAAGGTTTGGGTTCAAAAAGTTTCACAACAAAATTCCAAGATCCCATTCAAAATTATGCACAATATTTACACATTTCAATTATTCACATGGATCTTGAAATAAAGGCTCAAAATGGGTTTACAAATACTCGCTCACTCACACGGGAGATTGATTCATCTTATTTGGTCACGTGGTTTTTCTCATAATGCACAAAAATTGCCTTGATCCTTTTCTTCCTTTTTCACAAATTAATACACATGCATGATTTCAACAAAATTAGGACGAGTCAAACAAGAATTCCAATATCCTGTATATTTTATACAATGAAAGCTTCCTCACAATGGCAATGTTCTAAATGATTCAAAAATGAACAAGTATTTCAAAAGAAGTAATGACTACAAATTACACTCATCACAAGTTTCATTTTCATGCTTAGTTTAGAAAGCGATAAAAATGTACCTTGCGCGGTACCTTTACTCAATCTTATCATTACCACTCAAATGCAAATTGATTCATCATTCTTGACATTAGTTCACAAGTTCCTTCAAGTTTTCAACTAAGGAACAAACAAAATAAAAAAAAAAATTTACTAAAATAGTAATTGCACCAAAAACTACTAAAATTAACAACAATAATATAATACCCAAAATTCGCGACAACCAAATTATGGTGTCGCGTCTGTTCCTCATCCTAAACAGGATGGTACAAAATACTCAAAAGTACAATAAAAACCAACCTTAATATCCAACTAGTCAAAACATAAACTTAAACATAAACATAAAAAGATAGAAAACCCAAATATCACTACTCGAAAGAGCTCTCCTCTTCCTCCCGATGGTCTCTCCGATATCATCATCATCATCGTCCTCCGCAGCCATATCCTCATCTACATCAGCATCCTGCCTCTCTGTCTCAGCTTGTGGTACCTGAGAAGCCTCCTCTTGAGGTGGAACCTTTGCATTTGATAACCTTGTTGTTGATTTTGATTATTCATGCAATTTTCTTCTTCTTCAACCAGAGGACAAGGAGGACCATAGCCGGTTGGGTGATCACCTTTACATTCCTCACAAACCGCTACTTGCACATTTTTGTTCGACAACTCATGCATCTCTTTAATCTGTTGAGGTAGCTTCGACATTTGTTGCGTGAGCAACTCAACCTGTTGAGATAGTAATTTGTTTTGAGCAAGAATTGCGTCATTTGTACCCAACTCTAGCACTCCTAACTTCCTTTGAGGTTGGCCACGGTTATGATTCCCTTGATGGTCATTTAAGGCCATCTTGTCAATAATACAAATAGCCTCCTCGGCGCTTTTAGCCATTAAAGATCCACCCACGGTGGCATTCAACAATGTTTTATGAACCAATTGAAGACCATTTCTAAAAATTTGAACTTGTGTAAGCTCATCAAAACCGCGCCCTTTGAATTTTCTAAGCATGGACTTGAATCTCTCCCACGCTTCTTTGAGAGACTCATTTCCACCTTGAGTGAGAACTGCAATTGCCGTTTTAGCCTCCATGAAACGATTGTGAGGAAAAAATCATTCCAAAAACTTTTCCTCTAGCATGTTTCGGTCTGTCATGATAGTCGTAGATTGGTCAAGGTACCATTCCTTAGCCTTCCCAATGAGGGAATGTAGGAATAGTCTCTTAAACAAAGACTCTTCTTCAGCTTCAGGTGCACCAGTCGCGCCCGCAATCTCATAGAACTTGGTCAAGTAAGTAAAGGGATCCTCGTGATCCATAGCGGTGAATGGATTATGGTATAGAAGAGAGAGGATACTCGTTTCCATTTCAGAGTGTCGACCATTATGAGCATTATGTGCGAACTGTGCAGTATACTTCGGACTATTAATACAAGGTGTTGAAGCAGGTGGTGGTGGTGGTGGTGGAGCAGCCATGGTTGGCGGTAACTGTGGTATTGGTGTCGAAGTTGAACTTTCCTCTCATTCTCGTTTTTCCTTAGCAAGTTGCCTCCTCTGCCTTGTTTTACTATTTAACTTACGCACAGTTCTTTCGATTTCAGGATCAAAAAGAAGTTGGTTTGCAGGTAACTTCCCTCGCATAAACAGAGTCTGCACACTTAACCAAACAAATTAACAAGCACAAGAAAAAGTTAAACAAGCTTAAAACTCAAAAACTATTGCAATGCTTGCAATACCAAACAACAATCCTCGGCAACGGTGCCATTTTGTCGAAGAATATTTCGGGGCGTGTTTTATCGTATCCACAGGGATTGCGTGTTATCAATGCTTGTCGTTCCATAGTTGATCATTTTAAGTAAAGGGGATTCAAATTGTTCTTGGTTTTTCAACATAAGTTTGTAGAAAAGAACTAAATTGGAACAAAGATGTTGTAAGTTTGAGAAAAAGCATGTCAAGAATAGATTTCGCTAATCCTTTTCATACATATCCAATTAATCAAGCATATGAATGTAGTTTCAACTAATACAATCGCGTATCCTCGCAAATAAGTTTATGTCTAAAGCAAATTCGTGTGTATTGTTGTTTAAATCGTTAGATGATGTCTCACGCTAACAATCAAAACAACAACCGTTAAGCTCAATACAAAGCGAATACTAAACCCCAAATCTATGTCTAGAGTTTGGTTTTTAAGAGATGAAGATATTATGTCAAGATTTGGAAAATCTATGTCTAGAGTGATTCAAACCACAAATATACCATTAAAAGCAAACAACTTCATCATATATTGATCATCAACCTTGTTCATATACAAAAGATCAAAAGAAATACATACAAGCAAGATTAATTACCTTTAATCTTGACACAAAAGTGTTTAGCTACCCATCACCATGCTAGCTTGATCAACAAGGAAGAAAAGAATCTTTGATAGCATCAAAGTGGAAGAATCGAAGATTGATGCTCCAAAGATTAGAATCTCACTTCTCCTTGATTTCCTAAGGTTTTGTGACCTAGAAAACCTTTTTCTCTTTTTAGAAATGTTGAAAAGTGCAAAGTACAATAGTTCTTGGAAAATGTCTTCAAGAGAAGATATTTATATGAAGTGCTAATGGTGCAGTAAGTGGCACCGCGCTTAGCGCCATCAGGAGTGCGCTAAGCACGATCAGTAAAAACAGAGTGTTTTGCCCAGAAAGCGCGCTGAGCACGGTGACATCCCGCTTAGCGCGGTCTGGGACTTTAGCTACTAGAAGTTGCACAAAAAGCGCGCTGAAGGTGCGCTGGAAATCCCGCTCATCGCGGTTTGGACTTTTTGCTACTGGAATTCAGTGAAAGTGCGCTGAAAAACTCGTTGGGCGCGTAATGCCGTCACGAACTCTTCGAAAATGCTCTTTCAGGCCTTCTTTCCTTCACCGATCTATCCCACCATCCAATATAAGCAATAATACCTGTAAAAGAGCATCAAAATGATCATAATATACAATATGTACAATAAAATCGGAAATTAGCATAAATATACGAAAGCTACTAGACTTTCTTACTGAATTAACAAAGAAACCAATTGAAAGGGCCTTAAAATATAGTCAAAAGTATGCACAAATTGGCCCTTAACAAATCTCCCCAACTTATTATTTTGTTTGTCCTCAAACAAAAGTGTCTCGAATTAGAACCAAACTCGAAACCCGAACAAGAATTCTGAAGCAACTCAAAAGAACAACGACAATTTTATGGTTCAAAAAGTAAAAGTAACAACAAGATAACTTATCAAAGTCTAAACAAATCATGAAGATGAAACTATTGCTAAGTGAACAACACACCTCAAAACTTCTTGAGCAAAACAAGTTCAAAATCGAATCACACCTAGGCACACATTCATCAAGGGATGAAAACAAAATGAGGTTTTATCACTCATCAACAATCATGCAAACATCCGGAACCAATTATACATTCAACAAACAACATGCATTAAAGAGTAAAAAAGAAGGAATCACAAGGTCTTTAAAGGTTGTAACCTGGCTTGACTACAAGGAAGGGTCATTGATCAAAGTCATTAAAACAAAATTGCCTACCCCTAAAGATCATTCCACACTTAATATCAAAGCACTTCAAGACTTTAACCTTCTTGTTTTCTTTGCAGGCATCATTACAACATTGAGCTTTTGTTGGCAATTCATGCCCAAATTTCCTTTATTTTTCGCTTATTTCTTTCTTCCAAGCTCTTTCATCAATCAAAACCACCTTATTATATATATATATATATATATATATATATATATATATATACACACACATATATATATATATATATATATAATTTTTTTTTCATGATGCCTCAATCTACCTTTTTCTCTCCCCAACTTAGAACACAACCAACATGATAATTAGGAATGCTCTCACACATCTAAGGCAAGGAACAAACCGCACAACCATACTTAAGGTTGGGGTTCAAAAAGTTTCACAACAAAATTCCAAGATCCCATTCAAAATTATGCACAATATTTACACATTTCAATTATTCACATGAATCTTGAAATAAAGGCTCAAAAATGGGTTTACAAATACTCGCTCACTCACACGGGAGATTGATTCATCTTATTTGGTCACGTGGTTTTTCTCATAATGCACAAAAATTGCCTTGATATTTTTCTTCCTTTTTTCACAAATTAATACACATGCATGATTTCAACATAATTAGGACGAGTCAAACAAGAATGTCGATATCCTGCATATTTTATACAATGAAAGCTTCCTCACAATGGCAATGTTCTAAATGATTCAAAAATGAACAAGTATTTCAAAAGAAGTAATGACTACAAATTACACTCATCACAAGTTTCATTTCCATGCTTAGTTTAGAAAGCGATAAAAATGTACCTTGCGCGGTACCTTTACTCGATCTTATCATTACCACTCAAATACAAATTGATTCATCATTCTTGACATTAGTTCACAAGTTTCTTCAAGTTTTCAACTAAGGAACAAACAAAATCAAAAAAATTTCTACTAAAATAGTAATTGCACCAAAAACTACTAAAATTAACAACAATAGTATAATACCCAAAATTCGCGACAACCAAATAATGGTGTCGAATGTGTTCCTCATCTTAAATAGGATGGTACAAAATACTCAAAAGTACAAAAAAAACCAACAATAATATCCAACTAGTCAAAACATAAACATAAACATAAACATAAACATAAACATAAAAAGATAAAAAAAAACCCAAAGATCACTACTCGGAAGAGCTCTCCTATTCTTCCCGATGGTCTCTCCAATACCATCATCATCGTCCTTCGTAGCCATATCCTCATCTACATCAGCATCCTGCCTCTCAGCCTCAGCTTGTGGTACCTGAGCAACCTCCTCTTGAGGTGGAACCTTTGCCTTTGATAACCTTGTTGTTGATTTTGATTATTCATGTAATTTGCTTCTTCTTCAACCGGAGGACAAGGGGGACAATAGCCGGTTGGGTGATCACCTTTACATAGCTCATAAACCGCTACTTGCACATTTTTGTTCGGCAACTCATGCATCTCTTTAATCTGTTGAGGTAGCTTCGACATTTGTTGCGTGAGCAACTCAACCTGTTGAGATAGCAATTTGTTTTGAGCAAGAATTGCGTCATTTGTACCCAACTCTAGCAATCCCAACTTCCTTTGAGATTTGCCACGGTTATGATTCCCTTGATGGTTATTTAAGGCCATCTTTTCAATAATAGAAATAGCCTCCTCGGCGCTTTTAGCCATTAAAGATCCACCCGCGGTGGCATTCAACAATGTTTTATGAACCAATTGAAGACCATTTCTGAAAATATGAACTTGTGTAAGCTCATCAAATCGTGCCCTTTGAATTTTTTAAGCATGGACTTGAATCTCTCCCAAGCTTCGTTGAGAGACTCATTTCCACCTTGAGTGAAAACTGCAATTGCCGTTTTAGCCTCCATGAAACGAATGTAAGGAAAAAATCATTCCAAAAACTTTTCCTCTAGCATGTTCCAGTCCGTTATGATAGCCATAGATTGGTCAAGGTACCATTCCTTAGCCTTCCCAATGAGGGAATGCGGGAATAGTCTTTTAAACAAAGACTCTTCTTCAGCTTCAGGTGCACCAGTCGCGCCCGCAATCTCATAGAACTTGGTCAAGTGAGTAAAGGGATCCTCGTGATCCATAGCGATGAATGGATTCTGGTATAAAAGAGAGAGGATACCCATTTCCATATCAGAGTGCCGACCATTATGAGCATTACGTGCGAACTGTGCAGTATGCCTCGGACTATTAACACAAGGTGTTGAAGCAGGTGGTGGTGGTGGTGGTGGAGCAACCATGGTTGGCGGTAACTGTGGTATTGGTGTCGAAGTTGAACTTTCCTCTCATTCTCGTCTTTCCTTAGCAAGTTGCCTCCTCCTCCTTATTTTTCTATTTAACTTACGCGCAGTTCTTTCGATTTCAGGATCAAAAAGAAGTTGGTCTGCGGGTAACTTCCCTCGCATAAACAGAGTCTGCACACTTAACCAAGCAAATTAACAAGCACAAGAAAAAGTTAAACAAGCTTAAAACTCAAAAACTATTGCAATGCATGCAATAACAAACAACAATCCTCGGCAACGGCGCCATTTTGTCGAAGAATATTTCGGGGCGTGTTTTATCGTATCCACAGGGATTGTGTGTTATCAATGCTTGTCGTTCAATAGTTGATCGTTTTAAGTAAAGGGGTTTCAAATTGTTCTTGGTTTTTCAACATAAGTTTGTAGAAAAGAACTAAATTGGAACAAAGATGTTGTAAGTTTGAGAAAAAGCATGTCAAGAATATATTTCGCTAATCCTTTTCATACATATCCAATTAATCAAGCATATGAACGTAGTTTCAACCAATACAATCGCGTATCCTCGCAAATAAGTTTATGTCTAAAGCAAATTCGTGAGTATTGTTGTTTAAATCATTAGATGATGTCTCACGCTAACAATCAAAACAACAACCGTTAAGATCAATACAAAGTGAATATTAAACCCCAAATCTATGTCTAGAGTTTGGTTTTTAAGAGATGAAGATATTAGATCAAGATTTCGAAAATCTATGTCTAGAGTGATTCAAACAAAAAATATACCATTAAAAGCAAACAACTTCATCATATATTGATCATCAACCTTGTTCATATACAAAAGATCAAAAGAAATACATACAAGCAAGATTAACTACCTCTAATCTTGACACAAAAGTGTTTAGCTACCCATCAGCATGCTAGCTTGATCAACAAGGAAGAAAAGAATCTTTGATAGCATCAAAGTCGAAGAATCGAAGATTGATGCTCCAAAGATTAGAATCTCACTTCTCCTTGTTTTCCTAAGGTTTTGTGACCTAGAAAACCTTTTTCTCTTTTTAGAAATGCTGAAAAGTGCAAAGTACAAAAGTTCTTGGAAAATATCTTCAAGAGAAGATATTTATATGAAGTGCTAATGGTGTTGTAAGTGGCATCGCGCTTAGCCCCATTAGGAGCGCGCTAAGCGCGATCAGTAAAAACAGAGTGTTTTGCCCAGAAAGCGCGCTGAGCGTGGTGACATCCCGCTTAGAGCGGTCTGGGACTTTAGCTACTAGAAGTTGCACAAAAAGTGCGCTGAAGGCGCGCTGGAAATCCAGCTCATCGTGGTATGGACCTTTTGCTTCTGGAATTCAGTGAAAGCGCGCTGAAAAACTCGTTGAGCGCGCAATGCCGACACGAACTCTTCGAAAATGCTCTTTCAGGCCTTCTTTCCTTCACCGATTGATCCCAACATCCAATATAAGCAATAATACCTGTAAAAGAGCATCAAAATGATCATAATATAAAATATGTATAATAAAATTGGAAATTAGCATAAATATACGAAAACTACTAGACTTTCTTACTAAATTAACAAAGAAACCAATTGAAAGGGCCTTAAAATATAGTCAAAAGTATGCATAAATTGGCCCTTCACACAAGTGTTCGCACACGATAGCCTTTTCTCTCACAATGTGGTAGTCCATTATGTTGAGATACTTCTCAGCATGAGCCTTGAACAAGAACTTGTGGTTGTGGTAGGTGGTAGCATTAAGAGCGGGGTAAGACCTTGAAGAATATTCGCGAACAACTCTTGCTCTTTTTGATGCCATGGTATCTATAATAAACACACAGAAACAGCACGCACAGAGAAAAAGGAAAAAAAAATTGCATAAATTGCTCATAGACGTATGTAAGAAAGTAGGAGAATCATAGAAAAATTTGTGAGGAAAAGATAATGAACTAGGCTCTATATATAGTACTCCTGATTGTTGCTCATCGAGCGCATTATAGATGCATCGCGCGCGCGACAGCGGCGAATATTGTCTAATGTCTCTTTGCAACGGTCATATTGCGTGCATTATACAATCATCGCGCGCGCAATGACAATGTTATAGAGAATCTTCCAACGTCTATATCGCACGCATTATATACATCGTAAGTATGATTTAGGCCTATCACGAGCGTGATAGCTTGCGTGATTATGCCAGGGGCTTACTATTTTTTATCTTCTTCTCTCTTCTCCTTTTTCTTTTCCTTTTATTTCCTTCTTCTACCCTGTTTTATTTTCTACAAATAACAACATTCAACTGTGACATGTTACAAAAATAAGTTTTAAAGAAAAAATAAATTCTTATCGATGAGTTACCTCTTATTAAGAGTTTCTTAGTAATCCATGCCTAAGGCACATCAGGCACAAGGGAAACCCTCACGCTGGTCAATTTGGTTGTTCTCATTCCTATATCAGCCTTGCTACCCTTTTCTTCTTGGTGGTAGCATGTATCCAAGTCGTCCACATATAGTGTCCAGTCATACACCTTAAAAACAATTTTCTCTTTATTAAACTTCAAGATACGTCATACTTGCTTCTCTAGTTGTGTACATATAAACAGAAAATACCTCAGTAGCATTATGATAAACAAGAAAATAAATATAAAACAATAAAAACTAAAATTAAAATCAAACGTTGCACGAAGTGTCGCCCTGTTGCAATGAACAATCCCTCGCGACGACGCCAAAAACTTGATGACTTCTCGGCAAGTGTACTGATAGTGTCGCAGTAATAAAAGATCGAATCCATAGGGACTGTGTTCGAACAAGACAATATTTGTCCAATGTAATCTAAAATAGTAAATAAAGAGGGGGCTTTCAAGTATTAAGACGGTCGGGTTGTGTATCGAATCTCCTTATCCTCTCTTGTTGATGTATGATGCCTTGTATGAATGGTTTTATCCATATAATATAACGATGAATTAACAAAACTGTTATAACTGATCCCTCACAAAATAACTCATTAATCATTACTCAGAGCTTCATATTCCTAGTCCACCAGCGTAAGCAGGATTAGGCGATATACAGAATATTAATTCCCTATGTCACTACTCGGGGTCGCCTATTCCTATTCAACCAGTGTAAGTAGAACATTTTCCCTAGTTCCAACACATAGGCTAAGGGTCAGTAATCCATATGTGTCCAATATCAGACTAACGAAGTATCTCAAATAAAAAACATTAAGAACGACAAACAACTGAATAAAATTATAATTCAAAGCATTCATACAAATTCAAACCAACATATAATTCCAACAAGATTGAATAAGGTTCATCATAACACAACCTAACCTAGAGGAGCTTAGCTACTCATAATTCAGCGCGTTCTTTTTAAAGTTAAACTGCCTTACGAGCCCGCTCAGCACGCTCCAATCCCGCTCAGCGCGCTCCAAGCCCGCTCAGCGCGCAACTTGCGGTCTTGAAAAAAAGACAGCACAGTTTCGGCCATAACTTGAGAACCGTAACTCCGTTTTTCGCCCGGTTCGAAGCGTTGGAAAGCTTATTCAATTTCCTATATAACAATGAATAAATATCAACCAAATTGGTAATTTATATTATCCTCATTTTGAGCCTTATTCGTTGATGAGTTGCTCAAAATCGCGCGTTTGAAGCCGTGTCTTCGACACTTTATTGCTCATGCTCCAAGTACACCTTAATACCTACAAAATGAGTAGAAAACTATCAAACGGTACACAAATACACTAAAACTTGATTATACACTAAATATACACATTTACAAACAAAGTGGGGTTTATTCGAACGATTTTAACAAAAAGTATCGATAAGTGCAACAAAACTCATATACAAAAATAGCTACAATTTGCACTTATCAACTCTCCCCAACTTACATAATTGTTTGTCCTCAAACAAAGCCAACAACTAAAGGAACAAAAGTGAAATCCAAGAAATCACGCAACAACAAGTTTTTACAAACAAAAACAAATGCAATGGTTCAATCGAAAATAGTACACACAAAGTAAATACTTACCACTAAACTACGACGATAACATAGTCACGAAACAAATGCAAAATACAAAAATCATGCCAAACATCCTAAAACAACACAAGTTCCAATGTGAATCACACCTAGCAAAAACAATCATTGGTAGATGAAAAACATAAAATAAGGTACTTTCACTCACACAACAATCTTGCAAACAAAAGACTAAATTATGCATCCATCCAAAAATTCACATTGAACATACAAAGGCAAGAATCACAAGGACTTTTCAAGGTTGTAATGTGGTCGGGTAAACAAACAAGGGGCAATTTCTAAAGGTAATTGAAACAAAAACTTGCCTAAACCTAAGGGAGTGATCAACTCACAAAGATCCAAACACAAAATTTCAACCAACTTCCTCCACAAACCCAAGTGTTACACAACAACACTACTTATTTAGCACAATTATTGAAACTCTTTTTGTTTCCTTTTTCAAGGATTTTCTTTTTCTCTTTTTTTTTCTTTCCTTTTCTTTGTCACTTTTTTTTTCTTTTTCAATCCTCATAGAATCCAACCAATGAGTACACAATCATTCTCTCCCCAACTTGAATTCAACCACATCATCATGTGAATACTCCCTACTTTCTAAGGCAAGGAAAAAATCCATACAACAACACAAAGTTGAGGTCCAAGAAAAAAACAAAATCCATCAAAAATAAGTGAACTAAATACTCATAGACAAGCATTAAGTTCAAATAAAAACATGGATCAAAAAGCTCAAAGGGGTTACAAATTCTCACACACTCACAAGGTGAATTGACTATTTGGCTAAGGTGGTTGTACTCAAAATGAAAAAAAACACCTTGATCCTTTTCATGCATTCATACACACAACATAAACAACAGATTCAACATAATAAAATCCAGTTAGAACAAGAATGTTGGATCTCCGGCATATATGAACAATGGAAGGCCTCCTCACAAAAAGGTTGGGAACTAAAGTGATTCACATACGAACAAGTATATAAAAGAATAAATGGCATGAAAGTTTGTAAAAAGCCTAAGTATCATGAATATGCTAAAGTATAGAAAGCGATAAACACATACCTTGAACGTGTACAAAACTTTAAACACTATCATTACCACGCATTCGCAAGTTGAAACACTCAAAATTGGAAAAATCACCGAATGCGACTCAAGCAATCGAGCCAAAATTTGAGTCCAAACAATCAACAAAAGAATTAGAAAAATTACTAATAAATACTAATATATAAGGCCTTGGTGGAAGTGGGAAGAAGGGGGAGCCAAGTGAACAATTAAAAGAAATCATTGGCTCAGCACAGCAGAGCGCGCAGGCACGCGCTGAGCGCGTTACACCAGAACCAGAAAAATTAGTACAGCAACAAGGTTCTGGTGTAGGCCTCCACTTAACACCTACACAATCTCATATACATTGAAAAAGTAATAACGGAACAAAAAATGATAAAACACGCTTGTTTTACGTCGTAAGCTCGATGCATATTATTTATACACACTTCTCCAAGTTGCCTCTTTACACGGTTAGCGCTCACCGACAATGAAACCTAACCAAACACTTAGCAAACGTGAAGAGAAACAAACATATACACTAAATTTACAAGTATGCAAAACATGTAAAATTCACAAATATGGTAAACATATACAAGTATCAATATCAACAAGTGAAAATAGACAATATATACGATATCTACAAAACTCAAAAACAAAGAAACTATCGCAATGTGATTCAATAAAAACACCAATCCCCGGCAACGGCGCCATTTTGTTGGTTGCGGTATAGGGCAAGCAAACAAAAAGATTTGGAAGTAATTTTTCGGGAATTTATCGTGTCCACAGAGATCGGTGCTACTGAACTGCCATTCGACAATATCAATGTTAATGAGTTTGGTTTTAAAATGGTTTAAAGCGTAAAAATAGAAAAGTAAATAAAAACATAAAAACAATTCATTCTTCAACAAGACGAACTTATCAAGCATACATATAATCCACTCGTCACAAACATAAATTTACCGACCAATTATACTCCACCTGCAATACTCGTCAAAATCATCCAGCATCACTCACAACAGTGTTCATCTCTGACACACTGAGCTGAGAGACAACCGTATTACTCTCGTCGTCACTCTCGCGCACGACGCCTCGAAACACGGAAGACATTAAGTTCTGACACCCAAAAGATTATCATCTAAATCTATCTCTAGCATCTAGACAATAGATATCCATCCCTAATCAAGATTCATGATGTTTATCTCTAACACAACACAAATCCAAACATAAATGCAAAAAGATCAAGGAAGACATCGATAATGATTTGTAAAGCAAATTTCATATAATATTAAGATCATCCAAATGCAAGCTCTAATGATGTTTTCTAAGCTAATCTACAAGAAAAATGAAGTTTGATGGAGTTGGGAGCAAAAAATACCCAAAACCATCCCTAAAAATGTGTTTTTTCCCCATATTTATTGATGTCATCATCGCAGACCGCACTCAGCGCGCTCTTTTTAAAGTTAAACCGCATTACGAGCCCGCTCAGCGCGCTCCAAGCCCGCTCAGCGCGCAACCTGCGGTCTTGTAAAAAAGACAGCACAATTTCGGCCATAACTTGAGAACCGTAACTCCGTTTTTCGTCCGGTTCGAAGCGTTGGAAAGCTTATTCAATTTCCTATCTAACAATGAATAAATATCAACCAAATCGGTGATTTATATTATCCTCATTTTGAGCCTTATTCGTTGATGAGTTGCTCAAAATCGCGCGTTTGAAGCCGTGTCTTCGACACCTTATTGCTCATGCTCCAAATACACCTTAATACCTACAAAATGAGTAGAAAACTATCAAACGGTACACAAATACACTAAAACTTGATTATACACTAAATATACACATTTACAAATAAAGTGGGGTTTATTCGAACGATTTTAACAAAAAGTATCGATAAGTGCAACAAAACTCATATACAAAAATAGCTACAATTTGCACTTATCAGTAGCATTATGATAAACAAGAAAATAAATATAAAAAAATAAAAACTAAAATTAAAATCAAATGTTGCACGAAGTGTCGCCCTGTTGCAATGAACAATCCCTCGCGACGACGCCAAAAACTTGATGACTTCTCGGCAAGTGTACTGATAGTGTCGCAGTAATAAAAGATCGAATCCACATGGATTGTGTTCGAACAAGACAATATTTGTGCAATGTAATCTAAAACAGTAAATAAAGGGGGGGCTTTCAAGTATTAAGACGGTCGAGTTGTGTATCGAATCTCCTTATCCTCTCTTGTTGATGTATGATGCCTTGTATGAATGGTCTTATCCATATAATCTAACGATGAATTAACAAAACTGTTATAACTGATCCCTCATAAAATAAATCATTAATCATTACTCAGAGCTTCATATTCCTAGTCCACCAGCGTAAGCAGGATTAGGCGATATACAGAATATTAATTCCCTATGTCACTACTCGGGGTCGCCTATTCCTATTCAACCAGCGTAAGTAGAACATTTGCCCTAGTTCCAACACTTAAGCTAAGGGTCAGTAATCCATATGTGTCCAATATCAGACTAACGAAGTATCTCAAATAAAAAACATTAAGAACGACAAACAACTGAATAAAATTATAATTCAAAGCATTCATACAAAGTTAAACCAACATATAATTCCAACAAGATTGAATAAGGTTCATCATAACACAACCTAACCTAGAGGAGCTTAGCTACTCATAATTCAGATAACAATACCACAATTGATAAATGAAAATAACATATGAAATCCCTTGATGTAATGGCCTTTAATGAGTTCAAATGCCCTGAAAATCACCCTTGATGCTCTCAAAATCGTGCTTTGCTCTCAAAATTCGTAACCCTTGTCCAAATGCTGAAAATCCCCTTAAAAAGAGCTCAGAACAGGTTAGAATGTGTCAGAAAAGCCTAAAAATAGTACCCATCGCACGCATTATACATGTGTCACTTGCACGATGTAACTCATACAACCATATCACACGCACAAAGGTGCGCATGATTATTCCAATAGCGGCATAAAAATTACCCCTTTTTCACCAAAATTTTTACTAAGTCCCATTCTTCCATACTTAGTTATTTTTAACTAATTCTTGGGTCATTCTTCTTCCTTTTGGATCCTCTTTCGCTCACTTTTCTTCAATTCTTCTCCTATTTTAATGCAATGACGAACTGTCATCATATTTTTATGAGAATTCACTTATGCTTTACAATATGTTCACTCAGATATATCGAGTTAGACTTTCACATATTTCCATATACTTCAAGACACGTCAGATGTTTCCTGTTGTGAAAAACGATGCCTTTGAAACAAAAGTATAATCGGTTTCTTTATTGTCAAGAAACACACAAGGGTTAGGGTTAACGGGAAAAACAATAAGAACACGAAGAAATTGGTTATAACTGTTGTTATTTACTTTCTCTCACTACTACAAAACGCCCAAACAACAACGCCAGGTTTACAACGGCATCCCACCGTTGTAATAGTGCGTACTGGATGCGCGCACATTGTTTTAAGTCTTATTAAAATGCTTTTAATGATGGTTAAAATTCCAACCGTAGTAATAGTGTGTACTAGATGCACGTGCATTATTTTAATTAGAAATTTCAAGGGTATAATAACGGTTATTGTGAACATCGTGGTGATACAATTAAGCTTTCATGTTTTCGAACCTCATCGGCCTCAAATCATTTATTCCTTTGACGTGAATGCGACTTTTTTAAGTTTTATTTATATTTAACTAAAAAGTAATAAGGATATCACTATGGTTATTTCTTAAAACCGTTGTTACAAAGTGAAGCTTCTTTTTATGTATTTTAAACACCAAGTATATATTCATTTATCCACTGAAAAAATAAACAAGACGAAACAACCCTAACACCAACGACGTCACCATCGTCAGGAAGATGACAACAACAACAAGAAAGTGTTATACTTTAAGGTGTTGCAATGTCGCATTTGAAGACAAACTCGTCCAAAGGTGTTTCTATGTCTTCTTCTGCTGTAAAATCTCGATTTGGAAATTTCTGTGGTTGTGATGGTCGTATGGTTTCGTACCAATGGAAGAAGGGACAAAATAAAGAAAGGCTTTTTTGGAGATGTCCATTTTGGAGGAGCCATGAAACATATAATTTGTTCATATGGGATGGAGACTTGGGAGAAAGAGGTGGAAATGAAGATGAGAGCATTATGAAGTCAGAGTTGGAAGTTGTGGGCTATTTGAAGGTTATGTATGAGGATTTAAAGAAGAAGAACAAGAATTTGAAGAACAAACTAAAATCAGAGAGATTTTCTGGAAATCTCAAGATGTTATGTTTTCTTGTCTCCTTTATGTTTAATGTTTACTTTGTTATGAAATGTAATAGTTGAATTAGGGTTTAAATTGCATTGTTAATTTTTAAACTGCAGATGCATTGTGAATTACATTGTTGATGTTTGAATTACATTATGAAGACAGGAATGCAACTAATAAAAGACAGTTTCTTACGAGTAAGTTCAACGCAAACTTATGAATTTTCAATTATTTATCTGTTTGTAAGTATATTAGTTGATAGATATTGTAGCTTATAGTTTAAGCTGTTAAGCAAAAAGATTAAAATTTCATTAGATAAATTAAGTTTCATTACATAAACTTAATCATCAAATCTAAATGCTCTGGATGAGAGGAAATTTGACCAACCATATCCAGCCTCATCATCATCATCATCATCATCATCATCATCAGAATCGGCAACAACCATCTACCTTCTCAACATTCTTCTCCTTCTTCTCCTCACCCTCAGAGATCTCTTTTTTTCCGCAACAACCCCATCTACAGCAACAACTTGTTGATTCTGAGGAAGGTTTTGAATGACAACCCTGTCTACAGTAACATGTTGATTCTGAGGAAGGTTTTGAACTACACCCCCCTCTACAGCAACAACTTCATTCTCAACATTTTTGGCAGCTTGAGCAGTAGAACTCATTTTGATTCTTTTGGATTAAGTTATTTTTATGTTTTGGCTCTTACTCTTTTATATTGATTCTTCTAATACTTCACCTTCTCTTGGAAGTTGGATAAGTTTCTGCCAACCTCGAGCTGTTGAATTAATGATTATATCTCTTTGTCTTTTGAAATTTTATTTTTCATCATTTGATATTCCTTTGTAATTAATGGTTTTGATATCTGTTCACAAATGGTGTATTGCTGATTCTGGTATGATACGTTTGTTTTTTATTCATAAATAATATCACAACGGTTATTACTCTTAACCGTTGTTATATGGTGTGCGTTATCCAATTTATTACAATGGTCACAGGACCATGATTGTAAGTATCATATATATAACAACACTCTACATAACAACGCATGTGTCCGCGTCATTATATATCTATCTAAACCGTTGTTAAATGGGTCTTCCGTAGTAGTGTCTTTAAATCAGATTACAAGTACTCAAGAATAACAAATAACCGTCTCACCCTAACTAGGATTTTCCAAGCCTATGATGAGAGACTAGTATGCTATTTATAATAAACCTAACATACTAAACTAATGGACTTTTTAACAATTACCTATTGCAAGCTAAATTATGGTACAAGCTAACTTAAACAATTAGACATAGCAAAAAAGCCCAATTCGACAACTACATACTAGAACACATTTCAACTACAACATGTAGGTCTTCGACAACAGCAGGTGAGCAGACTTTGACGACATGCAAACCCAATTCGGTCAGACCCCTTTCACTGACATGGCCCAATCTCATGTTCCAAATTTCTGTCTTCGACAAAGATTTCGTGGATACAACATTTGTCGAACCACTTACAACTTCATCCTCAAGAGTATACAAGCTTTGTTTCTTCACGCCTCTCAAGACTTGGTTTGACCCCTTCATGACTCTTAAGATTCTTTTCTCTCCTTGAAAAACATATCCTTTCTTGTCGAGTTCACCAAGAGAAATCAAATTTCTCTTCAAATCTGGTACATACTTGACTTGAATCAATAACTTTATTGACTCATCATGGAGCTTGAATCTCACAGATCCAATACCAGTAATTTTACAAGCTTTGTTGTTTCCCAGCAGTACAGATCCACCATCTTGATCACATAGCTCCTCGAACAAGTCTTTGTTTGGAGTCATGTGCCAAGTGCAACGTGAATCCATAATCCACTCTTTTCTTGAGTCGCTGCTTGAAACCACAAGAACATCAAATGAGTCTAAATTATCTTGAACAATGACTGCGTTGCCATTATCCTTACCTCCATGATCTTTCAAACGTTCAGGGCACACTTTTATTATGTGACCCTCCTTCTTACAATGATAGCATCGAATACCAGATGCCTCGCTACTATAAGACTTTTGTTGACTTTTACCTTTCTTCTTGTCGAACTTACCATCCTTTCGCAAGAATTTTCCCTTAACGGTCAAACCTTCACCAACCATCGAAGGTTTATGCTCCTTTTGTTCGTTCAAGTCCTTAGAATACAAGGCTGAATGAACTTCTTCAAAGCTCAAGGACTCCTTTCCATACAGGAGAGTTTTTTTTAAGTAAGCATGTGTTTTAGGCAAAGCGCACAACAGAAACAACGCATGATCTTCACATCAATATTTTCAAGATCAAGAATCAGCTTGTTGAACTTATCCAACTGCTCAACCAACACTTTGTCTTCACTCATCTTGAATGAATACAAAGCTTGCTTCATATAGAGTCGATTCACCAGCGATTTGGCCATGTACAGAATTTCAAGTTTCAACCATAACCCTGATGCCGTAGTCTCCTTTGATACCTGTCGGAGGACCTTATCACCAAGGCTTAACAATATTGCATTATTGGCTTTCTCTATCATGGTCGTCTTTTCAGTTTCCGTTAACACAACGTTCAAGGCTTCCTCTCCCTTTAACGCTTCCAAACAACCCTGCTCAACTAGTAGGGCTTTCATCTACAAGTGCCACAGACCGAAATCGTTCACTCCGGTGAACTTTTCAATCTCATACTTTGTTGAAGGCATCTTCTCCACGCTCTCCGCACCAATTTGTTATGAAAAACGATGCCTTTTAAACAAAAGTATAACCGATTTCTTTATTGACAAGAAACACACAAGGGTTAGGGTTAACGAGAAAAATAATAAGAACACGGAGAAATTGGTTATAATTGATATTCTTTACTTTCTCTTTATATTAGATTACAAGTTCTCAAGACTAACAAATAGGCCTCTCACCCTAATTAGGATTTTCCACACCTATGATGAGAGACTAGTATGTTATTTATAATAAACCTAATATACTAAACTAATGGGCTTTTTAACAGTTACCCATTACAAGCAAACTCAATCAATTGGACATAACAAACAAGCCCAATTTGACAATTACATGCTAGAACACATTTCGACTACAGCATGTAGGTATTCGACAACAGCAGTTGAGTAGACTTTGACGACATGCTAAACCTTTGTCGACAATACTAGAGTTCGATCCAATATCTCACGTTTCCTATCTTGCAGAAACTTTATTAAGTTAACTTGAGATGAGGCTTGAGTTATATTCCATTTGATTTCCATCATCAGAGACTCAAATCCATCAAACTCTAATACTTTGGTTTGCATCTTTAACTGCTTTAACCGCTAATGTTTGACTTGTCATTATTGGACATTCAGTTATCATCATTAGGTTCCATCATCAAAGGATGTTGTCTTTATTAAAAGCATGTCACCTAGAAGTAACCTACAAAATAGGGTTCCACATGCTCTCCTTTTTTCATGATGACAACACATCTCTTAGGGGAGGTGGTAAAAGAAATAATACATATGTGTTTGGAGTAATCAAACTCTCCCTCAATTAAATAGAGAGTATACTCTACTCCCCTTGAGAATATACTTCTCCCCCTTTGTCGAAATAAAAAATGCGGGTAAAAATTCATTTGCATAAATTTAAATATGCAAACAGAAGCAAATAAGAAAGAGAAAAACGTCACTCTTTATTAATTGAAAAAGAAACTAGGAATTCAAATTACAAAAGAAACATTTGCAAACTAGGAAGTAAAAAAGGGAATTAGAAGTGCAAAATGGAAAAACATAAGCAACTAACAAACAATTAATTCATCTCATCATCATCAACATCCTCTCTTGAAGCCATCAGTGATATGAGGTTTCTTCAACTCCAAACTCATAGCCAATGTAGGTCAAAAAAATTGTCAGCATAGGGAAGAATGATATTTTTCCTTTTGTTTTCTAACATATGGTGAAGTACAACATCTTTTCAATTTTTCTCAACTTGGTTCTCCAGGAGCCAAACCATGGGGATGTCTGAAATATAGCTAAGTCTTGAAGAATTCACATAAATTTGCAATCTCTCATAGAATATGAGTATGATGAAAGTGAATAAGGTAATGATTTTAACTATGATGATGATGTTGTTTCTTTTTTAACTGATTGAACCTCTATCATTTCTACTCCCTTCAACTTTGACTTAATATGCTCGAATATTCTATTAATTTACTAAATGGTGAATAATGTTCTTTTCCTGATAAAGAGCAACTCTAGACACATTATAAAATGTGGCATATCTCCGATTTGGTTTTTGACAAATTGGGTTGAAAAAATTGGGTTAATAGAGTGATTCATCATATGATGCGGAATAAAAAGAAGAACATTCTTATACCATACCGTTAACGAGTCATAAAAGATCTTGGTGCAAATTGGGTGCCATTTAGAGGAAGAGGGATCATAGACTAAATGATCAATAATAGGAAAAAACACCTTAAGTTAAATGTGGTTCAAAATATTAAAACTGGGAATTAATTTCACCTCCTCTAAAAGCACCATCAAGAGCACGGTAGCTAGCAGAAAATGTATAAAATACCTCCTACCTCCTCTTCTAACACTATCTGTTAGATATTCGGGTATGATAATCCTGGATAACTTCGAAGAATCGTGTTCGTACACTTTTCGAACAAAGTATTTCGACCCTATTCTTGCCTGGGTTCACAAAATCTTTGTGGGGATAATTCTTGAAGAACAATCTGTTTCTGGCAAAAGAGAACTGATCAGGAATGTAGAGAGAAATTATCGTTTTTCTATAACCGAAAACCGAGGCCAAATGATTCCTTATATAGGAGATCAATAACAGAAACCGAAAAAAACACAACTGTTCAGAAACGGTTATGTCGGTTGGGAAAGGGTTCAACTGTTCTGCCCCTTGGACCCCAACGGGGCGCTGCCCCGCACTCCGCCAGGGGCTTCGCCCCTTGGAACCCCAACGGGGCGCTGCCCCGCACCCCGCCAGGGGCTTCGCCCCTTGGAACCCCGTTTCAATTATTCGCATTCAATTATACGTTGGCTCGACGAGCGTGCACTCCGCACTACCCTAACTCGTTTCCAAGCTTAACGCATAATTGCATCGGCCTATAGCAAATCACATTACTACTAAAATACATTGATGATACTAAAATCACCAACACTATCCTCAAAAACCTCATCCGAAATTGATAAGACATGATGAGGATGTAAGGGAGGATGAACTCAAGGATTTGTCGACTCACAGGAAAATTAGCTAATGTCCAAATCATATCTCCAATAATTATCAACGATGATGGTGATGAACAAAATTAGTTATTTGTTTAGTTGTATGCTTGTTTTAAATATTTTATGTTTTACTTTCAAATTCCTCTATGGTATTTCACATTCTATATTTGTACCCCACATGCTTTAATTAATGAAAATGTTTTCCTTTTGAATTTTTTTTTCTTTTCTTAACAAAATGTTTTTGATCTATGTGGACAATATGCTTACATATATATTTACATTTTTGTCTAGCATCACATCCTCCTTTATAATTATGAAAAAAAGTGGAGAAATATAATCTCCACTCAAGTACGCAGGAGTTTAACCACTTCAACGTCCTTATTTAGCTAAACATTTATAAATAAATCAGTGTTCAATTAATCATGTTTAAATTTTTTATAATTAATAAATTATAATTGTCCTTTTTTATGCGGAAATTTTGTTGAAATACTAATTTTAAATAATTATGTAATATATACAATTTTCTTATATAGGATATTCCTTTTTTTTTTAGTAAGTAAGAAATTTCATTAATACGAGAACAATGGTTCTCGGAACCACTTACAAAAAAACGAGAACAAAACTCGCCAAAAGAAGAATACAAAAACTAATAAAGCCTAATGAAAGTAGTACAATGGAAACCTACAAAACTCATAGAAGCCATAATTGGTACCGGTATTCTTCCCGAAAAAAGACCATCTCCATGTTAGCTCCTTAATACTCCAAACCGCGTCAAAAACATTCCAACCATCATTCCTAAAGATAATACCATTCCTCAACAACCAAATGTACTAAGTTGTTGCCAACCAAATACATCCTTCCTTCCCACTTTTCACTTTGTTCCTCTTACAATAACGACTCCACTTCATAAAACTCTCTTTAATATTGCTCGCCCCAAAATTCTCAAAACCAATCCATTCCGCCACCTCCTTCCAAATCAATGAAGATACATTACAACTTAAAAACAAGTGTTCCAAAGATTCTTCCTCCAAAGAGCAAAAAACACAAAACGCATCACTACCCGGAGCAAGACAACCTCTAAAATTAAGAGATGCCTTTGTTGGAATCCTATTAATAAAACTCCTCCAACCAAAAGCCTTAATCTTAAAAGGAACATGCATCTTCCAAACCAACAAAAAAGCATCATCATAACAATTACTAGGACCGAAAGGGGTTCGAAGGGAATGAAGGAGAGAGAAAAAAGAACTAACCGAAAAAACCTCCGTCGAAGAAAGCCTCCAAGACACCAAATCATTATCAAACTTATATAGGATATTCCTAAATATTATAATTTGTTCAATTATTCCCTTTTTTTTTATTAAGTATTAAATTAAATTTCACAAACTTTAAGATAAAATATTTGGACTTCAAGTCCATACTCTTTACACTAGAAATCCATTAATAGAGATTTATTATAAAGTGTAAACAAGTAATTTATAAACACTCAACATTGTTATTGTAAATTCGACGTGAGACTTTAAGAAAAGTTTCTGCAACAAAATCCAATCAAACTGGTAGCTGTCATTGTTGGTTAGATATTAAGTGATATTAAGCTAACATGTAACTGTAGCTTCTGAATCAACCTATAAAATTGAAAGAAACCAAGTGATATTAAGCTAATGCAACTTAAAACTTCATGAACTTGCTCACATGTAATTGTTACCGAGCATAATAATGACTTACTCCTGTCTCTTCTTTGACCTCTCTTACTGCTGCTACACAAATATCTTCTCCCTATATAAGTTAAACAAGTAGATTGACACCAAGCTTATTATCTTGTACTAAAACGAGAAAGCTATCCAGCATATTCACCTGATCAACAACTCCGGTAGGGAATTTCCAAACTCCGGTTCCCTGAAATTGTCCACTATTTTCTTGAACAACTAGTACCTAATATCAATGAACCACAACAAAACAACATATTAGCTGCAGATAGACCTATGACTATGTGAAGAATTTGTATTAGTCAAGACAGGTTACTTTTCTTCCCATATAATTTCAGATCATGAACCGGACAGAAAGTGATAAGTAAGATATGTAGGAGGAATAGATTAGAGAATAAAGATACAACCCTCAAACTTCAAGGAAGTACTTCAAGTTAACTACAATTCTGATTATGAAGTTGCAGTAAATTATGGTGAATATTTAATAGCAAGGAAACACGTCGTGCTTTTCATTCACGACAAATGAACTGATGCCAACCCAGTGTGTGGCATTTGCAGGAATAGTATTTGGACTTTCGCGAATCCAATTTACAAGCATTAAATAGTTTGGTTCTGCATGGTGATACCAAAAACTTCCTGCATAAACGTGTAATTAAATAATTTTAAAGTAATTTTTTGTGTTTTGTGTATCCTCTCCATGTAGAGGATTCCAATGCTAGGTAATTCCACTACTGAAAGTAATTTCTTGTGTTTTGCATTTATTGCAATGTTCTTCTGTTTTCAATAATATTACATTCTCCCTTATTGAGATAGGAATTAATCCTATCGGTATTCTTCCAAAGACAATCAGTTTAAAGCAAGAATGCTGAGTCTTGACTTATGGGCAGACATTTATAACACTGTCATGACTTCAATAAAAGCATTGCAAAAAAATCTAACCAATAATGACATATGTGGCTGCTACAATTTATGTTTGCACTTTGATTGGGTTTTGTTGCAGAAGCTTTTCTTAAAGTCTCACATCGAATTTGCAATAACAATTTTGAGTGTTTATAAATCACTTGTTTTCACCTTATAATAAATCTTTATTAATGGGCTTCTAGTGTAAAGAGCTTGGACTTCAAGTCCAAATATTTTATCTCAAAATTTTTGAAAATTAATTTAAATAATAATTATGTCACTTCAGCTAGCTGCCACGTCGTTTCTATCGCCACATCAGCTGTCATGTCATATAATTAATTTAAAATTTTCAGTATGACTTGACGGAAAGCATGGTCGTATTGATTGACTGTGTAAAAAAAAATTTACACTATTATGCATCACCCGTTTTTTCCTCTCAAGAGTCAACGAATCTATAACTAGGCATACCTAGTTTGTAATGATACAAAAATTTAGAAAGGAAAGGAGACAAGTAGTTCAAAACAAGACAAGAGTGAGGAGCAGCCATGAAAGCCAACTAGTCAACACAATATATATATATATATGAGTGGTATGGACGTTCATTGATCTAGTCTTGACTAATGCATTCATCCATTTGGTTCTAAGATTCCAAGGCACAACTTTGGTGTCTTAAACAACAAGAATGACTAAAGTAGAATCCATTTCAAGCCCTAAATAACTACAATCAAATTGAGCAGCAACAATAATGGCTCGAATGAAACAAAAAAAAGCTCAGCATGAAGAAATGATGATCCCTCTGCCAAATTTGAAAAATCAAACATAAATTTACCAGGACCATCTTTGAGGGCGTGCAAGACGGACTACCTTACAGGGTCCAAAATTTTTCAAGATTAAATCGTGGCTAAAAAGGGCCTCACAATATATTTCTTATGATTTAAACATAACAAAATAGGGCCCATATTTATTTTTCCGCAGTCAAAACATGGTAAACCTGCACAGGGCCCAAAATTTTGTGACGACCTTGAAACTTACCCAAAGCATCTCTAAACAACCCACCACAAGAGGCTAAAAAATTAGATAGAGATTCACCCGTATTGCACTTGATCCATCCCCTATCTGAAGGAAGAAAACCTCAATAATTTCAGGAGCTTTTTTAGGGTGTAGATTGACATTAAAGTTTTTTATGATTGAAACATCATGAATAAAAGAGTTTGTAGCTTTTTTTTGTTATGTTGCCAATGAATTCCACTTCATAATGCACCATGTTCAGGGCTTGCTTCTAGTGAAAGACTTTACCATTAAACCTTGTCTAGTTTTGAGCAATCTAGATTATGTTGAGGATATAAATGATAGATGCTTGAATAATCACTTTGCACTGAGGGCTCCAGCTTCTATCACAAATAAAGAGGGCATCCAAAACATTAGCAAGCCAAATAATTGGTGAGATACAAGAACCAATGCCAAAGCTTACGAGCAAAAGTCCAAGAGAAGAAAAGGTGACTGGAAGTTTCTCTCTGCTGAAGGCAAAAACTACACATTGAAGGGTCATGACTACCTCTTAAACTTAAGTTTTCATTAGTAGGAATCTTATTGTGACAAATTCTCTAAACATAGAAGCCCTTGGAATGAGGGATGTCAACATTCAAAAGGTTTTTGGCCCATGGAACTTGGGGAAAATCTTGAGATTTTATGTCATAAGCATCCTTTAGGGTCAATTTATCATTAACGGAATAGATCCAGATAATTGATTCATTTCTTAGATCTAAGCGGAGGGTTATTTTTCAAGACATGAGTAGACAGATGAGGCACTAAAAGAGTAATGTGATTAGGGATATTCCAAGTAATATGATGAAGGAAGTTAGAAACCATTGTGCCAATGTTGATGTTAGAGTTGTTTTGAATGCTTTGGAAAAGAGGTTGATTAATCCAAGAATCTAATAAAAAGTTGGTTCTCAGACCATTAGCAATGATAACCTTTGAGTTGGAAGTTACTAAAGCAAACTCACGCTTGATACCACTCTAAATCGAAGAAGAAAGGCGGTGAGAAATGGGAACACCATTTTAAAGGAATCTGGATTTTAACAGGAGGACCCAAGGCTCCTTGGAGCTAAAGATATCCCAGTAAAACTTGTGGTTGAAAACATTATTAAAAGAAGTAATGGATCTTAGGCCGAATTCCCCCTTGGTCAAATGGCTTTGTAAATCCTTTTCCAAGACACGGAGTCTAGCTTGGCCTTCATGATATCACCTGACCGGATGAAGTTTCTGATGCTTTTCTATAGCTCTTTGAATAAAAACAAAGGCCAGGAATAGATGGAAAAGCTATGAGTCAGTATTGCATGAATTGTATATTTGACCAACTGAACACTACCAGCAATACCCTAAGTAAGAGAAGGGAAGCAGTCCTTGCTTGAAAAGCATATAAGAGAGATGATGATGCCTAGAAACAGACGTAAAGCCACTAAAGAGGAGAGACTTGTAAAGGTTGACACATTGGCCTGAAGCATTAGCATATCTAGTGAAAAATTTAAGAGAGCTTTAAGGGTAACACTATCACTCTTGTTGAATATCATGACATCATCTACAAAAGACAATGGGAATGGACTTCAAAGCATGTATGCCCTGAAATAAGCTTCACAATTTTCTTAGTCACTAGTCTTGAGAGGCTGCCACTGAGAACCTCCTCAGAAATACATAAAAGAAGAGGAGAGAGAGGATCCCCTTGATATCAAAGAAACCATTGAGCTTTCCTTAGTCAAGTTTTTGAATTTGTCACTGAATCCAAAAGATTTGAGTACATATAACAAGAACACCCAATCAATAGAATAAAAAACTTTAGTGATGTCCACCTTCATGACAAGGTTGTCTCCAAAATATTTCTTGTGGATCAAGTTAATGATTCAGATGTTAGACCAATGCAGTCTTTGATGGATCTTCCTTTAACAAACTCTTTCTACTCATTAGAAATGATTAATGACATGACAAATGTCAATCTATCAACTAAAATCTTGGATAAAATATTGAACTTGAAATTAGCAAGGGTTATACGTCTGAACTAATCAATAGAGTGAGCATTGAGGAATTTAGGAAGAAGAATGAGAGTGCTAGCATTGAAATTTGGAAATATCCAAGAAGTGTTGAAGAGCTGAACAACAACAACAATGACATCTGACTGAATAATATCCCAAAAATGTTGGGAAAAAAAGGTTCAAAAGCCATCAGGACCGTGGGATCCTCTTTGTTAGGATTGAAAATAATTTTCTTGATCTCCAAGTTACTATGAGTTAATCGCGATTTTATGAGTCTATTGGATTATCTAACTGCAAGTATACAGTCTATCGCGTAGTTTTAAAAGATATTGAACCCACAGGGACTAATAATCAATCTATTGTTCTCTATTGATGTTGTGTAAAGTTAAGGTTAATGAATCTTTGGATTTGGGGAAACTAAAGCTAGAATTAAAACTAAAATAAGATTTAAGAAATATATCAGACAAGAGAGACCGGAATGTGGATTCCGTTCACCTTGGAAACTCTGTAATTCATTGGCGTTAGTTTACAGTTAAATTGCTTTCAGTAGAAAATACCAGTTTAAAAACATGATCTCGCACTCTTGCGCTATTGATTAAAGCTACACTCTCTGACCATGAGATTTTGCTCTCGTTCGCCCATTTCAATCAAAAAGTATTTTATGAAAACTAAATAAATCCTAATTGATACTGTTCCGGACTGGCCCAATGGCTAGGCATGGCCCAATCCACTTTTACTCCTAGAACGGCCTAATTGCCTAAGTTCAGCCAAATTAGGGCATCATTTACCTTTCTTCCCCTTTACCAGGTGTCGCAACGTGAAAATCAACCAGTGGAAAAGACAGAAGAGTCGCCACCGAACGTTATTTATCCCGACACAGGGAAAGGAAACGATCAAAGAAAACTTAAAGAAGGGAAATACATGGTCATCGCAACCATAGTCTGGGTTCGGGATTCGGTTACGCGAGAGGAAGGTATTAGCACCCCCTCGCGTCCATCGTACTCGATGGGATCCACGCTTGTTATACTGATCAAAGGGTGTAGATATCTGAAGCTCCACTACTACTGGAAAGGAATAGAATGAGAAACAAAGAAGAGGGTAAAAAAGCACGAAAGGTGACTCGATAGGACATCGCCGTCCTAGGCCTACGTATTTCCTTGGGAGTGGGAAAGTCAGAGTCAATGTAGTTCGGGGGACTACGGGTGAGTCGGGGGAAGGTTTCTCGCCAAGACATCGCCGTCTTGTGCCTACGTATCCTTAATCGGACGGGAGAGAGGAAGTCAGAGCAGTCGTAGTTCGACCTACGGGTTGGGAAAGATCTCGGTCACACTAGGGCAAGAGAAAAGATTTGATTAACTGATCGGTCTCGATCGCACGGGGAGAGAGAAAAGGGAAGTTAGTTGTTAGTGTGCTCGCCAAGACATCGTCGTCTTGTGCCTATGTGTCCTCATTAGGGAATGAGGAATCAGAGCATCCGTTGTTCACAAGACTACCAGAAAACGGGATCTCGATCACATGGGGGCGAGAGAAAAGATTTTGTATTCATCGAAGGTCTAAGGGAAACTCGATCCTACAAGTTATCATGCAACAATTGATCCTATAGTTGAAGGAAGGAAGTGGAATCTCTACCTATGTTAGCATGCTTGGATTGAGAGCCTAATGTCTCTCTTACCTCCAAACTTAATCAGAAATTAAGTGGAGCTAGGAATCCTACAGGATCATGTGATCAAACACAAGTAAACATTATACTAATCAATCACAAAATAAACGATGTTGTAATCTCAACTATACGGAAGTTGAGTGACTCTCCATCAACAAGGAAAATGCAACAGAAACGGACGATGTCGTGATCTCAACTATGAGGAAGTTGAGTGACTCTTCGTCAACCGCAAGATGAAAATGATGTCGTGATCTCAACTATAAGTAATTTGAGTGACTCTTCGTTCACCACAAAGTAAGACAGAAAAGGGGAGCAAACAACATCAAAGTTTCAATGAATTGGCACCCAAGCCAAGTATACAACTAGGAGTGAAAACTCCTCACTCAACAACAAGTTGTAAGCATAAATGCTTAACCCTAAGCATGCTTCATACAAGTGCGTAAGTGGTACCTAACGGAGAAGGTCCGTTGCCTCTTCAAAGCACGCAAAAGCTCAAGACTCAAAGGAAGAAGATTCCAAGGTGGAAGAGAACCAAGCCATCAAGTACTTCAAACAAGTAAGAAGGTCCAATAGTCAAGTATCTAACATCAAGTTCAAAACATGTTAGAATCTAACAAGAATCAAATGTAACCAACTATCATCAAAGGCAATCAACAAGGAGAACCAGAATTAACATCAGGAATTGGTCCAAACGATATCAGGGACTAAGCATAATCTGCATCAAGAGATCTCATCAGTCCAAACAAGGTTATGAAAAATATTCCACACAAAATCTCCACAAGATTAATCAAAACTACAAAGAGATTAAAACTAGGATTACAAATCTACTCCTAATTAGTCAAAATCCTAACCAAAATGAATCTACAACTAATAACTGCTAATCAATGTTAAAAGTCAAGGTTAATTTCTAATTCAAAAAACAAATTATAAAGTTATGAATTAATTCTAAAAATCTAATTTTAAAACTAATTCCAAGGAAAATCTAATTCTAAAATTAATACTAAAATTCCAATTAGGATTGATTTTAAAAAAAACCAAAATTAAAAAAAAGTTAATCACCAATTAAAATTAAAACCTAATCTAGAATTATCCTAATTCTAAAAATTATATCTAATTATCTAATAGAATCCTAAAACAAAACATATAACTAATTAATAATAAAAAAACAAATAACAAAACAACAGAAACACTGGGGTGCAGTAAGTGATCAGAAACTTGGGCTCAAGTTCAGGCCCAAGCCGCCTCAAGAATCAGGGAGGGGTGAGGCGAGTGATATTAGGGTGCGAAAATGAATTAACAAAACGGGCCTAAAAGCCCTGGTCCAAGCTGCAAAGACTTAACCCTAAGAAAACTCAGAAGGAACCTCAAACCACTGCCATCTTCTCCCTGCGCCGTTCTCCGTCTCAAGCTCATCTTCTCCGATCGAACAAATCAAAACACCATCAGGCAAATCCACTTTCCTCACCTTCTCCTCCACCACGCCTCCGCCTTTGTTTCGCCATCCTCCATCCGTCTCAACCTCGAAACTCAACGCCCTCACGTCATCATTCCTCTTTCTCTTCTCCACAAACTCATCTCCGACCTATCCTCACGACTCGATATGGATTCACGCAAGAATGAGCCACATATATCTCAATCGAAAATCAAGCAACTACAAAGAAACAGAATACGATCATACGTTAAAACAGAAGAACGACTCACAAGGTCAAAGCTAGTCCGACTATTCCGACGTCGGTGACGGTACGCTTAGTTCAATTCCCTCCTCTCCTACTTCTGTTTCTTTTAAGTGTACAACTTCGAATCGTGAATCGTTGTTGTCGATGTGAACTCCTAAATCGTGACACCAAAATTAAAGGTTGACATTACTGCTATTAAACTCTTCTTCTTTTCTGTGGAATCATGGTTGAAGTTGTTGTTAATTGGAGTTAAATTCTGGCATAGCAGACAGCAGATGTCCTAACACATGTCAAGACATTATTCTGCATAATTATTAAACAAAGAACAAAACAGCAGACTAATTTCCAAAGATATCTTTAACTGCAGAAAGATAGATGTTTCGACTTCCAACATGTTTATCAAGAACACCAACAGAATAAGTAAATCTGCAGAATGATAAAAGAACACAGCAATTGTTAACCCAGTTCGGTGTAATTCACCTACTCTGGGGGATACCAATCCAAGAAGAAGACTCCACTATCTATAGTATCATCATAAAGCTAAACTCCCCCGTTTACAAATTTATCTCCTAATCACTACCCAATGAAATCTTTATCAAAGACATATTCTTTGATATGAGAATCACTACTCACTTCCCCTAATCACAAACTATGATATCTACACCATCTATGTCAATACAGAATTCTGTCAAGCATACTTGACCAACAAGCTAACTCAGATTTACTTAAAAGCTTCATCCAAGAACAATACGCAATTCATTACCTAAAGGCTTCTGAATCTGTGTGATACATATGCCTTTCACAATGCATCAGACGACACAAAGGAAGACTTATAAAGCCTAGAGAGCCAACGACTCTCAAAACCCTAAACCCTTATATTACATACAAGAACTAGGTTACAAAAGGTATATAAAAACCCTAGATCTAAGTCTTCTTATATAGGTTTCAGCATTCTTGGGCTTCATATCTTTGGTCCTTGATCCATTCCTAAAAAGCGCATCAATTCTTGGGCAGATTTGTTCCAGATTTAACACCTGTTAAATTAGTGTATTACTCCAGGATGTCGTGTCTTCAGGTTGGGACATCTTCTTCTGCATCTTTGTTCATGGCCAGATTTCTTCATCCTTATCAACAATATGTTTAACCAAAATTTTGTCAAACCATAGGAGCTTTCAATCTCCCCCTTTTGACAAATTTTGGCTAAAACTCCTTTTGAACAATAAACCCAGGATGCTCCTGAGTTTATTTTAATCTTTAGTCTGAGTGGTGGTTATGATTGGAATACTGTGCATACCGAATTCATGTTGGTGTACACGAGGAGGAAGATAACACAAACTCCCTCTTTCCTATTAGTCTGTATAACCCCACCAGAGGGGAAGAAAACTCCCAGGGTGAGTGAAGTTAAAAAAGGTCCAGAAGTTGAGACTCCTAAAGTAACAAGAAGGAAGTCTGAAACATAAGAACACTAGACACTCCTATCAAACACACTCCCCCTTTTTAGCCAAAAATTGGCAAAAATAGCCAAGACATTCCCATACCCAACCAATACTAATCCAGACTCGAACAAAAGACATTTGGAACAAAGAAAACATAGCCTGAGACAGACTCATCCAAGGACTCCCTTAAATATCCAAGAAATTTCCTTCGAATGTAACGAACCATTGAAAATAACGATGGTCCATTCAATGAAATCATTAATCAAAGGATGTGACTTCACTAAAACAAATGCGCACTAGCCAAGAATGCTTTGACTGTTTCTTCTTCAAGGAAAACCGTCCAAAAATAATGCAAGTAACATTGAACATGTTTTGCACGCGCATGTTCTCCACTATCCAAGGCACACCGACCAAAAGACCAGTTACTTTTAAAAGCATGTTCGTAACAATGTTCTGACATCATGTCAGACATTGTCTACCAAAAAATTATGTATTGATCAATACCCCCATAGCCTGCAACATCAGTAAAATGTCAAAACATCCTTCTTGACATCTCATCTTCAAAATAATCACAGTTTTCTTGACCTCCAAACAAATTGGATTCAAAACTGTACCCCTGCAGTAATACTTCTTAGATCAAGGAACAACCCCCTATCTAAGATAATTAGTGCTCCTCCAATGAACACTTATGTTGATGAATGTAAAACATAAGACGCATCTTCATGTCTTCAAGAGCGCACCCTCTATTCAACACACCTACTAAACGCAATCATCTTTGCACTATTGCTCCTTCTGACAAGGACCAATAATGACTCACACATGAACACCATCATGCTTCCCGTAAGGTCACATTAGGATCACTATCCTAAATCAAAAAACTCTTGGATTGAGACCAAAATCGCCATTGATCCCTCTCTTCTTGAACCCATCTATACACCACAGGAATTCCTCTTGAATTCTCATGTATAGACCTCCATGTTCCTTGAGATAAACCTTTTTGAAGCATCCATAACTTCCATTCTCCTGTAGATCAACTTATCTTAGGCTGATGTGCCACATCACCAGCTGAGATTATGATGTTAAGTTTGATGTCAGAACCTTCTGATACGACATCCAGCTGCTGAATTCAGCTCCTCCTTCTGCCACTTAGAAGAACTTCCTCCCTTTAACAGAACAAGAGTTCCATGCTCTCATAGACTTGATTCAACAACCAAGTTTAAGTAGACAACCTCCATCCTGCTTGATTATGTCACAGGTATTCCATTCAAGCTCACACCTTGATGAATATCTGCTTTGAAACTCCAAAGAACTCACACCTGCCACGTCTGATTCTTCAGATGATAAGTAGTCCTAGACTACACCATAGCTATACCAAGAAAATTTGACTTTTCCCTTAGTAGAGCAGTCTTCAAGATGTCACGGATATTTCCACCTATCCTTGACCTCCATGATAAGCACGACAAAGTGCTCCAATGCACCTAGACTAGAAATAAACCGATCCAAGAAATAACCATCAAGATTATGATGTCTTCTTCTTCATCTTCAACATCACCACTGTCTAGACCAGTTTCTTACCAGAAAACTCTCCAGAGATAAGATGCTTCTGCCGCACCACACCGAAGTAGATTCTTAGGTCAACACCCAAGAGAAATAGATCCAAAAGCTTATGCAGTACCCCTCCCATGATTCTGCACAAACCAGATGAAGAGATGTTCCAACATCGTGTTGAACATCAACAATCTTGAACTTCACATACAAGGATAATCAATTAAATACTTGTGAATATCACAAATAGCAATTGATCTTAAATCCTTGTTCAATAACCCTACTTCACTGTTGAAGGCATGCTCCAACATATCACTCCATGAACACTTATCAAGTATTCAATCTTTTGCAAGTATCTTCTTTGACAAACAAAGTGTTGAGATACCAAGGCTGCCACCCTTGACTAAGATTCTCTCTGAACGAACCCTATTTACCTCAATAGTTCTAAAATCTCCATTCAGATTGGAACCACCCTTAGGATTAAGAGAGATGAATCATTCCTTGCAGTTTTGGATAATGAAAATAAATCACCTCCACTTTCTTCAGGTATATATTTCATAGAAACACCCTCTAGTCAGAAGAATAACTAGAAGACTCCAGATGCACGACTGAGAAGCCTTTATGTGTGGACTTGAGAGAATTCTCAAGTATCTTTGACAGCATAGTCGATCAATAATTTATCAAATCCCTAGAGAAAGAACTTGATAAACCTAATCTCAACTCCCCTTCTCTTTAACTGACTTCAAACTGCACAATGGAACCAAGCTTCCAAGTACCAAGTCACAATAACAGACATCTTCCAACAACCCTCTCCATTCCGTCACTCCCGACTTTGGAATAAAAAGATGCAGATATCTTCAAATATAGAGGCTGACGATTGAGATCTTCCACCATCTGTCTTCAGTAACAACTCTAGAACCCCATAAATTCCATAGCTCTTCCATCAGAAACATATGCAGTGGAACCACCAAGGAAAAAATTCAACTTACCCTAAAAATATGTCAGATCATCTTATATGACACCCCAACAAGAGAACTAGCCATTTCTCCTGCAGTTGTTGTAGAACCTCCTCTACAACATGAACAACCACCAAGTTGTTACCTTCGATCCAGAACATCCATCCCATCCATTAATACCCTTGAGTATGTATGAGTTGATTGATATGATCTTCAAAACTCCTCCTTGTTTAAACTCAAGAAAGTATCTCCCAAAGATCTCATCCAGAAACAGATAGGATGCCTGCTCTGATACCATGTGAAATTCTGGCATAGCAGACAGTAGATGTCCTAACACATGTCAAGACATTGTTCTACATAATTATTAAACAAAGAACATAATAGCAGACTGATTTCCAAAGATATCAGTAACTGCAGAAAGACAGATGTTTTAACATATGTTCCAACATGTTTATCAAGAACACCAACAGAATAAGTAAATCTGCAGAATGATAAAAGAACACAATAATTGTTAACCCAGTTTGGTGCAATTCACCTACTCTAGGGGATAGCAATCCAAGAAAAAGACTCCACTATCTGTAGTATCATCATAAAGCTAAACTCCCCCATTTACAACTTTATCTCCTAATCACTACCCAATGAAATCTTTATCAAAGACATATTCTTTGATATGAGAATCACTACTCACTTCCCCAAATTACAAACTGTGATATCTACATCATCCCAGTCCATACAGAATTCTGTCAAGCATACTTGACCAACAAGCTAACTCGGATTTGCTTAAAAGCTTTATCTAAGAAAAACACACAATTCATTACCTAAAGGCTTCTGAATCTGTGTGATACATATGCCTTTCACAATGCATCAGACGACACAAAGAAAGACTTATAAAGCCTAGAGAGCCAACGACTCTCAAAACCCTAAACCCTTATATTACATACAAGAACTAGGTTACAAAAGGTATATAAAAACCCTAGATCTAAGTCTTCTTATATAGGTTTCAGCATTCTTGGGCTTCATATCTTTGGTCCTTGATCCATTCCTAAAAAACGCATCAATTCTTGGGCAGATTTGGTCCAGATTTAACACCTGTTAAATCAGTGTATTACTCCAGGATGCCATGTCTTCAGGTTGAGACATCTTCTTCGACATCTTTGTTTATGACCAGATTTCTTCATCTTTATCAACAACATGTTTTACCAAAATTATGTCAAGCAATAGGAGCTTTCAATCTCCCCCTTTTGACAAATTTTGGCTAAAACTCCTTTTGAACAATAAACCCAGGATGCTCCTGAGTTTATTTTAATCTTTAGTCTGAGTGGCAGTTATGATTGGAATACTGTGCATACCAAATTCATGTTGGTGTACACAAGGAGGAAGATAACATAAACTCCCTTTTTCCCATTAGTCCGTATAACCCCACCAGAGAGGAAGAAAAATCCCAGAGTGAATGAAGTTGAAAAAGGTTCGGAAGTTGAGACTCCTAAAGTAATAAGAAGGAAGTCTAAAACATAAGAACATTGGACACTCCTATCAAACACACTCCCCATTTTTAGCCAAAAATTGGCAAAAATAGCCAAGACATTCCGAGTGATTGAATCTTGTTGATGTGAGAGTTTTTCTACAATTGAATTTGAGTGATTCAGATTGAATGATTGCGTCTGGTTTCGCGTTGTTCTCGCAGGTTTTGATTTGATGAAGGTATGATGGTGATGAAGATTGTTGGACTGGGATGGTTATTGAGAGTTTGAAGGTTTTTGAAGAATTGATGTTGAACACTTTATGAAGATGCAGTGGTGAAGATAAATATGAGTGAGTTGAAGGTGGTTTGCAGTGAATTGATGGTGCGGTGAAGAAGAGAGTGTGGGGAAGAATGAATCTCAGAAAAAAACCGAATCAAGAGTGAAGCCTTTTATATAGCTTGTTATGATGATGAGCAATTGGAGATGAATTGAAGAAGTTGCGAAAGTTTGTTATGATATCTCCAAATTCTGTTATCTACTTTGCAATTGTAACCACCTTCGAATTCTGTTACTCTTCATGTTATGATAAAACTTCCCTGCTATGCTTTTTTCTTTTGTTATTTAATTCTTTTTCCTGTAAAATTTTGTGAAATTTCTGTTATGGACTCTATTTCGTTCTGCAATGAATTTTTGTTGTTATAGCTTTTTTCTTTTCAGTTATGGACTTTTCAAATGAAATTCTGCTATGAACTCTTTTATTCTCCCTTTGAAAATTTCCTGCTATGAAAATTAGTTTTGCTGCCAGGAGCTCTTTTATTCCGCTACTGTTTTTTTAGCCACCTCGAGTGGAACAGTACTACCATTTTCAAAGATTTGAGTTTGTGAAGCAGAAGGCTCCTCAAACCAGAACTCGTGAAATGTTTTACAAACAAGATCCTGGATACTCGATTCATTATCAATAACACGTGAAATTATCTCTGTGTAGGCTCTTGTAAACCCCGAGAAGTTGGCACTTGAGATGCACATATCTTGAATAATGTTTAGCTCGTTTTCAAACATTCAGTCCAGTATCTTTGATTCTCTCTACAATCTTCTCAAAATACTTAAAACCTACATCTGTACGAGAAGCAATATGTCTACCAACACGTTCCATTGTTGCTTCTCTAACATATATTGCAGTGTCACAAAACCTACCTTCAACGGATAATTGTACTAGTTTATCACCCAATACCTCTGGATCAGTCTCCACAATGATACTAACTGCTCGTAAAGCTTTAGCCTTAATAATTGGAGTGTTCTCCTTCATACTTACTAAAAGCGTGTGAAAAATCTTATCCAACCGTCGACAAAATGAACTTTTTTGGCCTAAAGCTAGAGTAATTTTATTGATTGAATCTCGTGTCAGCATAGAAGAATCAGTAATAGAATCCCATATTATGGTTCTTGATCTCATCCTAGCAAAGTAGCAAATGGGCTTCTGCTAACATTTTGGATCATTTTTATACCACAAACCAAGATAAAACCAGCCAATGAAAAGATGCAGGTCATCCGCATGTGGAACTATTTTTCTTTGTAATTTTATACTTGTTTCTAATATGAAAACACCATCATCACTATTGAAATTCTGGTACATGTGCAGAATTCAGATGTCCTAGAACATGCCGTTCGACATCTGGTCTGACATGATCACTAAGGGCAAGGTATATTGCAAAAATCATGGTACTGAAAAGATAAGAGCAAGACACACAGAATTGTTAACCCAGTTCGGTCGAACACACCTACTCTGGGGGCTACCAAGCCAGGGATGAAGTCCACTATTAGTAGTATCAATTCAAAGCTAAACTACCCGTTTACAGCTTATCACTTAATCACTACCCAATGACCCTTCTACCTAGATCCTCTCTAGATATGAGAAACCCTTCTCACTCCCAATCATCGCAATGATGTCTAGCAGTTGACAATCCGCCACTGCATCAATGGCTCTTTACCTATACAATAGTTCAACAAGAACGACACCTTTCCAAGACACAACTTAGATTTACTTAAAAGCTTCCTCCAAGAACAATACTCCTCTTACTTAACAGTTTCGAGGATCACACTAACAAACTGTCCAACTCACAGGTCGAGTGGTACAGGAACCAACCCTAATAATAGAACTTTTACATCTTTGGTTGCGTTTTTAAACTAGGTTATAAAACATCTATATATAACCTATTCCCAACTGGATTTGGGCCTACAAAAACATAGCAAATGAGCTGCTACAAATCAGCAGAAACTTCTGCTACAAAATAGGACTTCAATCTTTAACTTCCTAAAATATCTCCATATTTAGAAAGTGTATATTTTCCTATATTCTTCTCAATTTCAGACTTGAATCTTCAGACCTATAAATCAGCGCCTCGTGATTGCATAATATTCCAGACTATTCTGCATCAGTTAAAACCTAATAGAATTAACGAACCACTTCAGTTCTGGCGTGATGTCGAATGGACCTGCATGGGACATCTTGATACGACATGTTGTTCCAGATGTTAACACTACTTCAGCTCAACATGTTCCAATGTACACTAGGACTTCTTGCTCAACCTGGTCTTCTTTAGCAAGATAAACAAAACTATCTAACATATTGCTACTATTATTTGTTTTACAAAATTAATGCCAACCCTTAAAATTAAAGAACTAACATTCTCCCCCTTTGGTAAATTTTGACTAAAACAAATACATAAACATTATAACTCAGATTTCAGCAGCAATCACAATTCTATACTACTGTCAGTAGTCATCAGCAACTACTGAACCAGTAACCATCAGTAGCTACTGTGAACATCAATCCTGGAGAGATATCTTCTAGGGAATATTTGAATGATGTTAGGACATCATGTCTGACAACTCTTTTGGCAACACATTTCTATGAGCTCCATAACATCACCTTCGAGCATCCCACCACAATCACTTCAGGCAACACATCAGGAGGTAAGAAGTAGAAAGTCCCGAAGTTATGCACATGAGGAAGAAGATATCCAATACTCCCCCTCAAATCAGGAATCTGAGGAACATTCTTCTACACATTTCTTTTTACTTTCAAGAAGGATCCAGCTACATAGAAGGACCAATGGTGGCATAAGGGATCTGCCCACCTTGATTGATTAGTCACCCCTAGTCGACAGAAGCGCCAATTTTCCAACCTGGGTAACTCAGAACACAAGTCACAAATGTGTTCATAACTCAGGACACAAGTCACAAAAACACTCCAACCATCAAGATGGTTATGACTTCCTTCTTGTCATTTTTGATGCACCTGTACTGCAGACTCCAAACACCATTTCTCAGCATCTGCGCAAAACTCCATTTCTCCCCCTTTTTAGCCAAAATTTGACAAAAGAGGCCATCACAAAACCAAACCCAGTAAATGCTTACCCACATACGAACAAAAGCCATTAGAGACAAGAAAGGAAAACACTCACAGTTCTGAAGAGGAGAAACGACTGTCCCCTATAAATAGCTGACCAGTAACTTAGGAATTAACGAGCCTTGAATATGTCAAGGTTCTTGGTCAAAGAAACGCTATTTTAGGTATCAAAAACTCCATTCAACATTCAATGCCTACCTTCCAAAAACTGCCTTGACTGCCTTAAATGTTTCTCAACTGAATCTTACCATAAATTAAGCCAATAACGTTCCATGCATAGGCAGAGACACGTGTTTTGCCTTATCCTTATACCACCGTCCAGAGTAATTCCTTGTTTGGCTCAAGAAAAACATGTCCTGTACCATGTTCTGACATCTTATCAGACAATGTCTGCTTGCTCACAACATTATCAGCCCAAGACTCCACAGACCCTTATACAAACCCATCTTCTTATCTGATGGATACTGAGACGACTTCTCTCAATCCCTTCTAGATTCCTTCAAGGCAGCAGAGTAAAGATAAAGTCACCCAAAACCACCAAATCTGCTTTTTAGACCTCTTCTACACAGCTATGATGTATCCCATCATGAAGTTTGACATCACACTGCACAAACTTGACCAGCGCACATGCTACACAGAAATCTGCACCCTTGCAGTAATAGACCATAGACAACAGCCTTAACTCCCCCTGACATGAACAACCAAAGCTCCTTAAGAAGATGAACACTTGACACCAGATGATAGCACAATGATGTTGCCACATTCTCAACATCAAGAACTGCCACTTCTTGTATTTGTTGAGCATAATCTTACCAGGTTTATGCTGAGTCCAACATAAAAGCCCACTTGATTTGGAATTTCACACATATTCCATAACAAATGTCTTTAGATTACTTGCAACACAAGGTAAGGATTGCCACCACCTTTTACTTATATTAGAAGAACCTTCAGCCATTCTGATCAGATCACACCACTGACAACAACCTTCTGTCCTTACATTCACAAGCACCTAAGAAGTCTTCATCATGAAAGTAGTCATGTATTGCCAGAACAAACTACTTAACATCAAGATCAGAATCTGCCCATTCTAATCTACATTATGTTAGAACCGCCACTTCAGACAATAATGCTGCTTCTTCCAACTCCACAAGCACAGTCCTAGACCTTCATCCAGGATACACAACAACCAATGATGTTGTAACATTATGTAGGACATCAACCTTGGATAAAAGATCACACCTTCTGCATTTTATTCAGGTAATCACATCCACCTGATCACAACAGTGAGAAATACACTCTCACACAATTCAGAAATCTGAATTGCATCCACACATCAGATAACTACCAAACTCCCAACAAGGTCTTTATCATCAGTCACATACACATCTCCATCAGACTCATACCTAGCTCTCGACAAGGTATTTGTTATCCAAGAAAGATTCACAAACAAACAACAGATGATTCTCACTTCTTCATTCACACACTTTTGATACAGTCAGCTGATAAGGCTACCTCATGTTGTCATCAACCACAACCACTCAGAAAGAGTAAATTCCTGAACCATAATATCCAGAATGCAGACTTGCATAATTCTCTAGACAAATACTTAGTCTCCCGTCAAAGTATAGACCCTTATGCATAACATCAATAATAGACAAATACTAAGTCTCCCGTCAAAGTATCTACTATTAGTCAGAAAAAGATTACCTTCTCACACAAGGTATGACAATTTGTTTGTAATCTTCTGCATACGTCTGACAACTTCTGATTCATGACATATATTCACAAGTTACTTTGAATCAGCGGCTTGATCTTGGACTTCTTTCTGCGCAAAACAATCTTGGCTGAACAAGCAACCACCTGAATTGATGTTCCAACATCAATCTCAGTCACACATCTTCACAGAGTTTTTCTTAAGATATCGTCTATAGTAAGGCTCTAGCACACGTGGATCAACTATCAGTGGCTGATCAAGCTTCCAGGTCATATCTCATACAGCAGCAGGAACAACTCAAGAGTCTTCCTTAAATCACAACATCTTGCCTGACTTTGAGATGTTGGATGTCACAACCAATTTTCCTCTTCTTAAACCGCCAGCCAAACTCATCCAAGCGTACTGTCACTAAGCAACCCCACCGGTTGATTCAACTCCACAGTGCTTAACCCTTGAAAGTTCTCCACTACACCAGAATAAGAGTTCCATGCTCTCATAGACTTGATAAATGTCATCAAGTTTGAGTAAACAACCTCCATCCTGACTCAGAGAAACATTATCCAGACAGCTTGAGACAATAAATTCTTAATGCATCAGGTCAGAATCTGCCAAGAACACTTCAGAGAATCATACATTCTCCCTTTTAATAATAGCACCGACTGTGATTAGATCATATCAATCCTACGCACACAGAGTCTAGCTTCACAAGATCATTCAGAACATGCTTCCAAATAACAGAGAAAAAAACATGACTTTTTTGATCTTTGACCTTCATGTCCAAGAAGTCTGCTAGAGATAATACTTCTTGAATCTCAGGTTCTCCACTCCTGCAGCAAGGACCAGAAATAAACTGACCTCAGGAGTAACATGTTGATCACACCTTGACCAACTCACACAACTAAGATAAGTTCCAGGACCTGAAACTTCTTAGACATACCACCCAGATGCCTCCTCTTCCAGACCAGGAGTAGGTTCTAAACCCATGTGATCAGACCACATTTGTTTAGCACCCAGAGCATCTGCTATGCCATTCCTTTAGACACCAGAATTCTGCATAATTCTGACAAGATGTTCTAACACAAGATAGGACATCATTCCATAAAAAAAACAAAGTCTGGAGATTAACCCTTTTAAGAAAGGAAGCAAAAGTAAATTACTTCTCACTATCTTCAGATCTCTTCCTTACAACTTCACTTATCAATGCCTTTATGAGTGGACTTGAATAATAATCTTCTAGTATCGTTGACAAAGTAAGTTGAAGTAGTCTTGCATATATCCCATCGACATAGTATATACACTTAGAGAAGCACAACCTTCTCAATTGCAAACGCAGCGGACCAAGACACAAACTCCTCAAGACCTTCAGGTGTCACATATCAGCCCTAGCATCATAATCCAGGTGACACCACAATACCACAGGTTTGAAAATAAATCAAACCACAACACAGCAGCTTTTCAACCACTCCTCCAAGCCTTCAGCACATGCCACTGCCTGCCACGAAAAGTCCATCCTCCACTTCTAGGGACCATTCTCACACCTACATGAACTACTCCAAGTTCAAACATCTTTTCAGTAGAAAGCTTCTACCTTGACCATGGACCAGAAATTATCTTCCCTGGGATCTCATCCAGATACAGAACAGAATGACCTGCTCTGATACCAATTGAAATTCTGGTACATGTGCAGAATTCAGATGTCCTAGAACATGCCGTTCGACATCTGGTCTGACATGATCACTAAGGGCAAGGTATATTGCAAAAATCATGGTACTGAAAAGATAAGATCAAGACACACAGAATTGTTAACCCAGTTCGGTCGAACATACCTACTCTGGGGGCTACCAAGCCAGGGATGAAGTCCACTATTAGTAGTATCAATTCAAAGCTAAACTACCCGTTTACAGCTTATCACTTAATCACTACCCAATGACCCTTCTACCTAGATCCTCTCTAGATATGAGAAACCCTTCTCACTCCCAATCATCGCAATGATGTCTTGCAGTTGACAATCCGCCACTGCATCAATGGCTCTTTACCTATACAATAGTTCAACAAGAACGACACCTTTCCAAGACACAACTTAGAGTTACTTAAAAGCTTCCTCCAAGAACAATACTCCTCTTACTTAACAGTTTCGAGGATCACACTAACAAACTGTCCAACTCACAGGTTGAGTGGTACAGGAACCAACCCTAATAATAGAACTTTTACATCTTTGGTTGCGTTTTTAAACTAGGTTATAAAACATCTATATATAACCTATTCCCAACTGGATTTGGGCCTACAAAAATATAGCAAATGAGCTGCTACAAATCAGCAGAAACTTCTGCTACAAAATAGGACTTTAATCTTTAACTTCCTAAAATATCTCCATATTTAGAAAGTGTATATTTTCCCATATTCTTCTCAATTTCAGACTTGAATCTTCAGACCTATAAATCAGCGCCTCGTGATTGCATAATATTCCAGACTATTCTGCATCAGTTAAAACCTAACAGAATTAACGAACCACTTCAGTTCTGGCGCGATGTCGAATGGACCTACATGGGACATCTTGATACGACATGTTGTTCCAGATGTTAACACTACTTCAGCTCAACATGTTCCAATGCACACTAGGACTTCTTGCTCAACCTGTTCTTCTTTAGCAAGATAAACAAAACTATCTAACATATTGCTGCTATTATTTTTTTTACAAAATTAATGCCAACCCTTAAAATTAAAGAACTAACAACTATTGAAATGAGTTTGTAATCCGGACATATGATGGGCAAAGCAACATTGGAACCATAAACTCTAGAAGAATGTCTATACTTTGTATATAATTCTGTACATTATAGCAACACCATAAATTTAAATCTTCAAACTACTGCACTGCAGGTACTGATCCATTCTAAGTTTGTATTTGAATATTCCTATGAGGCATCAACTTCCAACCAATATAGTCAAATTTGAACACAAAATGGCTCAAAGAAACATCCTTAGAAATAACTTATTTTGCGGCAAGAGCATTCCTTGGTGAAACTAGATGACGTCTAGCCTTGTCTACTTTAATTTCAGCACGCCCGTCTTCGACTATAAAGATAAAGTAAATAAGTTCTCTATCATTCGTGCAAAAGAGTTCCTTTTCAAAACCAAATTTTCAAGCTGGACACATCTATTCTTCCTTAAGATCTTAAACAAATTAACATGGTTTTATCGGTATCATTTCTCCCTCCTCTTGAACCTTCGAGAAGTTGTTCTGACTGTGCCAATTTAGTGGGCTTCAAACAATTTTTCTTCAAGTAATGAATTTGCTTTGCATTTTTCTGCCAATTTGGATGAATCCATTTGAAAGAAGCATTTTGGCCAAAAAGACTAATGGCCTATTCGTAGTTGAAAAAATAAAAAATCAAATCTAAAAGGCTTGGTCAACTGTTTTGACCAAAAGTGCATTGTGACATGAATGAGATCCTCTGATGACAGCCTCCTTATATTGAATATTGAGGAGTTTCTTTGAACCAAACTCTAATTGACCATGAACACATCAAGATCTCTTTAATACCTTGTACTTTAAGCACTGATTGAAGTCCCTTGAATAATAAGATGGAGTGATGACAAACTTCACAAGGAAACCTTTTGAAGGCCATATGATTAGGGAAATAAACCTAACTCATGATTGAGTGACAAAAATGGCTCGAGACATTGAGAATCAACAAAATCATATCTCATGGCAAAATTCATTTATACCCTTGATGAAACCCTGATCTTCTAAGGTGTGTTGAGATTCCCTTGAACCAAGAAGTCATATGTGACATGATGATGTTGAGGCTTCAAGATCTTTGCCCATGAGGGTGCCACATACAAAGATAGGCAAAACCCTAATCCGATAACCAAAGATAGGAGATGTTGATCCTCTTCAAGTTTTCTTACAAATCTCAATCTTCAGATGAAATGGTGAACCAAACATGATGTCTTGAGACATGAGAGGCCTTTGTAGCTTGAGTGATTGAGTATATCACATTTTCTTGCTTTGAACAATCAACACCATAGAAACCTATGACCCCATGCCTTGGGAAAGCCAATGATGCATGTATGATGTTTATGACCTAAATGCACATGTATGTTAATCATAAGCTACTTATTGATGGTAAAATATGAGGGAAAATTTTGGGGTGTTACAACTGCCCCTATTCAATCGACTTGGACCTGAAGGGGTGATAGCAACGACTTTCAGACATTCAAGGTTCACGGAGATTGAATACCAAAAGAACCCAAAAATTTGCAAACTCTGTGGGGAGATATACAATAAAGTGTTTTCCAACCGAAGGTGGACTCAATGTAAAGACGTCACTTGAAAGCAGAGTTGAAAGGGATGCCGGCCGAAGGCGGACTCACAATCGAAAAGTAATAGAAGGAATGCCGGCCGGAGGCAGATTCACATCAAAAGAATGCAAATTGAACCTGAATTCTTAACAGGGAATGCCGGACGGAGGCAGACTCACAACAAAATAAAGGTGAATTTTAAGAAGAATGCTGGTCGGAGGCGGACTCACATCTAACAAGAAAGGGGTGCCGGCCGGAGGCAGACTCACAACGAATAATTTAAAAGGAAAGAATGCCGGCCGGAGGAGGACTCACAAAGAATGATTTAAAACGAAAGAATGACGGCCAGAGGCGGACTCACAACGATGTAAAAGGAAGGGATACCACCCAGAGGCGGACTCACAACGAATGGATAACAACCCAAAGTGACTTCTAATAGGAATTTCAGCCGGAGGCGGACTCATATCATTGTAAGAAAAGGAATGTCGGCTAAAGGCGAACTCACGACCCCATCAAAGTATAACTGATAAATGTCGGCCAGAGGCGGTCTCAAATCATCACAAGAAAAGGAATGTCAGCTAAAAGGCGGACTCATGACCCATCAAAGGATAATAGATGAATGCCGCCCAGAGGCGGTCTCAAATCATCGCAAGAAAAAGAATGCCGGCTAAAAGGCGAACTCACGACCTAAACACAAAGGTAAGGCAACACGAAGACGGACTCATAACCGAAGATTACCATCACAAGATGTATTTCAAAAGGAAGGCCGACACGAAGGCGGGCTCATATCCAGATACAAGGGTAGGCCGACACGAAGGCGGACTCAAAACTGAAGGTTACCATCACAAGATGGATTTCAGAAGGAAGGATGACACAAAGGAGGACTTATATCCAAACACAAAGGTAGGCCGACACGAAGGCGGACCCATAACCAAAGGTTACCAACACAAGATGGATTTCAAAAGGAAGGCTGACACGAAGGCGAACTCATATCCAAACACAAAGGTAGGCCGACACGAAGGCGGAATCATAACCAAAGGTTACCATCAAAAGATGGATTTCAGAAGGAAGGCCGACACGAAGGCAGACTCATATCCAAACAAAAAGGTAGGCCACCACGAAGGCGGACTCATATCCAAACATAAAGGTAGGCAGACACGAATGCAGACTCATAACCAAAGGTTACCATCACAAGATGGATTTCCAAAAGGAAGGCCGACATGAAGGCGGACTCATATCCAAACACAAAGGTAGGCTGACACGAAGGCGGACTCATAACCGAAGGTTACCATCACAAGATGGATTTTCAAAAGGAAGGCCGACACGAAGGTGGACTCATATCCAAACACAAAGGTAGGCCGACACGAAGGCGGACTCATAACCAAACATAAAGGTAGGCCGACACGAAGGCGGACTCACAACCGATGGTTACCATCATAAGATAGATTTCCAAAAGGAAGGTCGACACGAAGGCGAACTCATAACCAAACACAAAGGTAGGCCGACACATAGGCAGACTCACAACCCGAGGTTAGTAGAATCAACAGATCTACAAAGATGACTCTGCTGGGGAAAGAGAAGCCTAAACAGACACCTCTGCAGGGGAGTACAAGCATGATGAACGAATTCATCGTCAACTTCACTTTGGATAAAGTAAGATCAAATCTCCTGAAATATGTGATTTTCTGCTGAGGAAACGTCTGGAAAAGATGACATCAAACCTGGCTTATGCTTCGAGTACATATGTTTGAATTTTTCTATGGCGTAATACTCCATACGAAATGGAAATGCTACGCATTTGGAGGATGCAATGCAACAATGCTTATTCTATGCAAATGACACTCCACCGCGAGAAGTGCTGGGAAACCCGAAAATAAACTCTGCTGAGGAAGACAAACTGAACGGCCTTCCTGATCAAAACCTCTGTTGAAGATGAAACCCAAAAAGAACTTCCACTCTGTTGGGGATTAAGAATGACAACTGCTGAAGATGGAACAAAAATATCTGATACTGAAAAGATGCCAATAACCATTGGACTTGGAATCTGTCGGGGATGTCAACCACTGTTGATCAAAGCGTTGAGAGGATTAACACCACACTCTGCTTGGGGATTGAAGTCAATAATACCAAACCTGTCGGGGCATATCCTTGAACTTAACCTGCTGGGGGAGATGACTTTAACCTAAGCCTGTTGGGGATAACAGCATACCATTGCTGGTGCGATTACACTTCCTGGCCTGATGAGGAAAGTATACACCACGAAATTATGGGGAGTATAGATCTCTACCAAGGAGAGATATCAAACAAGTCTCCTACAGGAGATGCAACATTATCCTGTCTGAAACGGTTGACTTCTTAATACTCGCTAGGGAGTAATAAACCAATCTGACTGGGGAAAATAATTCTCTGCACTCTTGCTGGGGAGAAAGAAATTCCAAGTGCTCTACTAAGGATGCTAGATCTTCTATGCTAGAGAGAAACTCTACTGGGGTTAAAAATCATGCTAACCTGCAAACAACAGAATGTTCTATATGCGAAATAGCCACTCCGACAAAATAACGCGGAAGGGACGAGGCCAACTCCGTTGGGGATAACAAACTGAACTGTCTCTATGGTCATAAACTCTGCTTGAGAACCCAACCAAACCTCCATTCTGCAGGGAAGTAGGAATCACAATCATCTGCTAAAAAACGTTCCATGAATCTGCCGAAGAGAAGTACCAATGGCAATTGGCTTTTGACCTGCTAGGGAAAACTAACCACCACTAACAAATCTGCTTGGGGAACAACAGTTGACGATATCATCTCTGCTAGGGGACAACATTGAACTTAATCCTCTGTTGGAAACCTGCATTCTACCCTTACTCCGTTTGGGAGATGGAAACCACTTTACCACAAACTTGGGAATCACAGACCCAAGCCTCCGTTAACTTGTACATGGAATATAAACTCTTGCTGAAGATGCAAACTTCACCAACCTGGCTAGGGGAGGGCAAACTTCTGAACTCTTGGTGGGGAGGATAATCAGAATCTTCATAATGCTCTGCCAGGAACGATAAAACTTCAACCATCTCTGCTGGGGATGAATAGTGATTCTAACACCTCACTGGGAAAAGATATATGTTGACGCTTTGATGAGGAAGAGAAGCCCCATACTGGGAACTATTTTGGCGCTTCACGCTTCTACTGATCAACTGCATGCTGATTATCCTAAGTGAACAATGGCTCCTTTAACTCCCCACTTGTCTCAGACCACATGGTCTACTAGGAGAAATCGTCTCAAGAGGATTTTACAGAAAACCTGGCATTCTAAATGCCCCAGGGTCTTCAAACTCTTGGAGAGATTTATAGGATCTCGACGTAACTTCCCCAGACTGCACAATCTATGAAGGAATTTTCCTTGAGAGGATTCGTAATGACTTGAAATATTTTGCCCCAGTATTCTGAATCTTGAAGAGGTGCTTTTGATTAACCGTCTTCTGGAGAGGATAACTTCTCATGTTCTTGAGGTGGCCTGCCTCGATACGCACCTTGTAGTGAACTTGCCCCTGACTGATTGATCTTTGAGAGATTTGCTGAATCTCAACACGATTGCCCCAAGTTGGCTGAACTTTAGAGAGATTTCTCGATGTGACTGTCCCAGATTGGTTACATCTTAATAAGACTTACTGGGAAAGCTCATACTACACAAAGTCTCTTGGCAACGTGCACCTCAACATGACTATCCTTTGGAGTTTTCAAGCATCTCAACATGGCAGGATCAAGCTTCTCGACTGACATTCATTATGTAAGCTTCATTGATGCTTAAGCACATGTATGCAAGCAGAAAATATTTATCATGATAACGACAATTCTAATGCAACACACATGTTAATCTTGTAGTTTTTTTTTATTGAAAAGATATCGCGAAATCTTGTGAAGGAGTAACTAGCTAGGATGCGACCTTGATTTTTGAATGGAAAACAAAATGCACATGCAAAACCAACAAAATCTTATTACCACAACTCATGGGAGTCAGGAACGCAATCTCGCTGAAGTACGCCCTCGTAATAAACCCTATTTCAATTAGGGCTTTTGAGGGTTGTAACGTGGTCTGGTTCACGGTTTGAGAAAGAAGGATTTATGGCTCAAAATTTTGTTTGTACCTACCCATTCTCCTTGATGTCCTCCAGTCCTACATTCAGTTAATTTGGCACAAGCGCTCACTTTTCAAAAGGTTATTGCATGTCATCAGTGATGGTTAAGGAGCCCACAAGTTTTTCAGAGTGGCAGTCACTCATTTCGTCTTTGGTGTCTATAGTCACACGACTTGTTCTTGCTCGAGGATTTTTCTTTTATAATCCTTTTCGCTTTTTCTATTTATATATTTTTTCTCTAATTATTTCCCTGATTTTTCCTGGACTGATTCTTTTGAATCCTTTTCAATTGTGATGTCCAGTGGGATGCCCTAACTTTTGCCTAAGTAATTTGTTTTCAAGTTTTCGACTTAGCGGGCTTTCTTTCTCCTTTTTCTATTTTTCCCCTTTTTTTGAACAAATCATATGACACTGTCTGTCTTGATTTCCATGAAAGAGTTGTGACTACTTCACTCCTTGTGGTGAGGGATAACCGTTGCGGTTTTACGTCCCTTGACCTCCTGATGCGGAATAAAAGGTAATGGATCTTTAGATGCGCACTCCTTTGGAAATTTGAATGCTTGGTCAAATCAACTGACAACTACCCTGCCCCGTGGTTAGATATGAGGGTTTTTTATACGAAGAGAAACTCCTACTCTAAGGCTCAACGGGGTTAACGAGGGTCTATCTCCATTATATCTTCGGTGTTTGGGGAGCTGAAACAATGCCTGTACATCATCAGCAAGGTTTTATCCAAAATCATACGACTAGAGATTTTGCGTTTTCATTTCGTCATCCTCCCTCTAAGAGTTTAAGCAAGAAAGTTGGTATTGCAATGCACAAAAGATTATGAGTGAACACGAATGGATTACTTCACGAAAAACATATTCATTGCATTAAGATCATCATTCAAAGACAAATAAGTTTTTACATGCAAACAAAACATTAACTAACAATGAAAAATTACAAATGAAAATGCAGTAAAGAAGCTGAAGATTGCCATTGTTGAGGAGGTACGACTCCGTCTGGACTTATTGCTTCTAACGACATACTTGCAGTCTGAGTGCTCACTTGGGAGGCTTCACTTGATGTGCAGATCATCCGCAATGAATGTGATGACCTTTGAATCCATCAGATCTTGAACCTGGTGCTTTAGAGCTCTGTAATCTTCGATTGAATGGCCAGATGCCCCTGAATGGAACTCACATCTTGTAGTTGCGGCAAACCTGGTGGCAGCTGGGCAGAAGCAACGAGAGTCCTTAACTGAATCAGCTGATGCTTGAGAAGCTCAAGTAATAACTGTGCGTACAGCATAGGGATGGCATCAACCTACCTCTCAGGCTTCTTCGGCCTTTGCCGTTTCTCCTGAGCATGATTCTGATTTTGGCACCCAACTTGTCCGGGTGCTTTTCTCTTCAGATCTGGTCGAGGAACAGACAAATGTTGTTGGCGTGAGGATTCTGAAACCCAAGACTGTGGAATATGCCCTTGTCCTGAGGGTGACCCTGGAGATATGAGAGAAGCATCCATCTCTTTTGCAACAGCTGGAGCAGGATCACCCCGTGCCTCCGTGTCGTTCAGCGTAAACTCGATAGCCTTTGACTCGATCAAATCTTGGACCTGATGTTTGAAGGCCTTACAATTCTCCACTATATGACCCGGTTCTCCAGAATGGAAATCACAATGGGATCTTGCATCATGACCCGGTGGGGGAGTGCCAGTAAGCGGAGCCAACGTCCGAAGTTCAACTAAATGAAGCTGGAGTAGATACTGCAGTAGTTGAGAATATGGCATTGGAGGAGTCTCGAAGTGCCTGTTCATCTTCGGTCTATCCTGATACCGACGAGGAGCATTATTCTGTTGTTGAGGTGCAGCCAAAGATGGCTACAACGGCAGTCTGTTGTGTACAAGGCATAAGAGGCGGATCAAAAACCCTTTTAGGCTGCTTCGGCCTATGCGCGTGCTTTTTAATCTTGGGGTTGTCTTGGGAAACAGGTGATAGCTGGTGACAGGGAAATTCTGATACCCCAGGTTGTGCAGAAAACCCGTGAGGCACGTCACGCTTTGGGAGAAATCCCACCGGCAAGGGCGGAACAACAATTTATGTTGCAGTCTCAGGCATGGTATTGCCTTCATTTCTTAACACATTTCTCACGACTTCCATAATCAGGCTCATCTGAGTCTTCAACTGATGGACTTTTTCCCTTAGCATTTTCTGACTCTGAAATAAAGCTTGCATGTCCACCATGAACTACACCATTTGGCTTTGTACTTCCTTCAACTCAGCTTGAATCTGCTCAATTGCTTTCTGTTGATTTTGGCGTGTTGAGTAACGGTGAAGGTAAGAGTCAGCAATCCTGCCTGTTCAATCAAACAAGGTAAGAAATCCAAATGTACACCTATTATGCAAAATAAAATGCGTGAATGCATGCATATGTCATGTTTAATCATTTCCAATGTATTTCTACACTTTGATTCCAATTTTAACCGGGCGAGGGATCAGATACATTGCCAAGAAGATATTATTGGAACAGATAGATATCGAGGAGAAAATATAGCTGGAACAAACATTGCTGAGAGAATACTGCTGAAACAAACATCTCATCATATAATACTTCACAGAGTCACACAAATACGTCTGGTACAACCACAGGTGATTCAATCAACAAGCCCGATGGTAATCACAATAAGCAATGCACAGAAATACAGAGACAATTCATTCCCAACCCCCTAGTCTATACAATGACTTCCTCGAGAAGTGCTTCAGTATCAGGATGAGTCGGTCGCTCTATCAACCCCTTGATCAGCTTGTTTCTCTTCCCAATACTCTGGTTCAACTTGCCAATATGCTCTGCATTGTCATCATCTCCAAAGACATCTCTTCACTCACCACAACTGTGAATGATATCCTTACAAAGCAACCCATAATCTATCCAAGCCATATCCTTGGCGGCCAAACCCATCAGTCTCTAACCCTGCTCTAGAGGATCCTTGGTATCCACGAAAGCGCCTGAACGAGGTTGACGGTTCGCAAACCATTCGTAAAAGAGAGGTGCACAACAATTAACAACTCCTTCTCTTCTTTTCTTGTTTCTATTATGCACTGAATGATAAAGGTCCCCTAATAAAGTTGGCACCGGATTCTTCATCGTAAATATTCGGATAACGTCCACATTAACGAAGACAGGCACATTCGGGAATAGAACAATACCGTACACATAGAGATCCAATATTGCGTTGAAAGTAGTCCATCTTTTGGCTTAAGCGGCCTCTTGAGCTTTCTTTGTCAAGTAACCCAGATGATAACCTTGAAAACCACCTTTACTGGCTATGTTAGCTTCCAATGTTGATTTGCTCAAATAAAGAGCACCAGTCACATCCCCGAACTCAGGATGAAACCAAAGAACGATGCGCTCTCCTTGATGGAGATCCCCAAGATACTTGCATACTCTTCCAGGATTGGGGCCAACAGACAGTCTAGAAATACGAAACACCTCAAAGGAGGATCATAGAACTGCAGCAACGTATGAATACCCATGTACTCATAATCAGTGATGTTATTAACAAAAGATAGGATCCACCCGTACTTCTCCTTGAAAACTCCCAACACGCCAGGATTCGCCAAAGCCTTCAAACTGTTAATGGGGCCTAGATTTGGCTTAGGAAACTTGTAGATGATGATATTTTTCTTCTTCTCAGTATCCATCCCTGTAGGAACCCAATGACTGGAATCAAGAGTAAGATATAAACCTGGAAATGAAAAACATGAATGTTAGGGTATGCACATGAAATGATGCAATGCATAGGCATGGAATCCGAGGTGCCACATATAGCTGGACGTGTCTGTGCTGAACTGTGTGAATCGTGTATGTGAATAACAACTGACTTAATATAATAGGATCAACTGTTTACTTCAGTAAGAATACCAGATAATCGGGTAGGTTGGAGGTCAAAGTTACCTGCAAACCTGTAAACACCCATCCCTTCTCACATGTGGGTTCTAAAACAAAGGATCCTCGATATCACAGACTCTCAGGTCTAGAAATGATGATACGTTCACCATTTCTGGTTTGGCATCATCATCAATCGAGGAGGCCTCCACTGATTCCCCCTTAAAAGGTCATCCTATAACATGTTCCCAGCTTCGGGTCCTCGGGTCAAGAAGTAATAATGCGTTCACCATTTCTGGTTTGACATTATTACCCCTTTAGAGGAGTGCCTCCACTGAGTCCTCGGGAATGGTCACCAGAGTCAACAGTACACAATGGGAACATCCTATGACATGCATCAACATGCGGTATAGAATATCTCCCAAGGGAACCTCGTCTGCCTGTGGGTCTCGTGAACACTACACGTGGTCACCACCACGCAAGCGACACGACTATCCACTCTAAATCCTATGTGTACACTCAAGCCTGGGTAGTGGGCTTATCTCTCAGAACACCCTGCCCACCAAAGAAAACCAGCAATCCAGCACAGTCCAGTACATATATGACAGTAATGAAATGCAATAAAGCAAATAAATGCAGTAAAAGCAATAAATGTGCAATAACAACCATAAATAAAGCATGTAAAACATACAGATAAACACCCAATAACCGAAAACAAACAAGCTCTAGGATTGACTCGCTTAGGGAACCAGAGTTCCCAACAGAGTCGCCAGCCGTCGCAACGCGAAAATTAACCGACGAAAAAAACAGAAGAGTCGCCACCGAATGTTATTTATCCTGATGCAAGGAAAGGAAACGATCGAAGAAAACTTGAAGAAGGGAAAGACATGTTCATCATAACCATAGTCTGGGTTCGGGAGTCGGTTACGTGAGAGGAAGGTATTAGCACCCCCTCACGTCCATCGTACTCGATGAGATCCGCGTTTGTTATATTGATCAAAGGGTGTAGATATCTGAAGCTCCACTGCTACTACAAAGGAATAGAATGAGAAACAAAGAAGAGGGGAAAATAGCACGAAAGGTGACTTGATAGAACATCACCGTCCTAGGCCTACGTATTCCCTCGGGAGTGGGAAAGTCAGAGTCAACGTAGTTCGGGGGACTACGGGTGAGTCGGGGGAAGGTTGCTCGCCAAGACATCGTCGTCTTGTGCCTACTTATCCTCAATCGGACGGGAGAGAGGAAGTCAGAGCAGTCGTAGTTAGACCTACGGGTTTGGAAAAGATCTCGATCGCACTAGGGCAAGAGAAAAGGTTTGATTAATTGATCGATCTCGATCGCACGGGGCGAGAGAAGAGGGAAGTTAGTTGTTAGTGTGCTCACCAAGACATCGTCGTCTTGTGCCTACGTATCCTCATTAGGGAATGAGGAATCAGAGCATCCGTAGTTCACAAGACTACGGGAAAACGGGATCTCGATCCTACAAGTTATCATGCAACAATTGATCCTATAGTTGAAGAAAGGAAAATGAATCTCTACCTATGTTAGCATGCTTGGATTGAGAGCCTAATGTCTCTTCTACCTCCAACTTAATCAGAAATTAAGTGGAGTTAGGAATCCTACAGGATCATGTGATCAAACACAAGTAAACATTATACTAATCAATCACAAAATAAACGATGTCATGATCTCAACAATGCTGGAGTTGAGTGACTCTCCATCAACAAGGAAAATGCAACAGAAACGGACGATGTCGTGATCTCAACTATGAGGAAGTTGAGTGACTATTCATCAACCGCAAGATGAAAATGATGTCGTGATCTCAACTATAAGGAAGTTGAGTGACTCTTCGTTCACCGCAAAGTAAGACAGAAAAGGGGAGCAAACATTATCAAAGTCTCAATGAATTGGCACCCAAGCCAAGTATACAACTAGGAGTGAAAACTCCCACTCAACAACAAGTTGTAAGCATAAATGCTAAACCCTAAGCATGCTTCATACAAGTACGCAAGTGGTACCTAACAGAGAAGGTTCATTGCCTCTTCAAAGCGCGTAAAAGCTCAAGACTCGAAGGAAGAAGATTCCAAGGTGGAAGAGAATCAAGCCATCAAATACTTCAAACAAGTAAGAGGGTCCAATAGTCAAGTATCTAACATCAAGTTCAAAACATGTCAGAATCTAACAAGAATCAAATGTAAGCAACTATCATCAAAGGCAATGAACAAGGAGAACCAGAATTAACATCAGGAATTGGTCCAAATAATATCAGGGACTAAGCACAATCTGCATCAAGAGATCTCATCAGTCCAAACAAGGTTATGAAATATATTCCACACAAAATCTCCACAAAATTAATCAAAACTACAACGAGATTAAAACTAGGATTACAAATCTACTTCTAATTAGTCAAAATCCTAACCAAAATTAATCTACAACTAATCAACTGCTAAACAAATGTTAAAAGTTAAGGTTAATTTCTAATTCAAAAAAAAGAAAATTCTAAAGTTATGAATTTATTCTAAAAATCTAATTTTAAAACTAATTCCAAGGAAAATCTAATTCTAAAATTAATACTAATATTCCAATTAGGATTGATTTTCAAAAAACAAAAATTAAAAAAAAAGAAGTTAATTACCAATTGAAATTAAAACCTAATCTAGAATTATCCTAATTCTAAAAATTATATCTAATTATCTAATAGAATCCTAAAACAAAACCTATAACTAATTAATAATAAAAAACAAATAACAAAACAACAGAAACACCGGAGTGCAGTAAGTGATCAGAAGAAAATTTTACCCCATACCCTTACATTTATCCCCATACCCCTACAAATTTTTAAAAATTCCAATTTTGTCCTTTAATTTTTTATTTATATTTTTTTTACTTTTTACCATACAGTCATACAAGTTCAACAGTAATTTTTGGCATTATTCGACGAGAACCGGAGAACATAGGGTAAGGATTTCCGGAATGAGTTTTTTTAAACCGGATAACTTTATCACAAGAAATCCGGTTAACATATATAGTGAACCGGATAACACAACCATAAGTTATCCGGTTTGTATTTTAGAGGCAATGTATGTAAACCGGATAACTTGTCTCCAAGATATCCGGTTTATATATTTTTGTTCACCGGATTTCTTGTTGTCAAGTTATCCGGTTTTGGTTACTATTCAACCGGATAACTTGGGACATAGTTATCCGGTTCGTTTTTTTTAATATTTTTTTTTAATTTAAGTTTGTGTAGGAGACATGGACATTCCTTTGATGATATGTGACAAAGACCAGACAGCTGTAGATACAACAGAAATATTCTTGACTACAGAAAAATTTCCTACAAGAGAAGAGGCGACTAGGTGGATTAAGGAGGTTGGACTGAGGAATAGAGTCACTGTTATTATAACCCGTTCGGACACCAATACTGGCAAGAGAGGAAGAAGTAACAAGGTTATATTTGGCTGTGATAGAGGTGGAAAATACAAAGAAGGGGATAGCGAAACACAAAGTGCTACCAAAAAATGTAATTGTCCTTTCAAAGTAAGATCAACACCTTCAAAAGATGGTTCCGGTTGGAAAATTGATGTAAAATATGGAGTTCACAACCATGGTTTACCCGATAGATTTGAAGGTCATGCGTTTGTGAGTCGACTCAATGATGATGCCCAACAACATATAGCTGATTTGTCAAAACGTCATGTTCCTCCAAGACACATATTGTTGTCATTGAAAGAACGAGATCCGGAGAGTGTGACTCGAATCACCCAAATATATAAACATAAGAGTAAGATTCAAAAAAACATCAGGGGCCCTAGAACAGAAATGCAACAGTTGTTTAAATTGATAGAGGAATCAGATTATGTTTATTGGAGTAGGAAAAAAGATGAGTCAGAAGTTGTGAGAGATATCTTCTGGGCCCATCCAGACTCTGTGAAGTTGTTGAATCTGTTTCCTATTGTGTTGATTATGGATAGTACTTACAAAACCAATAAGTATAGGCAACCTTTGTTTGAAATAGTTGGTGTGACATCAACTGAGTTAACATTTTCTGTTGCATTTGCCTATATGGAATCTGAGCAAACAGAGACTTTATGCTGGGTACTAGATAAATTAAAACAGTTATTTACTAAACAAGGATTATGGCCACAAGTAATTTTAACTGATAGAGATCTTACTTTGATGAAAGCAATTGAAACAGTATTTCCTACGACAGTTAATTTGCTGTGCCGATTTCACATAAACAAGAACGTGAAAGCGAAGTGCAAGAAATTAACAAACCGGATAACTGAGCTTCAAGTTATCCGGTGAAAGAAATACTTAAACCGGATAACTGAACATCAAGTTATCCGATGAAGAAACTACACAAACCGGATAACACGGTGGCAAGTTATCCGGTATGTGTCAACGAAAAAAATTGAACCGGAACTAACTTACTTGAGTTATCCGGTTGTTAATATTTTGTTCTCCGGATGTAGCGAACGTGTGTTCTCCGGAAGTGTATTTTTTGTGATCCGGAAGTAGTCTCTGTGTGTTCTCCGGAAGCCAAATTTTGAGCGATTTTTTTACCGTTTGTAACAAGACAAAATGAGAAAGAAAAATGAAAATTTTGAAAGAAATACTATTTATATGAGGGTATTTTCGTCAAAAAAATTTATGAGTAGGGGTATGGGGATAAATGTAGGGGTATGAGGTAAAATTTTCTAATCAGAACCATGGGCTCAAGTTTAGGCCCAAGCCGTCTCAAGAATCAGGGAGGGGTGAGGCGAATGATATTAGGGTGGGAAAATGAAAACACAAAACGGGCCTAAAAGCCCTGGTCCAAGCTGCAAAGACTTAACCCTAAGAAAACTCAGAAGGAACCTCAAACCACTACCATCTTCTCCTTGCGCCGTTCTCTCTATTCACCCTCCACCTCTCTCCGTCTCAAGCTCATCTTCTCCGATCGAACAAGTCGAAACACCATCAGGCAAATCCACTTTTCTCACCTTCTCCTCAACCACGCTTCCACCTTCTTTTCGCCATCCTCCATCCGTCTCAACCTCAAACCTCAAAACTCAACGCCCTCACGTCATCATTCCTCTTTCTCTTCTTCACAAACTCGTCTCCGATCTATCCTCACGACGCGATATGGATTCTCGCAAGAACGAGTCACATATATCTCAATCGAAAATCAAGAAACTACAAAGAAACAGAATACGATCATATGTTAAAACAGAAGAACTCACAAGGTCGGAGCTAGTCCGACTATTCCGACGTCGGTGACGGTATACTTAGTTCAATTCCCTCCTCTCCTGCTTCTGTTTCTTTTCTGTGTAGAACTTCGAATCGTGAATCGTTGTTGTCGATGTGAACTCCTGAATCATGACACCGAAATTGCAGGTTGACATTACTTCTATTAAACTCTTCTTCTTCTTTTCTGTGGAATCATGGATGAAGTTGTTGTTGATTGGAGGTTGGATCTTGTTGATGTGAGAGTTTTTTTGAAGTTGAATCCGAGTGATTGAGATTGAACGATTGCGCCTGGTTTCGTGTTGTTCTCACAGGTTTTGATTCAATGAAGATATGATGGTGATGCAGATTGTTGGACTGGGAAGGTTATCGAGAGTTTGAAGGTTCTTGAAGAATTGATGTTGAACACTTTATGAAGATGCAGCGGTGAAGATAAATATGAGTGAATTGAAGGTGGTTTGCAGTGAATTGATGGTGCGGTGAAGAAGAGAGTGTGGGGAAAAATGAATCTCAGAAAAAAAAACCGAATCAAGAGTGAAGCCTTTTATATAGCTTGTTTTGATGATGAGCAATTGGAGATGAATTGAAGAAGTTGCGAAAGTTTGTTATGATATCTCCAAATTCTGTTATCCACTTTGCAATTGTAACCGCCTTCGAATTTTGTTGCTCTTCATGTTATGACAAAACTTCCCCTGCTATGTTTTTTCTTCGGTTATTTAATTCCTTTTCCCGTAAAATTTTGTGAAATTTCTGTTATGGACTCTATTTCGTTCTGCAGTGAGTTTTTGCTGTTATAGCTTTTTTCTTTTCAGTTATGGACTTTTCAAATGAAATTCTGCTATGAACTCTTTTATTCTCCCTTTGAAATTTTACTGCTATGAAAATTGGTTTTGCTGCCAGGAACTCTTTTATTCCGCTACTGTTTTTTTAGCCACCTCGAGTGGAACAGTACTACCATCTTCAAAGACCTGAGTTTGTGAAGCAGAAGTCTCCTCAAACCAGAACTCATGAAATGTTTTACAAACAAGATCCTGGATACTCGATTCATCATCAATAACACGTGAAATTATCTCTGTGCAGGCTCTTGTAAACCCCGAGAAGTTGGCACTTGAGATGCACATAACTCGAATAATTTTTAGCTCGTTTTCGAACACTCAGTCCAGTATCTTTGATTCTCTCTGCAATCTTCTCAAATTACTTAAAACCCACATCTAGATGAGAAACAATATGTCTACCAACAAGTTCCAATGCTGCTTCTCTAACAGATATTGCAGTGTCACAAAACCTACCTTCAGCGGATAATTGTATTAGTTTATCACCCAATACCTCTGGATTAGCCTCCACAATGATACTAACTGCTCGTAAAGCTTTAGCCCTAATAATTGGAGTGTTCTCCTTCATACTTACCAAAAGCGTGTGAAAAATCTTATCCAACCCTCGACAAAATGAACTTTTTTGGCCTAAAGCTAGAGTAGTAATTTTCTTGATTGAATCTCGCGTCAGCATAGAAGAATCAGTAGCAGAATCCCGTATTATGGTTCTTGATCTCATCCTAGCAAAGTAGTAAATGGGCTTCTGCTGACATTTTGGATCATTTTTATACCACGAACCAAGATAAAACTAGCCAATGGAAAGATGCAAGTCATCCGCGTGTGGAACTATTTTTCTTTGTAATTTTATACTTGTTTCCAATATGAAAACACCATCATCACTATTGAAATGAGCTTGTAATCTGGACATATGATGGGCAAAGCAACATTGGAACCATAAACTCTAGCCGAATATTTATACTTTGTATATAATTCTGTACATTATAGCAACACCATAAATTTCAATCTTCAAACTACTGCACTACAAGTACTGATCCATTCTAAGTTTGTATTTGAATATTCCTATGAGGCATCAACTTCCAACCAATATAGTCAAATTTGAACACAAAATGGCTCAAAGCAACATCCTTAGAAATAACTTATTTTGCGGCAGGAGCATTCCTTGGTGAAACTAGATGACGTGTAGCCTTGTCCACTTTAATTTCAGCATGCCCGTCTTTGATTATAAAGATAAAGCAAATAAGTTCTCTATCGTTCGTGCAAAAGAGTTCCTTTTCAAAAACAAAATTTCAAGCTGGACACATCTATTCTTCCTTAAGATCTTAAACAAATTAACATGGTTTTATCGGTATGATTTCTCCCTCCTCTTGAACCTTCGACAAGCTGTTCTGACCGTGCCAATTCAGTGGGCTTTAAACACTTTTTCTTCAAGTAACGAATTTGCTTTGCATTTTTCTACGAATTTGGATGAATCCATTTGAAGAAAGCATTTTGGCCAAAAAAAACTAATGGCCTATCCGTAATTGAAAAAATAAAAAATAAAATCTAAAAGGCTTGGTTAACTGTTTTGACCAAAAGTGTTTTGTGCCATGAATGAGATCCTCTGATGACAACCTCCTTGTATTGAATATTGAGGAGTTTCTTTGAACCAAACTCTAATTGACCATGAACACACTAAGATCTCTTCAATACCTTGTACTTTAAGCACTGATTGAAGTCCCTTGAATAATAAGACGCAGTGATGACAAACTTCACAAGGAAACCTTTTGAAGGCCATATGATTATGGAAATAAACCTAACTCATGATTTGAGTGACAAAAATGGCTCGAGACATTGTGAATCAACAAAATCATATCTCATGGCAAAATTCATTTATACCCTTGATGAAACCCTGATCTTCTGAGGTGAGTTGAGATTCCCTTGAACCAAGAAGTCATATGTGACATGATGATGTTGAGGCTTCAAGATCTTTGCCCATGAGTGTGCCACATACAAAGATAGGCAAAACCCTAATCCGAGAACCAAAGATAGGAGATGTTGATCATCTTCAAGTTTTCATATAAATCTCAATCTTCAAATGAAATGGTGAACCAAACATGATTTCTTGAGACATGAGAGGCCTTTGTAGCTTGAGTTATTGAGTATATCTCATTCTCTTGCTTTGAATAATCAACACCATAGAAACCTCTGACCCCATGCCTTGGGAAAGTCAATGATGCATGTATGATGTTTATGACCTAAATGCACATGTATGTGAGGCATAAGCCACTTATTGATGGTAAAATATGAGGGTAAGTTTTGTGGTGTTACACTGAGGAAGGCGGTTCGGTTGACCTCCAAGGTCAGCTGCCCCACCTCAGCAGTTCCTGCCTGTCACGCATGGTTCCACCATCTAGAAACAGGCATGACGCCTGTGCCCGCAACTGGGCCTCTGCCCGTGGCAACGACTAGTTTTGGGCACCTCTGCCCGTTCCAACGACTAGTTTTTGTTTGTTACCTATTCTTTGGGGAATGATTATCTTGCCTCGAAAATAGGGACCAATGGCCAAGCGCTGGGGGCATTATAAAAACCCTCTCATTTGAGAGGGTCAGGTATTCTAAATCATCCTACGAAACACATACTTTGTACTTGCCTTCTTTTCTCCCGATCCTTACTTTAGCATCGGAGTAACTTGCAGGTACAACCCCTCCTCATCCTTCACATCTAGCATCGCATACGTCATCTCTGGCCCCCTTCAAGTTTTGATCATCCGGTAAGATCAGTGACGCCGTCTGTGGGAAACTTTGTCATCCCCGTCTTTCTTCCATCGTAGATTCAAGACCAAAACAGTTCTTCCAAGATTCCGATCATGGCCAGCCATGACAATGTCCACGACGCTCGCAATACCGCCTTCCTCCCGTCAGCAAGACTGATACTGACGGAGCAACCCCCTTACTTGGGAGCGAAGTTCATCAGTAGAGAGATGGAGCCACCGTGTCTCCCTCCCCCGTTCGTGCTGATCACGTTGAGGTCCAACCTTCCCAGGACCACCGACATGTCCTAATTCCGCCCAACGCCGACCCAACCATGGCAGCCCTCCTAGAAGCCCTTAACAAGACCAACCTGTGAGAACAAGATTTGGTTCTGCAATATTATCTCTAAGTTTTGATGATAACAAATGGGTATTGACATGAACAATTTTGCACAACTAATGTTGTTACTTGTGAGAACCTAGCAAACAGGTTATGCTCCTGAGAATCAGCGCAATGTTTAAAGAAAGATATTTCGTCTATGCACTTAAAAGAGCTGAACGAAGATAACATAAAAGACTTGAATTCGAAAGGAAAAGAGTATGAGTTCTGAAGATCTGAAGACGAGGGTTCTGATGGAACGAAGTCCAGATGCTGAAGCCTCACGCTCTCTGATCAAGGTTCTGAAGACCTACCAAAAATCGACTCTCATGCTTCAATCAAATATAATCAGAAGCTTCTGAAGATATGAAGAAAGTGGATTAAGTGAACAAGGTTCTGAAGACAAGTTTTGAAGATTCTGGAAGCGCAGAGCTGATGATTCGAAGACTTGATAATCTCAAGAACCGAGCAATGTTTTCCTTTCTTACTCATGCTCACAAAAAGCCTCTGAAGTTGAGAAGCCAAGAAAACTTGCCACACTGTACAGCTGTACCACATTACAACGTTAAAAATCTTGAAGACTGTGTGAAATACAAACAAGACATTCTGACACACAAACAGGACGCGCAACATGCAGAAGACTTTGTACCTGTCCTCACGCTTATAGCCGTAAGCCTACTTAGCTTTCATGATTCCATATCAACGGCTCTTTTCACTCGGCTATAAAAGGAAGCTCAAAGACTTGAAGAAAGATACACACGCGGACTGCTACAATACTTTCTAACTCAGATCTTTCTTAAGTTATTCTTGGTCTAAAAACTTGTTTACATTATCAGCTTGATAAGAAGCAATTTCCTGTAAACCCATTATATTTGAACTTAAAGTTGTATTCCTTAAGAGAGTCTTAGTGATTAGATCTCTTGAGAAGTCTAGGACGTGTGTCTTAGAGGTTGTGCCTTAAGTAAGACCTGTGTGGTTGGATTACTTGAGAAGTCTAAAACGTGTGAGTTCTAGAGGTTGTTGTTAGTCACCAGCTGTGTTAGCTTGTGCAGTGTACTATTTTGTTGAATAGTGGATTAAGACCTCGTTGAGAGAGGCGAAATCACCTTGGCGGGTGGACTAGATTAACTTGAGAGGTTCTCAAGTGAACTAGTATAAACATAACGTGTTTATATCTCTTTGTTTAACCAAGTTGTTTTTCTTTAGAAAAGGGGTAAAGTTTTAAAGAGAAGTTAGTTTAAAGAAACGATTTATTTTGAAAAACCAATTCAAACCCCCCCTTTCTTGCATTTTTCACACCTTCAATTGGCATCAGAGCTCCGGTTTTGAGGTGATAAAAAGATTGAATTTTTATCAAGCAATTAATAGTGTTCAGTACCGATCCAAGTGTGAAAAACAATGACTACACCACCACCAACAACTTCAGAAACAAATGTTATTGAAAGAGAATCTTACACTGCAAAACCTCCTATCTTTGATGGTGAAAAGTTTGATTATTGGAAAGATAGAATTGAAAGTTATTTCTTATCATTTGCCCTAGATCTATGGGATCTAGTACTTGATGGTTATAGTCATCCTGTAGATTCTGTAGGTAAAAAGATTGAAAGAAATGAGTTTACAGATGCTGAGAAGAAAACTTACAAAAATCATCACAAAGCAAGAACCATTCTGTTGAACGCAATTTCTTATACCGAGTATGAGAAAATCACAAACAAAGAAACTGCAAAGTCCATCTTTGACTCTCTTCGTATGACTCACGAAGGAAATGCTCAAGTCAAAGAGATGAAGGCTCTTGTGCTAATCCAAAAATACGAAGTCTTCAAAATGGAAGATGATGAGTCTGTTGAAACCATGTTCTCAAGGTTTCAAATTCTTGTTGCCGGACTCAGAGTTCTGAACAAAGGCTATTCTACTGCTAATCATGTCAAGAAAATCATCAGAAGTCTTCCGGCCAAATGGAGACCAATGGTGACTGCCTTGAAACTTGCAAAGGACTTGAATAGTATCAGTCTTGAAGAACTTATCAGTTCTTTAAGAAGTCATGAAATAGAGCTTCAAGGAGATAAACCTCAGAAGAAAAACAAATCCATTGCACTAAAGGCAAAGCCAGAAAAGAAAAAGGTGTATCAGGCAGAAGAAGAAATGGAAGAATCTGAAGAAGATTCAGAAGAAGATGATATATCACTCATATCAAGAAAGATAAGTCAACTCTGGAAATACAGAAGGAACAAGTTAAAAGGACCAAGGAGAAGATTTGAATCTACATCTGGTCAAAGAAGAAACTATGGAAAGATGTTACGTGCTTTGAATGCAAAGAACCTGGACATCTAAAAAATGACTGTCCAAATGCCAAGAAAAAAGAAAGACCTAGGAATGGCAAAAAGGGTCTCATGGTAACCTGGGATGATTCAGAATATGAAGAAGATGCTGATGAAGGTCGGGTCAACATGGCATTCATGGCAGAAACCAGAAGCGACTCGTCAGAGGAAGAACTATCAGACTCCGACGACGAAAGAGAGGTACTTTCCTACTTATCACGTTCTGAACTTGAATTAGGATTAACTGAACTTATAAAAAGATATCAAAACCTTCAAAGCAAATTTAAAATCTTGAAAAAGAGTTTTATAGGTTCTTTAGAAGATCTTACTAAAAACAAGAAAACCATTTCTGAACAAAATGAGAAAATACTTGTCTTAGAAAACTCAAACACTGTCCTAAAATGTAAATTATCTAAGTTAGAAGAAGAAATTGTTTCAAACTCAACTAACACTAGTGAAGAAGACAAATATGATAACACATTTAAAAACTTTCTTGCCAAAAGCGTAGATAGAAGCAAAATGGCTTCACTAATCTATGGAGTCAGTAGAAATGGCAGTAGAGGTCTAGAATATTCTAGACCATCTCAACCATATGATGAAACCAAAATCATCAAAATAATATCTCTGTCCAAACAGTTTATTCCCTCTGGTACTAGCCTTAAGCATTCAGAACCAAAAGGTTCAAACACTAGGATTACACAAACACACACACACTAAAGAAATATCCTAAACATGAACACTATGCACAAACTCCACACCATTTTGCTAACGTAAGGAAATCTAAAGGGATCAGAACCTTTAGAAAAACTAACGTGAAAGGACCCACAAAATGGGTACCTAAAAACAAGATAATCTATGTTGCAGATATCCTTAATAGCTCAATTGAAACACCAGTCATGGTACCTGGACAGTGGGTGCTCGCGACACATGAAGGGAGAAAGGCTTATGTTCCAAGATCTGAAACTTAAGCCTGGAGGCGTCGTTGGTTTCGGAGGAAATCAGAAAGGAAGAATCATTGGCTCCGGAACTGTTGGAAATGGTAAGCTTCCTTCCATTAAGAATGTTTTATTAGTAGAAGGTCTAATGCATAATCTGTTGTCAATAAGTCAACTTAGCGATAGTGGCTATGATCTCATTTTTAATCAAACGTCTTGTAAAGCTGTAAGTAAGAAGGATGGATATGTCCTATTCAACGGAAAGAGGAAAAACAACACTTACAAAATTAAATTATCTGATTTAAAACATCAAAATGTAAAATGTCTTCTTTCTGTAAACGAAGAGCAATGGGTCTGGCACAGACGTCTTGGCCATGTCAGTTTGAAAAGAATCTCTCAGCTTAACAAGCTTGGTCTTGTTAGAGGCATGCCAAATCTGAAATATTCGTCAGACGCTCTTTGTGAAGCATGTCAGAAAGGAAAGTTTTCAAAAACCTCTTTCAAATCTAAAAATGTTGTTTCGCCTCTAGACCGTTGGAACTTCTTCACATTGATCTATTTGGCCATGTAAAAACGGCCTCTCTCAATGGTAAGAAATATGGACTAGTCATCGTTAATGACTACAGCAGATGGACATGGGTAAAATTCTTAAAACACAAGGATGAATCACATTCTGTATTTGCTTCCTTCTGCACTCAAGTACAAAATGAGAAAAATTGTAAAATAGTCAGAGTTAGAAGTGATCATGGTGGAGAATTTGAAAATAAAAACTTTGAAGAACTTTTTGATTCACATGGAATATCTCACGATTTTTCTTTCCCTAGAACTGCACAACAAAACGGAGTTGTAGAAAGAAAGAATCGAACTTTACAAGAAATGGCTCGCACCATGATCCAAGAAACTGACATAGCTAAGCACTTCTGGGCAGAAGCAATTAACACAACATGTTATATTCAAAATAGAATCTCTATAAGACCTATCTTGAATAAAACTCCATATGAATTATGGGAGAATAAATTACCCAACATTTCATATTTTCATCCATTTGGATGTGTCTGTTTTATGCTTAACACTAAAGAGAATTTTAGCAAGTTTGATTCCAAAGCACAGAAATATCTGTTGTTGGGATACTCTGAACGCTCGAAAGGCTACAGAGTCTACAACACAGAATCAAGAATTGTGGAGGAATCTATTCATATTAGATTCAATGACAAGCCTGACTCAGAAAAGTCAGAGCTAGTTGAGAAACTTGCAGATTTGGAAATCAGATTCTCTGAACCTATGGAAAGGACAGATGAAGTTAAAGAACAACAAGATCCTACACCAGAAACCACTGAAGTAACTCCAAATACCCCATCTCAACGAAGAAGAAGACTGTCCACATCTCATCCTGAGGAACTAATTCTGGGTAACAAAGATGCTCCTATCAGAACCAGATCAGCCTTTAGACCATCAGAAGAAACACTTGTAGGACTAGTATCATTGATAGAACCTGCTACAATTGAAGAAGCCCTCATGGACAAAGACTGGGTTCTGGAAATGGAAGAAGAACTTAACCAGTTCTCCAAAAATGATGTTTGGGATCTAGTTCCTAAACCTAAGAATGTTCATGTAATAGGAACTAAGTGGGTATTTAGGAACAAGCTAAATGAAAAGGGAGAAGTTTTCAGAAACAAAGCACGACTTGTTGCTCAAGGATACAGTCAACAAGAAGGAATTGACTACTAAGAAACATTTGCTCTAGTTGCTAGACTTGAAGCAACACGTTTACTAATATCCTTTTCAGTAAATCATAACATCACTCTATATCAAATGGATGTTAAGAGTGCATTCTTAAATTGTTATATATCAGAAGAAGTTTATGTCAAACAACCTCATGGTTTTGAAAATTCAGAAAAATCAGACTTTGTTTTTAAACTTAGAAAATCACTCTATGGCTTAAAGCAAGCTCCCAGAGCTTGGTACGATAGATTGAGCAAATTCTTATTAGAAAACAATTTCACCAGAGGAAAGGTTGACACAACTCTTTTCTACAAAACATATAAGAATGACATTCTTATTGTTCAAATCTATGTTGATGACATTATTTTTGGTTTTGCTAACTCTTCTCTATGTGAAGAATTTTCAAAGTTAATGCAGGCTGAATTTGAAATGAGCCTCATGGGAGAACTGAAGTTCTTCCTTGGAATTCAGATTGATCAAAGATCAGAGGCCACTTACATCCATCAAAACAAGTACACAAAAGAACTTCTGAAGAAGTTCAATATGACGGATTGCAACATTGCTAAAACACCAATGCATCCAACTTGTGTCATGGGAAAGGAAGAAACCGGAGTTAAGGTTTGTCAAAAACTCTATCGTGGTATGATAGGTTCTCTCTTATATCTAACTACTTCTAGACCTGGTATATTATTCAGTGTACATCTATGTGCTAGATTCCAATCACATCCAAGAGAATCACATCTAACGGCTGTCAAGCGAATTCTAAGGTATCTGAAAGGAACAACTAACCTTGGCCTGATGTATAAGAAAACATTAGAGTATACTCTTTCTGTTTACTGCGATGCAGATTATACCGGAGACAGATTAGAAAGAAAGAGCACATAAGGAAACTGTTAGTTATTAGGAAGCAACCTAATCTCATGGTCAAGTATGAGACAATCTACAATTGCTCTCTCAACAGCTGAAGCAGAATACATATCAGCTTCCCTATGCAGCACTCAAATGCTATGGATGAAAAATTAGCTGGAAGACTATCAGATATATGAGAGTAACATTCCTATCTTCTGTGATAATACTGCTGCTATTTGCTTAAGTAAAATCCAATTTTGCATTCTAGGGCTAAACACATTGAAATAAAACATCATTTTATTAGGGACTATGTTCAGAAGGGAACTCTATGCTTAAAATTCATTGACACATACCATCAGTGGGCTGACATTTTTATAAAGCCCTTAGCTGAGGATAGATTTCTAATCATTTTAAAACACCTGAATATGAAGTACTGTTCAGAATAAAATCATTTTCAGAACCTCATGTGTTTAGTCAAAAGAAAAGTATTTTCAAATCATCAGAACCTTTTTCTTAACGCATCTCAAGTTCTGATAAATATGTGACATGTCATATAATTCGGAAAATTATTTTTGCATGTGATTTAAATAAAATTAAGTCACTTTAATTATTCAAATTGAACGAACAACATTTTTCTCGAGATTGACTCAACTTTATCACATTTATTAGCTTATCCCCTCAAGAAGGTGTATGTCCTTTAAACTCTCGAGAACATATTTTCTCTCTCTCTCTCTCTCTCTCTCTCTCTCTCTCTCTCTCTCTCTCTCTCTCTCTCTCACACACACACACACACACACACACACACACACACACACACACAAACCCTAAAAAGTTAATCAACTCTCATCTATTTCTCTCTCTATCTATCACTCCCTCAAAATCAACTCAAGTTCAATCCTCATTCTTTCTTACCACCGTAAGGATGAACACTCATCAACAAGATATTGTTCAAATCTCTCAAGAACTACCATCCTCATCCATCACACCCAATGCTACTCTCTCAACGGCTGAACCAACTGTTTCAAATCCATTAACCCTTTCCACAATTGATGCAAACCATGTCACCCAGAAAACTCGCTCTGTGACATGCGTGACACATGCGAATGATCTAACTGTTCTGAAAGAGCTAGATGTTGACTTCAGCAACATCTCTGATAATGGGTTTAACCTAATTGATCAATTGGGTGCTCAAGAATGGAAAAATTACTTTGATAGACTAAGAGATCCATGCTTTGATGATCTAGTGAAAGAATTCTGGAGACATGCAGATACAGACGAATTTCATGTGGTATCTTTTGTTCTGGAGCAGAAGATTATCATCACTGAGAGATCCATTTCAGAATTGCTAGGAATGAAGTTCTTGGAAGGAAAGAGGGTGTACGGAAAAACTGAAAAATCCGAGTCAGTCATCAACAAAGCTATCTTTAAAAGTTGTCAATCAGGAACAACAGACTACAAAAGCAAAAACTTGCGTGACAACCTAAGGATTTGGCACAAGATCATTCTTGGATGCATCAATCCAAGACCGGCGAAGAGTGCTACAGATTTTGCCAACACAAATCAAAAACACATGTTGTACTACTTGCACAAACATGAGAAAATGTGCCTTCCCTCCATTCTATTATACTATTTAAGGGATATGGTGCGCAAGACAAGAACAACGGCCTCACCAGAAAAGAAGATTGTTAACTACATTCCTTTTGGAAGCCTGATCTCTGACATTCTGGTTGTAAGCGGATTAGTGAATTATCTGATCAAGGAAGCAAAGTTCACGGAATATCTGAATGAAAAAGTTGGAGAAGCTTTCAATGCTATAAATCTTAAGCATATGAAGATGATTGCAAGTGTCAGTGTGAAACCAACACCTATTTCTCCCAACACGGTGAAAAAGATCAGGAATCCAGTAGATAACTATCCATTCTACCGCAAAGAAGATAATCCAACCGCAATAGCCTCTTACATTGCCATAATGAGAGAAGCAGAATCTAGAGTTGAAGAAGTTGTCCCTCAGTCAAAGCATATTACCAGGAGTAAGAGGAAGCTCGCTGAAGAGGATACGGAGTGCAAAAACAAGAAAAAGGATGAATCTGAAATCTCCAGAAAAGAAGCTCTTCTTCTTGAGAAAATCAATAAAGTTGATGCAAATCCATCTGTTGCTGCACCATCTTCATCACCAATCACCTCTACCTCCATTCCACAAGTAAGGTTTAAATCCCCATCTTTTTCTATTCCTTTACCAACCACTGATCAATCAACCACCAACCCATCAATAACTACTCCAATCTTGTCTGAGACTGTTTTTACCTATATTTCAACAACAACTACCTCAACAATTCAGCCAAATAAACTAGAACCAACAAATCAAATCTCTGAATCTCAAGCTCCCAATACTGAATCTAGTTCTGAGGGAACCTCCTATGAATCCCTAGAAATTGTCTTACCTGAAAACCTTATGAGCTCCGACAATCTAGAAGTATCCTCTCCTACTGATCAACAACAACCACCTAAACCTGCTGCTACTGAGATTAACTTATCTCAGCAACCACCACCTGAAACAAACTCTGATAAATCCAACCTCGCTCTGGTTATCTACAATGCTCCACCTCCAACATCCTTTGAAGAATGTACAAGTCAATTTCATGACAAAGCACTTGAGATGTTTTCTAAGTTAAGAGCAGAACTTTGTACAAGCACAAAGCTCATGGAACTTGAGAGTGCCTGTCAAAGTTTTCAAAAATGGATGGACATGGAACTTACAAGAATTGTAAGTTACTCAAATATAACCATAACTACTAAACTAGAAAAGGCTAAGGAGAGAGCAGAAGTTGAAGCAAGAGTCAAAGTACTCAAGTTCTTGGCTGCCAAGCAGAAAGAAGCTGAAGAAAAGGCTGCTAAAGAAGCAGAAGAGCGAGCTGCTAGAAAGGCACAAGAAGCTGCTGAAGCTGAAAGAGCTAAAGAAAGTGCTATGATTGCTTCCACTTCTGATCCTGTTATCAAGCGTCTGGGAGACGCCATTGATGAAATCATAATTGAACAGAAGAACTTCAGAGAAAGGTTTAACAAGCAAGATACTGTCAATGAAAATCTTCAGATCATGATGAAGAAGATTTAGGACAAGATGTCCTCTGACAACAAATAAACCTCTGTTTTTCTTTTAAGTTTTAGTTCTGTGTTTTTCACCCTTGGACTACCCTATGTTTATCTTTTTGATTCATGACAAAAAGGGGGAGAAAGTATATGAATGTGAGAAGTTTTGATCCTATAGTCATTCTCTGAAAAACAATGCTGCTTACATGCTAACAGATAAATCTATCATCTATCATCTCTATTAGATTGTTTTTCTGTATTTTTCCTCTGTGCAGATAACTCAGAACTCTGATGATAAAGAAAGACTCAAAAGGTTAATAAAGTCAGGGGGAGCCCGAGCAAGAACCTTAATCAAATCTAATACTCAGGGGGAGCACTTCATAAAAAGGATAAGCTATCCTAAACACATTTTTCCATGTTCTCTGTGTTATATATTTATATATCAAAATTGTGTCATCAAATACATAGTTTTGTCATCATTAAAAAGGGGGAGATTGTGAGAACAAGATTTGGTTCTGCAATATTATCTCTAAGTTTTGATGATAACAAATGGGTATTGGCATGAACAATTTTGCACAACTAATGTTGTTACTTGTGAGAACCTAGCAAACAGGTTATGCTCCTGAGAATCAGCGCAATGTTTAAAGAAAGACATTTCGTCTATGCACTTAAAAGAGCTGAACGAAGATAACACAAAAGACTTGAATTCGAAAGGAAAAGAGTATGAGTTCTGAAGATCTGAAGACGAGGGTTCTGATGGAACGAAGTCCAGATGCTGAAGCCTCACGCTCTCTGATCAAGGTTCTGAAGACCTACCCAAAATCGACTCTCATGCTTCAATAAAATATAATCAGAAGCCTCTGAAGATATGAAGAAAGTGGATTAAGAGAACAAGGTTCTGAAGACAAGTTCTGAAGATTTTGGAAGTGCAGAGCTGATTATTCGAAGACTTGATAATCTCAAGAACCAAGCAATATTTTCCTTTCATACTCATGCTTACAAAAAGCCTCTGAAGTTGAGAAGCCAAGAAAACTTGCCACAGTGTACAGCTGTACCACATTACAACGTTAAAATTCTTGAAGACTGTGCGAAATACAAACAAGACATTCAAACACACAGACAGGACGTGCAGCATGCAGAAGACTTTGTACCTGTCCTCACGCTTCTAGCCGTAAGCCTACTTAGCTATCATGATTCCATCTCAACGGCTCTTTTCACTCGGCTATAAAAGGAAGCTCAAAGACTTGAAGAAAGATACACACGCGAACTGCTACAATACTTTCTAACTCAGATCTATCTTAAGTCATTATTGGTCTAAAAACTTGTTTACATTATCAGCTTGATAAGAAGCAATTTTCTGTAAACCCATTGTATTTGAACTTAAAGTTGTATTCCTTAAGAGAGTCTTAGTGATTAGATCTCTTGAGAAGTCTAGGACGTGTGTCTTAGAGGTTGTGCCTTAAGTAAGACCTGTGTGGTTGGATTGCTTGAGAAGTCTAGAACGTGCGAGTTCTAGAGGTTGTTGTTAGTCACCAGCTGTGTTAGCTTGTGCAGTGTACTATTTTGTTGAATAGTGGATTAAGACCTCGTTGAGAGAGGCGAAATCACCTTGGCGGGTGGACAAGATTAACTTGAGAGGTTCTCAAGTGAACTAGTATAAACATAACATGTTTATATCTCTTTGTTTAACTAAGTTGTTTTTCTTTAGAAAAGGGGTAAAGTTTTAAAGAGAAAGTTATTTTAAAGAAACGATTTATTTTGAAAAACCAATTCAAACCCTCCCTTTCTTGCTTTTTTCACACCTTCACAACCTCCTAATCCTCCAACAGAATGCGAGGATTATCGCCCTAGAAGAGTCCAGCCGGCCAAAATCCCCTCTGTCAAGGAAATAATGCCGAAGATATCAGAGTCCTCCTCCCCGACGCGAAAGAGACCGCCGGGCACCAACTGAGCCAGAGTCCCAGGCAATCAGAAAGTGCGACCGCATCTCCCCTGGAGCCAGTACTCCCCGGGGATCAAGAGGACCAGAAAGGAACAGCGAGCAGAGCCCTAGCGTTCGTCTCTGCCCAGATCCAAGGGTCAGACACGAACCCCATATTTCCATCGAGATCGCCATCCTACCCTTGGACAAAGCACCCACTCCCTATCATGGCCATGCACCTACCGAAGGGGCTCGAGAAACCACCGTCTCTGGGCACGTATGACGGTACTACAAATCCTGACAAGCACATCAAGCATATCGACGCATTGCTCGACTACCGTGACATCTGGGGCGTCATCAAATGTAGATTGTTCCCAACCACGCTGAGGAAGGGATCGATGACTTGGTGTCGCACCTCGAAAAAATCTCTTCATCGAAGACACGACCCTTCGCGTGAAAGGCGCGGAAAACGGTTCGACAGAGTCGCCACCGAACTTTATTTATCCCAAAAGAGGGAATGGAAAATATCGAGAAAACCTTTAAGGAGAAAGGATAAGAACATGGTCGTCGCAACCACATTCTGGGTTCGGGAGTCGGTTACGTGAGGGGAAGGTACACGCACCCCCTCACGTCCGTTGTACTCAACGGGAGCCTCTTAGTTCAAATTGTGAGGAATGTTATCTAAGCTTGTTTGTTTTCTTCTCAATGATATATGCGAAAAGGTAAAGTAAAAGGTTTCGATTGCCAAGGGAAATTGGGTGGTTTTAGGATAGGGTGCTCGGCAAGATCGTCGCGACCTCGGGCCTACGTATGCTCATTCGGACGAGAATGAGAAATCAGAGCAATCGTAGCTCGACTACGGGAAGGGATAGAGGGAAGACGGAAGATGGAGGGAAGGTAGCTCGCCAGGATCATTGCAATCTTGTGCCTACGTATCTTTATTCGGACGAGAATAAAGAATCAGAGCATTCGTAGTTCGTGGTACGCCCAAGAAAAGAGGGTTAGGGTTTGAATTTTAGGGGACGAAAGATTGAATGACATACAACCCAAGGGGCGTGCCTCGAGAGCAGTCACTCAAGAATCCAAGGAATGCTAGACTCCAAGAATTCAGTTCTTTCGTGAGTTGATTGCGAAAATGTTTGATAATGGTTAAGTGTTTTAAGACGAAAGGGTGAATGAATAACAACCCAAAGGCGTGCCTCAAGAGTCATACATTCGAAGACCCAAGGAATGCTAGATTCCAAGAATCTCCTCCTTTCGCTAGTTGTTTAAGAAAATGGTTTGAAAAATAAGATCGAATCGAATGGATTGCGAAAAGACGTGATGATCGATACTAGTCCCTAGGGGTGCTCCTAGTAACGAAACCACGAGATGTGCGAGTGTGTGTTTGATGGCGAGGCAAAATGCACTCGACTTACGAGAATGTTTTGAAGAGTGGCTCGACGATGAGTCGAGAATTGGTTTGGAAATGGTTTGATTTGTTAAGTGTTTTAAGGAGAATGACGATTATTTGATAAATGAGACGTCGGCCTCGCAACCAATTAATCGGGGCATTATTGGGACGCTAGATCCCAACGACACCTTTTTCATTCGATTGATATATGAAATATTGTTTGTTGGATGATGAAAGTACCACGTGGAATGCTAGATTCCAATGGCATTCCTTTGTCCAAATAGTTAAGACGAGTGTTTTAGGAGCGAAAGGTCGAATGATCACCACCTAAGGCATGCGCCTCAATAGTGGTCACTCAAGAATCCAAGAAGTGCTAGACTTCAAGAATTCAATTCTTTCGCAATTTAATTAAGAAAAATGATTGATTAGGTGTGTTAAGTATTTTAATAAAAAATTAAGTGTTTAAGCGTTTCGATAATTGTTAGTGTGTTTGATTAAAATATGAACAAATGAAATGGTTAGATAAACATGATATGAATATGATTTGGACAATATGATAAGAATATGAACAATAATAATCAAGATAATATTGACAAGATATAATATCGACATAAAAATAAAGTTGGTCTCGTCTTAATCACAATTTAATCGACAAATCGATAATCAACTATTTTTGACTTTCATGGGCCAAAAATGAAAAGACATAAGATAAAGAAAAATAAAATCGAAATAGAAATAAAATCGGTCTCGTCTTAATCAAGATTTAATCGAGAAATCGATAATCTTTAATATTTGACTTTCATTGACCAAATAAAAGAATATACGAAAATTAAATGGAGATAAAAATTAAATCGAAAAAAAACTAAGAAAGGTCTCACCTTTACTAAGATTTTAAATCGAAAAATCGATAATCTTTTGTATTTGGTTTTCATTGACCCAAAATGAATAAAAATAATGAAAGGACAATAAAATGAAATAAAATCGAACATAGATAGGAAAAAGAATAAAGGTCTCACCTTTATCAAGATTTAATCGAGAAATTGATAAATCGTTGATATTTGGCTCTCATTGACCCAAAAATGAATGATAAAAACAAATAAATCGAAAATAAAATAAATAAATAATAAGCCTCATATAAATCAAGATTTTGAATCGCTTTGAGAAAATCAACTAAATCAAGATTGTTGTCATATCATTCGCCTAAAATAAAAAATCGAAAATAAAATTGAAAATGAAATCGAAATGAGAATAAAATGGAAGCAAAATAAAAAGAAAATCATAAAAAGAGTGAGGTGGTGCGGTTCTGATAATGGGGTGTATAGAACAAACAGATGGGCCGCCAACAAAAATGGATTAGCTGAAAAGCCCACTGCTTTATATTGTATTAAAAAAAGGATGGAAGAGTCAATGAGTTTGCTGACCCATGATCCATTCTCAGTATTATCTATATACAATGTGAATGAAGAAAAAAACATTAGCGGTTACGCATCAATTTAAGCTTAACGTTAAACTCAAAACAACATGCTCAGTAGAAGACAAAGGATTCTTCTCCATCATCGCGTAATAAACAGGACACGGTCATGAACAACAACATCAAAGTGTCGAAAATCAAAGAACGTCGATTCAGATCGTCCCACCTTCTCGCGATTCAAACCGTCTTCAGGTTTGTTCGATTCGCTTTCAATCGTATTCTTTCAGTTTTTTGGTTCATTCTCTTTCTCGATCTACCTTCTGAGTCTGTCTTTTGGGTCACGATTTGGGGTGAGTTTGCTTGGTTTTGGATTTGGGTTCGTTCTGAATGGTTTGTCTCGGTTACAGGTTGAAAGGTTTTGGGTGTTTATGAGTGATTGGGATGGAGTTATGATTGAACGAGGGCGAGGTTATTGTTAATAGGTGGTTTATTGAAGGTTGAAGTTAAGGAAAGGGTGAGTGATGATCGGGTCTGAAGGGAGGAAGATTGAAGAAGGTTTGGGTACTGTGAATGGTTTGGAACGGGTATGTGAAGGGTTGATGTTGCTGGCAAGGAGTGGTTCTTGTGGTTAATTCTTGAAGGGTGGTGGGTGATTTCGACAGAGTTTCAGTAGGATTTTTCAGGGTCCCTTTTGCTCTTGATTGGAGTCCAATTTATAAGAGGTTATGAGGGTCTCTGATACGTGTGATTGAGAGCAAAAATTCAGGATTATTCTTCCCCACATGTGTGAGAAATAGCTGGAAATTTGCAATTCTATTAGAAAGGATCCTCGTAGTGGGATTGTGTGGGACCAAGGCTGATGGTGACTCATTTTGGATTGTATGTAGTGAGCTTCTAGAACGTGTGGACCCCCTTGAAAACTTGTTGCTGAAAATTGAATTTTGTTTGCAGTAACTCTATTTTACTGCTGTTAAATTCTGGTGATTTTCAATTTGTGCTCATGTGAATACTCGGAAAAAATGATCTTTGTGCACCTTGAATTATGGCATCAGCTCTTGTTGTCATCACTGTAATGCGTTTTTATGATTGTCCTTTTGATGTTTATGCTCATGTGATGCCTTGCCGTGAATTTTCCTTATGAATTGAACTTTTCTATGTTGGTAAAAATAGTGATGTATATCTTTTAATCTTTGACTTGCATTAGTCATTCTCATATTTGCTTCTAATCCTCACATGTCTATTTTCATTCCATGTGCAAATTTTGGAGCAATCTTGGTGTCATGTGGTTTCTTTTATTTTACTTGCCACTCTTTGTAATATGACAGTGTTGTAATTGATTGCGTTTCATACATCTTGCAGGTTGAGGAGGTGACATTTTTTTGAAACAACTTGTTGTGGAATGAAGGCCTGGATTGGTGCAAATGGAAGAGAATTGGAGGTTTGGGCAAAAGCTTGGACATGGAGTCCTAAGCATGAGTTGAAAAATTTTTAGTACAATGTCATGGAGAATTTACAATGGTACTCTGTCAGGCCTTGTAAACGTAGATGTCATTTTAGTCTTGTAACATGAAATTTGTATGTCATGTAAATTTGATTTCAAATTGGTATGGCGCATTGGTTTGAATCTTGTAGAATTCTCATTAGTGTGATGCACTCTTGTAACCTACTTATTTGTTTTGTAACCTTACATGCAAAGGTCAAAGTAACAACTTGATGATTTAATTCCAAGTACTTGTGAAATTTGGATTCTTACCTTGAATTTTGTGTTCTTGGAACCTTTGTACTCGTTTGAATTCAATCCATAGAATTTTGTAATGAAACCCTCAAAATCAAAACTTGAGTTCTTCATCTGAACTTTGACACTTGTTTGGTAATGTTCCCGCTTAGGATCATACTTCATGGTATTCAAACAATGGAACTTAATTATTCTTGCAATTATGTTCTTTGGAAACTAACCTTGTATTTGTTAATCAAACTTTTTACCAAATACATTTGCCTTGAGACAAATCTTCATAACTTGCAAAGCTATTCAACATGACTTGACAAAATTCCTTCATGGCTTGAAACATCACGACACTTGAAACATGACGTGAAGCACGAGCACAAATCTTCTTGAAATATGTCTTGAAACTACATATGACTTGCCCTTTAAACTACACATGACTTGAAACTTGTGGCTTAATGAACTCATGACTTGATCCAATAACTTCCCTTATATTTTGAGGTAATTCACACACGTTTTGTTGCATCAAAACAAAACTGGAGAAGACTCTAGCAACACCTTGAACAAGAACAACATACTTTTGAATTTTTGAATAGTGTTAGTGGGATGGATGTACAAATGGAAATTATATACAGATAGGACAAATTTGGGGTATGACGGATGCCCCTATCTAATTGATTTAAACCGAGTAAAGTGAATTACAACGGCGTTCAACCTTTTGAGGTAGAAGACAATTAGATATATAGAAGACCACGAATTTGTCCGAAAAGAAAGAAAATGATGGGGAAGTGAAATGATGGATCAATGTCACCCTCGAGTGGACACTGAAAAACTTGAAAAGGGCGTTATCACCAAAAGGATGACAACAGGAAATCTGACACCAAAAGGATGACAAACCTATCACCAAAAGGATGATAGTAAACTCATGCACACAGACCCTTCCACCAAAAGGATGAAAATGAGGTCAAAGCCTGCTATTGCCAAAAGGATAATAGGGCACACACACGCATACAGACCCTTCCACCAAAAGGATGAAAATGAGGTCAAAGCCTGCTATTACCAAAAGGATAATAGGGCACACACACACATACCCTTCCACTAAAAGGATGAAAATGAGGTCAAAGCCTGCTATTACCAAAAGGATAATAGGGCACACACACACAGATCCTTCCACCAAAAGGATGGAAATGAGGTCAACGCCTGCTATTACCAAAAGGATAATAGGGCATACACACACACAGACCCTTCCACCAAAAGGATGAAAATGAGGTCAAAGCCTGCTATTACCAAAAGGACAATAGGGCACACACACGCACATAGACCCTTCCACCAAAAGGATGAAAATAAGGTCAAAGCCTGCTATTACCAAAAGGATAATAGGGCACACACACACACAGACCCCTCCACCAAAAGGATGAAAATGAGGTCAAAGCCTGCTATTACCAAAAAGATAATAGGGCACACACACACACAGACCCTTCCACCAAAAGGATGAAAATGAGGTCAAAGCCTGCTATTACCAAAAGGATAATAGGGCACACACACAGACCCTTCCACTAAAAGGATGAAAATGAGGTCAAAGCCTGCTATTACCAAAAGGATAATAGGGCACACACGCACACAGACATCTGACACTAAAAGGATGACAGACCTATCACCAAAAGGATGATAGTGAACACAACTTACTACTACCAAAAGGATAATAACAAGTAAAACAATAACAAAGGCTGTCACTCACCAAAAGGATGACACACAGACCAAGGGTTCACGGATCGGCAACACCAAAAGGATGACGGATCAATACAAGCTACTACCACCAAAAGGATGATAATAGGAATTTCCCACTTGCGAGGACCAACACCAAAAGGATGAAGGTTAAGTTGACAATATGAACGGCTACCACCAAAAGGATGATAGGAAATTCCCACTTGCGATGACCGACACCAAAAGGATGCAGGTTAGGTTGAATTGATAGGATGGCTATCACCAAAAGGATGATAGTAAGGCGATTGACAAAAGGTCAAGTTTGCTGGGGATATGATGAGTGAGGCTTATTTGACATCAACAAAAGGTTGAAGTGAAGAAGTCACTGAAGAACACCACCCTTATTAACAAAAGGTTGAAAGGAACCAACTCACTGGGGACGCCCAAGAGAGAGATTGAATTTTGTTTGGAGAAAACCACTGATAGGTATGAGGATTACGACTATATCAACAAAAGGTTAAGGAACACAATTCAATGAGGAACGCCCATTGACTTGCTTGGAGATCACAACTTTTTCAACAAAAGGTTGAAGACTTCATGAGGAACGCCCATGAACTTGAAAAAATGCCCCTGGCTGGGTTGAAGATTTTCTTGAGGTTGAAACAACTTCGTGAGGGATGCTCGCAGATTTGCAGAAGATGCCCCTGTTTGGGCTGAAGATCGTCTTCCAGTCTTGAGGATGATCCTGGATCTTGACTATGCATGTATGAATGGTTGATCTTGAAATGATGTTCCATGTCGAATGGAAATGCAATGCAAATGCTGACGCGCAGAGGTAAAAATGTTGGGGAAGTTTGATTTGGTTTTTTGGGTAGGCATATGATGCACATGATGTTTACGATGACGAATGCGATGCATATGATGCGTATGATGCATATGATTGCAGACGGGTGATTGGATATGTTTGTGAAGGTGCCAGCGTGGTGGAATTTTAGGTGATTGCCAATGCGTATTAGACTTCGGGTGGAGGGAGGGATTTGATTTCCTCGACACTCAGTTTGTTGAAGACACCCTGATCGATGCAGACGAAGATGCTCTCGAGGCCTCAAGTTTGGTGACTTGTTGATGAATTGTGGGTTCACTCCTGACAGATCCACAACTCTGTGCTTGACCATCTTGAAGATACAAAAGGGATCTGCCTGCTGCAATGGATCTTGCCCCAGTCTAAACATGGTAATGGTCTGCCCCTGATTAACCAATTCTGAAGCAGTCTGATCTTTGGAGGTTGAGATTTGATATGCTTTGATATGACTTGCCCCTGATTGAGCTGTTGAAGGGTTTGCCCCAGATTGAGGGTTTGAGGGAGTCTTGATTCGGGTCGACACCACTGAAAGTTCCAGTTCCTCTTCGATTGCCCCATGTTGGAATTACTTTGATGTCTAACACTGATTTGCAATTAAGATTGCTCGTTTAAAAAATGGTAATCTTAATACAATACTCATGCAAGTTTTGAAAAAGAGTCGTTTACTCGAGTGTAGTAATAGTGAGACAAAAGGACCGTTAGTCCAGACGTAGTGCTGATTTTGGTGGTGTGAAAGATATAGCAAGGAGAATGACACCAATGCTGAAGATTAGCAAATATGGGGAGTCAGTTTACGCAACCTTGTAATAGTATGCTTTCAGAATAAACCTCGCCTCAATTAGGTCTTTCGAGGGTTGTAACGTGGTCTGGTTCACGGTTATGAATCAAAGGATATCAGGCTCAAAGTTTGATTTGCACCCATCCCTTCTTCGTGATAATCTCCAGTCCTACGTTCAGTTAATTATGCACAAGTTTGTCTTCCAAAAGGGTTGACGGCGTAAGCGTAATGATTTAAGGTTTGCTCGAAATGGCAGTCACCTTATTTTGTTTTTGATGGATGTCAATGACCCTTTAGTTTTGATTTGGTGGTCACTAAGTCTTATTTTATTTTTGTTGAGGATTTGAGGGCCTCTTTTGTTTTTGCTTTTGATCCCTATCTTTTGCATGGACTGATTTTCCTTTTCGAGTCCATCAGGGTAGCTTTGATTTTTTTTTGCCTAAGTCTCCTTTGAGGTGCTCGACTTAGCAGGCTTTTGATTTTTTGTTTTTGGTTTTGATTTTGTTGGAGGATTGTGACTGTCAAGTCATGGGTATTGATGAACAACTGACATGTCTTTTGGATTTTGTCTTTGTGATTTGAGTGCATAATTGAGTTAACTGAACACTACCCCGCCCCAGGTTGAGTGTAAGGATTTGAATATCCGAAAGAAACTCCAACTTCTTGGCTCGAAGTGGTTAACTAGGGATTTTCTCCTTGTCTCTCCAGTGTTTGGGGGTTGAAACAATGCATGTACATCATCGGCGGAGTTCTATCCGAAAGCATACATTTTGCAATTATGGGTATTTCGTTGTCATCATACTCTCTCCAATCATTGCTAAACGACAGTTTAATATGGAGAGCGAAGTGGACAAATGTGTCGGTGTTTTGCAATAAAAGGAAAAAATGAGTTAATACGACATAACTGATTCAAAATATGCATTGTCAATACATTAAGAAAACCAAATACAAACGGCAATGTTCAAAGCATACAGTACTTAAACAAATAAAGACGAAAAAACAAGAATGCAAATGATGGGATGGCAATATGATTGCCTTCTTCGGGGAATAAACTTGACTTGACTTGACTTGACTTGATGCTGGCACTAGTTTGGCGGCGGCATAGGGTTTTTGATAACGTTTGGAGCCCTCCCATTGAACGTGAGAAACTTTGAGTCGATCATGTCTTGAATCTTGTGTTTGAAAGCTCTGCAGTCCTCAATCGTATGCCCTGGAGCACCCTTATGAAACTCGCAATGAGCATTAGCATCATAATCTGGGGGAATGACAGTTGGAGGAGCTAGGTCCCTCAGAGCGATTGCCTTCTTCTCCATCAATTGAGCAAAGATCTGAGCATATGATGTTGGCAGACGATCAAAGTCACTATCAGACCTCCTTGTCCTTTGTTGATTAGGCTGACGTTGTTGCGTAGCTCTCTGTTGTTGATGTTGAGGAGGATACTGATACCCTTGTTGATTGTAGGATTGTTGCTGAGGAGCCTGTTGCTGAGGGGTTGAAGCTTGAACAACTTGAACTGTTGGCTGATAAGGCATTGGAGCGTATTGCGTAGCAGCAACATACAGATACTGGAAGTATGGAATTTGAAAAGGCATTGGAGCGAGAGCTTGTGGAGCTTGCCCTTTCTGAGCAGAGACAGCATTTGTTTCTCCCTCTTTTTTCTTGTATCCATTGAAAAGATTCTTAGCTCCAGCCTGACTGCTAGAACCTCCTTGGATCTTTCCACTTTTTAGACCTTCTTCAATTCTCTCACCGACAATTACCAAATCAGAGAATCCGGCAGAAACATTACCAATCAACTTCTCATAGTATTGGCCTTGCAAAGTACCCATGAAGATGTCAATCAATTCACGGTCAACCTGAGGTGGATGCACTCTTGCAGCTAGCTCTCTCCAGCGTTGCGCGTACTCCTTAAAGGATTCACTGTCATTTTGAGCCATATTCTGAAGTTGAGTACGGTTCGGAGCAAGGTCAGTGTTGTATTTGTATTGCTTGACGAATGCATCAGCTAGCTCATCCCAAGTGTGCACATCACTACACTCCAACTACATATACCATTCAAGAGATGCTCCAGACAAGTTGTCTTGGAAGCAATGGATCATCAACTTTTCGTCTTTGGCATAGGCAGCCATCTTGCGGCAGTACGTCTTCAGATGGATGTGAGGACAACTGAGACCTTTGTACTTTGGGAATTCTTGCACTTTAAATTTGGGAGGAATGACAACATCTGGTACCAAGCACATATCCAGAGCATTCAAAGAAGTTGAGTTGCGTCCCTCCATGACTCGGAGTTTCTCAGCTAGATCACGACACATCTTGATAGCTTCAGAATCCTGAGCAGCAGTAGGATTGACAATTGGGATAGCAGCATGGTAGTTCTGGACCTCATCATACTGATCTACCAGATTTTCTTCAGCATGAGGAATAGGAATCTGAGTGACAACAGGTTGGGCTTGCGGAATAGCACCAACAGTGACTCCAGATGTTGGAAGTGGTTGAGATGTGGCAGGAGCGAAGTCCATTGGTATCCCATAAGTGATGGGGTTGGGAACAGGAACAGAGAGCCTTGAGGTTGACCCTTGCACAGGAACATTGTTGTGGGCAGCAGTGGCTTCACGCAGTTCTTCTTCTTTTCTGGCCATCATGATGGCTTCGAGGATCTGGTCAATCTTTCCCTTGATAGAGTCCAACTTTTCTCTGAAGGCCGCTTGCTCTTGTTGAATCTGCTCCATTATACGTCTAGTGTTAGCTCGAATTGCGTACTGGTGTCGAGGAATCAACTTGATTTACTGGAGAAGGAAGGAAGTTGAAGTGAGATTCTGAGGTTGAAAATGCAATGTAATGACATGTATGCAATGCAAGATGCAAGATCCAGGATCGCAGATCACAGGTTCAAACAGTTCTGAGGTTGGCCATTCACGGGTAAATAACCAAAGTCTCTGATCAAAGAAACCCTATAGGTAGGCTCTATGAGGAAAGTTCTAGGTTCTTTACCCATAAACCCACTCACGAGATAGTTTCTATGTTTATGGATAAGGTTCCCAGGATTACGGACACTAATCGCATCAACGTCACGCAACAGGCTAGCTGCATTACGACGAGAATGACGACAAGGTCTCCCCTGAGCGGGGTCTTCATGCTAGGCGCACAAGGAGCGAGTCCTTGGAGACTAACACTACACGACCACCAATATAGAACTTGGTTCTAAGAGTGGTTCCTAGAGTCACGGACCCTTCATGAATCAAGTCGTGTGACAGGCTAGCTGCGTTACAACAAGATCTATGAAAAGGTCTACTCTAGGGGAGCTTTCATGCTAGGCATGCAAGGAGCAAGTCCTTGGGGACTAACACTACTCGACATCCAATTCTAAACTATGTGTTCCCTCTGCTTTTACCAAAGCTCGGGTGTAGAGCTTCACTCATGATATCAACCCATGATCCAATAGCCAAGAATGATAACGAGCATAAGGGAAAACAAAAAGAGGACGAATACGTAAACGAGAAGAAAAAAAGCAAACAAAGATAACGCTCCTCATAAATCACACTAAGTTAGGCTCGACTCTCTCTTGCATGGAGCAATTGGTCCCCAGCAGAGTTGCCAGCTATCGTACCTCGAAAAAATCTCTTCATCAAAGACATGACCCTTCGCGCAAAAGGCGTGGAAAACGGTTCGACAGAGTCGCCACCGAACTTTATTTATCCCAAAAGAGGGAAAGGAAAATATCGAGAAAACCTTTAAGGAGAAAGGATAAGAACATGGTCGTCGCAACCACATTCTGGGTTCGGGAGTCGGTTACGTGAGGGGAAGGTACGCGCACCCTCTCAAGTCCGTTGTACTCAATAGGAGCCTCTTAGTTCGAATTGTGAGGAATGTTATCTAAGCTTGTTTGTTTTCTTCTCAACCATATATGCGAAAAGGTAAAGTAAAATGTTTCGATTGCCAAGGGAAATGGGGTGGTTTTAGGATAGGGTGCTCGGCAAGATCGTCGCGACCTCGGGCCTACGTATGCTCATTCGGACGAGAATGAGAAATCAGAGCAATCGTAGTTCGACTACGGGAAGGGATAGAGGGAAGACGGAAGATGGAGGGAAGGTAGCTCGCCAAGATCATCGCAATCTTGTGCCTACGTATCTTTATTCGGACGAGAATAAAGAATCAGAGTAGTCGTAGTTCGTGGTACGCCCATGAAAAGAGGGTTAGGGTTTGAATTTTAGGGGACGAAAGATTGAATGACATACAACCCAAGGGGCGTGCCTCGAGAGCAGTCACTCAAGAATCCAAGGAATGCTAGACTCCAAGAATTTAGTTCTTTCGTGAGTTGATTGTGAAAATGTTTGATAATAGTTAAGTGTTTTAAGACGAAAGGGTGAATGAATAACAACCCAAAGGCGTGCCACAAGAGTCATTCATTCGAAGACCCAAGGAATGCTAGATTCCAAGAATCTCCTCCTTTCGCTAGTTGATTAAGAAAATGGTTTGAAAAATAAGATCGAATCGAATGGATTGCCAAAAGACGTGATGATCAATACTAGTCCCTAGGGGTGCTCCTAGTAACGAAACCACGAGATGTGCGAGTGTGCGTTTGATGGCGAGGCAAAAGGCACTCGACTTACGAGAATGTTTTGAAGAGTGGCTCGACGACGAGTCGAGAATTGGTTTGGAAATGGTTTGATTTGTTAAGTGTTTTAAGGAGAATGACGATTATTTGATAAACGAGACGTCGGCCTCGCAACCAATTAATCGGGGCATTATTGGGACGCTAGATCCCAACGACACCTTTTTCATTCGATTGATATATGAAATATTGTTTGTTGGACGATGAAATTACCACGTGGAATGCTAGATTCCAATGGCATTCCTTTATCCAAATAGTTAAGACGAGTGTTTTAGGAGCGAAAGGTCGAATGATCACCACCTAAGGCGTGCGCCTCAATAGCGGTCACTCAAGAACCCAAGAAGTACTAGACCTCAAGAATTCAATTCTTTCGCAATTTAATTAAAAAAAATGATTGATTAGGTGTGTTAAGTATTTTAATCAAAAATTAAGTGTTTAAGCGTTTCGATAATTGTTAGTGTGTTTGATTAAAATATGAACAAATGAAATGGTTAGATAAACATGATATGAATATGATATGGACAATATGATAAGAATATGAACAATAATAATCAAGATAATATTGACAAGATATATTATCGACATAAAAAATAAAGTTGGTCTCGTCTTAATCACGATTTAATCGACAAATCGATAATCAACGATTTTTGACTTTCTTGGACCAAAAATGAAAAGACATAAGATAATGAAAAATAAAATCGAAATAGAAATAAAATCGGTCTCGTCTTAATCAAGATTTTATCGAGAAATCGATAATCTTTAATATTTGACTTTCATTGACCAAATAAAAGAATATACGAAAATAAAATGGAGATAAAAATTAAATCGAAAAAAAACTAAGAAAGGTCTCACCTTTACTAAGATTTTAAATCAAAAAATCGATAATCTTTTGTATTTGGTTTTCATTGACCCAAAAATGAATAAAAATAATGAAAGGACAATAAAATAAAATAAAATCGAACATAGATAGGAAAAAGAATAAAGGTCTCACCTTTATCAAGATTTAATCGAGAAATCGATAAATCGTTGATATTTGGCTCTCATTGACCCAAAAATGAATGGTAAAAACAAATAAATCGAAGATAAAATAAATAAATTGTAGGCCTCATATAAATCAAGATTTTGAATCGCTTTGAGAAAATCAACTAAATCAAGATTATTGTCATATCATTGGCCCAAAATAAAAAATAAAAAATAAAATTGAAAATGAAATCGAAATGAGAATAAAATGGAAGCAAAATAAAAAGAAAATCATAAAAAGAGTGAGGTGGTGCGGTTCTGATAATGGGGTGTATAGAACAAACAGATGGGCCGCCAACAAAAATGGATTAGCTGAAAAGCCCACTGCTTTATATTGTATTAAAAAAAGGATGGAAGAGTCAATGAGTTTGCTGACCCATGATCCATTCTCAGTATTATCTATATACAATGTGAATGAAGAAAAAAACATTAGCGGTTACGCATCAATTTAAGCTTAACGTTAAACTCAAAACAACATGCTCAGTAGAAGACAAAGGATTCTTCTCCATCATCGCGTAAAAAACAGGACACAGTCATGAACAACAACATCAAAGTGTCGAAAATCAAAGAACGTCGATTCAGATCGTCCCACCTTCTCGCGATTCAAACTGTCTTCAGGTTTGTTCGATTCGCTTTCAATCGTATTCTTTCGGTTTTTTTGTTCATTCTCTTTCTCGATCTACCTTCTGAGTCTGCCTTTTGGGTCACGATTTGGGGTGAATTTGCTTGGTTTTGGATTTGGGTTCATTCTGAATGGTTTGTCTCGGTTACAGGTTGAAAGGTTTTGGGTGTTTATGAGTGATTTGGATGGAGTTGTGATTGAACGAGGGTGAGGTTATTGTTAATAGGTTGTTTATTGAAGGTTGAAGTTAAGGAAAGGGTGAGTGATGATTGGGTCTGAAGGGACGAAGATTGAAGAAGGTTTGGGTATTGTGAATGGTTTGGAACGGGTATGTGAAGGGTTGATGTTGCTGGCGAGGAGTGGTTCTTGTGGTTAATTTTTGAAGGGTGGTGGGTGATTTCGACAGAGTTTCAGTAGGATTTTTCAGGGTCCCTTTTGCTCTTGATTGGAGTCCAATTTATAGGAGGTTATGAGGGTCTCTGATACGTGTGATTGAGAGCAGAAATTTAGGATTATTCTTCCCCACATGTGTGAGAAATAGCTGGAAATTTGCAATTCTGTTAGAAAGGATCCTCGTAGTGGGATTGTGTGGGACCAAGGCTGATGGTGACTCATTTTGGATTGTATGTAGTGAGCTACTAGAACGTGTGGACCCCCTTGAAAACTTGTTTCTGAAAATTGAATTTTGTTTGCAGTAACTCTGTTTTACCGCTGTTAAATTCTGGTGATTTTCAATTGGTGGTCATGTGAATACTCGGAAAAAATGATCTTTGTGCACCTTGAATTATGGAATCAGCTCTTGTTGTCATCACTGTAATGTGTTTTTATGATTGGCCTTTTGATGTTTATGCTCATGTGATGCCTTGCCGTGAATTTTCCTTATGAATTGAACTTTTCTATGCTGGTAAAAATAGTGATGTATATCTTTTAATCTTTGACTTGCATTAGTCATTCTCATATTTGCTTTTAATCCACACATGTCTATTTTATCCCATGTGCAAATTTTGGAGCAATCTTGGTGTCATGTGGTTTCTTTTATTTTACCTGCCACTCTTTGTAATATGACAATGTTTTAATTGATTGCGTTTCATACATCTTGCAGGTTGAGGAGGTGACCTTTTTTTGAAACAACTTGTTGTGGAATGAAGGCTTGGATTGGTGCAAATGGAAGAGAATTGGAGGTTTGGGCAAAAGCTTGGACATGGAGTCCTAAGCATGAGTTGAAGAAATTTTAGTACAATGTCATGGAGAATTTGCAATGGTACTCTGTCAGGCCTTGTAAACGTAGATGTTATTTTAGTCTTGTAACATGAAATTTGTATGTCTTGTAAATTTGACTTCAAATTGGTATGGCGCATTGGTTTGAATCTTGTAGAATTCTCATTAGTGTGATGCACTCTTGTAACCTACTCATTTGTTTTGTAACCTTACATGCAAAGGTCAAAGTAACAACTTGATGATTTAATTCCAAGTACTTGTGAAATTTGGATTCTTACCTTGAATTTTGTGTTCTTGGAACCTTTGTACTCGTTTGAATTCAATCCATAGAATTTTGTAATGAAACCCTCAAAATCAAAACTTGAGTTCTTCATCTGAACTTTGACACTTGTTTGGTAATTTTCTCGCTTAGGATCATACTTCATGGTATTCAAACAATGGAACTTAATTATTCTTGCAATTATGTTCTTTGGAAACTAACCTTGTATTTGTAAATCAAACTTTTTACCAAATACATTTGCCTTGAGACAAATCTTCATAACTTGCAAAGCTATTCAACATGACTTGACACAATTCCTTTATGGCTTGAAACATCACGACACTTGAAACATGACGTGAAGAATAGGCACAAATCTTCTTGAAATATGTATTGAAACTACACATGACTCGCCCTTGAAACCACACATGACTTGAAACTTGTGGCTTAATGAACTCATGACTTGATCCAATAACTTCCCTTATATTTTTAGGTAATTCACACACGTTTTGTTGCATCAAAACAAAACTGGAGAAGACTCTAGCAACACCTTGAACAAGAACAACATACTTATGAATTTTTGAATAGTGTTAGTGGGATGGATGTACAAATGGAAATTATATACAGATAGGACAAATTTGGGGTATGACACTTGGTACAAGAATCTCCCCGACGAATCCATCATATCGTGGAGAAAGTTGGGGAGAATATTCTCTAGAAACTTCACGGCCTCCCGTCGTCACCCAAAGACCGAAGCTTCCCTTGAGGCCATCCTTCAAGGGAAAGACGAACCACTTCGAGCCTATATCGAAGGTTTCAATAAAGAAGCTTGTAACACCCCAAAATTTTCCTTCTTGATTTTAGATAACTGGCTTATGTTTCTTTGCATTTCTTGCATTAGCATTTGTGCATATCATTGGTTCTTAGCATGGGATCAAGGTACTTGGTTCATCTCAAAGGAGTCTCAAGCCTCAAGATTGGCAAAGGATTTCAAGTGAATATTTCCCTCCAGAGGGACCAAATTAGGGTTCTTGGGTTCAAAGGGCTTCTTGTTGAGCTTTGTTTGTTCAAACATGTTCTTATGGTATTCCCTATTCTCACAAGTGCTCATGGAGGAAGGCTTGGCTAGTGGTTCATTGTGGAAGATGTTCAGTGGATCAGTTACTTGTGAAGTAAGCAAAAGTCAACTGTAAGAAGGAAAGTCAACCATGGGTTTTCAAAGGTTCAAATCATGTTTCCCAAGTCCATGTACCTTTATTTGGTCAAGGATTAGCATGGATAGCATTATTCATCAAGAATCAAGAGTTTGTGCAAAAGTTACTATTTTTGGAAAATGACCTATAATGTGAAATTTCTATTTTTGGCAACTTTTCAAACCATCTTCAACTTGACTTTTCATCACCAAAGAAGCTTCAAATGAATTTTCCTCAAACATAAAAGTTGAATATATTTCTCTCCCATTTCGAAAAAGTACTAGATTATCTCCATATCATTTGTGAAACTCAAGTTATGATCAAAAGAAGGCAAAGTGCTTTTTAAGGTTTTCTCATGTATCCATTTTTCCACCTTTTGCATTTTGCTTCAAAATGACTTGTATTTGTTTCTAATGACTCAAGTCAAATTGCCACATTCAAGTACACTCCATGAGAACCATTTTGACCCTTGGATCAAGTGGATACGTGCCATGTTTCTCACTTATTTCACAAAATGCATTTTTGCAAGATGGATCAAATCTCATAAATCAAGCATCCACAAGGCCCAATTTCAATTCATTTGTGATCAGCAAGTAAAATGGAGTGGAATCACACTTATTTCATGACCTTGGCACATGTGGATTAGTGGTTTCACCACAACTTGCATTTTTGCAAATCACCTTGGATAGCCTTAATCAAGGGATTAACTAAACCCTAATCATGATCAAAGGTCTAACCAAGTCTATATAAAGAGGATCACACGTTCATTTCACCCTCATGCACTCTCATTTGCTTAGAATTCCATTTTTCACTCACACTTTCTCTCCTTCGAAACTCTCTCCTTTCAAGGGTTTCTGAAGATTTTTTTTCATATTCTTGATCTACACACTCCATAGAACAAGAATCAATCATCATTTGAAGCTCTAAGCAAGGTTTTCACCATATACGAATTTGAGGTGCTCACTTTTAAAATCCAAGATCCAGCCAGATTCAAGCCTCTATTTGCATTTATTTTGCAAATAGAGCTCAAAAGAGGAAGATTTGCACTCTTACACTGGGTTTCTAGGAGTATTTTTGCTAGTTTCAAGTTTCAGGTGAGTTGGGTTTCATGATCTCATAACCTGTTTTTATGGTTTGCATTTTGTTCCTCATGACTTGCTGATGATTCTTATATGATTTGTTGTGAATTTGAACGTGTATTATGGCTGTATTTTGGATATGAAGTTTTTAGATCCAAACTTCTTTTCTTCGATTTGGCTTGTGTGTTACTGTTTGATGAAATGAATTGCATATTCTGAATCCTTGTGAAAATCTGAGTGGAATGATGTACTCGTGTGTGATTTCTGGAGAATTTTGGTTTGGTGCTCGCCGGAGAAGGTGACCGGAGCTAGGGCTCCCGCACCTGGTTCATTTGCAGGTCGCCTGAGGGATGGAGGTTGAAGATGCAATCACAGCAGTTGATGGTCCACGTTCAGCCACGTCGTTTAAAATCTACTTTTATTTTATTGATTGCGTGTTGTTGATCCACGTTTATTATCATGCACACTCAAATCTGGACCACACATCATGATTACTTGCTTGTTTTGTTGAGTGACTCTCACAGGTTGATTTGATCTAATGGTTTGTGTTGTGCCAACGCATTAAATTACCATGTGCTATTCACGTGTTTTTTTGTTTTAATTTATGATGATTGGATGTGCGCGCGTGTGTTGTTGCTATCATGTACCTTTTAATCCTGGCCTTTCATCTTGATTACCTTGGTTTTGGTTGACTGATTGTGGAGTGTTGGATTGATCTGATGGCGTGTGTGAGTCAATCATGTTGACTGGGTCCTTGCTTTTTTTGTTTGGTATGCGCTGAATATTTGAATGGATTGGGCTTGCTTTCCCCACCCCCTTGTTCAGCCTATTTGATGTATTGAACGTGTATTTGTTGCTTGTTGCACCCCTGGGTTTCATTTTATTTCCTTTTATTTTATTTTTTGCATAGTTTTGCATTTTAATTTTTAAAAATAGTTTTATGCATCTAAAAATCACCAAAAAAATCATGGATCATCTTTAGGATTTTATAAAGTTTTGGAGAATTTTATTTTCAATTTTTATTTTATTTTGTGCCTCTGAATTAATTGTTTGTTTAATTTCTTTGTGAATTTCTTCCATTGTACACACCTTGCCTTGTTGATTTTTGTTCTCATCATTGGTGCATGATTTCCATCCCATTCTTCTTGTATACTTCAGAAGACATCTTGAGGTTCTTAAAAACACTTTTGTTTCATTTTTAAAACTTTTTCATATTGCATTTTAGTCCCTCTTCTTTGCATATTGGTTCATGGTTCCTATGTGATTTTTGTCTAATTGTTTGAGGTACTTAAACTTTGAATTTTGGTATGATCTTTTGGCATATTGTTAGTATCTGACTTAGGTCATTTGGGTTTTAATTTCACAATTTTTGAATGTCATTTGATATATGTTTGATTATTTGTGCTTAAGTGAATTATGCATGATCATCTCTTGACTTCTCTTAACCCTAATTGATTTGCCATGCCTAATTGATTGAATTTCTTTATGATTATTTGCATGGGGTTTTGGTATGATGTTTACCCCTGGTTGAGGTCCTTTGAGACTTATTTTTGCAATTTATGAATCATGTTTGGCATGTGCTAAGTGTTTGGACTTTGGGTTTCCTTTTGTGGACTTTCTTTGGTGCATATTGTTTCATGCTTTGATCTTCTTTTGCACATGAGAATTGTTGATGATGGTATGATCTTGGTTCTGACTTGCTTTCATCTTCATCTTATTTTTCTCATTTCATCTTGATATGAAGTTCATTGGTGCTTAATTGTGCATTTCATATAAGTATGCTTGCATTCTTTCACGATTACCCTTGCATGCTTACTTGAGATGTTTTGCATGATCTTTGAGACTTGTTTAGTGATATGAGTTGGATGTACTTGATATGATGTGCTTGCTGCCCTATCTTGTTTTTCATCTCATCCTTCTCTTTCTCATTCTTCTCTTTCACTCTCTTCCTCCCATGAATCTCAAGACTTGTTTAAGTCTTGGATTCTTTCCCTTTAGAGCTACCTAGTCCAACTCAATTTTTGATTAAGCTTGGAGTAGGATTAGCGTTAGATTGTAGGTAGTCGTCCCTCCTAAGCCTCACTAACCATAGGTCACCCATGCATGATAACATTAGGACTCTTAGTTTCCCTTTAGAGTTTTCTTTGGGTCTTCTCTCTTCTCATCTCAAAACTTCTTGAAAACACTTAATAAAGATAAAGTGTATTGTGCACGAGTCTTAAGCGTGAGGAATGAGAAATGAGGGGCTTCCTCTCATCTTTCTAGAGTGCTTAGCGGGCGTCCTGTCTTGGGACGATTCGTTAAGTATTCGTCCCTGTACCCTAGACTTTGGTGCAATGCAAGTTATGAACTAACTTAAAAAACACTTCTGTCTAAAAAACACAAAATCAATTCAAATATTTTTATCCTTCGAGATTGTTGGGTTTCAAATTTCATTTTCAGAAAAGAGCTCGTCGCTCACGTAAAAAACACTTACCCATTTGTGGTCGTACCCACGAACTACATTAGCTCTGATTCCTCTCTCTCGTCCGATTGAGGATATGTAGGCACAAGACAACGATTGTCTTGGCGAGCAACCTTCCCCCATAGTTCCTGTCCGAACTACGTTGACTCTGACTTTCCCATTGTACTAAGGGAGTACGTAGGCGTAGGGCATCGAATATGTCCTACCGAGTCCGTCTTAGTCACCCCCATCTCCGTTTTCTTTTGTTTAGCCATAGATAGTAGGACAGCTCACTCTCCGTTTAGACAACAAGCGTGGATCCCATCGAGTACGATGGATGCGTGGGGTGATAACACCTTCCCCTCGCATAACCGACTCCCGAACCCAGACTATGGTTGCGATGACCATGTCTTTCCCCCTTTCTCTTCAGGTTTATGCAATGTTTCCTTTCCCTCTCTCGGGATAAATACACATTGCTGGCGACTCTGTGTTTTCTGCGCCACTCTCGCGTTTGTACCGTTGGATTCGAATCTTTCGGGAGCGACAGCTGGCGACTCTGCTGGGGACTCTGGTTGACCTCTTGCTGGTCCATCCCCTTTAGCGAGTCGATCCTAGCACTTGTTTGTATTTTTTCGTTGGGTGTTTATTTGTTGTGCTTTATTATGTTATATATTACTGTTTTACAACTTTTATTGCATTACATTTCATTTTATTACTGTCATGCTAGATATTGCTGTGTTATGCTGGCTGGTTTCTGTTTGGCAGGTTGGGTTGTTCTGAGAGATAAGCCCAATACCCAGGCTTGAGTACACCCTAGGACTAGAGTGGATAGTAGTGGGACCTACGTGTCATCTTGGTGCGTTTGTGTGTTCATGAAATTCACAACCAGACGAGGCTATCTTGGGGCACATTCTGACGTGTGTGTCTTGTGCATTTCAGGGTGTCGATCTAGAGAGCTGTCGACTCTGGTGACCGTTTCTCCGATACCTCAGTTGCGCCTCTCCTCCCAACCTGTGATAATGGCAGACCAGAAATGGCAAATCCATTACACTTGTCGATTCGAGGACCCAATGCTGAGGGACTCGCATAGGATGACCTTATTTTTTAGGGGAATCAGTTGAGGTCTCCTCGATTGATGATGATGCCAAACCAGAAATGGTGAACGTATCATTATTTCTCGACCTGAGAGCCTCTGATATTGAAGATCCTCGGCTTTCTAGAACCCACATGTGAGAAGGGATGGGTGTTTGCAGGTCTGCAGGTAACCGAAACCTTCAACCTACCCAGTTTTCTGGATTTCTCATCAGTGTTTGATTATCTGGGTTTCTGGTTATCTCAGTGGTTCGGTATTCTAGAATTCTGGTTTTCTGGGTTGTGGTTCTCGTTCAGTTAGCAGCACAGCACATCCGGCAGTGGTGCCTTGATCCCATGCTTGCATGTGCATATCATGTTTCTTGCATTCTAACATGTTTGACATTTTTCAGGGCTCGCATCTTGCTCTTGATTCCGGTTTTCTGAGGTTGCCTTAGCATGGATGTCCAGAGAAAGAAGACTGTTGCTTATTCGTTCCCAGACCCGACCTTGACGTTGATTCACAAGCTGATTAGTATGGCTGGTCCTAGAGTTCGTACAGAGTTCAGTGGAGAGTATGGGAGACTTCTGAAGTTTGTCTACAATATCTCCAAGTATGAGAAGGATGCCATTCATACACTTCTTCAGTTCTATGATCCGTCTTTGCGTTGCTTCACTTTCCTAGACTACATCTTGGCTCCAACGTTGGAGGAGTTCTCATTTATTTTGGGAATCCCTATCAGGCATGACATAGTATTCTTTTCTGAAGAACGCCCCGGGATAAAAGAAATGGCCATTGCTCTTCATATTGGTGAATCCGTTCTGAGCAGTAATATTGTGGAGAAACAAGGAGCTAAGGGTTTCTTATTGAAGTTCTTGTTTGATCAAGCCTGCATACATGTTAAGGAGAAGAGTTGGACTGCTTTCCAAGCTATTCTGGCTATGTGCATCTATGGGATTGTCCTGTTTCCCAATGTTCCTAATCTGGTGGATATGCATGCTGTCAGAATATTTATTTTAAAGAATCCTATACCTACCTTGCTAGGTGATGTGTATCACTCAGTCCACTACAAGAATGAAAATATGCGTGGAAGAACTGTGAGTTACTGTGCACCACTCTTATCTACTTGGTTTCTGAGTCATCTCCCTGAAGCTGCCACTTTCGTTGATACGAGAGATTCTCTGAAGTGGTCAAAGAGGTTAATGGGCTTGACTGCTGACAACATTGTTTGGTTCAACCATGACTTGCTAGGGATGGAGATTATTTGCAAGTGCGGAGAATTCCCTAATGTACCCTTGATAGGGAGAAAAGGTGGAATTAACTATAATCATTCCCTTGTCATCAGGCAGTTTGGTTATCCTTTGAGAGGTCCACCTGAAAAGCGAGATATCAGAGAGTCCTTATTCTTCAATGGTACTGGGGATCAGGAGATGATAAGGAAGATTGTGAATGCTTGGAAGCAGGTGACCAAGAAGGGAAAAACTTCATTCGGGAAATGTAATAATCAGGATTTTCCTTCCTATGAAGAGTGGATTAAGAAAAGAGTAGAAGAGGAGCTTATTCCTTTGCCAGTGGAACCACCTTTGTATCCTTTGATGATCGAAGCTCCCACGACTGTTGATATAGAGAAGTATGATAAGTTATGGGCTGAGAAGGAGAAACTCCGAGAGGAGAATCGTGAGCTGGACAGAGAGGTTGGTCAGTTGAAGCACGAAAAAGGCGAAGCTATCCATGTTGCCAGGTTGAAATCAGAACTTTTGGCTGTGAAGGAGAAAAAATTGTCTAAAGAAGCCACAACCAGAGAGAAAGTGGCTCAAGCGTTGAAAAGTGTTAGCAAGGTCCTTTCGTCCAAAAAGAAAGAGTTGGCTTATGCTATGTCAAGAATTCACAGGTTCCGTGACCGTCGGAATACAGCAATTACTGCCAACAGGTTGAAAGAGGACAAGTATCTGGAGCAGATTGAAGGTTTGAAGACACAGCTTCGGAAAAAGGATAAGGAGATTTTATCAGGGATCTTTGAGAGGAGAGCAATTGAGGAAAAGCTCAAGGAAACCATGGCAGATATGGAACAGTTAAAGATCCAAGCCGAAGTGAAAAGAGCCAGAAGCGAAGGTCCAAGTTTAGGTGGAGCTTCTGGAGAAGATGATTGGGAATTGCATAGTCGTTATTTAACAGGGATCTTGCACAGGAGGGATCTTTTGATTCAGGAGTTGATTCAGAGACCAGAGCATCCTAATACCAAGAAGCTTCTCAAGGAAGTGCAGAATTGGTGCAAAAAGAATGATGAATGGGGAATTCTAGCACGGTTGAGTCTTGATGATATGTCTTAGTTTCCTTGCCGCTGTTTTCTTTGTATTTCAGGGATCACCGCCAGGCTTGTTGGTCGGGGTCTTTGTTTATGCTTATTCAGACTTGTGTTGTAACAGATGCTTATTCTCTTTATATGATCAGGAATTCAGTTCTCTTCTGTTGTTAAAACAGGAATCAAGGGATAGATCGCCTTGATAATGTTCATACATGTTTGCATTTGCATTTGCATGATCATTTCTGCATAACAGGTTTATCTCTGGTCTTCTTATGTTCTCCTTTCTTCAGACAGGATTGCCGACCAACGTATTCATCGGTATTCTACTCAGCCTGTGATAACCAGATGATAGCCATGGAACAACTCCGTGTAGAGGTGACTGAAATGAAGATTCAGGTGAGGCAATTTGGGGAAGATATGCTGGTCATGTCCCAAGAACAGAAATTGCTAAGAGAGGAAATCAATCAGATGAGGACTCAGATGGGCCTGGTCATGGAAATCTTGAATAAGGTGTTAAAGAAGGAAAACGATCATGTGCTCGCATCCACAACAGAGGTCCTTACTCCTCCCATCTCTGTGGGATTTGCTCTAGATCATGGAGTGTCTCGTGAATCTCCTCCGCAAACTGAAGGTTCAGAGCTCTCTCATCAGCAGTCACCTCCTGCTCCTCAAGAGGATCCTAAGTCAGATGGGCCTAAAAGGAAGTTTGATCCCAGTCCAATGCCGTATGCGCAGTTGCTTTCTTATTTGCTCGAGCTTAAACTAGTCGAACGTGTTAGTTTGGGACCTCTTTCCACAAAGATTCCTTTGGGTTCCAATATTAATGCTAGGTGTGACTTCCATTTTGGGGCACCTGGTCACAATGTTGATAATTGTACAAGGTTCAAGCATAAGGTCCAAGAACTCATTGATTCAGGGGCAATCAAGTTCTCATCAGAAGTGGAGACTCCTCCCCTCTTTGCAGGATCCACCTCATGTCATGGACTTTCTCCACAACCTTTTGCTGCAGAAGCTCTACGCCAGCAACCTTTGTTTGTGCCTCAGCCAAATGTGGAAAGGAAAGTGCAAGCACAGGTGAGGCGCTCAAATCAGCATCGACAGCAGAATTATCAGCAGCAGGGGCAACCGAGACCAAGAAGGCCCAAGAGGATATTTGATCCTATTCCTATCCCTTATAGTCAGTTGTTTGCTTGTCTGCTCAAGAACTCTCTGATTCAAACGAGGAGTACCACGCCGGTACCGTACCCTATTCCTCTGGACTTTGACATGAACGCTAGCTGTGAGTTCCATTCGAGAACGTTTGGGCACACAATTGACGACTGTAAGGTGTTCCAGCACAAGGTGTAAGACTTGATCGACTCAAAGGTCATCACCCCAGATGGTACCCCCATGAGGTGAAGCTTCTTTATCAGAGTGAGCACTCGAGGCTGCGAAGACATCATCAGAAGCAATAAGTCCAGACGGAGTCAAGTCTCCTCAACAATGGCAATCATCAGCTTCATTTACTGCATTTTCATATGTAGCTTTCCTTTGTTTGTTTAAACATTGTCTGCATGTAAAAACTTGTTTGTGTTTGAATGTTGATTTTAATGCAATGATGTGTTATTCCTGAAGTATCTTACTTTTATGCACACATGTCATGTTTATATGCACTGCAATACCAACCTTTCTTGTCTAGAACTCTTGAGGGAGGATGACGAAATAAGAACGCAGATTTCTAATGGTACGCTTTTGGATAAAACCCTGTTAAGGATGTACCGGCATTGTTTCCAATTCACAAACACTGGAGAGATAAGGAGATAGACCTTTGTCAACCCCTTTGAGCCTAGTAGTAGGAGTTCTCTCTGAAAACGAAAAACCCTCAATTTTAACCCAGGGGCAGGGTAGGAGTCAGTTAGTTTGACCAAGTGTTCAACTTTCAGAAGGAGTGTACATCTAAGGATCCATTACCTTCCATTCCACTATCAAGAGGTTAAGAGGTGTAGAACCAGAATGGTTACTCCTCACCAACCGATGAGTGAAACAGTCACAACCCTTTCAAACAAGTCAGGCAAAACGGTGTCACACGACTTGTTCAAAAAAAAAGAAGGAGGAGAAAAAAGAGAAAAAGAAAAAGCTTGCTAAGTCGAAAAATTTGAAAGCAAGTGACAGGCAAAAGTTAAGGCATCCCGCTGGACTTCAAAATTGAAAACTCAAAAGAGTCAGTCCAGGCAAAAATTAGGGAACAAAAAGCAAAAGACTGAGAAAGCGAAAAGCCAAAAGGATTACAAAGAAAATCCTCGATAAGAACAAAGTCGTGTGACTATAGACACAGAAGACAAAAAGGGGCGACTGTTAGTCCAAAACCTCGTCAGGTGTTGAATCACCAGTTGCATGGATTCCCTAGAAATCGGGAAACCTTTTGAGAGACGAGCGCTTGTGTCAAATTAGCTGAACATAGGACTGGAGAATATCATGAAGAGTGGGTGGGTACCAATAAATTTTGAGCCATAAATCCTTTTTTTCTCAAACCGCGAACCAGGCCACGCTACAACCCTTAAAAGTCCTAATTGAAACAAGGTTTAGTGTGAAGGCGTACTTCAACGAGATAGCGTTCCTAACTCCCATGAGTTGTGCTAGTAAAATTTTTGTTGGTGTTGCATGTGCGTATTTCTTTCCTTTCAAAAATAAGTGTCGTAACTCGGTTGTGTGACATATTTTCAATAAGGACTTCAAGATTAACATATGTGTTGCATTTGAATAATCATTCTCAGAATAAATATTTTCTACTTGCATACATTTGTTTGACATCAAAGAAGCTTACACGATGAACATCAGCCGAGAAGCTTAAACTGGCCAAGTTGAGGTGCCTGAGACTCCAGAGGACATGTTGCTGAAAGATTATGTGGGAAAAAGGTGTTCCCATCCATTTGTGTTGAGATGTAACCAATCTGGGACAATCACACCAGGAAATCTCTTCAAAATGTAGCCAAGCTGGGGCATTCAAGTTGAGAAGGTCTTTTCAGAGTACAATCAACCATGGGGCATTCATGTTGAGAAAATTTCTTCAAACTGGGGCAATCACGTCGAGATTCGGTAAATCTCTCGAAGACTAGTCGGTCAAAGACAAATGTACTGCAAGGCTTGTACTGGGGCAGGTAACTTCAAGGGCGCGAGAAGTTTTTCCCTTCAGAACACAGTCAATCAATAGCACCTCTGCAAGGTTCAGAATACTGTGGCAGACTATTTCAGGTCATTACGAACCCTCTCGAGGTGGTTTACTTCATGAATCATGAAGTATGGGACAATTATGTCCAGACCGGATACATCTCTAAGAGTTTGAAGACCCTCGGGCATTGTTGAACGCCAGGTTTTCTGTAAAATCCTCTTAAGATGATTGCTTCAAGTAGACCCTGTGGTCTGGGGCAAGGTGGAGAGTTAAAGGAACTGTGTTTCGCTCTTGACAATCAATATGCAGAAACTTGAAGCACTGAGCTATTCCCAGTGTGGGACTTTTGGAGTCTTTTCCCTCCAGCAAAGAGCCAGAGGGTATCTTTTTCCAGCAAGGTGTGGGAATTTTTATTCTTCCTTAAGCAGAGAATTGTCCTATGTTCGAAAAGGGCTTTTATGAAGGTTTCTTATCTCTAGCAGTACAGATGGAATCCTCACTCTCATCAAGGTAAAACGATAGAATATCGTCAAGAAGACGATGAGGAGTCAGAGTGTTCTCTTCTTCAACGGTCAGATCTAGTCATCTCAAGTAATTCAAAGTCCAATCTTCATTGGTACCTCCCTAGTAGAGCTGATCTCTTCAACTTTGAAGTCTGGTCGTCCTCAGCAGTTTATTACTCCCCCAAGTCAGAGTATCGGGGATCGTCTTCCTCAACAGAGTATAAAGAAGTAATTCCTCAAGTGGAGTCGTTGAGGATCGCCCCCCTCAGCAGGATATAAGAGGTTTACCCCCAGCCAGATTTGTGATTTGGCTCATCTTTCCTCAGCAGGTAGCCAGAAGTTGTTACTTTTACAGCCTCTCCTGCAAGAGTCTGATGGAGCATCTTCTTTGTTCAAAGATGGTGTTTCCCCACAGAATATGGGGCAGTCGTTTTTTCCTCAGCTAGTCAGGAAAAATTTGTTTATCCCCTAGCAGAGTGGATGTTGACAACTACTATTTTCCAAGCGGATGTGCCGGTGATGATCAGTACTCTTCAGCAGAATAAAGGTGCTTATATCCCCAAGCAGAGTCTGGTGGTGATTAGTATCCCCAGCAGGCCTTAAGTCCAATCGTTTTTGGCAGGCGTCAAATCCAAGTTCTGAAGTATTTGGTGATCCCCGGCGGAGGAGTTTCCATCTTCAGTATTCATTTCCATCCCCAACAGAGTGGGTATTCTCTCGGAGTTTCGTCCATCTCCAGCAGAATCGGTGATTGTGATCTTCCCCAGCTGGGTGAAGTTTTCCTCAACATGTTTTCTTTGGTTTCATGACAATGTGGTTTGTCGTCCTCTATGGAGCTGCTTCTGTTCTCAGTGTTTATTTCGCTGGGACGGCCTTTTTGCATTGCATAAGCATTTTTTGCATGGCATCCTCCTAAATGCGTAGCATTTCCACTTCGCGTGGAGCATTACGGCAAAATTCAAACATATGCATCCGAAGCATAAGCCAGGTTTGAGTTTTCCTTCGTCAGGAAAGCCGGATTTCAGGAGAATATCATTCGACTTTATTCCACAAGTGTTGGGTTTAGTCATCCAAAGCAATATTTGACAGTCCCATGGCAGAGTGTTTTGCCAGGATTGTGAACCCATGATCTCTTTTTACCCCTTCGTCCTGGTGGTCCTTTGGTTTATCCCCTCAAGGTTTCTACCGTCAGACACTCGCCCGTGTTTCCTTCGGCACCCGTCCGTGTTTGAACCTTTTTGTTTCAATACCCGTCCGTATTGACCTTTTGATGACACTCATCTGTGTTTCCTTCGGCACCCGTCCGTGTTTTCATGTCTTTTACCCAATACTGTTTTTCTAGACACCCGTCCATGTTGCCTTCCATTCCCCAGCGAGATTAATCCCCGATAAAAGTCGCTTTACAACCTTTCGATACCCGTCCGTATTGAACCTTTTTACACCCGTCTGTGTATCTTTTCAATACCCGTCCGTATTAAAACCTTTTTGCACCCGTCCGTGTACCTTTTTCGATACCCGTCCGTATTGAATCTTTTTACACCCGTCCGTGTACCTTTTCGATACCCGTCCGTATTGAATCTTTTTATACCCGTCCGTGTATCTTTTCGATACCCGTCCTTATTGAACCTTTTTACACCCGTCCGTGTACCTTTTCGATACCCGTCCATATTGAATCTTTTTACACCTGTCCGTGTATCTTTTCGATACCCGTCCGTATTGAACCTTTTTACACCCGTCCGTGTACCTTTTCGATACCCGTCCGTGTACCTTCTCGATACCCGTCTGTATTGAAACCTTTTTACACCCGTCCGTGTACCTTCTCGATACCCGTCCGTATTGAAACCTTTTTGCACCCGTCCGTGTACCTTCTCGATACCCGTCCGTATTGAAACCTTTTTGCACCCGTCCGTGTACCTTCTTGATACCCGTCTGTATTGAACTCTTTGATTCCTTGACACCCGTCCGTGTTTATCCCCAGCATAGCTAACACTCATTTGTGTTTATTTCAAGACTTTTCAATACATCGTATGTATTGATTTCCAACACTCGTCCGTGTTGTGACAGTGCAACATTTATTGCTTGTTCCCCAGCGGAGTGGTCTCTCCTTTGAGGATTGAAAATTTCAGGTTTCTTTTGGTATTCAATCTCCGTGAATCCTTTGAACGCATGACAGTCGTTGCTATCATACCTTCAGGACCAAGTTGATTGAATAGGGGCAGTTGTAACACCCCAAAATTTGCCTTCTTGTTTTTAGCTAACTGGCTTATGTTTCTTTGCATTTCTTGCATTAGCATTTGTGCATAGCATTGGTTCTTCGCATGGGATCAAGGTACTTAGTTCAACTCAAAGGAGTCTCAAGCCTCAAGGTGGTTTGAGGGGTTCACATATCTTCATAAGATCATGATTGGCAAAGGATTTCAAGTGAATCTTTCCCTCCTAACCAGAGGGACAAAATTAGGGTTCTTGGGTTCAAAGGGCTTCTTGTTGAGCTTTGTTTGTTCAAACATGTTCTTATGGTATTCCCTATGCTCACAAGTGCTCATGGAGGAAGGCTTGGCTAGTGGTTCATTGTTGAAGATGTTCAGTGGATCAGTTACTTGTGAAGTAAGCAAAAGTCAACTGTAAGAAGGAAAGTCAACCATGGGTTTTCAAAGGTTCAAATCATGTTTCCCAAGTCCATGTACCTTTATTTGGTCAAGGATTAGCATGGATGGCATTATTCATCAAGAATCAAGAGTTTGTACAAAAGTTACTATTTTTGGAAAATGACCTATAATGTGAAATTTCCATTTTTGGCAACTTTTCAAACCATCTTCAACTTGACTTTTCATCACCAAAGAAGCTTCAAATGAATTTTCTTCAAACATGAAAGATGAAGATCTTTCTCTCCCATTTCCAAAAAGTACTAGATTGTCTCCATATCATTTGTGAAGCTCAAGTTATGATCAAAAGAAGGCAAGGTGCTTTTTAAGGTTTTCTCATGTATCCATTTTTCCACCTTTTGCATTTTGGTTCAAAATGACTTGTATTTGTTTCTAATGACTCAAGTCACATTGCCACATTTAAGTACACTCCACGAGAACCATTTTTGACCCTTGGATCAAGTGGATACGTGCCATGTTTCTCACTTATTTCACAAAATGCATTTTTGCAAGATGGATCAAATCTCATAAATCAAGCATCCACAAGGCCCAATTTCAATTCATTTGTGATCAGCAAGTAAAATGGAGTGGAATCACACTTATTTCATGACCTTGGCACGTGTGGATTAGTGGTTTCACCACAACTTGCATTTTTGTAAATCACCTTGGATAGCCTTAATCAAGGGATTAACTAAACCCTAATCATGATCAGAGGTCTAACCAAGTCTATATAAAGAGGATCACACATTCATTTCACCCTCATGCACTCTCATTTGCTCAGAATTCCATTTTTCACTCACACTTTCTCTCCTTCGAAACTCTCTCCTCTCAAGGGTTTCTGAAGATTTTTTTTTTCATATTCTTGATCTACACACTCCATAGAACAAGAATCAATCATCATTTGAAGCTCTAAGCAAGGTTTTCACCATATACGAATTTGAGGTGCTCACTTTTAAAATCCAAGATCCAGCCAGATTCAAGCCTCTATTTGCATTTATTTTGCAAATAGAGCTCAAAAGAGGAAGATCTACACTCTTACACTGGGTTTCTAGGAGTATTTTTGCTAGTTTCAAGTTTCAGGTGAGTTGGATTTCATGATCTCATAACCTGTGTTTATGGTGTGCATTTTGTTCCTCATGACTTGCTGATGATTCTGATATGATTTGTTGTGAATTTGAACGTGTATTATGGCTGTATTTTGGATCTGAAGTTTTTAGATCCAAACTTCTTTTCTTCGATTTGGCTTGTGTGTTTACTGTTTGATGAAATGAATTGAATATTCTGAATCCTTGTGAAAATCTGAGTGGAATGATGTACTCGTGTGTGATTTCTGGAGAATTTTGGTTTGGTGCTCGCCGGAGAAGGTGACCGGAGCTAGGGCTCCCGCACCTGGTTCATTTGCAGTTCGCCTGAGGGATGGAGGTTGAAGATGCAATCACAGCCGTTGATGGTCCATATCTGATGGTCCACGTTCAGCCACGTATTTTAAAATCTGCTTTTATTTTATTGATTGCATGTTGTTGATCCACGTTTATTATCATGCACACTCAGATCTGGACCACACATCATGATTACTTGCTTGTTTTGTTGAGTGACTCTCACACGTTGATTTGATCTAATGGTTTGTGTTGTGCCAATGCATTAAATTACCATGTGCTATTCACGTGTTTTTTTATTTTAATTTCTGATGATTGGATGTGCGCGCGTGTGTTGTTGCTATCATGTACCTTTTAATCCTGGCCTTTCATCTTGATTACCTTGGTTTTGGTTTACTGATTGTGGAGTGTTGGATTGATCTGATGGCGTGTGTGAGTCAATCATGTTGATTGGGTCCTTGCTTTTTTTGTTTGGTATGCGCTGAATATTTGAATGGACTGGGCTTGCTTTCCCCACCCCCCTGTTCAGCCCATTTGATGTATTGAACGTGTATTTGTTGCTTGTTGCACCCCTGGGTTTCATTTTATTTCCTTTTATTTTATTTTTTGCATAGTTTTGCATTTTAATTTTTAAAAATAGTTTTATGCATCTAAAAATCACCAAAAATATCATGCATTATCTTTAGGATTTTATAAAATTTTGGAAAATTTTATTTTCCATTTTTATTTTATTTTGTGTCTCTGAATTAATTGTTTGTTTAATTTCTTTATGAATTTCTTCCATTGTGCACACCTTGCCTTGTTGATTTTTGTTCTCATCATTGGTGCATGATTTGCATCCCATTATTTTTGCATACTTCAGAAGACATATTGAGGTTCTTAAAAACATTTTTGTTTCATTTTTAAAACTTTTTCATATTGCATTTTAGTCCCTCTCCTTTGCATATTGGTTCATGGTTCCTATGTGATCTTTGCCTAATTGTTTGAGGTACTTAAACTTTGAATTTTGGTATGATCTTTTGGCATGTTATTAGTATCTGACTTAGGTCATTTGGGTTTTAATTTCACAATTTTTGAATGTCATTTGATATATGTTTGATTATTTGTGCTTAAGTGAATTATGCATGATCATCTCTTGACTTCTCTTAACCCTAATTGATTTGCCATGCCTAATTGATTGAATTTATTTATGATTCTTTGCATGAGCTTTTGGTATGATGTTTACCCCTGGTTGAGGTCCTTTGAGACTTATTTTTGCAATTTATGAATCATGTTTGGCATGTGCTAAGTGTTTGAACTTTGAGTTTCCTTTTGTGGACTTTCTTTGGTGCATATTGTTTCATGCTTTGATCTTCTTTTGCACATGAGAATTGTTGATCATGGTATGATCTTGGTTTTGACTTGCTTTCATCTTCATCTTATTTTTCTCATTTCATCTTGATATGAAGTTCATTGGTGCTTAATTGTGCATTTCATATAAGTATGCTTGCATTCTTTCACGATTACCCTTGCATGCTTACTTGAGATGTTTTGCATGATCTTTGAGACTTGTTTAGTGATATGAGTTGGATGTACTTGATATGATGTGCTTCCTGCCCTATCTTGTTTTTCAACTCATCCTTCTCTTTCTCATTCTTCTCTTTCACTCTCTTCCTCCCATGAATCTCAAGATTTGTTTAAGTCTTGGATTCTTTCCCTTTAGAGCTACCTAGTCCAACTTAATTTTTGATTAAGCTTGGAGTAGGATTAGCATTAGGTTGTAGGTAGTCGTCCCTCCTAAGCCTCACTAACCATAGGTCACCCATGCATGATAACATTAGGACTCTTAGTTTCCCTTTAGAATTTCCTTTGGGTCTTCTCTCTTCTCATCTCAAAACTTCTTGAAAACACTTAATAAAGATAAAGTGTATTGTGCACGAGTCTTAAGCGTGAGGAATGAGAAATGAGGGGCTTCCTCTCATCTTTCTAGAGTGCTTAGCGGGCGTCCTGTCTTGGGACGATTCGTTAAGTATTCGTCCCTGTGCCCTAGACTTTGGTGCAATGCAAGTTATGAACTAACTTAAAAAACACTTCTGTCTAAAAAACACAAAATCAATTCAAATATTTTTATCCTTAGAGATTGTTGGGTTTCAAATTTCATTTTCAGAAAAGAGCTCGTCGCTCACGTAAAAAACACTTACCCATTTGTGGTCGTACCCACGAACTACATTAGCTCTGATTCCTCTCTCTCGTCCGATTGAGGATATGTAGGCACAAGACAACGATTGTCTTGGCGAGCAACCTTCCCCCACAGTTCCTGTCCGAACTACGTTGACTCTGACTTTCCCATTGCACTAAGGGAGTACGTAGGCGTAGGGCATCGAATATGTCCTACCGAGTCCGTCTTAGTCACCCCCATCTCCGTTTTCTTTTGTTTAGCCATAGATAGTAGGACAGCTCACTCTCCGTTTAGACAACAAGCGTGGATCCCATCGAGTACGATGGATGCGTGGGGTGATAACACCTTCCCCTCGCATAACCGACTCCCGAACCCAGACTATGGTTGCGATGACCATGTCTTTCCCCCTTTCTCTTCAGGTTTATGCAATGTTTCCTTTCCCTCTCTCGGGATAAATACACATTGCTGGCGACTCTGTGTTTTCTGCGCCACTCTCGCGTTTGTACCGTTGGATTCGAATCTTTCGGGAGCGACAGCTGGCGACTCTGCTGGGGACTCTGGTTGACCTCTTGCTGGTCCATCCCCTTTAGCGAGTCGATCCTAGCACTTGTTTGTTTTTTTTCGTTGGGTGTTTATTTGTTGTGCTTTATTATGTTATATATTACTGTTTTACAGCTTTTATTGCATTGCATTTCATTTTATTACTGTCATGCTAGATATTGCTGTGTTGTGCTGGCTGGTTTCTGTTTGGCAGGTTGGGTTGTTCTGAGAGATAAGCCCAATACCCAGGCTTGAGTACACCCTAGGACTAGAGTGGATAGTAGTGGGACCTACGTGTCATCTTGGTGCGTTTGTGTATTCATGAAATTCACAACCAGACAAGGCTATCTTGGGGCGCATTCTGACGTGTGTGTCTTGCGCATTTCAGGGTGTCGATCTAGAGAGCTGTCGACTCTGGTGACCGTTTCTCCGATACCTCAGTTGCGCCTCTCCTCCCAACCTGTGATAATGGCAGACCAGAAATGGCAAATCCATTACACTTGTCGATTCGAGGACCCGATGCTGAGGGACTCGCATAGGATGACCTTATTTTTTAGGGGAATCAGTTGAGGCCTCCTCGATTGATGATGATGCCAAACCAGAAATGGTGAACGTATCATTATTTCTCGACCTGAGAGCCTCTGATATTGAAGATCCTCGGCTTTCTAGAACCCACATGTGAGAAGGGATGGGTATTTGCAGGTCTGCAGGTAACCGAAACCTTCAACCTACCCAGTTTTCTGGATTTCTCATCAGTGTTTGATTATATGGGTTTCTGGTTATCTCAGTGGTTCGGTATTCTAGAATTCTGGTTTTCTGGGTTGTGGTTCTCGTTCAGTTAGCAGCACAGCACATCCGGCAGTGGTGCCTTGATCCCATGCTTGCATGTGCATATCATGTTTCTTGCATTCTAACATGTTTGACATTTTTCAGGGCTCGCATCTTGCTCTTGATTCTGGTTTTCAGAGGTTGCCTTAGCATGGATGTCCAGAGAAAGAAGACTGTTGCTTATTCGTTCCCAGACCCGACTTTGACGTTGATTCACAAGCTGATTAGTATGGCTGGTCCTAGAGTTCGTACAGAGTTCAGTGGAGAGTATGGGAGACTTCTGAAGTTTGTCTACAATATCTCCAAGTATGAGAAGGATGCCATTCATACACTTCTTCAGTTCTATGATCCGTCTTTGCGTTGCTTCACTTTCCTAGACTACATCTTGGCTCCAACGTTGGAGGAGTTCTCATTTATTTTGGGAATCCCTATCAGGCATGACATAGTATTCTTTTCTGAAGAACGCCCTGGGATAAAAGAAATGGCCATTGCTCTTCATATTGGTGAATCCGTTCTGAGCAGTAATATTGTGGAGAAACAAGGAGCTAAGGGTTTCTTATTGAAGTTCTTGTTTGATCAAGCCTGCATACATGTTAAGGAGAAGAGTTGGACTGCTTTCCAAGCTATTCTGGCTATGTGCATCTATGGGATTGTCCTGTTTCCCAATGTTCCTAATCTGGTGGATATGCATGCTGTCAGAATCTTTATTTTAAAGAATCCTATACCTACCTTGCTAGGTGATGTGTATCACTCAGTCCACTACAAGAATGAAAATATGCGTGGAAGAACTGTGAGTTACTGTGCACCACTCTTATCTACTTGGTTTCTGAGTCATCTCCCTGAAGCTGGCACTTTCGTTGATACGAGAGATTCTCTGAAGTGGTCAAAGAGGTTAATGGGCTTGACTGCTGACAACATTGTTTGGTTCAACCATGACTTGCTAGGGATGGAGATTATTTGCAAGTGCGGAGAATTCCCTAATGTACCCATGATAGGGAGAAAAGGTGGAATTAACTATAATCATTCCCTTGTCATCAGGCAGTTTGGTTATCCTTTGAGAGGTCCACCTGAAAAGCGAGATATCAGAGAGTCCTTATTCTTCAATGGTACTGGGGATCAGGAGATGATAAGGAAGATTGTGAATGCTTGGAAGCAGGTGACCAAGAAGGGAAAAACTTCATTCGGGAAATGTAATAATCAGGATTTTCCTTCCTATGAAGAGTGGATTAAGAAAAGAGTAGAAGAGGAGCTTCTTCCTTTGCCAGTGGAACCACCTTTGTATCCTTTGATGATCGAAGCTCCCACGACTGTTGATATAGAGAAGTATGATAAGTTATGGGCTGAGAAGGAGAAACTCCGAGAGGAGAATCGTGAGCTGGACAGAGAGGTTGGTCAGTTGAAGCACGAAAAAGGCGAATCTATCCATGTTGCCAGGTTGAAATTAGAACTTTTGGCTGTGAAGGAGAAAAAATTGTCTAAAGAAGCCACAACTAGAGAGAAAGTGGCTCAAGCGTTGAAAAGTGTTAGCAAGGTCCTTTCGTCCAAAAAGAAAGAGTTGGCTTATGCTATGTCAAGAATTCACAGGTTCCGTGACCGTCGGAATACAACAATTACTGCCAACAGGTTGAAAGAGGACAAGTATCTGGAGCAGATTGAAGGTTTGAAGACACAGCTTCGGAAAAAGGATAAGGAGATTTTATCAGGGATCTTTGAGAGGAGAGCAATTGAGGAAAAGCTCAAGGAAACCATGGCAGATATGGAACAGTTAAAGATCCAAGCCGAAGTGAAAAGAGCCAGAAGCGAAGGTCCAAGTTTAGGTGGAGCTTTTGGAGAAGATGATTGGGAATTGCATAGTCGTTATTTAACAGGGATCTTGCACAGGAGGGATCTTTTGATTCAGGAGTTGATTCAGAGACCAGAGCATCCTAATACCAAGAAGCTTCTCAAGGAAGTGCAGAATTGGTGCAAAAAGAATGATGAATGGGGAATTCTAGCACGGTTGAGTCTTGATGATATGTCTTAGTTTCCTTGCCGCTGTTTTCTTTGTATTTCAGGGATCACCGCCAGGCTTGTTGGTCGGGGTCTTTGTTTATGCTTATTCAGACTTGTGTTGTAACAGATGCTTATTCTCTTTATATGATCAGGAATTCAGTTCTCTTCTGTTGTTAAAACAGGAATCAAGGGATAGATCGCCTTGATAATGTTCATACATGTTTGCATTTGCATTTGCATGATCATTTCTGCATAACAGGTTTATCTCTGGTCTTCTTATGTTCTCCTTTCTTCAGACAGGATTGCCGACCAACGTATTCATCGGTATTCTACTCAGCCTGTGATAACCAGATGATAGCCATGGAACAACTCCGTGTAGAGGTGACTGAAATGAAGATTCAGGTGAGGCAATTTGGGGAAGATATGCTGGTCATGTCCCAAGAACAGAAATTGCTAAGAGAGGAAATCAATCAGATGAGGACTCAGATGGGCCTGGTCATGGAAATCTTGAATAAGGTGTTAAAGAAGGAAAACGATCATGTGCTCGCATCCACAACAGAGGTCCTTACTCCTCCCATCTCTGTGGGATTTGCTCTAGATCATGGAGTGTCTCGTGAATCTCCTCCGCAAACTGAAGGTTCAGAGCTCTCTCATCAGCAGTCACCTCCTGCTCCTCAAGAGGATCCTAAGTCAGATGGGCCTAAAAGGAAGTTTGATCCCAGTCCAATGCCGTATGCGCAGTTGCTTTCTTATTTGCTCGAGCTTAAACTAGTCGAACGTGTTAGTTTGGGACCTCTTTCCACAAAGATTCCTTTGGGTTCCAATATTAATGCTAGGTGTGACTTCCATTTTGGGGCACCTGGTCACAATGTTGATAATTGTACAAGGTTCAAGCATAAGGTCCAAGAACTCATTGATTCAGGGGCAATCAAGTTCTCATCAGAAGTGGAGACTCCTCCCCTCTTTGCAGGATCCACCTCATGTCATGGACTTTCTCCACAACCTTTTGCTGCAGAAGCTCTACGCCAGCAACCTTTGTTTGTGCCTCAGCCAAATGTGGAAAGGAAAGTGCAAGCACAGGTGAGGCGCTCAAATCAGCATCGACAGCAGAATTATCAGCAGCAGGGGCAACCGAGACCAAGAAGGCCCAAGAGGATATTTGATCCTATTCCTATCCCTTATAGTCAGTTGTTTGCTTGTCTGCTCAAGAACTCTCTGATTCAAACGAGGAGTACCACGCCGGTACCGTACCCTATTCCTCTGGACTTTGACATGAACGCTAGCTGTGAGTTCCATTCGAGAACGTTTGGGCACACAATTGACGACTGTAAGGTGTTCCAGCACAAGGTGTAAGACTTGATCGACTCAAAGGTCATCACCCCAGATGGTACCCCCATGAGGTGAAGCTTCTTTATCAGAGTGAGCACTCGAGGCTGCGAAGACATCATCAGAAGCAATAAGTCCAGACGGAGTCAAGTCTCCTCAACAATGGCAATCATCAGCTTCATTTACTGCATTTTCATATGTAGCTTTCCTTTGTTTGTTTAAACATTGTCTGCATGTAAAAACTTGTTTGTGTTTGAATGTTGATTTTAATGCAATGATGTGTTATTCCTGAAGTATCTTACTTTTATGCACACATGTCATGTTTATATGCACTGCAATACCAACCTTTCTTGTCTAGAACTCTTGAGGGAGGATGACGAAATAAGAACGCAGATTTCTAATGGTACGCTTTTGGATAAAACCCTGTTAAGGATATACCGGCATTGTTTCCAATTCACAAACACTGGAGAGATAAGGAGATAGACCTTTGTCAACCCCTTTGAGCCTAGTAGTAGGAGTTCTCTCTGAAAACGAAAAACCCTCAATTTTAACCCAGGGGCAGGGTAGGAGTCAGTTAGTTTGACCAAGTGTTCAACTTTCAGAAGGAGTGTACATCTAAGGATCCATTACCTTCCATTCCACTATCAAGAGGTTAAGAGGTGTAGAACCAGAATGGTTACTCCTCACCAACCGATGAGTGAAACAGTCACAACCCTTTCAAACAAGTCAGGCAAAACGGTGTCACACGACTTGTTCAAAAAAAAAGAAGGAGGAGAAAAAAGAGAAAAAGAAAAAGCTTGCTAAGTCGAAAAATTTGAAAGCAAGTGACAGGCAAAAGTTAAGGCATCCCGCTGGACTTCAAAATTGAAAACTCAAAAGAGTCAGTCCAGGCAAAAATTAGGGAACAAAAAGCAAAAGACTGAGAAAGCGAAAAGCCAAAAGGATTACAAAGAAAATCCTCGATAAGAACAAAGTCGTGTGACTATAGACACAGAAGACAAAAAGGGGCGACTGTTAGTCCAAAACCTCGTCAGGTGTTGAATCACCAGTTGCATGGATTCCCTAGAAATCGGGAAACCTTTTGAGAGACGAGCGCTTGTGTCAAATTAGCTGAACATAGGACTGGAGAATATCATGAAGAGTGGGTGGGTACCAATAAATTTTGAGCCATAAATCCTTTTTTTCTCAAACCGCGAACCAGGCCACGCTACAACCCTTAAAAGTCCTAATTGAAACAAGGTTTAGTGTGAAGGCGTACTTCAACGAGATAGCGTTCCTAACTCCCATGAGTTGTGCTAGTAAAATTTTTGTTGGTGTTGCATGTGCGTATTTCTTTCCTTTCAAAAATAAGTGTCGTAACTCGGTTGTGTGACATATTTTCAATAAGGACTTCAAGATTAACATATGTGTTGCATTTGAATAATCATTCTCAGAATAAATATTTTCTACTTGCATACATTTGTTTGACATCAAAGAAGCTTACACGATGAACATCAGCCGAGAAGCTTAAACTGGCCAAGTTGAGGTGCCTGAGACTCCAGAGGACATGTTGCTGAAAGATTATGTGGGAAAAAGGTGTTCCCATCCATTTGTGTTGAGATGTAACCAATCTGGGACAATCACACCAGGAAATCTCTTCAAAATGTAGCCAAGCTGGGGCATTCAAGTTGAGAAGGTCTTTTCAGAGTACAATCAACCATGGGGCATTCATGTTGAGAAAATTTCTTCAAACTGGGGCAATCACGTCGAGATTCGGTAAATCTCTCGAAGACTAGTCGGTCAAAGACAAATGTACTGCAAGGCTTGTACTGGGGCAGGTAACTTCAAGGGCGCGAGAAGTTTTTCCCTTCAGAACACAGTCAATCAATAGCACCTCTGCAAGGTTCAGAATACTGTGGCAGACTATTTCAGGTCATTACGAACCCTCTCGAGGTGGTTTACTTCATGAATCATGAAGTATGGGACAATTATGTCCAGACCGGATACATCTCTAAGAGTTTGAAGACCCTAGGGCATTGTTGAACGCCAGGTTTTCTGTAAAATCCTCTTAAGATGATTGCTTCAAGTAGACCCTGTGGTCTGGGGCAAGGTGGAGAGTTAAAGGAACTGTGTTTCGCTCTTGACAATCAATATGCAGAAACTTGAAGCACTGAGCTATTCCCAGTGTGGGACTTTTGGAGTCTTTTCCCTCCAGCAAAGAGCCAGAGGGTATCTTTTTCCAGCAAGGTGTGGGAATTTTTATTCTTCCTTAAGCAGAGAATTGTCCTATGTTCGAAAAGGGCTTTTATGAAGGTTTCTTATCTCTAGCAGTACAGATGGAATCCTCACTCTCATCAAGGTAAAACGATAGAATATCGTCAAGAAGACGATGAGGAGTCAGAGTGTTCTCTTCTTCAACGGTCAGATCTAGTCATCTCAAGTAATTCAAAGTCCAATCTTCATTGGTACCTCCCTAGTAGAGCTGATCTCTTCAACTTTGAAGTCTGGTCGTCCTCAGCAGTTTATTACTCCCCCAAGTCAGAGTATCGGGGATCGTCTTCCTCAACAGAGTATAAAGAAGTAATTCCTCAAGTGGAGTCGTTGAGGATCGCCCCCCTCAGCAGGATATAAGAGGTTTACCCCCAGCCAGATTTGTGATTTGGCTCATCTTTCCTCAGCAGGTAGCCAGAAGTTGTTACTTTTACAGCCTCTCCTGCAAGAGTCTGATGGAGCATCTTCTTTGTTCAAAGATGGTGTTTCCCCACAGAATATGGGGCAGTCGTTTTTTCCTCAGCTAGTCAGGAAAAATTTGTTTATCCCCTAGCAGAGTGGATGTTGACAACTACTATTTTCCAAGCGGATGTGCCGGTGATGATCAGTACTCTTCAGCAGAATAAAGGTGCTTATATCCCCAAGCAGAGTCTGGTGGTGATTAGTATCCCCAGCAGGCCTTAAGTCCAATCGTTTTTGGCAGGCGTCAAATCCAAGTTCTGAAGTATTTGGTGATCCCCGGCGGAGGAGTTTCCATCTTCAGTATTCATTTCCATCCCCAACAGAGTGGGTATTCTCTCGGAGTTTCGTCCATCTCCAGCAGAATCGGTGATTGTGATCTTCCCCAGCTGGGTGAAGTTTTCCTCAACATGTTTTCTTTGGTTTCATGACAATGTGGTTTGTCGTCCTCTATGGAGCTGCTTCTGTTCTCAGCGTTTATTTCGCTGGGACGGCCTTTTTGCATTGCATAAGCATTTTTTGCATGGCATCCTCCTAAATGCGTAGCATTTCCACTTCGCGTGGAGCATTACGGCAAAATTCAAACATATGCATCCGAAGCATAAGCCAGGTTTGAGTTTTCCTTCGTCAGGAAAGCCGGATTTCAGGAGAATATCATTCGACTTTATTCCACAAGTGTTGGGTTTAGTCATCCAAAGCAATATTTGACAGTCCCATGGCAGAGTGTTTTGCCAGGATTGTGAACCCATGATCTCTTTTTACCCCTTCGTCCTGGTGGTCCTTTGGTTTATCCCCTCAAGGTTTCTACCGTCAGACACTCGCCCGTGTTTCCTTCGGCACCCGTCCGTGTTTGAACCTTTTTGTTTCAATACCCGTCCGTATTGACCTTTTGATGACACTCATCTGTGTTTCCTTCGGCACCCGTCCGTGTTTTCATGTCTTTTACCCAATACTGTTTTTCTAGACACCCGTCCATGTTGCCTTCCATTCCCCAGCGAGATTAATCCCCGATAAAAGTCGCTTTACAACCTTTCGATACCCGTCCGTATTGAACCTTTTTACACCCGTCTGTGTATCTTTTCAATACCCGTCCGTATTAAAACCTTTTTGCACCCGTCCGTGTACCTTTTTCGATACCCGTCCGTATTGAATCTTTTTACACCCGTCCGTGTACCTTTTCGATACCCATCCGTATTGAATCTTTTTATACCCGTCCGTGTATCTTTTCGATACCCGTCCTTATTGAACCTTTTTACACCCGTCCGTGTACCTTTTCGATACCCGTCCATATTGAATCTTTTTACACCTGTCCGTGTATCTTTTCGATACCCGTCCGTATTGAACCTTTTTACACCCGTCCGTGTACCTTTTCGATACCCGTCCGTGTACCTTCTCGATACCCGTCCGTATTGAAACCTTTTTACACCCGTCCGTGTACCTTCTCGATACCCGTCCGTATTGAAACCTTTTTGCACCCGTCCGTGTACCTTCTCGATACCCGTCCGTATTGAAACCTTTTTGCACCCGTCCGTGTACCTTCTTGATACCCGTCTGTATTGAACTCTTTGATTCCTTGACACCCGTCCGTGTTTATCCCCAGCATAGCTAACACTCATTTGTGTTTATTTCAAGACTTTTCAATACATCGTATGTATTGATTTCCAACACTCGTCCGTGTTGTGACAGTGCAACATTTATTGCTTGTTCCCCAGCGGAGTCGTCTCTCCTTTGAGGATTGAAAATTTCAGGTTTCTTTTGGTATTCAATCTCCGTGAATCCTTTGAACGCATGACAGTCGTTGCTATCATACCTTCAGGACCAAGTTGATTGAATAGGGGCAGTTGTAACACCCCAAAATTTGCCTTCTTGTTTTTAGCTAACTGGCTTATGTTTCTTTGCATTTCTTGCATTAGCATTTGTGCATAGCATTAGTTCTTCGCATGGGATCAAGGTACTTAGTTCAACTCAAAGGAGTCTCAAGCCTCAAGGTGGTTTGAGGGGTTCACATATCTTCATAAGATCATGATTGGCAAAGGATTTCAAGTGAATCTTTCCCTCCTAACCAGAGGGACAAAATTAGGGTTCTTGGGTTCAAAGGGCTTCTTGTCGAGCTTTGTTTGTTCAAACATGTTCTTATGGTATTCCCTATGCTCACAAGTGCTCATGGAGGAAGGCTTGGCTAGTGGTTCATTGTTGAAGATGTTCAGTGGATCAGTTACTTGTGAAGTAAGCAAAAGTCAACTGTAAGAAGGAAAGTCAACCATGGGTTTTCAAAGGTTCAAATCATGTTTCCCAAGTCCATGTACCTTTATTTGGTCAAGGATTAGCATGGATGGCATTATTCATCAAGAATCAAGAGTTTGTACAAAAGTTACTATTTTTGGAAAATGACCTATAATGTGAAATTTCCATTTTTGGCAACTTTTCAAACCATCTTCAACTTGACTTTTCATCACCAAAGAAGCTTCAAATGAATTTTCTTCAAACATGAAAGATGAAGATCTTTCTCTCCCATTTCCAAAAAGTACTAGATTGTCTCCATATCATTTGTGAAGCTCAAGTTATGATCAAAAGAAGGCAAGGTGCTTTTTAAGGTTTTCTCATGTATCCATTTTTCCACCTTTTGCATTTTGGTTCAAAATGACTTGTATTTGTTTCTAATGACTCAAGTCACATTGCCACATTTAAGTACACTCCACGAGAACCATTTTTGACCCTTGGATCAAGTGGATACGTGCCATGTTTCTCACTTATTTCACAAAATGCATTTTTGCAAGATGGATCAAATCTCATAAATCAAGCATCCACAAGGCCCAATTTCAATTCATTTGTGATCAGCAAGTAAAATGGAGTGGAATCACACTTATTTCATGACCTTGGCACATGTGGATTAGTGGTTTCACCACAACTTGCATTTTTGTAAATCACCTTGGATAGCCTTAATCAAGGGATTAACTAAACCCTAATCATGATCAGAGGTCTAACCAAGTCTATATAAAGAGGATCACACATTCATTTCACCCTCATGCACTCTCATTTGCTCAGAATTCCATTTTTCACTCACACTTTCTCTCCTTCGAAACTCTCTCCTCTCAAGGGTTTCTGAAGATTTTTTTTTCATATTCTTGATCTACACACTCCATAGAACAAGAATCAATCATCATTTGAAGCTCTAAGCAAGGTTTTCACCATATACGAATTTGAGGTGCTCACTTTTAAAATCCAAGATCCAGCCAGATTCAAGCCTCTATTTGCATTTATTTTGCAAATAGAGCTCAAAAGAGGAAGATCTACACTCTTACACTGGGTTTCTAGGAGTATTTTTGCTAGTTTCAAGTTTCAGGTGAGTTGGATTTCATGATCTCATAACCTGTGTTTATGGTGTGCATTTTGTTCCTCATGACTTGCTGATGATTCTGATATGATTTGTTGTGAATTTGAACGTGTATTATGGCTGTATTTTGGATCTGAAGTTTTTAGATCCAAACTTCTTTTCTTCGATTTGGCTTGTGTGTTTACTGTTTGATGAAATGAATTGAATATTCTGAATCCTTGTGAAAATCTGAGTGGAATGATGTACTCGTGTGTGATTTCTGGAGAATTTTGGTTTGGTGCTCGCCGGAGAAGGTGACCGGAGCTAGGGCTCCCGCACCTGGTTCATTTGCAGGTCGCCTGAGGGATGGAGGTTGAAGATGCAATCACAGCCGTTGATGGTCCATATCTGATGGTCCACGTTCAGCCACGTATTTTAAAATCTGCTTTTATTTTATTGATTGCGTGTTGTTGATCCACGTTTATTATCATGCACACTCAGATATGGACCACACATCATGATTACTTGCTTGTTTTGTTGAGTGACTCTCACACGTTGATTTGATCTAATGGTTTGTGTTGTGCCAATGCATTAAATTACCATGTGCTATTCACGTGTTTTTTTATTTTAATTTCTGATGATTGGATGTGCGCGCGTGTGTTGTTGCTATCATGTACCTTTTAATCCCGGCCTTTCATCTTGATTACCTTGGTTTTGGTTGACTGATTGTGGAGTGTTGGATTGATCTGATGGCGTGTGTGAGTCAATCATGTTGACTGGGTCCTTGCTTTTTTTGTTTGGTATGCGCTGAATATTTGAATGGACTGGGCTTGCTTTCCCCACCCCCCTGTTCAGCCCATTTGATGTATTGAACGTGTATTTGTTGCTTGTTGCACCCCTGGGTTTCATTTTATTTCCTTTTATTTTATTTTTTGCATAGTTTTGCATTTTAATTTTTAAAAATAGTTTTATGCATCTAAAAATCACCAAAAATATCATGCATTATCTTTAGGATTTTATAAAATTTTGGCAAATTTTATTTTCCAATTTTATTTTATTTTGTGCCTCTGAATTAATTGTTTGTTTAATTTCTTTATGAATTTCTTCCATTGTGCACACCTTGCCTTGTTGATTTTTGTTCTCATCATTGGTGCATGATTTGCATCCCATTCTTTTTGCATACTTTAGAAGACATCTTGAGGTTCTTAAAAAAATTTTTGTTTCATTTTTAAAACTTTTTCATATTGCATTTTAGTCCCTCTCCTTTGCATATTGGTTCATGGTTCCTATGTGATCTTTGCCTAATTGTTTGAGGTACTTAAACTTTGAATTTTGGTATGATCTTTTGGCATGTTATTAGTATCTGACTTAGGTCATTTGGGTTTTAATTTCACAATTTTTGAATGTCATTTGATATATGTTTGATTATTTGTGCTTAAGTGAATTATGCATGATCATCTCTTGACTTCTCTTAACCCTAATTGATTTGCCATGCCTAATTGATTGAATTTCTTTATGATTCTTTGCATGAGCTTTTGGTATGATGTTTACCCATGGTTGAGGTCCTTTGAGACTTATTTTTGCAATTTATGAATCATGTTTGGCATGTGCTAAGTGTTTGAACTTTGAGTTTCCTTTTGTGGACTTTCTTTGGTGCATATTGTTTCATGCTTTGATCTTCTTTTGCACATGAGAATTGTTGATGATGGTATGATCTTGGTTTTGACTTGCTTTCATCTTCATCTTATTTTTCTCATTTCATCTTGATATGAAGTTCATTGGTGCTTAATTGTGCATTTCATATAAGTATGCTTGCATTCTTTCACGATTACCCTTGCATGCTTACTTGAGATGTTTTGCATGATCTTTGAGACTTGTTTAGTGATATGAGTTGGATGTACTTGATATGATGTGCTTCCTGCCCTATCTTGTTTTTCAACTCATCCTTCTCTTTCTCATTCTTCTCTTTCACTCTCTTCCTCCCATGAATCTCAAGACTTGTTTAAGTCTTGGATTCTTTCCCTTTAGAGCTACCTAGTCCAACTTAATTTTTGATTAAGCTTGGAGTAGGATTAGCATTAGGTTGTAGGTAGTCATCCCTCCTAAGCCTCACTAACCATAGGTCACCCATGCATGATAACATTAGGACTCTTAGTTTCCCTTTAGAATTTCCTTTGGGTCTTCTCTCTTCTCATCTCAAAACTTCTTGAAAACACTTAATAAAGATAAAGTGTATTGCGCACGAGCCTTAAGTGTGGGGAATGAGAAATGAGGGGCTTCCTCTCATCTTTCTAGAGTGCTTAGCGGGCGTCCTGTCTTGGGACGATTCGTTAAGTATTCGTCCCTGTGCCCTAGACTTTGGTGCAATGCAAGTTATGAACTAACTTAAAAAACACTTCTGTCTAAAAAACACGAAACCAATTCAAATCTTTTTATCCTTCGGGATTGTTGGGTTTCAAATTTCATTTTCAGAAAAGAGCTCGTCGCTCACGTAAAAAACACTTACCCATTCGTGGTCGTACCCACGAACTACATTAGCTCTGATTCCTCTCTCTCGTTCGATTGAGGATATGTAGGCACAAGACAGCGATTGTCTTGGCGAGCAACCTTCCCCCACAGTTCCCGTCCGAACTAAGTTGACTCTGACTTTCCCATTGCACTGAGGGAGTACGTAGGCCTAGGGCATCGAATATGTCCTACCGAGTCCGTCTTAGTCACCCCCATCCTCGTTTTCTTTTGTTTAGCCATAGATAGTAGGGCAGCTCACCCTCAGTTTAGACAACAAGCGTGGATCCCATCGAGTACGATGGATGCGCGGGGTGCTAAGACCTTCCCCTCGCATAACCGACTCCCGAACCCGGACTATGGTTGCGATGACCATGTCTTTCCCCCTTTCTCTTCAGGTTTATGCAGTGTTTCCTTTCCCTCTCTCGGGATAAATACACATTGCTGGCGACTCTGTGTTTTCTGCGCCACTATCGTGTTTATACCGTTGGATGTGAATCTTTCGGGAGCGACAAAGCTGTCCAGGTCTCCATGACCGATGATATGAAGAAGTTTTTGCTCGAGCGAGGACTCCTCCCCCGCACTGAATTTGCCAAAACAGTTGGCATTGAAACCCCGATGACGCTTGACGCCCTCCTCCTCAAGGCGCAAGCGTACATCCAGTATGAGGAGAAAAAAGCTGCTAGCTCCGCCCGGGACTCACGGAACCAGGAGAGTGCCAGGTCCTCCATGACCGACGACCCCTTGACATCTTGTCGGGGAGATAGATGACGTGAAGACCGCCCCCGAGAGCCCCGGGACAACAAAGGGCCCTCCGGCCGCTTCCACGAATATACTCCTCTGACCGTCTCTAGGGAGAAGATCATCTCCGAATGTGCCAACTCGGAGTTCTGACAAGCAGGGTTTCGATTCCCTAAATAGATACTGAACAAGCCGAATACTGACAAGTCAAAGTATTGCCAGTTCTACAAGAGCCACGACCATATGACCGACGACTGCATCCACCTGAAGGGTGCCATTGAGATACTGATCAGGGACGGGCACCTAAAATAGTTCGCCAAGAAGAAGGATGCTCCACGGCAGGACTCCTAGGAGTCTAAGAAGGTCAAGGAAGAGGTGCCTTCCTCGGAAGAGACCAGCCTTCAGGTCGCCATGAGCATCTTGCATCCTGAAGACTTCCATATCCCCGAGGGGCTCAACGTCCCCCTTACTTTGTTGCGCACAGCCCATGGGAAAGCTTCCCATCCGCCATTATCATCTCTGAAGGGGGCTTCAACAAGGTTACTGTGGGCTCCATCAAGAGGAAGTTCGAACATCTTCTCAGCAAGAGCTCGAACCGGAGTTCCACGCTTGATAAAGTCTGAGTAGAGTCGGTCCCTATCACCTTCTACCATGAGGAACTCCTCGGTGGTGCTCCCAACTCAATCACTCCACTTCTCGTGAGAGCACAAATGGCCAACTTTGACGTTTGTCGAATCTTGTTCGATCAAGGAAGCTCGGTCGACATCATGTATTCCCAGATATTCTCTACCCTCCAGCTAGATGAGACACACCTGACGCCCTACGTAGGCTCTGTCCTACAAGGCTTTAACGGGTCACTCACAAAGCCTTGGGGGTACGTGGAACTAATCGTGACTTTCAAGTTTCTAGAAACGTCCAGGTCTATCAAAGTCCAGTTCCTGGTTATTGACTGCCCGTCCCTATACCAATGCATATTTGGGCGGCCAACTTTGGCTGAATTGGTAGTCGTGCCCTCAACCGTGCACCTGAAGATGAAGTACTACACTTCTAGGGACATCGAAGCAGCAAGGATATGTTTCAAGGCAGCCTCCAAAGGGCTGAACACGATCTCCGCCAAGCCGAAGACTCCTAGCAAGCATGCTCTGCCCAGCAGCTCCGAAGAGGCAAAGCCACTTCCCCGCGTCGACTTCATCGACCTTGACAGCTGCTTCTCCGAGGATGACTAGAGGGAGTAAAGAAGGAAGGGGAAGGAGATCTAGCCATGTTCGAGCATCCCTTTAGCTTCGACCAGTAGCGGCGATACCTCTCATCCGATACGCCCAATTCCGGATAGCGAGTTCAAACTTGTCCTGCTCGGTGACGACCCCCAACGAGGAGTAAAGATCGGGACCGAACTCCCCGAACTAAACAGGAAACAACTTAAAGCTTGCCTCCAGGAGAACACAAATATGTTCGCATGGAGCACCGCGGAGATGCCCGGGCTAGATCCCGACGTCGCCTGCCACCAACTCACCATCGACCCCTCCGTTAGGGCAGTTGCCCAATGTAGGCGAAAGCATTCTCTGGAGAAAACAGAGGCTGCCGAACAGGCTGTAAAAGACCTCCTAGAGGCAAATTTTATTTCGGAGGCCAAGTACACTACTTGGCTGTCCAATGTTGTACTCGTTAAAAAATCAAATGGAAAATGACGCATGTGTGTTGACTATACCGGTCTTAATAGGGCCTTCCCTAAAGACGTATATCCCCTCCCCAACATATACAAATTAGTTGATAATTATACTGGTTTTAAATTGTTATCTTTCATGGACGCATATTCGGGTTTTAACCAAATACCCATGCCAAAAAGAGATAAAAGGTACACAGCTTTCATGACCGAATTTGACAACTATTACCACAACGTAATGCCCTTCGGCTTGAAAAACGCTGGCGCTACCTACCCAAGAATGATGAACAAGGTCTTCCGAGGAGAAATTGGGGATATGCTCAAAGTCTATATGGATGACATGATCATGAAATCCCACGAGGAATCTGATCTCACGATCCATTTGAGGAAAGTCTTCGAGCAGGCTAGGAAGTACAGGATGCACTTCAACCCGGAGAAGTGCACGTTCGGGGTACGAGCGGGCAAGTTCCTCAGCTTCTATCTAACAAAACAAGGAATCAAAGCCAACCCCGATAAGTGCAGAGCCTTCTCCGAGTTCCCTACGCCGAACTCGAATAATTCCATCTAATCCTTAAACGGGATGCTCGCTTTGTTGTCTAGTTTCATGGCGAAATCTGCTCAACACGCACTCCCCTTTTCCAAACTCCACCGCAAGGAGGTGGCTTTCGAATGGACGGAGGAATGCGACAAAGCCCTCCTCCGCATGAAATAAGCTAGGTCAGAACCACCGGTCCTCTCCCGACCTGATAACGGGGATACCATGTACCTCTATCTCACCGTCGCAACTGAGGCCGTCAGCGCCGCCCTCATTTGTGAAACGCCTGATGGGCAGAAGCCTATATACTTCATGAGCAAAGCGCTGCAAGGATCGAAACTGAGATACAAGCAGATAGAAAAGTGGCCCTGGCCCTTATCAATGCTGCGAGGAGGCTAAGGCACTACTTTCTAGCCCACACAATCCTGGTACAAACAGACCAACCCGTAAAACAAGTGTTGGGCCGCCCAGATATGGTCGACCGAATGCTCAAGTGGTCGCTGGAACTGTCTGAATTTGACATCCAGTATGAGAGAAAAAAATCCCTCAAGGCTCAAGCGCTGGCCGGCTTTGTCGTGGAGATGACATTGCCCGATTCCCCCACTTGCGGGGCTCACAAATGGACAATCTTCGTCGACGGGGCATCCAGCTTGGAAGGAAGCGGGGTAGGTATCATCTTGGAAAATGAGGAAGGAATCCTCGTCAAAGTCTTGCTTACCTTATCTTTCCCCACTTCCAACAATCAGGCAGAATACAAAGCCTTCCTTGCATGTTTACGCCTCGCCAAAGACCTAAGAGCTGAGGAAGTTATCATATGTACCGATTCTCAACTCGTGGCCCTCTAGGTTCGGGGAGAATATCAAACCAAGAACGACAATCTCTCTGAATACTTGACCTTGGTCAAGGAAAAGATGACAAAGTTTGCATCGGTAGAGGTAAAGCATGTTCCCCGCGAACACAATGTCCGAGCAGACGTTTTGTCAAAGGTGGTGAGCACAAAGAAGAAAGGAGGAAACAAATCTGTCATCCAGGAAGTACTCCCTCGACCCAGCATCGAGAAAGCTTCCGCGAACCTCGACGTGCACGTCATCGGCAACATCAACTACTGGATGACCCCCCTCTACAACTACCTCGCCAAGGACGAACTACCGCCCGACCCTAAGAAAGCCAGCGTAGTTAGGCGCAGAGCCTGCTCCTACATCCTGGTCGAGAATAAGCTTTACAGACGAGGCTTATCCATCCCACTCCTCAAATGTGTCGAGGAAGAAATGGTCACCCATGTCCTGCGCGAGATCCATGAGGGGATCAATGCCCAACACCTCGAGGGGAGATCCCTCGCCAGAAAGGCTCTACGAGCAGGATATTACTGGCCAACCATGCAGCACGATGCAAGGGAACATGTGAAGAAATGCGACAAATGCCAACGGCACAGAGACATGCACTTGGCACCGCCCAATGAACTCAAAGCAATTTCTCCCTGTGGCCCTCCGCATGGTGGGGCCTGGATATCCTAGGACCATTCTTCGTAGGGTCAAATCATAACAAGTACCTGATAGTAGGCATTGACTACTTTACAAAATGGATAGAAGTAGAGGCTCTGGCCAAAATAAAGGCCCATAACATACTCCGCTTCTACAAGCGGAACATCCTTGCCCACTTCGGCATCCCCCCAAGAAATCGTCACCGATAATGGGACACAGTTCATGGTCAAAAAATTCCAGGAGTTCGTCGCCCAACTGGGCACCAAGCAACACTTCGCGTCCTTCGAGCATCCCCAGACTAACGGGCAATCCGAAGTAGCAAATAAGGTAATTCTATGAGGCCTCAAACGGAGGCTAAACGAAACGAAGAAACAATGGGTCGAGGATCTCCACAGCGTGCTCTGGGCCTACCGTACTACGCCCCACTCTTCGACATGGGAAACCCCTTTTCGTCTAGCATACGAGACTGAGGCAGTCATTCCCATTGAGATACACGTTCCCTTCAGGTGGATTGAATTCCCCCTGGACGAGGAGACAAATAGCAAGGCACTAAGGGAGGAGCTCGATCTCGTCGAAGAGGTCCGGTCAGGAGCAACCCTCTGTGAGGCCTCACTAAAACAAAAAATCGCAATTAGGCACAATGCCAAAGTTATACAACGATATTTCCAAGTAGGCGGTCTCGTCCTGAGGAGGAATCACAAATATTCTCGAGAAGGAAAACTCGCCGCTAAGTGGGTGGGGCCCTATCGTGTCCAAGCAAAAATGGAGAATGGATCCTACTACCTAGAACATCTTAACGGGGGAAGAAATCGCTCGACCATGGAATGCCGAAATGTTAAAACAATATTATAGCTAAAGCCTCAATCGTCGGCGCGCTCCGTTGACACGACGAGCATGACGAACCGACCACATGTGCACACCCATGTACAAGTGCCACATATCAAAATAAATCAAGGCAGGCTTTTTCTCTGGGACGAGCAAAACCCCTGTACGACAACGGTCCCTCGACCGAGCCCACCGTCGTCCAAGTACCACGACAGGCAAAACACCCAGCTCGCGATGGGAAGTTCACGCTGCGAACTCAAGCCACAAACGCGACATAAGCTCTGCCCTTATTCCCGAAAGCTACCCAGGCCTTTCGACCAGTTCCCCTCACTGTTGAACACATCATGTCGAGTAAACCCTTAAAACAAAAAATCATTTACTAAAGTGACCCTCATAATGGGCACGCGTATCGAGCATCATTTCAACACTTGGAAAAAATAAAGCAAAGTAAAGGCATACATCCAAAGCAAATCATACACAGTCGGCCACATTCTCTGAAAATAAACATTATAATAAGGACGGCCACAAGGGCCGCGTTTGTACGTATTACATTACCAAGAGGCCAACCCCCATACAAAAATTAAATTACAAAAAAAACTCAGCGCGCAGGCCGAATGTACAACTGAAAAGAGAATCACTCGTCCGTCTGCTGGGGCTCTTCACGAGCAGGCTGTGTGTGTTCCTCGCCGATTCGAAGAAACTTGGGGATGATGATTCTGCCGTCCAAAACACTGTGGAGGAACCCAGATCCCTCGGTGGACAATTCGACCTCGGGGTTCACGATCCTCAGCTGCTCCACTGCATTGTTGAAGGAGGCGTCCTTGGCGATGGCCACGCAGTCATCCTCTGCTAGGTTAATACGGGTGACCAGGTCAGCCCGAGTCTTCAACTTCTTTACTTCCTTGCTCTCATCCTCAGCGGGAGCAACGACGGTCCTCAATTACTCGACCAGGTCCTCCGCGACTTTCTTTTTTGTGACAAGGGTGTCCTTCTCTCCGTTGACCTTGGCCAACTCATCTTTGTACTTCTTCACCACATCCTCAACGACCCTGGCCTGCTTCTCTGGGCCTTCTTCAACTTCTCTTCCAGGTCCGCATTTGCAGCCTGGGCCTTCTTCAGCTTGAATTCATGATGGGAACCCTCCTCGGTGTAGACCACCGCCATTTCGAGAACCCTTATCAAGGCAGAAGCATCCTGAGCCAGCATCGTCCTCTTGCTCGGACGATCCATCTCCTCAAGCTTCAAAGACTCTGCCCGAGGGATTTCCAAATAGGAGCCTTCGAAGAATCTTCTGTTGTGAAGGCACGGGGGTAGCTCAAATCTACTATTCTCCCCCTCCTTGCTAAGGTCCATGATCTCGCCCGCCCGTTGGCGCTTAGGCCTTGAATTTACATGAACAGGGGATGTATGGACGGTCGATGGGGTAGACGAGGGTGTCCCCAACCCCTTTTGCGGAGGAGGCCCTCACTGGCTAAGGTGGCTCTTCCCAATTATTGGGCCCTGTAGAGAGCGATTTTTGTCGGTGACGCGACCACCTTATCGCGGGGCTTTCCTCACCGCAATGGTAGGAGGGGGTGCTACTTTCTGATTTCTTATTTATCCCATGAAGCTGGAAGGGAAAGGGAAGCTATCTAAAACTAACCTTGCACGTGGATGTTTAACTGAACAAACGCTTAAAAGAGATTGGGGGGTCCGGGGTCAGGTTATAAAATGGGGAGTTGTCAATTACCCATCCTATATATGGTTATCCACAGGATATTAGCTTTAGGTTTCGCTTTATACTTGATGGTGTTTATCCGCTAATGGGTTGGGAAAGTTTCTTGGGAAGTATGAGTGAGTGAGTGAGTTGATGTTGATGTTCGGGTTTTCCTGATGTTTTTGGTGAGGTACTGGACCTGAGTTTTGATTGGTGTATGAAGGTACTGGACCTAGAGTTTTTGATTAGTATGCTCGCTAAGATTTCGCAATCTTATGCCTACGTATTTCCGTTTAAACAAAACAAGGAAATCAGACCAATCGTAGTTCCTCCTATTCTAAGGGAGGAAAAAGATGTTTTGGTGTCTTGTTCAAAGCCCAAGATTGAAGCTAAAAGGTTTGACTGAGAGAGAATTTGTTATCTCTAAAGAGGTATTGTTGATTTTTGTGTGCCTTGATCAAAGTCCAAGGTTGAAGCTAAGAGGTTGATGGACTCCACTGGGGAAATCCTTACCCAAAGCCTAAGAGGAGGCTGGGTAAGACCAACTCAACAAGAGAGTGTGTATATTGATGTCTTGTACAAGGCCCAAGATTGAGGCAAAAAAGAGACTGACTATTTTGGGGATATCGTTATACAAAGCCTAAGAGGAGGCTGAAAGTTTGACTTTTCTGGGGAAAATATTCTGTCTATCTTGTACAAAGCCCAAGATTGAGGCTAAAAAGGGAAATTTAACTGACTCGGGTGAGGATATTTTGTATGTGTCTTGTACAAAGCCCAAGATTCTGTCTGAAATGAGTTTGACTCTGCTTGGGAAATCATTCCACAAAGCCTAAAAGAAGGTTGGGAGGAAGTGACCTCGCTGAGGAAGATATATGTCCCAAGCTTAAGAGATGAAGATTTATGTCTTGTACAAAGCCCAAGATTGAGGCTAAAAGGGTTTGACTCAACAAGAGAGTGCTTTTATCTGTCTTGTACAAAGCCCAGGATTGTGGCTGAACAAGCTGGAGAAATCATTCTTCCTAAGAGTAGGATGACTTCTGCTAAGGGAAATCTTTATGCCCAGCCCAGGAGGAGGCTGGGAAAGATTGAATCAACAAGAGAGTATTTTTATCTGTCTCGTACAAAGCCTGAGATTGAGGCTAAAAAGGTTGAGACAACAAGAGAGTGCTGAAAGGTGATTGACTCAACAAGAGAGTCTGAAAAGGTGATTGACTCAACAAGAGAGTCAAAAAAGTTGATTGACTCAACAAGAGAGTCTGACAAGGTTACCGACTCAACAAGAGTCTAAAAGTTATTGACTCAACAAGAGAGTCTGAAAAGGTTAGCTCCGCTGGGGAGAATCATTGTACAAAGCCCAAGAGGAGGCTGACTTCGCTGAGGGAAGGTCGTTATACAAAGCCTAAGAGGAGGATAACTTTCTGCTGGGAATTATTGAGATCCCGAGGCAGGTCCAAATGGGGAATTAACTCTTGATGAGGGTTCCAGAAGAGTTGAGATATTAGATGCCTTGAGGTTCTGATACTAGGGATATACTGTCCCTAGTTTGGGGTTTTTTAGGAGAGAGACTGGGTTTTAGACTTTACTGAAGATTAATCCAGAAGAACCGGGGTTTCTCCTATATTTTGGAGGGAACTTGAGAATGTCTTTGAGACTCAAGGGGATTAGACTGTCCAAGTCTACTGTTGTTGAAGAGTTTTATCTTTTGTATGATGCCCAAGAGGAGGCGGGTGTATTAAAGGATGAGAATCAACCCTAAATTGGTCAGAGGTTTGACACTGGAAAGACTGCTCTAGCAAAGGATGACTAAGTTATGTCTTATACCTTTAAGAGGTCTTCAGGGTCCTTGTATTGAGCCCAAGAGAAGGCATGAGAACTTATAAGAAGCCGGAGGGTCCTTGTACAAAGTCCAAGAGGAGGTAGGGATACTTTTAGGAAGCCCATGGGTCTCAAACCAAGAAAAGTTCAAGAAATGCTATTCACTGAGAATAGATCATTTAGTGAAAATTCTGAGGTTTGAAGAAACTCAAGAGATGCTATTCACCGAGAATAGATAAACTCTGGGGAGTAGAGTTTCTTTAACAATTTTTAGGGGTGACAGCCTGAGAAAAGGTTCACGAAGAATACTGCCTTTCTCTTTGTTCCATATTGTTTAAGCCCAAGAGAAGGCAATACTGTATTTGGAAATCCTATGGGGATCTAGTTTTAACTGTATTTTAAGAGTGACCAACATGGCTTCACCAAGTTCTAGGCCTAGTTACCGGGGAAAACTCTAAATAACTATACTAGTATATATACAGTTGATATATGACAAGTATTTAAAAGGATATGAAAGAAGACTTACAGTGTGCAGCTTCCCACAATACAGTTATACATATATATATATATATATATATATATGTGAAAGCGAGTAAATGAAAGCTGATAAAACTTACAGGCGAGCAAGCTTCCATGCTATATTGTTAGTTATTAAAAGAAATTAAAGAAAGTTTTGATGACAACATATATATATATATATATATATATATATTTAAACCTAAATCAAAAGGAAATTTATTTTGAAAAGATTGTTGGGGCTTATACTCAAGGAGAGGCCCAAAGTTTAACAGTGATCGCACCGTTGTTTTGAAAATCGTAGAGGGACTTATACAATGACTGAGGCCCACAGAGGTTTATTTACAAAAGGGTTGGGTCTTACAACTCAAGGAGAAGCCCAAGGATGTGTTGAAAAATAAAGATGGGACTTACAACACGAGGGGAGGCCCAGATGATTTATTTTTAAATGGCAATCGCGTCGAGATTCTTTTAACACAGAGGGACTTATACAATACCTGAGGCCCAAAAATGGTTTTGTTTAAAAGGGGATTGGGCCTTACACTCTATTAGAGGCCCAAAGTTTTTAAAAAGAAAAGAGAATGAGGCTTACAACTCAAGGAGAGGCCCATGTGAAGGACAGTGATCGCACCGTCGTTTTGAGAATCGTATTGGGACTTATACAAGTGACTGAGACCCAAATTATTTGTATATGAAAAGGGATGGGTCTTACACTCTATTAGAGGCCCAAAAGTGTTTTAAATTTTAAAATCAAGAGGAAACCCTAATTTTAAATAAAAATGTTATTTTTTCAAAGGAAATTAAATGAAAAAAATGATATAAAATACCAAATATATTCAAAAATAAGTTGTACACCTTGAAAAATATTTTGAAAAGTCATGTTTAATTACACGAGAGTTTGAAATTTAATTGGTTTTGAAAGATCAAAGTGGGAATTTCATTTAAAAATGTTTAAAAACAACAAAAATAAAATTAATTACAAAAATTCTAACTATATTAAATAAATAATATAAATTGGATTTTTTTGTAAAATAAAATATTTAAACATTTTAGTGAATTTTGAGAAAAAGAATCAATTCACAAGCATAAATATTCAGAGAGAAATTAATTTTTGAATCAATTAACAAAAATATTCAAAAATTTGAAAAAGGGCGCCAAGAACACCAAGTTCTTGCCCGCGCCCTCTGTTTTTCTAGATTTTCATTTTCTCACTTTTCTCCATGATTTCTCAATGGTTTTGCACGATTCAAGTACCAATCCTGCTCGATTTTGAATAAGGATCACAACCATATAGATTAATTGCTATTATTTTGAGTATTGAGTGAGAAATCAGAAAAACTCTCAAGAACCCTAATTTCAGCATGAACACCATGAAATTTCATACACGACTAATTCATGGCAATTGATTAAGGGTTATCACTCCATACATGACTAGGAACATATGGCAAAATTATTGTGCAGTAAACTATGCATTCATCATGGAGTTTGAAGAGCTCATGCTTACCTCTTGCAACTGGTGATCGAGTTTGATGATGGAGGTGTTACAGCTAGGTTACAATGAACTGGATAGCTTCCTTAGGTGCCATGGATTGTGTTTGAATGCTTGGAATGAATGGAAATTATCTGGAACTTGAGATGGTACCCCAACTGCAAATCTGTCAAGAACTTGAGCAATTGGCTGGTGATTTTGAGAATCTGATGTTCCAGATGTGATTTTGTGTTATGGATCACTTCTATATGTTATATGTGAGGTGTGTGGGTGATTGGTTTGGTTGGAATTGTTCTCAAACTCAAAACCCGATAGTGACTTCAGTTAGAAGGCAAAAATTGGAGTGAAATGGAGATTTTGAGGAAAGCATCAATTTGGGTGCTTTGGTGTACTCAAACTAATCACAATTGATGTCTATTTATAATGCCACAAGTTTGTTTTGGCATCAATAGTGAATGGCAACTGGTACAGGCCTGTGGCCAATTGCGATCAAATGGAACCTCAAGTCTCCTCTAGCCATTGACTTGAGATTAGAGCACATGCTTTGTAGCTTTGGTTCAGAGATAAACTTGGACTGAATTCAGTTGGAATAGGCTCAGTTCATGCCACCATGGTGTATCCATTGAATGCTTGGAAACAAAATTGGAGTCTTGACACTTTTTAGCTCTTTTAGGTTTGGCATGGCTACTTGTAGATTCTTGGACTTTGGAGGCTTGGAGATCAGATCTTCCCCCTTGGATTTGATCCTCAGATGTGTCCAAATTGATGTCAAGGCTTGGATTTTTCACATTTAGACAAATTGAGCAAAATGCACAAATTCTGCCTTGTTAAAACCAGTTCATGATATCATGTTCCAAAGGTTGTATCTCCTTGCTCAAATGGAATTTGGAGATGATCTGGTACTTGTTGGAAAGCCCTCATGGCATACTTTAACTTTGATGTCCACCCCTAGACCTGGTTTGACTTGGATCAAGGTGAAAAATTTCCCTACATTTTGGAAAAAGTAAGGCAGATTTTGACTTAGTGGAAATTTCACTAAGTGTTGGAAAAGTACCAATTTCATGTTTTCAGCCATTTTGATCACTCCATAACTAAAAATCCATGAAGAATTGGAATGAGATATAGTTGACACTTTTGAAGTGTGTAATGAGGGGTTCCCTCTGAGCTTTGAATGGGAGAGAAAGGCCTTAGGGTTTGAGAGATATGGCCTTGCAAAGTTGGTACCCTAGCCACTTTGTTCCTTAACTTAGAAAAATTCTAAGTTTTTTATGCTTACCCCTTTTACAAGTTAACTCACTTTCTTTGGTTTTTCTGGATGAATGATGATTCAAATCACATATTAACATTGTTTTAGGGTTTAATAACCTTGGTTGACCAAGAATTTAAAAAGTCAAACTTTGGATTTTTGTACAGTTGACTTTTTATCGGATGAAATCCAAATTGTGCGATCCTTTGTGAAATCAAGCCCTTGACCTAAATCAAACCTAATGGATGGATTCCATAGGTGTTATAGGGTGTATTAAATCATATCCCAATGTTTGGGAGCATGTCCTGGTCAAAAGTCAAAGATACAGTTGACTTTTTCTTCGAAACCCTAATTGTGGTTCAGATGAAATTGAAACTGGTGAACCAAGTTTTTTGGATTAATCCATTATTGCAAATGGATCAATGTAGTGTTTTGTAGACCCTCAAATCATGTCTTGAGGTCTTGGCTCATGTTTTGTCCCAAAAGTCAACTTAGGGGTGAATTAGGTCAAGAAACCCTAATTCCTGATTTTTGGGTAAATGCATCCCCTGAGGTTAAATATACTTGATGATTGGGTCCATGAGGTCCCTTAGAGTATCTTGGGTTGTGCTTTGAAGCATTGGCTCATGCCTATATGAAAATTTCCATCTGGAGGTCTCACTCGATAAAACCCTAATTTAGTGATACTGACGATCTTGAGGCTTGATCCACTTGGAATGCTACAACCTTGTGCTTGATTCTTGATATGGGAGTCCTCTTGATATTTTATGGGTGTTGGAGAGGTTAGACAAGTTGAAGATCATGTCATTTCTTGATTGATCCTCTGTCTAAGTGCCCTGAGAGGGCTCAAAACCCTGATTCTTGTTTGTGGTGGATGCTCAAACATCTCTGAGGAGATTGATGAGGCATGATGGTTCATCCATATTGTGGTGATGATTTGCACAATGATGGGAAATCTTAGTGGTCAAAATTTGGGGTATGACAGATGCCCCTATTTAATCTTCTTGGACCCGAAGGTGTGAATGGCGAAGGTATTCGGGCATTCAGGGTGCAAGAGGATTAAATATCGGAATACCCAAAATTTTGATGGTGGTTATGATTGGTAGTTTACTCACCCATCTTCTTTTGCTAAGCAACGATGCTTAGAAAAGGTGAAACTTCTCCTCGATCCTGGTTTCCAACCAGGGAACTGGTCTAAGTTTCTTTTATGAACATCCCCTCGATCCTGGTTTCCTACCAAGGAACTGGTCTCAGTTTCTGATATAAACTTCCCCTCGATCCTGGTTTCCTACCAAGGAACTGGTCTCAGTTTCTTTTGTCAATAAACTTTCTTAATAAGGGACGCAATTTGTAGTGGTTTTCCTCAAACTTCTCGCCGAATTTTCCTGGGGAGATGCCATTTGATGGAAAAAGTTTTGATGGCAGACTTGCTGGGGAACCCATTCATCTGAGCTGTAGAAGTGTTCTAACTTCTCTGTTGGAGATGCCATTTGTCGACTCTACTAGGGAAAACGAGTCTCTTGAGAGACTGTTTCCGCTTGGGGATATTACATCATACTTTTCCTCGAGATCTTTTCAAAGAAATTCCATGTGATGTAATTCCGTTTTGAGGTGCCGATGACTTCATTAACATTGACTCTCTTGGAGAGAAAAATCAATGTGTTGCTGAGAGTCTTTAGTTGTGAGGCTTTCTCTGGGGATTTTCCTTAATCCGGGAAAGCGAGGATATCATCTTCAATGGCAAAGAGTGACATTTGTTGAAGGTTTTCTTGTCTTTCAGAGGTTCAAGTTATCAAAGTGGTCGGGGACAGTTTCCATCCCAGAAATGAACTGGGGGAGAGGTTGCTTATGTGATTCACTTCCTGACGAGGAAAGAACTGACAACTCGATCGACAAGAGGACTTTACCACTTAGAGTTAAGACTGACTAGAGTGATAGTGATGCAATATGAATATAAATGAAAATCAATAATGCATGATGTATGTATGTTTATGCTGACAAAACTGACACGACATACAGACTAGTGGATGAACATGACTGGATACTCGGCCACTACAAGGGATGAAAAGTATCACTGGTTCAAGATAGCAATTCTGCTTTGCTTAGGAAAAAGTAGTTCCCTATGGGGAAAATGTTGGTCGAGCTTAGGAGATAAGAACTCTGTCGGGGATATTAGATGGGAAAATCACATCTGATACAGTTGATCCTTCGTTCAGGCGTACTTGTTTAGAAGGAGTACTTTGATTCTGCACTTTGAAGCTTACTCACCTTTGGAGAAGCTATCAATGTTCTTTCGATGTTCAACATTCAAAATAACTGCCATCTTTATTTTAAAAGCATAAAAATTTGACAGGTAAATTCATTTTTGTTTTTATTTCAAGAATCGTTAATCATGTTAAAAAATGTCGTTCTGTAAAGCTAAAACAAATAAGAATTGCAAACAAAAGCTCTGAGGCTCAAATTTTATTGATGGGATGGAAATCAGCCAGATGCATGATTCCATAGAGTATTTACAAAGTTTAGAAAATGGTAATTTAAGGGAAAAGGGCTATATTGAAACATGACGACCGCTATCCTTCTACCAACTTTGAATTCTGGACATCCTGAGCTTCTGTCGAAGATGACCTTGACTGGAGTTTTCCTGATGGATGGCATTACTGCTGCTGGGGGATTTGCCCCTTTGTTGGACGTAGTTACTTGCCGTGAATCCCTAACTTTTGCCTAGATTGTACTTTGAGATTTCCAATCCATCAGGATGATTTTTGATTATGTCTCTAATTTTTTCCTGGACCGCCCTTTTGGGTTTTCAATCCACCGAGACATTTTTTTTATTTAGGCGAAGTATTTCTTGACTACATCAACATTCGTGGGGTAGGCAAATTCCTTTCCATCCATGGTTGCGAGTCTCAAGGCGCCGCCTGAGAAGGCTTTCTTGACCACATTGGGGCTGTCATAATTCGGAGTCCATTTGCCCCGGGAATCAGTGAGAAATGGTGGTATCTTTTTTAGCACAAGGTCTCCTTTTCTGAAGACGCGAGGTCGAACCTTTTTGTCAAACGCTTTCTTCATCCTTTGCTGATATAACTGACTGTGGCATAGAGTTGTTATTCATTTTTCTTCGATCATATTTAGCTCATCGTGTCGACTTTGACACCACTCAGCTTCTGTTAGCTTAACTTCCATCAATACCCGGATTGATGGGATCTCTACTTCTATGGGGAGCACTGCCTCCATGCCATATACTAGAGAGAAAGGGGTTGCCCCTATTGAAGTGCGGACAAATGTGCGATAACCGTGAAGAGCATAGGGTAACATTTCGTGCTAGTCTTTGTAGGTTACAACCATCTTTTGAACAATCCTCTTGATGTTCTTGTTAGCTGCTTCTACTGCTCCGTTCATCTTAGGTCGGTAGGGAAATGAGTTATGGTGTTCGATCTTGAACTCAGCGCATAACTTTTTCATCATCTTGTTGTTCAAGTTGGATCCATTTTCAGTAACGATCTAGCTTGGAACACCATAACGGCATATGGGATTATTTTTGATAAATCGGACCACCACTTGTTTGGTCACATTGGTGTATGATGCTACTTCGACCCACTTGGTGAAGTAATCAATGGCTACCAGGATGAACGGACGTCCGTTTGAAGATTTGGGTTCGATCATGCCAATCATGTCGATTCCCCATATGGAAAAAGGCCATGGGGAAGAAAGAACTTTGAGATGCATTGGCAGTACATGGATTTTATCTGAGTATATCTGACACTTATGACACTTCCTCATGTACTTGTAGCAATCGGATTCCATTGTCAACTAATAGTACCCTGCTCTCAGAATTTTTCTCGCCATTGTATGTCCGTTGGCATGAGTGCCAAAGGAGCCTTCGTGAATTTCTTTTATCAGTATGTCTGCTTCTGGTCTGTCTACGCATCGAAGCAAGACCATGTCAAAGTTCCTCTTATAGAGTGTATCACCGCTCAGGAAGAAGTTGCCTGCTAGCCTTCTGAGGGTCTTTCTGTCTTTTCTGGATGCCCCAGGTGGGTATTCTTGTTTCTGAAGGAAGCATTTGATATCGTGATGCCAAGGTTTGTTGTCTATGACTGCTTCAATCGTGAAGATGTAAGCGGGCCATTCCAGGCGCATTATGTCGATCTAAGGTATGTCGTTCCATTGACCTACACTAATCATGGAAGAGAGAGTGGCTAATGCATCAACCATGTGATTCTCTTCACGAGGGATATGATAAAACTCGATTCTGTTGAAGAAGGGTAACAACCTTCTCGCATAATCTTTGTAAGGAATCAGTCCTGATTGATATGTGTTCCAATCTCCTTTGATCTGATTGATAACCAGGGCTGAGTCACCGTATACATCCAAGTTCTTGATCCTTAAATCAATTGCTTCTTCGAGACCTATGATGTAAGCTTCGTATTCCGCCTCGTTGTTTGTACACTTGAATGTCAATCTGGCAGTGAAAGGAATGTGGGTACCCTGAGGTGTTATGATGATCGTCCCAATTCCGTTTCCATAATGATTAACAGCTCTGTCAAAGATTAGTCCCCATGGGAACCTGGTTCTAGCCCTTCACTAGGTAGCGGTTCATCGCAGTCTTTCATTTTCAAGTACATGACATCTTCGTATGGGAAGTTAAATCCAACTGATTCTTGATCGATCGGTTGATGATCCAAATGATCAGCTAAAATACTTCCCTTGACGGCTTTCTGATCATGGTACTCGATGTCGTATTCTGATAACAACATCTGCCAACGGGAAATCCTTCCTGTAAGAGTAGGCTTTTCAAAGACGTACTTGATTGGATCGATTTCGGAGATTAACCAAGTAGTGTGACGAATCATATACTGGCGAAGACGTTTGGCTGCTCAAGCCAGAGCACAACAAGTTTTCTCAAGCATAGTGTACCGAGTCTCGCAGTCGGTAAATTTCTTGCTCAGATATTAGATGGCAGACTCTTTCCTTTTTGTTTCATCCCGTTGACCAAGTACACAACCCATTGAGTCTTCCAAGACTGTTAGGTAGATGATCAATGGTCTCCCCTCTACAGGAGGTGACAGAATCGATGGATTCAACAGATATTCCTTGATACTGTCGAAGGTGGTTTGGCAGTCTTCTGTCCAAACGCAGTCCTGATTTTTTTTGAGTAATTTGAAAATCGGCGTACACGTCGTGGTCATGAGGAATATAAATCTGGAAATGTAGTTCAGACGTCCCAGGAATCCCCTGACTTGTTTTTCAGTCTTTGGAGAAGGCATTTCTTGAATGGCCTTGAACTTGTCAGGATCAACTTCAATTCCTTTCTGGCTGACGATGAACCCTAGAAGTTTCCCTGAACGGACACCGAATGTGCATTTGTTGGGATTCAAGCGGAGTTTGTACTTCCTCAGACGCTCGAATAGTTTTGACCGGTGGGTCACATGCTCCTCTTCTTTCCAGGATTTGGCAATCATGTCATCGACATATACCTCAATTTCTTTGTGTATCATGTCATGAAACAAAGTAGTCATGGCCCTTTGATAGGTTGCCCCGACGTTCTTCAAATCGAACGACATTACCTTGTAACAAAAAGTACCCCATGGGGTGATGAATGAAGTTTTCTCCATATCTTTTGGCGCCATTTTGATTTGATTATAGCCCGAGAATCCATCCATGAAGGAGAAGACTTTGAATTTTGCTGTAATGTCTATCAGCATGTCAATGTGTCGTAAGAGAAAGTCATCCTTTGGACTGGCCTTGTTCAGACCCATGTAGTCTACACACATTCGCACCTTTCCGTCCTTTTTCGGAACTGGTACTATGTTGGCTAGCCATTGAGGATATTCTGATGTGGCGAGGAAACCCGCGTCAATCTGTTTATGTACTTCCTCTTTGATTTTGATGGCCATGTATGGATGAGTCTGTCTTAGTCTTTGTTTCACTGGCGGACATTCTGATCTTAACGGTAGATGATGTTCCACGATGCTGGTATCCAACCCTGGCATGTCCTGATAAGACCAAGCAAACACATCGGGAAACTCTTTGAGAAGCTTTATCAAACTTTCTTTGATAGTTGGACTGAGCAGTGCCCCAACCCTGACTTCTTTTCTTTCTTCTTCTAAACCTAAGTTGACCGTTTTCAACGGCTCTTTGTGAGGTTTAATGGACCTTTCCTCTTGTCTGAGTAATCGGGAGATCTCTTTTGGAATTTCTTCGTCATTTTCTTCTTCAGCCTCAAATACCGGGAATTCAAAGTTGGGAGAAGGCATTGGATCGTATGTTTCTATGGGGTTTAAAACAAGCAATCTGCATGACGTGATGATTTGTTTTTTAGAAGAGATAGAGAGAATGCAAGAGAGTGTGCAATGTATTTTCTGATAACTGCTTGTTTTTATTATTTGAGTTGTTTTTAGGATTACCATTTTCTGAAAAAAGCGAAAAGAGAAAACAACAATAAATGCAGAAATTACAGAACGACGTTATTTTATTTATGATTTTGTCGATTCTTGAAACTACAGCCCTATAAAACAAAACTCTGTCGCTTTGGGCAAAGCGAAGAGGTACATTTATAGAAAGTGAGCCCTATCAAAACATCAGTTCCACCTGGGCAGGGTGAAAGGTTAAGACAAAGATGACAATTACTTAGACTTATGAACGACTTTCGGAACGTTGACAGCTACCCATTGGCGGCGAACTCCTCGGTGAATCACAAAGTCTGGTACTTTCCTTCCTGATTTGTCTTCAGAAATAACGTTGATTTCTTACGGAGCGGGATCGTTGGAATCTGTTTCCCAAGCAGAGTTGTCGTAGACGAACTCTTCTGTTGTATCTTGCACATTGTTTATACTCTTAGGTGGATCTCCCCATCCAGTTGGCTGGATGTCTTCGAACCTGATACGAGAGATTTCAGGAGTGGTGTACTTGACCAAGAAGTCGAATTTGCCACTTGGTTGTCCCAGGGTGTCCCACACTTCTTTAGAACTGGAGGAGTCATCCCTCTCGATGACGTTGGCCTCGGGAAAAGAATAGTTAAGGAACTCTTGTTCTGCAATCTTTACAAATTCATCGTTATACTGGATATCTTCTGATTGCTCTGAGTAATGATCCCATGATTTGGTGGGGACACATGTATTATTTTCAATGATGCTCAGTTGATATGCATCGTTCGGCTGACTCTTTTTCCCTGAGTCTCCTGGGTACGGCTGCCAGATAGGCAAGCCATCCATTGGGCCATAATAGTCATGGTCAAAGTTGTCCTTCATCAGAGTGTCCTCCTCTGATGAGTTTGGTGGAGCACGACATCCTTCCGGATCACAATCTCCGTGTATCATTTCAACATCTGATCTCGGTATATATCTCGGACTCTATGCGAGATAGCAAAATGGCATAGGCACCTCTCCCTGAGACAGATAACCGTCTTCGTTAAGGTAGGACTTCCATTCTCACTACTACGAAAAACCCATTTAGCAACGGTTGGGAATGACATATAATGACGCGGGCGAAGGCATTGTTATGTAGATTGTTGTTGTAAGTTTGTCGTTTCTACAACGGTCTGATAACCGTTGTTGTATTCTGGAAGCGCGCGATATATTGCAACGGTTAGGTATTTCAACCGTTGTAATATATATTAACTATCACAACAGTTATCAGTATGAACCGTTGTCATATATGTTAACTATCACAACGGTTATTTGTCTCAACCGTTGTGGAATGTATCCTTAGTTTATTAAATACAAATGTATATTGCTTGTTTTACCATCCACCTTATTAAAGAAATACAACCATTAAAATTGGTAAAGAACTATATAATCTGAAAATTAAACTGTTCTTGAAAACCAACTTAAACACACCACTGTTTTCCAAATTGCATCCATTTCATTCCGCACATTTTATGTTCCTTAACATAAAATTTATGGTTCGATGGTCGGTTTCCTTCAATCCATCGATATCTTTTGTTATAGTTTACCTCATCATCGCCAAAAATCGCCACGATTTTATCATCATAACAATGATCATGATCTTAACAACCACGGCGATTAGTGACGACGATGAGGTAAACTATAATAAAAGATATCGATGGATTGAAGGAAACCGACCATCGAACCATAAGTTTTATGTTAAGGAACATAAAATGTGCGGAATGAAATGGATGCAATTCAGAAAACATTGACATGATAAAGGTTGGTTTTCAAATACATCCTAATTTTCAGATTATAATGTTCTATAGCAATTTAACTGATTGCGTTTTCAATAAAAGGATAGTGAAACAAACGATATACATAGTATATAATAAACTAAATTTCATATACAATATCAGAATGAATTCATATATATGTACCTTATCAGAATGAATTCATATATAGGTACCACCATCATCATCACCATGTGAAACAAATCCTAAGAAGTGGGAAGCAATGATGAAAATTAGTTAGTATTAAATTTAACTATATACAATATACATAGTATATATATAATAAACTAATGTTCTATATCAATTTAACTGATTGCATTTTCAATAAAAGAATAGTAAAATAAACAATGTACATAGTATATAATAAACTAAATTTCATATACAATATAAGAATGAATTCATATATATGTACCTTATCAGAATGAATTCATATATATATGTACCACCATCATCATCACCATGTGAAACAAACCCTAAGAAGTGGGAAGCAATGAAGAAAATTAGTTAGTATTCAAAACAAAACAACCAAAAGTTGAAACAAAACCCTAAGAAGTGGGACTGTACCATTACAATGAAGTTCACCTTGCTTGTGAAGCATTGAAGTCGAATCTGCACAAAATGAGAATAATCAACAAAAACAACATGAAGCAAACGAGATAATGGGAACTATTTAACAAAAAGATTGAAGTAGAAGACTACCTTATTTTCCATAAACAATATGTACATTACGCTTGCTACCGCCAGCATCATCACCATGTTCATCTAGTTTTAGATTCTGCAGGAAGAACTACAGGGAGGAAGAAGCTTAAATCAAAAGCTTCATACTTCTTGTATTTCTTCTCGCAGATTCTAAAAAAAGATGAAGTTTGGGTGCTAGGGTTTCGCTGTGAAGGAAACGGCGCGACTGTCAAAAAGGGAAAGTTAATTCCCTTATATAGGTAAATGTTTCATAACGGTTTTCTTAAATAACCGTTATGATAGATTATATATTAATTTAATAATATCACAACGGTTAGTTATAATAACCGTAGCGATACCCCTTATACGTGGTACAAGGTTCGACACCAAGCAACAACATTTTCCTAAAATTACGCTTGGATTATAAGTAATATCGCTATGGTCATTACTTATAACAGTCGTGATATTATTAACCGTTGCACTTCCCAACATATGAACGGTTTACAAGAAAATATAGTTCCAGAATATGAACGGTTTACAAGTTATCATCATTACAAGCATTAAACTATTAGTCTTTTCATCTTCAACCTCATCTATAAATAGACAATTTTACATATCTAAATAATATATTCTTCGTAACAATGAGTTCAACAAATGAGAATCCTAGAAACCTCAATGAGGAACGTCAGGCGCCAATCCAGGAGGTCGTCCAACCAGCAACTGCCAACTTCAGGGATGCCTTAAGGGTAAGGAAGGATAAGAAGAAGAAGAAGAAGATAAAGAAGAAAAGGAGACCTGTATATTATGATTCTGATGAGGGGAGTGAGGAGAGATGTCTAGATTATGAAGATGCATTTTATGCTATGGGCTCTGACAATGATCTTGATATATAATATGTTTATCAATGTACTCTCAATGGAATATTAAAATAAAATTATGTCTATATATATATTCATCTCTTACATTTTTATTTTTAAAGTTATATATATACTCTATTGCACATAAAAATACTAAAGAATACAATGATGTGAATCGAAGCGTGATACATGTAGTACAACGGTCTTCTAATACAAGCGTGTTAAAATGTAAAAATATGGAAAAAAAATATAGAGCAGGGAATCGAAGCATGTTACACAGCTTGTATTACAACGGTTATGTAATACAACCGTTGTTAAATATGGCGTTATAAATTTTTAATCCTGTTACAACGGTGGGATACGAAACCGTGGTAAAGCTGGCGTCGTTAAATGGGGTTTTCGTAGTAGTGTCTTCATATGTATTGGAAGAGTCAACCTCGTTGATGGTATGTACTTCTTGAGACACAGGGTGAAGGAAACCTCCACTGTGGAAGAAGTCATGAATGGGATGAAAACTTTCATCGTTAGTAGCAGTCTGGGTACAGGTTGAAGAAAAACCAAGACCTTTCTTTTTCTTATTGTCAGTAGGAATGACAAGCTGTCCCCACCCTTTGGCATTGTTACTTTTGATCACTTCGAGAGCATCTTTGTACGAGGAAATCGACGTTCCTCTTTCCGATTGATTGTTATTGCTTACCGAAAGTGCTTGGAACTGGGTTCCAATAACCTCCTCTGGTTCTACACAAGTGGAAGACGATAAGTTGCTCATGATCAAGGCTTGCTCTCCGCAGACTGTGACTAGTTGGTCGCTCTTGACGAACTTCAGCTTCTGGTGAAGTGTCGAAGTGACTGCCCCAGCCTCGTGTATCCAAGGTATTCCTAACAAGCAGTTGAATGCTGCCTGGATGTCCATGACCTGGAAAGTGACTTGGAAAGTGTGAGGACCGATAGTTATGGGAAGGTCGACTTCGCCGATAACTGTTTTCCAGTACGCTGGCTAAAGCATCGTCCTGGAAGTTGACTGTAATGTTGAGTACCATATTATGATTCTGGCCCTCTTCCGCCAGTTCCCCATCACTAAATCCCAAGTTGTTGCAGGAAGTGATGTTGGAGATGATGCTTTCGAATTGTCTTATTGTCACATCTTGTTCCACGAAGGCCTGCTCTAAGACTTTCTGTAGAGCCTCTCTGTGGGCTTCGGAACTGATTAAAAGGGATAACACAGAGATCTTTGAAGAAGTTTGCAACAGTTGATCAATAATGTTGTACTCACTCTTTTGGATGAGCTTCAGCATCTCATCATTGTTCTTTGAAAGGTCGGGATCACCAGATTGACCGACTGGTTGACTGGGAACTTTTGTCTAAGGTTCCTTTTCTCTGGTAGGTTCTCCAACTCCTCGGTTAAAGATTCGACCGCTCTGTGTTACTCGACTGATGTCTGCAATATTCACGACGGAGGGTAATGGAGTTTCCTTTCCATTCTCAATTGTTGTTGCACCGTATTTGTAAGGGATAACTTTATCGGATTCGTACGGTACTGGTCCCGGCAGATAGATAACTACAGGAGCTTTCTGATTTTTCTGACCATCATAGCCGACCTTAATTGGTTCAAGGTTGAGAATCCTTCCACTATCAAGAGGAATTCTTGATTCATGGAGTAAAGGGATTATGGCGCACACATCTTTGGCCACTTCTCGTTTAGGGACTAAAATAACATCTTTGCCTTAATTAGGATGATAGCCTGACATTGAACCAGAGCTAGACCATGGTTGAATCTCCTTATGGTCCAACTGACTTTGGAGGGTTGCTAGCACGAGGTAGCATCCTTGATTATTCTCTGAGCAAACTCTACAGTGCCCATAGTTATGTGGTGGCACCCGACCATGTTCGCTTTGTATGCAGTGTAACCTTACTAGATCTGTTTCCATCGATCGAACATCCCGACTTTGATGCCTAGTAGGGTTCTCGTCAATCATACTGACTTGATGTGTGTCTTCATCTAGATAGATTGGAAGCCACCAGTGGTTTAACAAATGTTGAAGTGTCCTTTGAACGAGTGCACAACCTTGGCCACTCTCACGACATACTCTACAGTTCTGATAATCATGCGAAGTCAGAAAATTGAGCTGAACTTGCTTAGCGTGTAACTCCACCAAGTTGGTATTCATCAAGCGAATATCATAGATTTGAATCATATTCACTTGATAATGACTTCTATCGCGGTAATCCTGAATCCATCCAAGATCCATTTGATGCTGGAGGGCCTCTTGTACAAAAGATTATCCCTGATTGTTTACCGAGCAAATCAGACAGGAATCATAATCGTGCCGTGGCAGATTATGATGTTGGCCTTGCCTTGAGTGCATTGCCACCAAGTTAACATTCATCGCACGGATGTCATGGTTTTGAATGACGTTGGAATTTGTATAAGTCATGTTGACTTCACGAATTCGGTGATCTTGGATCCATCCGAGATCCATCTGTTCCTGTAGAGCTGATTGCACCACAGAACATCCTTGGTTGTTTTTAGAGCAGATATCACACTGGTGATAATTGTGAGACGGTACGTGACCGTATCCACTCTGTCTGCAATGCATCTTGACCATGTTGGTTCCCAATAAAAGTACATCATGAATTTGATAGTTGTGGTTAGACTCTTCCTCTATCAAATTAACTGCAGCTTTCTCATGTTGAGGCAACGGGTTTGTCTGAACATTTGGATTTGTATCCTTGAAGGATAAGACCCCGCTTCTGACAAGCTTTTGCACATCAAACTTGAAGCTGAGACAATTTTCAATGTTGTGCCCCGGTCCTCCTTGATGGTAAGGGCAAGTCTGATCCGCTTTGGACCAAAAAGGCGGATTTTCCAGTACTGTAAGAGGAGACCTAGTTTGAACATGCCCCTTGACCAGTAGAAGTGGAAATAACTCTGCGTACAACATTGGTATAGGGTCGAACCCTGGTGGTCGCGTTGTACGATTGTTGTTGTACTGAGGACGAGCCTGTTAAAGAGGCTGTTGTGTCCTTTGCTGATATGGTTGTTGATTCGGTTGGCTCTGAGCAACCTGGGGTTGATACATAGGAACAGGCGCAGGGGTAATAGCAGGAGTTACAACTGCTACTGGTTGGTAACGTCGTCGTTGCTTTCTGAAAGAGATATTGCCAATATCTTGCTTTTTTTCTTAGGGAGAGCACTACCGTATCTTTTGGTGTTGCTTGATGGTCCAGCATCTTTAACTAAACGTCCTTCTCGGACTGCTTCTTCAAGTCAAACTCCCATGCCTACTGTAATACCCTAATTTTTACCCCTAAGATTCCACATGTCATTTGCATCTCATACCACAAACAAGATCACCAGTACCTGTGTATTTCTTATTGGTTTTATATTTGTTTATGTTTACTAAACTCTAACCAAAATACCAAAAATATTTTACAATTTTTTGTTTGTTTTTTTCTTTTCTTTGTGCGGTTAGGGTTTTGCAGGGAGATTGATGGTAAAAGTATGGCTTGGAATCAGGTGTGGCTATTCAGTTGTGGTTAAGGTCAGATGGAAGTTTGACCTAATCTTGGTCAAACCATCAAGAGATTGCTTCAATTTCAAGTTACCTGCATCAATAGCTATTTCTCAGGCAAAGCGCATCCAAGGTTAAATAGGCTTGAGGTTATTAAGCAGTGATTCTATGAGAAGTCTGGTTCAAAATCATGATCAAGAGTCTATCAGTCCAGGTTGTTTTCATCTGTGGACTTACTTCCCAGAGTTTGATTCAGGACAAATTCAAAATGGTTCAGAATTCATTCCATTTTAATCAGAAATTCAGAGCATGATGACAAAGATCATGGTGGATGGTTGATGTTTCAGTTGCAAGTTATCCAGTGGTTCAAAGAGTGGCTTAATTCATTTTAATTATATGCTTTTGGAAAGTTTAGAGCTGGTTTGGATTGAAATTGAGTTTTCATTTCATATCCATAATCCATTTATCCCAATTTTCATGACCATTTCTTTTAAATCCATTTATCCAATAGCCATACCAAAGTTCTACACAGAGAAATTTGCATCTTGAAAAATGAAAGTCCAAAACCTATTACACGGCCTATGATAGGTATCACCAAGTTCAACTTGCAAATATGATGTTTGGAGTTGGAGATCTGTGTTGGTTTAAGAAAGTGTCACCATTGATTCTCATGAAGATCTTTCATCATTCAATTGGCTTAGATTCTGAAATACTTATATCCATGACATGTTTTCTTCCATTAACGGATTCTTTTTTTTTAACATGGCCAATGAGGGTATATAAATTTTGCCTGAGAATGAGGGTGCGGCTATAGAATAATAGCCATAGCCAATGGAATCAGGTTGCACAGTATATTGAAATATTTTTCTGAGAAATAATTAAAAGAACTAAACATGCTGCACTTCTTCACCAATGCTTAGGGATTCTGCTTCAAAAGGGTGATGTCAGAGCTTATGTCCATGATAAAATGAATTGGATGTATAAGCAATCAAACATTACGATCCCAACAAATAGGCTTGGTTTGGCAAAAGCAATGGGATTGGTTGCTGCATCTCACTTGGACACAGTGTTGAAGCTGAAGGATATTTTGTCTCTCCTTGGTTAATTCCAAGAAAGAAACTACAGCAGTGGAAACTTAATCGCTGGGCAACTGTTGGAACTCTTGAATACATGGATCCTGAAGTTTCGCTTAAGAAAGGATATGGAATGGAGCGTGATTGGTGGTCTCTTGGGACAATCTTGTATGAGATGTTTGTTGGTGATAAGCCTAGGCCACCCATCACCAAGTTTTACACTCGCAGGCAGCGATGTCCAAGGAGTGCAGGATCAAGAGATGCGAATCAGGGGGCGTGACCCTTGGTGAATAGACACACCCATCCAAAAGGATGCAGCCCTTGGAACCAAACAACATCAAAGCTAACAGTCACAACCCTTCAGATTAATTGTACCAATTAGGAACAGATGTTAAATACAGTATAAATAGAAGCAAACCGGAATTAGGAAAGCATTCTGGAAAATTAGGAAGAATTTGAATTGGGAGAGACAGGCTCTCGAAAACCTGAGTTGTAATATTCCAAAATTATCTATATAAATTTCTATTTTATCCTTTTCATTTCTGTTCCATTCTTGTGTTCTTATCAATTTGGTATCAGAGCACCGACCAGGTGCTTTGCTTCCAACTATGGTGACAACTCGATCTAGTCCCGAAAATCCAGACACAATGGAGAGAATTTTGGAAATGTTGATGGCGGACCGACAAAACCGAGATGCAGAACGACAACATTTTGAAACACGCTTTGCACGCCTAGAAGCCATGGTGGAAAATTATTCCAAGCGATCAGAAGATGGCACACCCAAAGGGTCCATCAATGGAGAACATTCAACCAAGGTCCACACCGGAGAAAGAAAAACAGAACGATGGAGAAAATTGGCAATCCCCATATACGATGGAGAATCCGATGCTTATGGCTGGATAAATAAATTGGAATGTTTCTTTCAAATGAGAGACATCCTAGAAGAAGAGAAAATTCAGGCAGTTATGGTGGCTCTAGTGGGAAAAGCACTATCGTGGTTTCAATGGTGGGAGAATTGCAATTATGATATTGGATGGGAAGATTTCAAACTTGCCATTATTGAAAGGTTCCAAACCTCAGCCACTCTCAACCCTTTTGTTGCCCTCCTTGCACTTAAACAAGAAGAAACAGTGGAAGAGTACGTTGAACAATTCAAAAAGTTTGCAGGCATGCTGAAAAATGTCGATGAAGAACATTTAAAGGACATTTTTGTGAACGGGCTGAAGGAAGACATTGGGGCAGAAATTAAACTCTACGAACCACCCACTTTTTCAATCATGGTCAAGAAGGCATTAATGATTGAACAAAAAAATAGAGCAATTTGGAAAGGGGGACCGAATGCGCCTTCTAACTCAATTTCAAAATTCAACAACTCGTATCGAAGTCCATCCTATTCGAAGATTGTCACTTATGGTGTTAGTCAGAAAGGTGGGGGGAAAAAGTAATGGCCCTTCTAATTCTTTTGCGGGCAGTGTATCCGTGAACAAACTAGAAAACAGCAACCAACCCAGAGGATTTCAACGATTAACCGAAGCAGAACTTCAAGAGAAGAGAAAGAAAGGAGAATGTTTTCGTTGCGAAGAAAAATGGAGCACTTCTCATGTATGCAGAAATAAACAACTTCGGATAATGTTAGTAACAGATGAAGATGATGTTGAAAACTCCGAAGAGGAGCTCGAACCAGAATTTAGAGAAACGCCCCAATTATCCATGAATAGTATTGTGGGATTTACTTCTCGCCGATCCTTGAAGGTTTGGGGAAGCATTAATGATAACAAAGTCATAGTATTGATAGACTGCAGCGCCACCCACAACTTCATTTCGAAGGAACTGGTGGAAAAATTACAATTAGAGGTGGAAGACACCCCATCATACGTTGTAGAAGTCGGAGATGGTCACAAAATCAAATGTAAGGGAGTATGCCGAAAGGTTCCCTTGAAAGTGCAAGAAGTACAAGTACAACAACAATTCTTCTTGTTTGGCCTCGGAGGCGTGGATGTGGTTTTAGGCATGGAATGGCTAGCAAGCTTGGGAGAGATTAATGCCAACTTTGAACAACTAACGTTGGGCTTCAAGATTAATGGCAGAAAGGTGATTTTAAAGGGAGAACCAGAACTTTCAAAGAAAGACGCCTCACTTAATTCTATGTTGAAAGCTTTGCAGCAAGGAGAAGGGTTCCTTATCGATTATCGTCATATTCAAGCAGAGATAGATTGGAAGGATTCAATCCCGTCGGAATTAAAAGATGTGCTACATGATTTCCCTTCCATCTTTGAACCCCCAGAAGGACTTCCTCCTCATCGGCGTCAAGACCATGCCATTCACCTCAAAGAAGGAGCACAAATACCAAATATAAGACCATACAGATATCCTCACTATCAAAAAACAGAAATTGAAAAATTGGTTGCGGAAATTTTAGAAGCGGGAATCATCCGACCATCTACGAGTCCTTATTCTAGTCCTGTCATCCTAGTCAAAAAGAAAGACGGTAGTTGGCGGTTTTGTGTAGATTACAGGGCCTTGAACAAAATCACTATTCCCGACAAATTTCCCATCCCGGTGATTGAAGAGTTGTTGGACGAAATAGGAGGGGCCAACATCTTTTCAAAATTGGATTTAAGATCCGGATACCACCAAATCAGAATGAAGGAAGAGGACATTGCAAAAACTGCTTTCCGAACACATGAAGGTCAGTATGAATTTATGGTACTTCCATTTGGACTTACTAACGCACCTTCTTCTTTTCAATCATTAATGAATGAAGTATTAAGGCCAGTACTCCGAAAATACGTTTTGGTATTCTTCGATGATATCCTAATATACAGCCCGACTATGGAAGAACATAAGCAACATCTGCAAAAAGTATTAATGTTACTCCAACAAAATGAATTGAAGATCAACGGCAAGAAGTGCTCATTTGGCCAAGATAACTTGGAATATCTGGGACATGTTATATCTGCTGGAGGAGTATCCGCAGATCCTAAGAAGTTGGAAGCAATGACATTATGGCCTTTACCCAAGGATGTCACCAACTTAAGGGGATTTCTAGGCCTTACTGGCTATTATAGGAGGTTTGTTCATGATTATGGAAGAATAGCAAGGCCATTGACCAACCTGTTGAAGAAAAATGCCTTCCAATGGAGTCCGGAGGCACAACTTGCATTTAAACAACTAAAGCAAGCCATGACCAAATTGCCTACTTTAGCCGTACCCAACTTTTCACAGCCCTTGGTGGTTGAAACAGATGCTTGCGGAACCGGACTAGGGGCTGTTCTAATGCAAGAAGGAAGACCCCTAGCCTTTTGGAGTACTACCCTATCAGAAAGGAATAAGAAGAAATCAGTGTATGAACGTGAATTGATGGCAGTCGTAAAAGCAGTCCAGAAATGGCGACACTACTTGTTGGGAAACCATTTTATTATTAAAACTAACCAAAAAAGTTTGAAATTTTTGACAGATCAGAGGATGATCGGTGAGGAACAATACAAATGGATTTCCAAACTAGCAGGATATGATTTTGAAATACAGTACAAACCAGGGAAGGAAAACTCTGCTGCCGATGCCCTATCCAGGAGAAGTTCTTATTATGCCATGACAATCTTACAAATTCACGATTTCGAGGAATGGGCTGAAGAGATCAAACAAGATGTCAAGTTACAGAAAATCATGCAAGACCTAATTATCAATCCTATGTCTCATGCTGGCTACACGTTAAGGGATCAGAAACTATTTTACAAGGAGAAATTGGTGTTGTCCAAATCGTCCTCCAGAATTCCCATCATTTTAAAAGAATTCCATTCATCCTTGGTAGGAGGACACTCAGGAATCTTCAGGACTTATAAAAGAATAGCAGATCTAGTTTATTGGGAAGGGATGAAAACCAACATCAAAAATTTCGTTGCAGCTTGCGAAGTCTGTCAAAGAAACAAAAGCGGCAACTTATCACCAGCAGGACTGCTACAGCCATTACCAATTCCTACTCAAGTATGGACAGACATTTCGATGGATTTTATTGGAGGACTACCCAAATCCATGGGGAAGGATACAATTCTGGTGGTGGTTGACCGGCTCACCAAATATGCCCACTTCATACCATTAGGGCATCCTTACACCGCTACCGATGTTGCTGCAGTTTTTCTACAAGAAATTGTAAGATTGCATGGATTTCCGTCTTCCATTGTTTCAGATCGCGATCCTTTGTTTTTAAGCAATTTTTGGAAAGCCCTTTTTAAAGCAACAGAAACACAACTAAAATTTAGTTCGGCATACCACCCTCAAATGGATGGACAAACGGAAGTTGTCAATCGATGCTTGGAAGTTTATTTACGATGCTTAACAGGTACTAAGCCAAAGAAATGGGTCTCTTGTCTTCCCTGGGCAGAATTCTGGTTTAACACCAATTATAATGCTTCAAGCAAAATGTCCCCTTTCAAAGCGTTGTATGGACATGATCCACCTCACATTCTTAAGGGATCCACCATTCCTTCCCGCCTTGAAGAAGTCAACAAACTTACAATTTCTCGGGATGAATTATTGGCGGCTCTGAGAGAGAACTTGTTGAAGTCCCAAGATGTCATGCGTGCAAATGCCAACAAACACCGCCGAGATATAGAATATGAAATCGGTGATTGGGTGTTCTTGAAGATGCAACCTTACAGGAGAAGATCCTTGGCTAAAAGGATTAATGAAAAACTCTCCCCTCGATTTTATGGTCCTTTCCAGGTGTTAAAAAAAGTGGGTGTTGTTGCGTACAAATTGGATCTTCCATCTCACAGTAAAATTCATTCAGTCTTTCATGTCTCTCTCCTCAAGAAGGCCATTGGTGACTCTTTCCAATCACAACCTTTACCGCCGATGCTATCTGAGGATCAGGAATTACAGGTTTATCCGGACGCTATTTTAGATATTCGTGAGTTACAACCTGGCAACGTGGAAGTCTTAGTTAAATGGCAAAATCTCCCTACAAGTGAAAATAGTTGGGAATCTGTGGCTAAATTACAAGAGGTCTTCCTAGATTATCACCTTGAGGACAAGGTGAGTCTTTTAGGCGGGGGTATTGATAAGCCTAGGCCACCCATCACCAAGTTTTACACCCGCAGGCAGCGATGTCCAAGGAGTGCAGGATCAAGAGATGCGAATCAGGGGGCGTGACCCTTGGTGAATAGACACACCCATCCAAAAGGATGCAGCCCTTGGAACCAAACAGCATCAAAGCTAACAGTCACAACCCTTCAGATTAATTGTACCAATTAGGAACAGATGTTAAATACAATATAAATAGAAGCAAACCGGAATTAGGAAAGCATTCTGGAAAATTAGGAAGAATTTGAATTGGGAGAGACAGGCTCTCGAAAACCTGAGTTGTAATATTCCAAAAATTATCTATATAAATTTCTATTTTCATCCTTTTCATTTCTGTTCCATTCTTGTGTTCTTATCAGTTGGATATCCTCAATTTTGTTCTGATGATCTAAGGATGACCTGCCGAAAGATTGTGAATTGGAAAGCATGCCTAAAATTCCCCGAAGAACCCAAGATATCAGCTGAAGCTAAGGATCTCATCTGTAGCTTATTATGTGATGTTGACACAAGATAGAATGAGGGATAGCGGCAACGGCGACATTCATGATGGGGACTATGATGTTGCATCTTTAACTAATAATTTGAGTCAGGCCTTCAGATATAAACTTTATGAGATTGAGGATAACGAAAGGAAACATGGAAGAAATTAATCAAGTTGTGAACCTTGTTCGCAACTTATGTGATTATGTGGTTAAAACCGAGTACTTTGCAGTCGAAAGCGATGTCTCTTTCCCTCCGTACTCACACCGATCTTGTAAAGAGCAGTGACCTTAAAAATCTTCGGCCATATGGTTTTGCTATTCATCATGCTGGTATGACAAGGACTGATCGACAACTTGTTGAGGACCTGCTTGCTGATGGACATGGCACAAGTTGTTCTTATTTGCCCTCTGTTGCATGATCTTGATATAGGCTCTTGCCACAAACTTCCTGATACTGTTATTCGAGCTGCTGCAACTTCATTGGTGTCGCTGGACGTGCATAATTGTTCTTGTGTCAGCGACGAAACACTCAGTGAAATAGCATAACATTGTTCTAATCTTGGTTTTCTTAATGCTTCATGCTGCCCAAACATATCTTTGGAGTCTGTTCGACTCCCAATGTTGACAATTATAAGACTTCATGGCTGTGAGCGCATCACTTTTGTATCAATGGCGGCAATAGCTCATAGTTCAATGGTGGAGGATGCCCTATGTTGAAACCACTAGTCCTTGATAATTGTGAGAGCTCAACACAAGTCATTTCATGCCATGCCTCTAACTGCTGCGTCACGAAACAAGCCATCAACCAGCTCTTCATCAAAGCAACATGAACCATTGACATTTTCTTCTGACAGTAACATGCTGTCCAATTTCATTGACTGGTGAGCACTAGTGGCGGGAGTTTGTATTGAGGAAGTTTGTTGTCAAACTGAAATCGTGCTTGACAGAGACCTATACATTCAGATAAATGAGGTGACTGTATTAGCAATGGATGGTCGAAGGCGGTGGTTGGACATACAAAAATTGGGTTCAAATGGAAAAAGTCATTTTGTGTTAGTGACCAATCTTGAGCCATGTTCTGGAATCAGACTTCACCTGTGGCCTGAAAAGGGAAAATCAACCTCAAATTTGCCTCTCAATGATAGGGTTATGGAGGTAACATCTAAGATGATGCATATTCCCTCAGGTCCAGCACCACGGCAGCCTGAACCTGGCAGTCAAACCGAGCAACCTTCTCCATCTGCTGTATTTTGGCTAGGACCTGAAGATATGCTTAGCTTCAGATTTTTAACAATCTCAGTTGCACCTCGTCCGACTGTTTCAGGAAGACCACCACCAGCGGCATCTATGGCAGTTGGACAGTTCTTTAACCCAGAGGAAGGAAATAAAGATTTATCTCCATGGTTTATGCTCCAATCTACCTATTCGCAAAAGGAATTACTGTTGGAGGAATCTCATCCTCTAGCTGTTAAATTTTCATTTTCCATTAGCCTAGGCCTTCTTCCTGTTACTTTGTTTATGAATACCGTCAGTTGTGGAATTAGAAACTCTGGACTTCCAGAAGAAGAGGCTGGGGACCTTGAAAGTAGTAGGCTCTGTAAATTGCGCTGTTTTCCACCTGTTGCACTTGCTTGGGACGACATATATACCCAAATTTGAACAGTGAAATAATTTTTGTTGATTCCTCACCAGCACAGTGGAGTTCCACTCAGCAATCTGATAAAACCATTGTTCTTCTTCTGGTTGACCCACATTGTTCTTATAAAAGTAGCATTTCAATTTCTTTCAGTGCTGCTGCAAGTAGGCTTCTGCTATTGTATAGTTCAAAGATTGTCAGTTTCTCTATTGCTGTTGTTTTCTTTGCTCTAATGTAGCAAGTATATTCTTGGGATCTTAATCTACAGATACCGTCAATGCTGACTGCTGTGGAATCCAATTTGACACTGATGTCACATTTCTTTCCCCTAGCCATTCTACCTATTTTCTTTGCCTTGTTCCTTTCCTTCATGATGTCTCAACCATTTCCTTCACTTGCTAGCTTCACCAGCATCTCTCCAGTTTGTTATATCGTAGCAAATGGGCTTATAGCCATTATAATTTTGATATCTCACTTGGTATTCTTTATGGCCGCGGTTACACATATTTTCATCAAGGCAAGGTGGCAAATGTGGGAACAAAATGTTCAACTTATATTTCTCCGAAGGTTTTTTAATCGTTCGTCTAGCTTCTTTTCTCTTAAGGTGATTCGGGTTCTAAGAGCAAATCCAGTACTGGTTACAGCGATTACTGCAGTGACCTTGGCATGCTTGGTTCATCCATCGTTTGGTCTCCTTGTACTTCTCGTTGCTCATTTTTTCTGCTGTCACAATGCATTATGCAGTTTCCTGACAGCATCATGTCGCAGCCATGAACAAAATAATGAAACTATCGATTTTAATAGTGATGAATACAAGGTATCTGAAAGACAGAAGTACAATTTTGATGGTAGTTTTAACCGGACTTTTCTTTCAGAAGACAACTCCAACAGTCCAGGTTCATCAAAAAGTTTTGGCGAAGCACAATTAGACGTGTTTCATCATCGCCATGGTTTGTTGGTATTGCATCTTCTTGCAACATTGATGTTTGCCCTTTCTGTTGTAGCTTGGTTGCAGAGGCTAGCAATGGGTGAGAGCCTCCCATGGCTCTTAGATTCAGTACTTTGCATTGGCGTCATACTTCATGGCATTTGCAATTCGAAGCCTGAGTTCAATTCATTCTTTTTGTCTATCCCTGGGGTACCCTTCAGTAATGTTAGACTATACGTTATCTATCTCATAGCTGGATACTGGTCTTATTTTTCTGGTCTTGCTTTGTCTCCGGACAGAGCATTTTATGCTATGGCTGCTGTTGGGTGCATTTCGTTTGCTCTAAGGATGATTCATAGAAGGGAGGCGAGAACATGTTGGCGCGACTTCTGTTGTTAGCAGACACCTTGCAACAATTGAGGAGAGCTTTTCTGGGAGAAATTAGTAGATGAATGCAGTTCTTGGAAGGAGTGTTTCACAACAGAGGAGTCATTCAAATGAGATTGCTAGCCATTTGATTTTGGAGAGCGTTCAGGAGAAAGTGCTGCTGTGGACAGTAATATGAGTACAAAAGCTTGGATTGACACAACTGGTGATGGAGTAGTACAAGTTTATCTTGCCATAAAGAGATGGAAATCTCAAGCAGCTGAAGCTGATGCTTATTTTTTTTCTGATCAAATCAATCATTTGAAAGATAAAAGAGGAGCGATGGTGGCTGGTTCTTGGTAATACCACTACCTCTGAGCTATATGCACTGAAAAGAGTTTCTTTTTCGGATCACTTAGTTACATCGGTGAAATGGCCTCCAACTCAAGCTAATCTTCAGGATATAAAAGTGTTTCTACTCTCTGACTGTTACATTGGTTTGGAACAAGAGCATTCCATTAAATAACTAGTTGGAATGTCAGCTGATATAGTCTTTGGTCAGAGGCTTTGTACCTTCAAATTAAAGTTTGCATCAATCACTATGTTTTACTCAGCTACACAAAACAGCACGTGCATAAATTTATCTTTCCAAGCCAAAGCCAAGCCGTGCGAGCCATACAAATCCACGTCATATCTATTATCTATTATCTATTATACTATATTAAATCTAATGAACCGCATTATATTACGACACATAATATATCATGTAGATTATATTTACCACATCATCTATATTCCTATGTGGCATCTTCTACAATCCATCTTCACTTCTTAAAATGAAAAATCACATAGTATTAAAGGTCACAAGTTCGAATCCTGGCAATTGCAAAAAATATATTAATTTAATAATTTTTTATATACTTTAATCAATATTATTTTCATAACAATTATAGATCATTATTTCTATTTTTCTCTCAATTATGTTTTAATTTTTGATATTATAGAAAAAAAAATTATATATATGTTTCTTCATATCTCATATATAAGATAGAGTTTTCAAATTTTGATTTATAGTTTACTCAATTATTTTTACGGTGTTCATAAGGAGTATAATAAAAAATAGAGGTAATAGTGCTGAAAAATAACACTCTCATTTTTCAACTACTATAAACAATAAAATTACTTACAAATATTACAATATCATTAATAATAAATTAAAATAATTATTTTTTAGAAAATAAAATACAAAACATATTAACCTATTAAATACTTGGTATAGTTTTTTATACAAAGTATTTAATATATTAAATCTAATGCACCGCATTATATTACGACACATAATATACCATGTAGATTATATTTGCCACATCATCTATATTCCTATGTGGCATCTTCAACAATCCATCTTCACTTCTTAAAATGAAAAATCACATAGTATTTGAGGTCACAAGTTCGAATCCTGACAAATGCAAAAAATATATTAATTTAATAATTTTTTATATACTTTGATCAATATTATTTTCATAACAATTATAGATCATTATTTCTATTTTTCTCTCAATTATGTTTTAATTTTTGATATTATAGAAAAAAAAATTATATATATGTTTCTTCATATCTCATATATAAGATATAGGGTTTTCAAATTTTGATTTATAGTTTGCTCAATTATTTTTACTGTGTTTCATAAGGAGTATAATACAAAATAGAGGTAATAGTGCTGAAAATAACACTCTCATTTTTCAACTACTATAAACAATAAAATTACTTACAAATATTACAATATCATTAATAATAAATTAAAATAATTATTTTTTAGAAAATAAAATACAAAACATATTAACCTATTAAATACTTGGTATAGTTTGGCCAATTTTTTTACGGTGTTCATGAGTATAATAAAAAATCGAGGCTATAATGTCAAAAATAAGAACTCTCATTTTTCTACTTTTATAAACAATAAAATTACTTTAAAATATTACAATATCTTTAATAACAAATTAAAATAATTCTTTTTTAAAAAATAACATACAAAACTTATTAACCTATCAAGTACTTGTAAACTTTAATTTATATTATTTTCATAAAAATTTATAAAACATATATCTATTATAATATATTAAATAAAAAAGAGATAAGTACATATCATCAACAACTTAAAATTTAATATTTAAAAAAGAGATAATTACCAACCAAAAAGACATAAAATTGAAAATTAAAAAACAACAAGAGATATCTTTTTGAATTATTTAATTTAATAAAATTAAATTTTAGATAACATTCCACTTATAATCAAATAATTTTTTATTTCAAATAAAATGTAGAATTTATTTTTAATTAATTAATATTGTATTCTCTATTACAAATTCATAATAAATAATTAACAATATAAAATTATCCATCATTTTTATTATAAAAATAATTTTATATGTGAATAAAATTCAATAAAAAAACATAAAAAAATTAATTCACACCCGCGCATCGCGCGGGACTTAATCTAGTTTAAATTACAAGCGAGCTGCAAAAATGAAAGCGAAAACGACATGAGCACATTTCAGCTACAAGTCACACATTACGCAAGTATTAAAAATCAAAACGACAACAAAAGTATTCACCAAAATTTCTGCAAGTCACGCACAACGGATTCATTTCAAAACGCAGCAAATTCTCACAAACGACACTCATTCACCTCACTCTCCATCTATAAATAGAACCCACCTTTCACTCATTTTTCTCAAGCTTCAAAGCCTTCAAAACTCTGCAGAATTTTTCTCTCATTTCTCACTTCGTAAAATCGTTTCGAGCTATTGCTCTTCTTCATTTCTCTCATCCGAATTCACTCACATTTCAAACCAGAAGTTATCCAGAAGAAGTAGAAGAAGCAAGAGGAAGATTAATTGCACACTTACTTGAGCTTTTGAAGGTAGTTTGAGCTCCGTCGTCATTTTCGATCCGTTCCTTCTTGTTGCGTTTCTTTGAATTTTTGATACCTTTGTGTTCGGTTTTGAATTTCGATCACAACCGCGTATGTTTCGCATCCCGCCGCTCTGATTTGAGAGAAATTTGAAGTGCTGGCTATGGCGTGAATAGTAGCAACGCGTTGTTTTCTGGAGAAGATGATGAACGTTCTGATTCTCATTTTCTATTCTTACTAGTAGAAGACCCGTGCGTCCGCACGGGTAAAAACATGTTTAAATCGGACGCACGGGCCAAAATAAGTAGTAATTATAAAAAAGTGTAAAATTTTTTATCAATTATTTAAAATGAATGAAAAATAAAATTTAACTTATGTCATAAATTTTATTTAATGTATTTTAATGAAATAAGTTGAAAATAGAATGAAACCATAAATTAAAAAAAACTTAAAGTGATCAATTAAGCATGTTTTTAATGTGTGAAACCCAAAATTAAAAGAAATGTGGGCCAAAACGTGGCCCAAAAACTGATTAAATGGAAAAATGTGAATTATCCTTTGTTTTCGTAGGCATTGCGTACGTAAGGGAGCAATAGTGAAACGTTTCAGCTAGCAAGTATCTGTACGTCTTCTCACGCAAAGAATGGTGATGAAAGAGGTTCAGCAGGAGATTGAAAGGTATGATGAATGCAGATATTATATGATATTACGGTATCCGTAGCATGCTTTGTAGGAAAAGAAAAGTTGTGACGATCGGTTGAATCGATGGCACATAGTTTGGAGTGTATGTTTTGTTGGTTATTTGCAAATTTTTTTCGGCTTACATGTTAGTTTTCGTCATGATCTGTAATATTGTGGAGTCATAGGATAAACATGTTGGTAATGTAAAGTCAAGAGGATGTTATAAAGGATTTGCATGTTCAAGAAGAGTCTATCGGTTGGCTGCTGAATAATTATAAGACTATGTATAATGATGAAGCAGTTCTGAGTCTGTTGTGAATTCTATATAGGTGGTGTTCTTGACATAATTATGATGCAATTTAAGTTATAGGTTTTAAATGGTTGATGGTTGCTTCATCTCGGTTTACATTGTTATTGTCTAATTAAATCATTGTCTGAATGTTGTTAATGCAGATCGGTTGAAGGAGAAAGAGATCAAGATCTGAGTAACCGGCCGAAAGTTTACATTTGGAAAAAGCACATCCATTCTGGAAAAACTGCTGCTAAGAATGTTCTGGTGTGTTCTGTTAACAGCAGGTGTTTGTATCATTAAAGTAAACTTTTGAAATTGCAACATATTGATTCTTTGTTTATGAATAATTGCAGCAAATTCCACAGAAGGTGATAAAGCGTGCTCTGCACGGTGTTTCACGACAGCTCTGCTTGTTTGATTGCGATACGAAAGAAAGGTATGAGTGTCACCTCCACCGTTCGCAACGCAAATACGGCTTGGAGATGTTCATATGGAAAGGGTGGAAGGAATTCGTGAAGAACAAACAACTCCGCCGAGGTGATAAAGTGGGCTTCATGCTTCGTGATCCTCCTTGTAACAGGCTGGTGGTGAAGCTTTTAAATCGTTGAAAGTCTGAAGTTGTTTGGTGGTTGGTGTAGTTAGTAATGATAAAATCAGTTAGCTACTTTTGGGGTTGCAGTGTTGGTTGATTATGCAATCAACTGTATTATGTATTAGAAATGGTACCTTAATGGTGTGTCTAGTAGTTTAGATTGGTTTGTGGTATTTCAGTTAGTTTGCTTATATGTTTTCTGTACTGGTGGTGGTATTATATGAAACAATATTTATGTATGAATTATATAGTGTTATTAGACCTGTTTATCAGCAGGAGTCTGTAATGGTATTGAAAATGAGTAATGAGTAAACTGTTAATATTTTATTATTTGAATGGATTGATGAAAAGTGACTGAGTAAACAGTGATTGAAAACTGTAATGGTATAGAAAACTTCATCTGTAATGGATTGATGAGTAAAAAGTGAATGCTTTCTCATGAACACAGTCAAGTATTGAAAACTGTTAATATGTTATCATTTGAATGCTTTCTCATGAAACACAGTCAAGTATCCTCGCTATGGAATCTTGAAACACAGTATTAAAGAGATGTATTTACGAAGTAGTTAACAAAAATTGTTGTTAGAATATTTCTCGCTTAATTTCTGTATAACTTATTGTGAATAATTCATTTTTTGTCAAACTTTTGATTACCAAAATTTGAGGAATTATATCCTGTTTTAAGCATGTTTAATTTTTTATGTAAGATCAATTTCTAATATGTAGAATTTGACAAAGGATAATATTCATTGTAACCAAATAAGAAAGAAAAACAAAACATTTTAAACGATAGTGTTCATTTACTTGCCACAATGATGGACTGCATAGTTGCTGTGCTACACATAATCAGTATGACTGTCTAAGGAGAATGGTTTGAGGATATGTTGCCTTTATTAAGTATCACATATGCTGTGTGTCTGAATTAGTAATGTCACTGAATGCCACTGAAGAAGCACAGATGGCAAACAACAGGATTTTGTCCACAACATCCTTTGATGTATTCTGCATAGCAGGTTTTGTCATTGATATTGCAGGGTCTGCAATATTGGCTTGATGCAGAGTATTGGCTTTGTGTTGTGAAGAACCAGAAGCAGTTGGTAGATTTGTGTTGTGGACTGATGCGTTCAACTTCTGTGCCAAAGGTTCTGTTTTGTTTTGTTGTGTAAGTGTTACAGGTTGTATAATGCCTTTGTGACATGATTTCAGGAGAATTTGGGATGGCGCAAGCTTATGTGTATTTGACAAAGGATAATATGTAGAATTTGACAAAGGATAATATTCATTGTAACCAAATAAGAAAGAAAAACAAAAAGTTTTAAACGATAGTGTTCATTTAGTTGCCACAATGATGGACTGCATACTTTGTGATGTGTGGAAAGTTTGTGGAGTAAGTACTAATATTTATTATGGAAAGTAACGAAAACCGAAAATTTTAAACACAACACAAGAATTGCCAAAGTACAGTAGAGATACAAATTTGTTTCACCAATTAAAGAGTGGTAAAAGATAAAAGTGAAACAACAAGGCATATATGTCCCTACGAAATGTATGTTACACCATAGGTCAGCCAACAAATGAACCACTATGCAGGGGAAAACCAGAAAATCAGAAAAAGAACCACTATGAAGGGGACACCAGAAAATCATGCCTAAACCTTCACCAGAAAGAGCAGGGTCCTCCTACAAAACAACATTCAAAATCTGGAATTATTTGCCAATATTATTGTTTCAATGAAATGTTATGCACTCGTGACTGTCCAGTAATATATGAGAAGGCTGTTTTGAATGTATGTGAATGATGAAGTTTGAAGTGTGGAATATATTGGATGTGGGACCTATTAACTGGTATGGAGTATAGTTGTAGTAATTGAAAGTGGCATACACAGACAACAGGGGCCATGCAGAAATTGAAAAACAGTAATAAACCAAAGATGTATTAGTGCATTAAAAAGCAGATAACATATTTCACATAGGTCTTACTTAGTAGTGCAAAATGTTGTACATAAGAATTTTAAGATAACATATTTCACATAGGCCAAGAAGAAGTTGAATGCAGCTTGTGTTTCCTAAACATCTTCATTGAAGGGAAACAATTAGTTGTTGTTACCCTCATTTCTAACATTGAAATTCAAAATGAGTAGATAAGTGGTAGAAATTAAAGAGAGCTGTTAATTAGTTATGATCATGAAAAAGAGTAATACCTAGGCAATGTTGTGAAAAACCTCCTTGTAGACCATGTTAATCGTATGACATAAAGGTTTGTTATCTTTATCATGGATTAAGATTTTCAAACCATCCATGCTCTTTACTCGTGACATTGCGACATAAAGCTGACCATGACTAAACACATCTTTAGGCAAATATAATCCAACATGGTCTAATGATTGTCCTTGATATTTGTTTATTGTCATTGCGAATGAAACAATTATCGGGAATTGTCTTCTAATTAGTTTAAATGGCCAAGGTGACTGAGAAGGTGATAACGACATCCGTGGAATGTATATAGTGTTTCCGATATTAGTACCTGATACAATCTTCGCTTCGATGACATGATTTGCCAGCCTAGTAATGGTTAACCGCGTACCATTGCACAAAACTTCTGCTTGACCTAAATTTCGTATCAACATGACTGTTGTGCCAAGCTTTAGTTTGATGGAATGATTAGGCAATCCTGATGTCTTCAAACAGCTCAAAAATTCAGGTGTCAAATGTTCATAAGCCTCATTACAATTTGCATCCGAATGATCAATGGAATCACTACTTAAAAACTCTTTACAATCACCTGAAAAAGGAGAAAAATGTATTTTACAGTGAGAATGTGTTACATTGCAAATGGCAAAAAGATTTGTAAGTAAATATTACCTGGAAGAAGATTTGTAATGTAATCATTATTTTCATCAACAATCTCAATAGTTGATGCCAAGATAGCCCTACTTTGTAAAAAACTTGAATCCGTGTAATTTTGAAGTAGATTAGGGTAAGTGCTTGACACAATTTTATCTTTTGGATCTATGTAATCCGTTAGAAGCAAGTCAGGTGGAATAGGAATTTCCGCATAACCATCATTTGGTTCAGAAATGAGATCGTCGCCTACTTTTAGGATCCATTCGGGGAACAGCCTAATGTCATTTGAATTAGAAGAGTTGGATCCAGTCCGTAACCGCATATTCTGTGTTAGTTTGAGAACCTTGCAATGATCCCAGATATAAGAGGCATTAATGGTTGAATGAACAATGTCCGACCTTGTTCCTCTTGGTACAACGGGTAGGATTTGTCGAAAGTCACCACCAAAAACCACGACTTTACCACCAAAAATTTGATCACATGCCACGTTATCATGTCCCATAATATCCTTTAACGACTTGTCAAGAGCTTCAAAACAGAATTTATTTGCCATAGGGGCTTCATCCCAAATAATCAGCTTTGTCATTTGCAAAAGGCCTGCGAGGTCGGATTTTTTTTCAATGTTACAAGTTGATGAATCTGTGCAAGGTACTGGTATCTTGAATCTTGAATGGGCAGTTCGACCTCCAGGCAAAAGTAGACTTGCGATTCCACTTGATGCGACATTTAGAACAATATCTTGGTTTGAACGCAATGCCGCAGATAATGTGTTCCACATGAAAGTCTTGCCTGTTCCACCATAACCGTATAAGAAAAAAACGCCTCCTCTTTGATCGGTGACAGCTTGCATGATCGTGCGAAAAATACCAAGTTGTTCATCTGTTTGTAAGAAGAAATAATATTATACAACATCATAATAGACTTATGTGACTGGTATAGATGCAAATGCCAAATTAATAGACGAAAATAATTAATAGAAGTTCAGATTGTACTTGGAGAAACAGTTAAATTTAAGTTGCTGCAATGTTGAGACGTATAGCAGAAACAAATAATACATAAAAGATTATTCAGGCAAGGCTGCAAAAACAGTTTGGTGTGTTGCAGGAGTCATACAACACATGAAAGGATATAAGGCAACAATGTGATGATGTGTAATATATGTGTAGTGCAGTGGTGAAATGTTTCAGTATTGTTATTGCTTTAGTCTTTTTTTTAGGCCGAGAATGATGAGTACTGCAGACTGAAATTATTTCCATCAATTTGATTCGTTATTATGTCCATGTCAAGTTATGAAATATTGTAGTTTCAAAAGGTTGAAATGTAATACCTGTTAAGGATTTGAACAAATCTTGGAATAATACTTTTTGACCTGCAATATCGTATTGTCGTTCATCATATATGAGTCGATTACCAAGGAAATCAAGGACGTACGCATTTGGATACGGCATCGGCTTAAACTCATTCAAGCTCCGCCTATTTTTTTGAAGTTGTTTTTCTATCTCCATCAACGTAATTTATTGAATATCTTGATCAGACAAAGATAAATCTAGAAGTCGATTCGTTGAAGAGTTAGTACATAGTCAGCATATGTATTATATCAATAAAAGAAGCAAGAATATTAGTTAACCTGGATTATTTGACAATCTGATTTGGTCGTACAGAATTCCATCAGATAAGTATATCCAAGTACTACGCCATACATGATCTGGTCTATTCATTGAAGCTGAAAGCAACATTGTAACAAAAAGTTTATGAAGAAAAATACCGGAACCCCAATCATAGGCCTCTTTGATTGCTGCTATGAACTCATTGTCATCTTGTAGAAACCCCATTGCAAAACAAGCCTCTCGGAAACTTGAATGTTTAAACCCATCAACTGTTTTGAGATCATCATAACATGTAGGGCCTTTCTTCACAGTTAACATCATCCTCATGTAATACAATTCCCTTGTTGTAGGAGGCACCCAAATTAACCGCCCAATGGTGTAACCTCTCTTTCTAGGTTTCCAACATCTTTGTATTTTATTGTAAACAAATTTTCAGACGAATTGGCCGTATGTCAAAAGTCTTGCTTCCTCATATTGCGTGTTAGCCAAAAACCAAGAAGTGAACATGGACTCTGTGACACTCGCCTTTAGAAGGACATTTCCAATTTGTTCAAAGTCCTTGTAGTACACAAACTTCTCACCTTCTAAGTGAAAAAACAACCTCTCAACCGCTGGTTTTCTTCCATGAATCGAATAAGAAAAAATTCTCCAACATGCTTCACTTGGTGAAACATACCTACAATCAAGGTATTGTTTGATTTCGTCGACATTTTCACTTGTTGAAGGATTAGTGGGCACAATAACAGCTGAAATCCGATCCGATCCCTTATTGATGTATTTGAACAGATACTTAATCGAAGTACTCTGGTTACACCACTCCATATTGATGTGGGCTTGATATTTCAGGAGCAAGCTCAGATTGTGGGGCACAACATGACCACTGTGAAGTGTAACACCATTCTTCTCAATTGTGTGACCATTATCTCTCCTTCTATAAACCGGATAGCCTCCTTGATCAACAACAGTGACATCTTGAAATTTCTTCGGAAAGTACTTGGAACACCTCCCATCTTTCATACACGGACATTTAGGATTAGCCATTCCGCAAGGTCTGTGAACCATATGGTTCTTGACAAGATTATACAACTTTGGTTGTTTCACCAGATCCGGTACCTCGGCAGATATTATCTTGTCAATGTCAGAAGGGGTTGGATATTTATTAGCAGGATGCAAGAAAATTAGAATGTGGGCATGTGGCAACCCTCGTTTCTGAAATTCTATGGTGTACATATCTGTCATTGTAAAAAAGATCTGATTAGTATGTTAGTGTAGTAACATGTAATTGGCAAAAGATGGCGGTATGTAGAAAATAATCTTAGAAAAGAGTAATCGTAAAAAATATAATAGCCAATAAGGCTGACTTACATGCAAGAACTTTCCCCAAGACACCGTTCTTAGTAACGTCCGTTAGGAGGTTATCAAACTTCGTTTTAAAAACTCTTGCGACAATATCCGGTCTGTCTTGTGGCTTAAGCTTTAGAGGAGTCAGAGCTCTTTGAATTTCTGGCCGATTTGGGTTACATGTGAAGGTAATAAATAGGTCCGGGAAGCCAACTTTACTACAAATTGCCATGCCATCGTAGTATAATTGATCCATGAATCTCCGACTTCCCACATAAGATGATGGTAAGACGAATCTCTTTCCAATGCTTGAACCTGGGTTTTGACTTTGGTCTCCCTCTTCATTAAGACTTTGATATTTAGATACTCTAAGTTTGGATTGGTTGTTTCGGAGCCATTTTAATCTCTCTCCCTCTAGCATGGTGTACCCATCAACCAAAATTGTTGAAACAATCGCCTAGACGATAAAAGAGTCTTTCCCTCAGAAGCCCTGGTTTGAATCCGAAATGCTAACCACTCTCTAATAGTAAGCCTGTTTCTTGGGTTATCATAAAAAATGTCAAGATCTCGGTGGGCTACATTTGGTCTATAACTATCTTCTCCGTAAGGAAAGATCAAAGGATATTTTCAGGCCAAATAACTTGCATGAAATTCATCTATACGTTTGAGTTTTCCACCTTGTCTTTGCATTATAATATCCCTTTCATCAGCCGTGTCAACATCACCTACAATTAAAGCAGCAACTTCCGAAAAAGTTGGTTGGTTGTAGATTCTGCCATCCGTAGATCTGTTTGAAATTAGTCTAAGTTTCAGGTTATGGACATTGCCTTCATTGAGCTTATGTCTTGCCATTAGAAAACTCTTAGCATGTATGTTATGTTTGTACAGCATTTCAGAGAGATTCTTGACAATCTGGGGATCAATGTTGGTTTTGTTCCTAAAAGCGAAATAAGTAAGTAATAAAGGTGAAACTTTGCATACTGTAAATAAAAACAAAAATGGATGTAGACAATTACCGAAGGCCTTCCATTCTGTTGGAGACTTCATTTTCTGTGTCATATATGTAAAGTTGTGCGAATTTTGGTTGTTGTCCTTCCACAGGCAATAAACTTCCAATCCGGTGACAACATTGTCCTTGGATACGGATTGTTGGTGGACCGCGACCATTGTTGAACTTGTTATCGAGCTTCGCACCAGGGGAAGTGAAAGCAAACATCATGTTGTATGTTCGCAGTTGTGATTGAAAACTCTTACTATCGACCGAGTCATGATTAAATAGCAAATGGGATAAATACCTCGGTGGTGGTTTTAAGAAAGGCAATTGAACTTTCCCATTTCCACAACATATTTGGTATTTAGGATTCGCTGAATGTAAATGTTTGTTCATTCTCTCTTGGTACCACATCAAAGCATGACAGTGTCGACACTCAATCATTGCATCACCCAAATCTGAGTAATCTGACAATATAAAATGGAATGAAATTTATGCATTGAATGGTTGTTAAGAGAAAATTAGCAATGTTAGAAAACACTATGACAGAGGTATACCTTGATTAATAGGATTTGGGTGGTTAGCAGTTGAAAAAGGTGGACAATAATCATCATTGTCCAAGCTTGAATCATCATCAGTCTCTTGTGCTGCTTAAAAAAACGTTAATAATGAACTGTATGAAATCTGAATTTAGTAACAACATGTTTTGTATCAGTTGCATGATAGGTATAATTATTACTAAGTGTTTGTAGAAAATGACACCAAGTATTTGTTTATGTGTTGAAATAATGTTGATGAGTTAACTTAAAGAGTAATCTAAACAATATCAGAATCTGATGGTTACATTGGAAAGGGTCGTAATCAGAGTCATTGTCTTCGTCACTCTCGAAATCCATGTTAACCGTTGGATCAAATACAGGTGTTGTTGAAGGCGTGGTGGAAGAGATATGAGTCGAAGCATTACATATTATAGGAGATTTAGGTTCTGGACATCTGTATTAGAAAAAAATACAAAATAAGCCATAAATATGTAAAGTAATAATCCAATTTAATTAAAGGAGACATTTACTTAAGATGACATACACAGGATGCATGGAACTCAGGGGTACCAATTGTGGCTGTGGGACGGGCATTTGTGTTGTGTTAGTCCGCGGATGAATTATAGGACGATCAAGATGTCCAGAAAACTTCTTAGGCCGACCCCTATCGCGTTTTATGTCATTCAGCGATGCCGTATTACCTTGAAGTGCTCGGCTAATGTACATAAGATAGTAATGTTATTAGGTAGATTAAAGTATATAATGAAACTTGTAAAAGAACAACATGTAATGGACATAAATTCCAGTCGATTAATATATTAAGCATGAGAAGATGCCATACTCATCAGACATAGTAGATTGCTGCAGAACATGAGAAGGGGAGCCTTCGGTCACGTCGTTGCGAGTGAGATTGTAAGCTCTGTCTTGAACTCCGAGAGGTTTCTTTGGTCGACCCCTATGTCTTTTAAGATCATTAATGTTATGTAGTGGTGCAGGAGAACTGTATAATGCAGCCTGAGTTGAATCAGTTAAGATTAAGTGAAGTGTAATTAAGTTAGGAAATGTAGTTAAAATAAAAATACTCATGTGACAGGTTGTGTAGTATGTTGATGTGGTGTAGTAATGCTGAATTGACTTTGTGACAGGTTATTAGGAATGATATTTTCAATGCCCTTGTTTGTAGCAACATTGGAGAACCTAGAATTCAGGTTTATGCCAACACCCTGAATGTTAAAGACTTTAGGAAGAGTTTGAAAACGATGTGATGATTGTGGTTGTGAAGTCTGTAAAATTGTATCAATCCTTTGACCTTCCAACCTAATACTATGAATTAGTTGTTGGTTTGTACATGCTTGTGTAATATTAGAAAGTGGAACTCTGTCGGGGGTAATCGTTGCCGAAAAAGAATAACTTTCAAATTTACGACGCTTAGAAAGTCTTTGTTTCAGAATGATGTATCTTCTCAACCTGGCTTTTTTAGTTGTTTCTTTCTTCCACATGGCTTCATTGTAAATAGACTTTGGAACTGGAGTAGTGTCACTGCAATGTAGAACATATATAAAGTCAAATTGGATAATGTCCAATGTAATGATGTTAAATTAAGATATGAAACTTTCAATAATTCGCTGTTTTTGGGAATTTTGCAATGTAATGTGAGAAAAGGCAAAAAAAACTTTGCAGCATAAAACGAAGCACAAAACTTTCCATTTACGTTTTCCTGAGAAGAGGTCCAAATGTTCATAATATTATAGCAACGGATATACATAGCAAAACAATGTCATTAGAATGTAGCCTGATAGATAAGAAAAGAGATATGAAAGAGTGTGGCTTAGAACCTGTTATTTTGAGTGTTTATGCCATCAACCATTGTTAAGAGTTGCTGACTTCAATCTGAAAAAAGATGACTAAGAGTTGTTCAGGACAAGAATGTCAAGGGTAGATTGTGTTAGTGTTTAGTTCAGTGAGCGGGAAAAAAATGATACAAAACTGAAAGATTGTATTTAAGTTTATGTTTTGACTTGTGTTTGAGTCAAGAAAGGGTAATAGTCAATGGTTGGACATAAAATAATTGTTTTAGAAGACTAAAACAGAATGTAAAAATTAGAAGCCTTAGACTAAGTGGTTTATAATCTAATGGGATGCATCCAATCTTAAAATGAAGTTACAAAATACTCGTTGAAATTGAAAAACGTAATAGAAATGGTTGACAGCACAGTGAGAAGACATTGAGCTGTCACACATGTAAAACACTTGATGGGCTACCTACATTCAGCCTTTTAACACAAGAATAGGTATAATATTTGTACTACATTAGCAAAAGTTGTGGATTTACAGTATAATTGTATGAGAAATTGCTGTAAAAAGATATATTATATTAGCTACTCTGCAGCAAGTTTCAGATACATGTTTTTCAATGGAAAGGAAAACTCAAAAGTCAGATGGAGTAGCAAGCTGAAAAGGACAAATGGGGCAGTAGCTGACAGGTAGACGCATGGGGCTGAATTGATGTGCATCAGAGATATAGACACACTAACCAATGCAAGATAGAGGGTAGAAAGTATATATTTTAGTGGAATTGGCAAAAAAGATTTGAGACCATTATATCGTTTAGTTTCACCGTTGCTAGTATGTATAAAAATTAGAAGACTTTTCCATAGTTCTTGTATGGTAATTTGAAATGTTTCACAGTATTTGTGTAGCAAAAGAGTCATTTGACATAGTGTTGCCGAAGCTTATCCATATTTTTGCAGAAATTATGATACTTCAAAGCCTTTGTTTTTCAGAAATATGAAGTATAACAACTAAACAAAGTAACATTGCAAGATTCATAGTAGAAGAAGTAGATTAATAATAACATTGCAACCAGCATAGTTCCATATATGAGTAGGAGGAACTCCATAAGGTAAGAATTATATCGAACCAACAAAAAATGTTTGAGATACTTGCTGATTAATATAATTCATCATTACAAAAAAAAAAAAACAGGATAACCTTACATAAGATTTCGCATTTGATGTTGCTAAGCTTGATTTCTTCATTTCCCCTTAACATGCCTGGCACTCTTGGGTCTGGATGTCTTTGTTGCTGATAGCTTAGGGGGCAAGAATTCCGAAGACGCTAGCTCATCAATTGAATCTTGTCGCTCCCGGGATTTTCATCCAAGTACAAACGCGAAAGTGGCACGAAAATAGAGTCGCCAGCAATGTGTATTTATCCCAAGAGAGGGAAAGGAAACACTGCATAAACCTAGGGAAAGGAAAGAGCATGGTCTTGCGACTAAGAGAACTGGATTCGGGAGTCGGTTACGCGAGAGGAAGGTATTAGCACCCCCTCGCGTCCATCGTACCCGATGGGATCCACGCTTGCTTGCTTCAATCAAAGGGTGTAAGGAAAGATGCTGGAAAAAGAACTGGAGAAGGAAAGGAAAGAGATAGAAGAACAAATGTAGGGAAAATAAAAGAAGTGCTCGAATGGGCCCTACCCCACTGCCTACGTATCTCATCGGGAACATGAGAATCAGAGCGACGTAGTTCCCCTCACTAGGGATGGATTGATTGTGTTTTTTAAGGAATGGCTAACGTTCTAGCTCAGGTGTTGCAGGCTCGATGGTCCGAGTGTGTTACCATCTTGCAAGAGAACGAGTAGGAGCACGTTCGTACGCTAAGAATGAGTGAGATGAGAAAAGAATTCCCGAAGGAAAGACGTTATTGTTTGTTTGAAGTTTTTGGAAAGTTTTTTTTATTTGTTTGCATATGATAGTGTATCTAAATCTTAATCATTGGAATGTATACATCCTCACATTCCAAGATGGAATGAGTAAGAAAATACACTAAGTGTAAAGAAGACCCTCACATTTAGTTCCAATTATGAAGGTTCAAACACACTAGCATACTTGTATTTATTAAATGTTTTTGTTGATTATGAAATGAAGAAGTGTTTTTCTTTATTTGTATCTTCGACAAGTATTGCATTTAAGTCCCTCACACAAGATCAAATGTTTAACACATTTACCCAAGATGGGTCATATTCTACACATTCTAAGATTATAAGAGGAGACCCCTTATAATCTTTTCTTTATATGAAAGGCCTAAATGCAATAAGTGCTTACCTTTATTAGATATTTTGAATTTTCTTTGAGATGAGAAGATGAAAGACTCAAGTGGGGGAGAAAGGTAAGAATCTATGTGAACTAAGACTCAATCCTAATTGATTAATTAAGGGAGTGATCCTAATGGTTTGTGAGGTTGCAAAACCTAAAGTCTAAAGAAGGAATGAGTTAAACAATTCACTTCTAAAGTAGAAGATGAATTGTAACCCAAAAGGGAAAGTAATGAGTTAATCAAAGAAAGCACATAAGTACTTAACAAAACACAAGATTGAATTGTAAAAGATGAAAGGAAAGAAGTTTGAATGTGGATTCCTTATCCATACTCAATTTCAACTTACCAAAGCCCCTACATGGTTAGTAAACATGGAAACATGTATAAGAAGTAGAAAAAAAAAACACTTAATACACAATAAAGTTCAAAGGAACAAGATGAAGAATCAAATCTTAACATCACAACCAGAATGTGAATCATATTGACAACAAGTGAATATCATCATACAAGTTCAAATGAGTAAGCAACAATCATCATCCATAGCATTTAAGCATGTTATCATAAGAAAGGATAAATGAAAGATGAAAAGAAATGAAAAGAACATGCATAAATGGAACATGTAATCCAAAAATCAGAATTGAAACTAAATGGAAAATGGTTTATAAACATCACAAAAGTGTTCATGAATCAACATTCAAGACATTCAAGAAGTAATAGAAGAAGAAGTGAAGTGAAAGTTCAAAAAGAAAGTGCAAACATTACATGTTAAGGATGCACAAAGTTCAAGTTGAAATGAACATGTAAAGATGACCTATAGTGTGTACCAAGGACCTATAATATCACTTGAATGACTCATAAAATATGCAAATGCTCATACAAATATGCACAAAAGAATTCATGTAAAACATACACTAAAGTTAGAATGATATGACATGTATTAGCTTCAAATGTAATGCATCAAACAAAAATCAAATGGACTTATGAAAATTATGCAAGCATGGTATTTGAATGCCTAAGTCAGAAGTAAATCATACATCAAAATAGCATGTCAAAATTCAAAGCAAAATGACTTCAAACAAGGCATTAGGTCAAGTTGAAACATCATGCAAAGTGGTGCAAAGACAAGCATCAAAACATGTCATAAAGTGACCTAAAAAATAAAACAAAAATCACCTAACATGTTTCAATGTATTAGTGAATCAATGCAAAAAGAATCAAGTCAAAACAGCTTGTAATGAGCAAGAACAAAATTCTACAAATTCATGTATCATACTTGGAATGCATACAAATGGAAATTCAAAGAAAATTATGAAACAGTGATAAGAATGTGATAAAATCATGAAATAAAAATATCAAAAATTTCCTAAATGTCTTGATAATATTCATGAATTTTCCCAGAATTTTATGATGTTGTTTTGTAATTTTAAAAATAAAAAATGAAACGTGTATGAAATGAAGAAAATGAAAAGAAGTTGAATAAGAAAGGGGGTGTATGCATAGTAAACCACTAGTTCAAATTGTTTGGGCTTTAAAAACGTGAGGTGTAAATAGCAATGACCCAAGGTCGATATACGCGCAGTCCACACCAACAATTGTGCACTCTCAGTCAAAATAAAGTCAAAATAATAATCACCATTGGATCAAGTCCAGTCGACAAACTAGTCAAAGTAATCACATCCAACACACACGCATGAAGGAACACACTCACTACCATGCACTGCACCACACATTGGTTAAATGAAATAATAAAATGAACACGTGAGATGCACGCTTGTTTTAATGCGCTGGCAAGTCCTTCACCACACGATGCGAACAAATCAACAGTTACAATTAAAACTGCAAACAAAACCCTAGAATAATGATCACCGGCCGGAGAGGGACCTCCGGTCACCTTCTCCGGCGAGAACCACCACCTGCAAATCTTACATGTCCACAGAAATGCACAATGCGCATACCAAAATGAAGCTGAGATAATGGAGATTAAGGATTCACTCATAAAAACAACACATCATGCACGCATAGCAAGAACAGAAGAGATGAAGATGTGCCCTAAGTATTAAAACTATGCCTCTAAGAGGCCTATCAACTAGCCGGAGTGATTAGAGCTTCTAGCAAGCTAAGATCAACAAAAATAACTCAAACATAAGGTAAATCGTGCTAAATAAAGTTGAGATGTTAAAACTTGTAAATGATGAAAACTGGAGTAACAAAGAAAACCAGAGGATCGTGCTTCTCCTTTGAGCTTTGCTTAGCCAAATAAAGGCTTGAGACTCTTGAAGAATGGAGAGGAATATGAATCTGCAGTGTAGCTACTTCAACAATGCAATGCCATTTCCAATTCAATGATGCTTGAGGATGAAACTTGAAGATCAAGTTAGAGGAATGTGATGATGGATTCGCACTAACTCAGAGAGAAAATAAAGGGAAACTGAGAGAGAAAGTGAGAGAACTTTGGGGTGAATGTGAAAAATGAGTGTTGAAATGAATTTTTGGAGTGAAGTTTGGTTTTATATGAGAGCTTAACTATGGTTAACATGATTTGGTTAATTGAGTTGAGATGGTTTAGGTGAGTCATCCCTAACTAACTGAGCCAAGTTAGTTAGGCCGAGTTGTGAATGGCTGTGCTATGGTGATGATAGTTTATAATGTGCTATGGTGGACTGTAAAAGAATCAGTGGTGGTAATGAACTCGTGTGTGAGCTGCAGTAACATAAACTTGTTCTACAAGCTTCTAACCATTTCCATTTTCATATGTATTGAGCATGAGTGTAAAGAGTGCAGTCATATGTTGGTCTTAATGAGGAAGCAAACATAAAAACCCCTTGTCATGTATTTGATGTGTGCTTGAACCAGAATTATGCAACAAGTCATCATTGTAACAGTGGATGTTTGAAGGGAAATATCTCTCATGTTAATGCATGGTTTAATGGGGTTTTGGAGTCATTGAAAAGAGAAAATATCATGGAACAATATTGGTGTGAGAATTGGATTGAATATAGGCTTGGAAGAGGTTGGAAAATGGATTGGAACACAAAGGTTTGGAACTGGTCATGGGAGAGGAATGTCATGTCATGGCAAGGCAACAATGCGCATGGATTTTCAGCATAATCACCCTATCTTGAGACCAATATTTCTCCCTCATAACTTGATCAATTCAAAATTTGTCCAACATCAACATTGAAGAGGGCATTGCAAGGAACAACTTTGATGTTGAAAAGTTTTTCATTTGGAGCTTTTATCATTGAGAAATTAAGCTTGACATTTGGAACACCACATGTTTGTAGAAATAATGGCGCGTGGGCCTAGGAATCCTTGGTCATGACCTGATTTTGGACCTACTTTGCTCCAACTTTGATCAATCATATCTCACTCAATTTTTATCCAATGGAGATGTTCTTTATATGGATTTGAAGCTTGAAACAAGATCTTTTGTTGTGGGTGAGTGGAATTTTTATTTGATGTCTCAATTTTGAATGGCCTTGGTTCAAAGTTTGGTGCAAAATGGCTCAAAATTACTATTTTTGGAAACCCTACTTCTTCCAAAAATGGCAACTTTCCAAATCTTGATTTTTCATGATTCTTTTGGAGTTTATTGATCAAATTTTGTACATTAGTCACATATAACATGAATTTCATGAATTTGCCCTCAAAAAGTCAAGAGTTGACTTTTTCCTTTGATTATTTGACTTAGCCCCAATTTTCCTGATTTTTGACCTTTCTTCCAATTGAACCACTTCTAAAACCAATTGAGAGGCAATTTTCCACACACATACACTTAAGGACATGTAGAATACCATGACATCAAGTTTTGTCCAAAAAATCAGAGATGACCTGATTTAATTGGAAACCCTAGTTTTGATACCCACCTTCTAAGGGGAAATATGTGCAGTCTTCAATTTCAAATTCCTCAGAGTATGTTGTGTATCCTCTTAAAGGATGATGAGATATGCCACTTGAGGGTGATTTTGAACCAATGAACTATCTCTTTTGAGGCTTTTCCTTCAGTTTTTTTGGACCTCTTGCATAGTGAAGGATGGAATGCTTCAATCTCCTATTGAATCTCACTTTCTTGAGGTTTTGGATGATCAATTGAGATATTATGAGACATGAAAGACCTCTTGGCTTGCCTTGAGGCAACTTGTTTGACCTTTTGTGCCTTGAATGATTCCTTGATTGTCCATCTTTCACCTTATCACATGCCTTGATGGTAAGAGGGATGATATGCTTCATTTTTCTATGTTAAAGATGCAATGCAAGGCTAATGAGATGGATACGATATGATATATGATAATGCTATGCTATGATGACAAAAAAGAGAGCAAATTTTGGGGTATTACAGCTGCCCCTATTCAAACGCTGTAGACCTGAATGCTTGAAAGCGATTGCTTTCAGACTTTCAAGGTATATAGTGATTGAATACCAAATATAACCAAAAATTTGCTCTGGATGACGAAGAACAAAAAGGGATATAAACCCAACGAGACTGCTGGATTGAATCTTCAATGAACGTTTGTCGTAGAGATCTGTCTTTTGAACGACGCCAGACGACTACTAGCTTCCCATACTGTGGATGGACTTTCAACAATGTCTTTTTGAACGACGCCAGACGACTACTGGCTTGCCACTTTATGGATGGACTTTCAACAATGTCTTTTTGAACGACGCCAGACGACTACTGGCTTGCCATACTGTGGATGGACTTTAGCTGCTCTACTATTCTAGACAATGGACTTTTACCAATTCGTGTTGGATTTCTGCCAATCTGTCGTTGGACTTCAATGATTACCAAACCGGCTTTGGAATCTCAAACTTGCCATCCTCAGATGGACTTTTACAGCTTTGCCAAACTAACACTGGACTTCGATGCTTACCAAACCGGCTTTGGAAGTTTTGCCAAACCAACATTGGACTTTGCCGAGAATATAGTTGTTTATCACCATCCCACCTGCTGGAACAATATAAACTACTGTATATAATGATCATCCCACCTGCTGGAAAAACCATCTGTAATACCATCCCACCTACTGGAATAGTACGAACGATTGTATATAATGATCACCCCACCTGCTGGAACAACCATCTGCAATACTATCCCACCTGCTGGAATAATATGAACAAACTGTCTGTATGATCATCCCACCTGCTAGAACAATCATCTGCAATACTATCCCACCTGCTGGAATAATGTGAACAACTGTCTATATGATCATCCCACCTGCTGGAACAATCATCTGCAATACTATCCCACCTGCTGGAATAATATGAACAACTGTCTGTATGCCAAAAATAAATTGGACTTTGAGTTGTAAATGAGCAATGCTGAGAATTACACCATCGGCTGGGTAGTATCATATGCTGACACTTTGCTGAAGAAGAGATTCCCTCGATCTATTTAGACCCTGCTGGGGAAATTACTGTCAAAATGTTGAACTCTGTGGGGAGATAAAACATTCCTTTGACAAATTTCACATGCTGAAACCTGCGAGAAATATACCTTGTTGACACTACCACTTGCTGGTAAATCCTGCTGAGAATAAACTCCACAGGGGATGTTCAAATCCTAGTTAGAAGACATTACGTCGTGACTTGCTGGGAAAGATTCCTTAGAGATCTGCTGGGAATCAGGGCTACTCTACCGGGAATATGCAAATCCTGGTTAGAACATTCCACTGTAACTTGTTGGGAAAGAGTCCTTAAAGATCTGTCGGGGAAACCCAAAGCACTTCCACGGTAGTCTGCTGAGGAATAAAGCTGTCGAGCTTAGGATAAGCACCACAATGCCCCGTGTTAGGTAAACTTTCCGTCTGACGATTCCATTGGGGATGACGATTTTACTACAAACTCTGTTGGGGAAAACTGTTTTAAAGCGTCTTGTGCTAGGAATGCCTTTTTGAGAGGATTTTACAGAAGACCAAATGTCCTCAAACTCTACTGGGGATTATAGATCTAGAACATCTTCTGCCAGGGAAATTCAATATGCCCCATGCTTGGGAGGGTCAACAACTTGCTCTTTGCCCCATGATACCAGACTTATATGAAGAAACGCCATAAGAGGATTTTACAGAAGATTAAGCATCTTCAAACTCCTGGTGACTTCACTGGGGATTGACCATCAACTTCGGTGTCTGTGAAGCAACTTTACTGGGGAATTCGCAACCATTATCGACACAGAAAAGCTTGTAGCTGTTAGAAGTACTGAATGAGAGAATCAACTTAATAAGATACAACGATACCCAGTTGAACTCAGTTCGCTGATATCGAATCGTCGTGACCGACCGCCGACCAAATGATGGACTCAATCAGTAAACGTTGTGACAAAAGGATGACAAGTGAACCCTTCCCTGAACATGATTGCCCCAGATTAACTGAATCTTCTGCGTGGGGATAAATGATTGCTCGTCTAGAAGACATGATCCCGTTATCTCGCAAAGGCTTCAATTTTACCTTTGAGCCTAGTATGAGGCTGCTACCTGCAAGCAAAGGATATGCATGTATGCCCCATGCTGGATATGACTTCTGCAACAGAGAAAATCCAACTCTGAACCACCACTTGTTGGGGAGAAAGGTTTTGCTGCATCTCTTGCTGGGGGATGCCCTTTAAGAGGATTTTACAGAAGACTTGACATTCAAAACGCCTCAATGTCCTCAAACTCTTGTAGAGATTCGTCGGATCTCGACGTAACTGCCCCGGACCGTATGGTTTTCAGAGGATTTCACCTCGAAAAGATTCATGAAAAATCTCGTGAGATATTCTGCCCCAGCATTCTGAACCCTGGATAGGCTGACCAGTCATCTGGATGGACTACTTTCTCATACTCTTGGGATAGCCTGCCCCAGTATGAACCTTGAAGTGGTTTTGCCCCTGACTACTGATCCTCGAAGGAAGACCAAGAATGCCTTCATCTGGAGAGATTCGAATCTCGAAATAATTGCCCCAGTTTGGCTGAACTCTGAAGAGATTTCTCGGCATGATTGGCTCAGATGAGCCACACCTTAAAGAGATGGTTCGACGTGATTGCCCCAGATCGACTACGTCTTAGCACAACTTGTTCGGAAAGCTCCTGCTCAACAAATTTTCCTGAGGAAGTAACACTGGATGTGGATGTCCTTTGGGAGTTTCAGGATTCTCAACTCGGCAAGATTAAGCTTCCAGACTGAATTTCCATATGTAAGCTTCTCTTGATGTCAAACAAATGTATGCAAGCAGAAAATGTTTTAATCTGAGAATGAAAATTCTAATGCAACACACATGTTAATCTTGAAGTTTTACTGACAAGATGTCGCAAACCCCTTTTGTGAGCGAATCACGGGTTAGAATACGACATTAATTTTTGGGTGAAAGAATGCAATGCACATGCAACACCAATAAAGATCTTTTAGCACAACTCATAGGAGTCAGGAACACTATCTCTTTGTAGTATGCTTTTGAAATAACCCTGTTTCAATTAGGACTTTTGAGGGTTGTATCATGGCCTGGTTCACGGTTTTAAGAAAAAAGGATTTATGGCTCAAAGTTTATTGGTGCCCACCCACTCTTCGTGATGTTCTCCAGTCCTATGTTCAGCTAATTTGCACAAGCGTTCGCCTCTCAAGAAGATTTTGTGATCTTTAAGGAACCCATGATACTGATGGTTTGAGACCCAATGAGGCTTTGGAGTAACAGTCACCCCTTTTGTCTTTTGTTCATGGTCACACGACTTTGTTCTTCCTTTTGAGGATCTTTCTTGGGTAATCCTTTTCGCACTTTGCTTTCACATTCTTTTTTTGCTCTTCCTTTTTTTTTATCCCTAAATTTTGCCTGGACTGATTCCTTTGAATCTTTAGATTATGAAGTCCAGCGGGATGCCCTAACTTTTGCCTAAGTTGCTTGTTTTCAAGTCTCAACTTAGCGGGCTTTTTCATTTCTTTTTTTTATTCTCTTTCTTTTTCCTGGAACAAATCGTGTGACACTGGCTTATCTTGACTTTGTTGCAAGGGTTGTGACTGTCCCACTCTTTGATCGTTGATGGATAACCATTGTGGTTTCACATCTTTTGACCTCTTGGCGGTGGAATAGAAGGTAATGGATCCTTAGATGCACACTCCTTTTGAAATTTGAACGCTCGGTCAAATTAACTGACACCTACCCTGCCCCTGGGTTAAATGTGAGGGTTTTTTCCGTACGAAAGAAACTCCTACTTCAAGGCTCAAAGGGGTTAACGAGGGTCTATCTCCCTTATATCTCCAGTGTTTGGGGATTTAAAACAATGCCTGTATATCCTCAACAGGGTTTTATCCAAGAGCACACAATTAGAGATTTTTGCGTTTTCCGATCATCATCCTCCCTCAAGAGTTTAAGCACGACAGTTGGTATTGCAATGCACATATACAAACTTATGAGTGAATACGAATGGATTACTTCAAGAAAAACATGCTTATTGTATTATGATCGTCATTTAAGAGCAAACAAATTTTTACATGCAAACATTGTTTAAACAAACAAATAAAGCTACATATGAAAATGCAGTAAAGAAGCTAAATGATTGTCCTTGTTGAGGAGGCTTGGCTCCGTTTGGACTGACCACTTCTGGTGATGTTCTTGTAGCTTCGAGTGCTCACCCTGATACAGAAGCTTCACCTTATGGGGGTACCGTCTGGGGTGATAACCTTTGAGTCAATCAAATCCTTCACCTTGTGCTGGAACACATTACAGTTATCAAGTGTGCGCCCAAACGTTCCTGAATGGAACTCACAGCTAGCACTCATGTCATAGTCTGGAGGAATGGGGTATGGCACGGGCATGGCCTTCCTCAGGTGGATTAGCGAACTCTTGAGCAAGCGATCCAACAACTGACTGTAAGGAATAGGAATAGGATCAAATATCCTCTTGGGCTTCCTTGGTCTGAGTTGCCTCCGCTGCTGATAATCTTGCTGCTGCTGATTCAGGCGCCCAGTCTGGCCCTGTATTTCTCTCCCCACAAACAAAGGTTGCTGACGTGATGACTTTGAGACCTGAAGCTGAGGAATACACCCGTGACCTGAGGTAGACCCTAGAGAAGGGGAAGGAATACTCACTTCCTTCGCAGCTACTGGCGTAAGATCACCTGATACCTTCAAGCCAGCTGGTCCAAACTCGATTGCTTTAGAGTCAATTAAGTCTTGTACTTGGTGCTGGAATGCTCTACACCCCTCAATATCATGGCCTGGTGCCCCTAAGTGAAAATCACAATGAGCCTTAGCATCCCATCCTTTTGGAAGTTTTGCAAGAGGAGTCAACTTCCCGAGCTCAATCAATCTTAACTGAAGCAGTTGCTGAAGTAATTCGGCATGACAAATCGGTAGAGGATCAAAAACCCTTTCTTGCTTCTCTGGATTAGGATCCTCAAGAAACAGTCGGTGACAAAAAGGCTCTGATGGTGGAGAGGATTCATGAGGCACCATGGTCTAGAGGAGACCCCAAAGAGATAGGAGGAGTGAAAACCTCTGCTGCGGAAGCGGCCACCTGATTGTTTTCCTTTCTTAACACGACATTCAAAATTTCCATAACCCGGCCCATCTGAATCTTTATCCGGTTGACTTCTTTTCTCAGCGATTCCTGACCTCGGGACAACGCCTGAATGTCCACCATAAAATGCCCTAGTTGGGCCTTCATCTCAGTCACCTCCGCTCGGAGTATCTGAACCTTGATTGTGGTAAATCGAGTAGTTGGAAGAAGTCATGTTGGCCGTTTCTGAAGAGAATACCCAGTCAGGATGAGAAATCCGCTCCGGGACACCTTTTATGCATATGAGTATGAGAATGCAATGCAGAATGCCATGTTCGAATATTTCCAAGGGATCGTTAGGCTTTGATTTGAAAATTTTTTTTTAGAAGAAACGTAAGAAATGGATGGAAATGCTCAGTGGCAAGTCTCAAAGTTAACATCCCTTGGGAATACAAGAACATGTATGCGAAAATGATGATGCAGATGCAACTGACATGGGATCAAAGCTTCCATATAATCTGGATAACTGCTGTGCTGATGGCTGAATAAGCTCATAGGTCGGCTCTGAAGAGGATACCGGAGTACCGGAATATCCGAATAATCAGAATGCTAGGATGCCGGGATATCGACATAATCAGAATACCAGAAGGCCAGAATATCGGCATAATCAGAGCACCGACCTGATCAGAATACCGGGATGGTCAGAATAATCATGATGCCATAATACCAGGCTGATAAGCCCACACTGATAGGAAAACCAGAATACCAAGTAGGATGAAAGTCAAGGGTACCTGCAAACCTGTAAACAACCCACCCCTCTCACATGTGGGTGCTAAGATCCTCAGTATCCCGGGCTCTCAGGTCGAGAAATGATGATACGTTCACCATTTCTGGTTTGGCATCATCATCAATCGAGGAGGCCTCAAATGATTCTCCAAAACGAAAGGTCCTCAGCTTCTGGCACTGAGGTCGAGAAGTAATAGTACATTCATCCCTCGGGGTACAATACTATCGCCAATCGAGGAGTACCTCCACTGATTCTCTTTCAAAAAAGATCCTATAGTGAGTTCCCAGCATTGGGTCCTCGAATCAAGAATGTGCAATGAGTTTGCCACATAATGTGGTCTGTCACTGTCACATCTCGGGAGGAGTGCCGCAACTGAGTCCTCGGGAATGGTCACCAGAGTCGACAGCTCTCTAGATCGACATCCTGAAATGCGCAAGATATGCACGTCAGAACATGTCCCAAGATAGCCTCGTCTGGTTGTGAATTTCGTGATTACCCAACGTACACAGATGGTACGTAGGTCCCACTACTCTCCACTCTAAATCTAAGTGTGCACTCAAGTCTTGGTAATGGGCTCATCTCTCAGAAATCCCATCCCGCCAAACAGACAGAACAGTGCAACACAGTATAAAATATGAAATGTAAATGCTAACATGCTGTGAATATGGTACAAGTAATAAAATACAGTAAACATCAAATACAAGATAATAGTAAACACCCAATGAAAGAAAAGCAAACAAGTGCTAGGATTGACTCGCTTAGGATGGACCAGCAATAGGTCAACCTGTCCCCAGCAGAGTCGCCAGCTGTCGCTCCCGAGATTTTCATCCAAGTACAAACGCGAAAGTGGCACGGAAACAGAGTCGCCAGAAATGTGTATTTATCCCAAGAGAGGGAAAGGAAACACTGCATAAACCTGGGGAAAGGAAAGAGCATGGTCTTGCGACCAAGAGAACTGGATTCGGGAGTCGGTTACGCGAGAGGAAGGTATTAGCACCCCCTCGGGTCCATCGTACCCGATGGGATCCACGCTTGCTTGCTTCAATCAAAAGGTGTAAGGAAAGATGCTGGAAAAAGAACTGGAGAAGGAAAGGAAAGAGAAAGAAGAACAAATGTAGGGAAAATAAAAGAAGTGCTCGAATGGGCCCTACCCCACTGCCTACGTATCTCATCGGGAACATGAGAATCAGAGCGACGTAGTTCCCCTCACTAGGGATGGACTGTTTGTGTTTTTTAAGGAACAGCTAATGTTCTAGCTCAGGTGTTGCAGGCTCGCTGGTCCGAGTGTGTTACCATCTTGCAAGAGAACGAGTAGGAGCACGTTCGTACGCTAAGAATGAGTGAGATGAGAAAAGAATTCCCGAAGGAAAGACGTTATTGTTTGTTTGAAGTTTTTGGAAAGTTTTTTTTTATTTGTTTGCATATGATAGTGTATCTAAATCTTAATCATTGGAATGTATACATCCTCAAATTCCAAGATGGAATGAGTAAGAAAATACACTAAGTGTGAAGAAGACCCTCACATTTAGTTCCAATTATTAAGGTTCAAACACACTAGCATACTTGTATTTATTAAATGTTTTTGTTGATTATGAAATGAAGAAGTGTTTTTCTTTATTTGTATCTTCGACAAGTATTGCATTTAAGTCCCTCATACAAGATCAAATGTTTAAAACATTGACCCAAGATGGGCCATATGCTACACATTCTAAGATTATAAGAGGAGACCCCTTATAATCTTTTCTTTATATGAAAGGCCTAAATGCAATAAGTGCCTACCTTTATTAGATATTTTGAATTTTCTTTGAGATGAGAAGATGAAAGACTCAAGTGGGGGAGAAAGGTAAGAATCTATGTGAACTAAGACTCAATCCTAATTGATTAATTAAGGGAGTGATCCTAATGGTTTGTGAGGTTGCAAAACCTAAAGTCTAAAGATGGAATGAGTTAAACAATTCACTTCTAAAGAAGAAGATGAATTGTAACCCAAAAGGGAAAGTAATGAGTTAATCAAAGAAAGCACATAAGTACTTAACAAAACACAAGATTGAATTGTAAAAGATGAAAGGAAAGAAGTTTGAATGTGGATTCCTTATCTACACTCAATTTCAACTTACCAAAGCCCCTACATGGTTAGTAAACATGGAAACATGTATAAGAAGTAGAAAAAAAAACACTTAATACACATTAAAGTTCAAAGGAACAAGATGAAGAATCAAATCTTAACATCACAACCTGAATGTGAATCATATTGACAACAAGTGAATATCATCATACAAGTTCAAATGAGTAAGCAACAATCATCATCCATAGCATTTAAGTATGTTATCATAAGAAAGGATAAATGAAAGATGAAAAGAAATGAAAAGAACATGCATAAATGGAACATGTAATCCAAAAATCAGAATTGAAACTAAATGGAAAATGGTTTATAAACATCACAAAAGTGTTCATGAATCAACATTCAAGACATTCAAGAAGTAATAAAAGAAGAAGTGAAGTGAAAGTTCAAAAAGAAAGTGCAAACAATACATGTTAAGGATGCACAAAGTTCAAGTTGAAATGAACATGTAAAGATGACCTATAGTGTGTACCAAGGACCTATAATATCACTTGAATGACTCATAAAATATGCAAATGCTCATACAAATATGCACAAAAGAATTCATGTAAAACATACACTAAAGTTAGAATGATATGACATGTATTAGCTTCAAATGTAATGCATCAAACAAAAATCAAATGGACTTATGAAAATTATGCAAGCAAGGTATTTGAATGCCTAAGTCAGAAGTAAATCATACATCAAAATAGCATGTCAAAATTCAAAGCAAAATGACTTCAAACAAGGCATTAGGTCAAGTTGAAACATCATGCAAAGTGGTGCAAAGACAAGCATCAAAACATGTCATAAAGTGACCTAAAAAATAAAAAAAAAATCACCTAACATGATTCAATGTATTAGTGAATCAATGCAAAAAGAATCAAGTCAAAACAGCTTGTAATGAGCAAGAACAAAATTCTACAAATTCATGTATCATACTTGAAATGCATACAAATGGAAATTCAAAGAAAATTATGAAACAGTGATAAGAATGTGATAAAATCATGAAATAAAAATATCAAAAATTTCCTAAATGTCTTGATAATATTCATGAATTTTTCCAGAATTTTCTGATGTTGTTTTGTAATTTTAAAAATAAAAAATGAAACGTGTATGAAATGAAGAAAATGAAAAGAAGTTGAATAAGAAAGGGGGTGTATGCATAGTAAACCACTAGTTCAAATTGTTTGGGCTTTAAAAACGTGAGGTGTAAATAGCAATGACCCAAGGTCCATATACGCGCAGTCCACACCAACAATTGTGCACTCTCAGTCAAAATAAAGTCAAAACAATAAACACCATTGGATCAAGTCCAGTCAACAAACTAGTCAAAGTAATCACATCCAACACACACGCATGAAGGAACACACTGACTACCATGCACTGCACCACACATTGGTTAAATGAAATAAGAAAATGAACACGTGATATGCACGCTTGTTTTAATGCGCTGGCAAGTCCTTCACCACACGATGCGAACAAATCAACGGTTACAATTAAAACTGCAAACAAAACCCTAGAATAATGATCACCGGCCGGAGAGGGACCTCCGGTCACCTTCTCTGGCGTGAACCACCACCTACAAATCTTACATGTCCACAGAAATGCACAATGCGCATACCAAAATGAAGCTGAGATAATGGAGATTAAGGATTCACTCATAAAAACAACACATCATGCACGCATAGCAAGAACAGAAGAGATGAAGATGTGCCCTAAGTATTAAAACTATGCCTCTAAGAGGCCTATCAACTAGTCGGAGTGAATAGAGCTTCTAGCAAGCTAAGATCAACAAAAACAACTCAAACATAAGGTAAATCGTTCTAAATAAAGTTGAGATGTTAAAACCTGTAAATGATGAAAACTGGAGTAACAAAGAAAACCAGAGGATCGTGCTTCTCCTTTGAGCTTTGCTTGGCCAAATAAAGGCTTGAGACTCTTGAAGAATGGAGAGGAATCTGAATCTGCAGTGTAGCTACTTCAAAAATGCAATGCCATTTCCAATTCAATGATGCTTGAGGATGAAACTTGAAGATCAAGTTAGAGGAATGTGATGATGGATTCGCACTAACTCAGAGAGAAAATAAAGGGAAACTGAGAGAGAAAGTGAGAGAACTTTGGGGTGAATGTGAAAAATGAGTGTTGAAATGAATTTTTGGAGTGAAGTTTGGTTTTATATGAGAGCTTAACTATGGTTAACATGAGTTAGTTAATTGAGTTGAGATGGTTTAGGTGAGTCATCCCTAACTAACTGAGCCAAGTTAGTTAAGCCGAGTTGTGAATGGCTGTGCTATGGTGATGATAGTTTATAATGTGCTATGGTGGACTGCAAAAGAATCCGTGGTGGTAATGAACTCGTGTGTGAGCTGCAGCAACATAAACTTGTTCTACAAGCTTCTAACCTTTTCCATTTTCATATGTACTGAGCATGAGTGTAAAGAGTGCAGGCATATGTTGGTCTTAATGAGGAAGCAAACATAAAAACCCCTTGTCATGTATTTGATGTGTGCTTGAACCAGAATTATGCAACAAGTCATCATTGTAACAGTGGATGTTTGATGGTAAATATCTCTCATGTTAATGCATGGTTTAATGGGGTTTTGGAGTCATTGAAAAGAGAAAATATCATGGAACAATATTGGTGTGAGAATTGGATTGAATATAGGCTTGGAAGAGGTTGGAAAATGGATTGGAACACAAAGGTTTAGAACTGGTCATGGGCGAGGAATGTCATGTCATGGCAAGGCAACAATGCGCATGGATTTTCAGCATAATCACCCTATCTTGAGACCAATATTTCTCCCTCATAACTTGATCAATTCAAAATTTGTCCAACATCAACATTGAAGAGGGCATTGCAAGGAACAACTTTGATGTTGAAAAGTTTTTCATTTGGAGCTTTTATCATTGAGAAATTAAGCTTGACATTTGGCACACCACATGTTTGTAGAAATGATGGCGCGTGGGCCTGGGAATCCTTGGTCATGACCTGATTTTGGACCTACTTTGCTCCAACTTTGATCAATCATATCTCACTCAATTTTTATCCAATGGAGATGTTCTTTATATGGATTTGAAGCTTGAAACAATATCTTTTGTTGTGGCCGAGTGGAATTTTTATTTGATGTCTCAATTTTGAATGGCCTTGGTTCAAAGTTTGGTGCAAAATGGCTCAAAATTACTATTTTTGGAAACCCTACTTCTTCCAAAAATGGCAACTTTCCAAATCTTGATTTTTCATGATTCTTTTGGAGTTTCTTGATCAAATTTTGTACATTAGTCACATATAACATGAATTTCATGAATTTGGCCTCAAAAAGTCAAGAGTTGACTTTTTCCTCTAATTATTTGACTTAGCCCCAATTTTCCTGATTTTTGACCTTTCTTCCAATTGAACCACTTCTAAAACCATTTGAGAGGCAATTTTCCACACACATACACTTAAGGACATGTAGAATACCATGTCATCAAGTTTTGTCCAAAAAATTAGAGATGACCTGATTTAATTGGAAACCCTAGTTTTGATACCCACCTTCTAAGGGGAAAAATGTGCAGTCTTCAATTTCAAATTCCTCAGAGTATGTTGTGTATCCTCTTAAAGGATGATGAGATATGCCACTTGAGGGTGATTTTGAACCAATGAACTATCTCTTTTGAGGGTTTTCCTTCAGTTTTTTTGGACCTCTTGCATAGTGAAGGATGGAATGCTTCAATCTCCTATTGAATCTCACTTTCTTGAGGTTTTGGATGATCAATCGAGATATTATGAGACATGAAAGACCTCTTGACTTGCCTTGAGGCAACTTGTTTGACCTTTTGTGCCTTGAATGATTCCTTGATTGTCCATCTTTCACCTTATCACATGCCTTGATGGTAAGAGGGATGCTATGCTTCATTTTTCTATGTTAAAGATGCAATGCAAGGCTAATGAGATGGATATGATATGATATATGATAATGCTATGCTATGATGACAAAAGAGAGAGCAAATTTTGGGGTATTACAAATCTGTTGGAGACAACCGCTTAGAGGGGGTATTGTTGAAGCTTCCATCAGAGGTCCAGTTCTGGGCAGCAGATACAGCATTCTGAATAAAGCAATACAATTATTTAAATTCGGTTAAACTTTTTAAGATGTGAATGTTTATTAAAGATGTAAAACCTACAGAGGGATTAGTTGACAGAGGAAGGGCCACATTGACTGGAATGTCTTGTGTATCAACAATTGCTTTTCCCTTGGTATCATTTGGAGCCAACCCCTTACAAGGAGTACCGTTGAAGCTACCTTCAGGGCTCCAGTTCTGGGCAGCCTACAACATTATTATGACAAATGTAACGGAACGGAATTTTTAAAAATACGTAGACATGTATAACAACTGTATCAATATAATTGATGAACTACGTACAGAAGGATAAGTGGTCTGAGACTGAGGCAAGACAGCGTTGAGCGGTATGTGGTGTGTTTCAACAATTGATTTTCCCTTGTCATCCGGTTTGTCATTAGGAATTTCAGATTCATTCTATAAGGCGATGAATAGCAAAAACATGATGAAAAAGGAAAAACAACCATCTGTCAACACGAATGAATTAGAAAAAATAAAGAAGATACCATTGATGTAGAAACAACATCTTTTAACATTTGGATGACATGAGGATCTTCACTGAGTTTGGCGACAGATACCTGAGCATAGTATGGCTGGTACTTGAGACGAAAAGCGAACTGCTTATCTAAGAGGTTGTCGAGATGCGCCGGGTATATCTTTGGGTGATCCTCATTCGTCTAATACAGCAGCAAGGATTTTTTATTAATACGGAATAAATAAGGCAGCAAACCATGGAAAAGAAATACGGGTGTACAGTTGCATCAAACTTAGTAAATTGTAAAGTTAAAGAAGGTATAGATATGCATCTATCAAAGTGTAGAGCGAAAGAGATACCTGTTTCATAATTTGGCGTAAATCATGAGCAGACATGCCAACATAAGGAATGCATTCCTTATCCCAGAACACAAAGGATCCAACCTTGTTTTCATGCTCAACCTCAACAACAATTTTATACCTAATAAAAATACAAAGATGTGAATAAAGAAAAAGCATTGGAAATAATAGGAATGAGATGATTCTATGCAGAGTTTGGTGTGATTTCAATCACTTACTTTGTTATCAGTGGTGACTTAGTGTCATTGCAGTTGCAATCAAAGACATTGCCCGGTGATTTGTTAGTTTTGTTACAAGTGGGACAAATCTCATAATACCAGGACAATTGATTTCGGTTGAACCTTTTTGTAGTTCCAAAAGTATTACAGAATGTCTCCTACAGAATGGAATAGTCATTAAAAATAAAGAAAGCAAGTGAATAAATGGAAACATATGTGTTTCATTTAGAAGTAACTAACTTCCTTCAAGCACAACATGTCTCCAATACTAATGACGTCCTTGACGAATGAAAAAGATCTGTCCTCAAAAGCCCCTTGTGAACTAGAATTCAGAGACAGTGCTTGAGAAGTATTCTGACTTGGAAGTGGGACATCAAACCTGATCACCAAAAAGCTTGTTTAGTTAAGAGAAAAGATTGATTATGTAACGCAAAACATACTTAAGAATGTGGAAACATACTTTGATTTGAATTCAGTAACTTGGGGATGGTCATAGTTGATAAGCAACTTAGATCCGTTCCAAGCATTGGAAAGATTGAGCCTCCCACTGGCTTCAAGGATGAATATAAACTACTATGAAATGGAAAGTTAGGGTGCCCAGTGGAATTTGATATAGAAGTAACATTTCATATTATACATGAACTTTGACGACACATAACATGAGTTAATAACCCAATCATTGATTCGCCATCCGATGTGTAATTCATAAACTGTTTTGGGAAAGTCTCCCAGAGAGTAACATCAATATCAGTACCACTATAAAAATATGAAACTGTTAGGCACGAGACTATTGATGTAATAAAAGTGCAGTCTTTTTATGGGATGCTGCTAGGGAATATTGAAGTTGCAAACCAGTCATCGGACAACGTTAGGTTGACACAAGGTTTTTTTCCAGCCCCCCCTACTTGAGTTCTTTGAATTTGTTGAACAACTCCTATAACATCTGACAGACATGAAAACATTTTTTCCTGGTAAATTGCATAAATCAAATCAGCGAACAATGCAAGTACGAAAGATCTGATTAGACATTACTGTATAAGCGATCAACATCAAATGCACCATTGAAAAAATCTCCAAATGACTTGAACTTGAAAGTGTGAGGTGGTATATCTGGGAGATCCATTGCCGTAATAGCATTGCCAGAATTTATAAACAGCTTAAGTTTGTTGTCACAGACTTTCAATGGAAGGTCGTAGGTCAAAGGCTCTCTGTTGTAAATCATGTAGGTCTGGTGTTCTTGTAGGGTCTGCTTCCAAAGATCAACTTCTCGGTTTCGGGTTACAACATGTATTTGAGCACCCTATTGAAAATATTATTAACGTTAAAGAAATGAGATTTTTAACAAATGAAAGAATGGCATAAAAAACAATAAGACCTTTGCGTCCTGTACAATAGCCTCAACATGTTGCTGGCCATTGCGCTCAGTTACTGTCCATAGGTCAACGACAGGAATGGCAAGCTTCCAAATGTTATGCTCAGGTTTCAAATCAGCAATAAAGATGGGGGGGGTCTTGACATAATGAGCTGCAAAACTTAAGAGTAAGATGGATATAACAAAGAAAAACCAGGAAAAAATGAATAATGCACAACATAGTTTATGTTGGCATTCTGTCTCCAACATTTCATGTTCAGTAAATACAGAAACTTGGAAAAAACGCAGATAGGTGGTTTCAACATAAAAATAACGTGTAGAACAAAGATCTGAAAACCAGCTACAAATAAGGAGTTATGAACAACTCAAAGATGAGAAACAGGTTTGGAAAACCAATACAGACGGTGCAGAACATGTTATTTCAACATCAAAAGCAAAAGTTGTATATTGAACAGCTAAAACGATAATGAAAAACAAGATTTTTTAGTACACAACAACATGACAAACTAAAATACATATTTTTCAACATCAACATCAACAGAAAAAAAGGAACAGAGGTACTGATATTGAAAAAAAGAATTTTTAGTACACAACAACATCACAAACTGAAATACATACTTGGAACATCATTAACAAAAACTGAAATACAGATTTTTCAAACATGACAAACATGTAATACGACCTAAAACAACCTAAAACAACATCGAAAACTCTTTTACAAACATGAAAAACAAAGAAAAAATACATACTTTTCAAGCTTCAGAAACTGAAATAACAAAATCGATGTGTATGATCAGAAACATACATGATGACCGAGACGGAAGGCAGCAAGGGAGAAGATAAGTTGCCGAAAAGGGAGAGAGAAAATGGCAGGGAGAGAGAAAACGACAATGGATGAGTTGTATATGAAATGAGTAGTATATGAAATGAATTTTTTTTTTAATATAGGTACTTGGTAGTTGATGACCCGGGTAAAAGGGTGTAGGAAGGATGACGTGAAAAGGGTAGGACAAGTGGCAAAAAGGGAAGTTTTGATTGGTTATGGATTTATGGGTTAGTCAATGACGAAAAAGGGCTTATTTTGTGTGGGATTAGAAAAGTTAAGAAAGGGTAGATTAGGGAGTTATTATGCATCTTCCATTAATAGTTAGGTAGTTGATTTCGTTTCTTTTATTTAGTTTTTTTGTGTTTTTTTAAAAAGGATTTGTATTAAATGGACCGGACCTTGTTTTAGATTTATGACCTCCTACTTTTCTTTCAAAACCTCCATCTGATCCTTTCTTCTTTTAAAATTTCTTTTAAAACTTTTCTTAATTCAAGTTTATTTTTGGTACTATTTTATTTTTACTTTTTATGATTTCTTTTTAAAAGTAATTTTGAATCCTTTTTTTATTTTTATTTTTTTTGCGTATTGAATTTTGTTTAGAAAATTTTTCTTAAAAAAAATATATCTAAAAATACTTTGTTCTTGATCTTTTTTTTTTATTCTTATATTGTTTGATTTTTTGGTTGTTTTGGATTTTTAATCTTGATAAGATCTCATCAATATCAATGGACTTTGGGTGTCCATAACCTTTGAAACTTGGCGTTGTAGAAACTTTGGTTCTACCAATCTTCTATCAAGTTCATCAATCTTGGCCTAAGTGCATTGTTTAATCACTATAGTTCAAAACGCGAAACGGAATAATCGGTGAAGGCTTATGGCACTAGAGCCTTGTGCTACTAATCACTAACTTCTAACTTCTTTACAATTATTTCTCGCTCCCTATCTCTCTTTATTTTTATATGCTTTATGTCATTATATCATATCATGTTTATGTTTATGTCATTTTTATTTTGTTCACTTGGACCATATTATCCTGTGCTTTGTTTTTCTTATGTCCATTTGGACTCAAAAACATTAATAAAGGATTAAACAACTAAAAGACTTGTGCTCTTAATTGTTGGACTATGGCCACTATCCTTTGCATTGGAGGACCTATGCTCTTGATTATGGACTTATGAACTTAGACTTAGGATTCTCTCCCTTGTGCTTTGGACCATTATGAAGTTTGGTATCCTAGCGTTTATTTGGTTTGCTTATTGGCTCAAGAGGATGGAATTCTATTCTTATTATGCTTTGAAGAGTGTCTCCATGTGGTTAGATCTTTCTTACCTTAGCTTTTATTTTATGCACTAGGATAGTTTCTTCTTCTCCACCCCTTCTTCAATTTTCAAAATCTTCCTCTCTTTTTCAAAACCTTCTTATTTTCAAACTTAAAACCGCTTTCATAATAAAACCTTGACTTCGGTCAAGCGATTTTTAAACTTTATTTTTCTTTAATAAATGTAAATCCATGTTAATCATATTTTGACCATTTCAAAAAGACTTTAAAAAACACCAAACTCATTAATCTCTTTTTGTGCTTTATGCACTTTTTCCTTTAAAACTTTTTCATAATTTTAAACATGATTCATTTCTTTAAGCGGAATTATTCGCTTGGAAATGACGACTTGTCTTTACACTTAAAATCAACCAAAACAAACAAATTTTTGTTCTTTGTACCACGAACTACGAGGTTTTGATCCTACATTGCACATCGCGGGTACGTAGGCATGAGGCGATAAGTCTCTCCAAACATAAAAATCTAAAAAATATTTCTCTTCTCATCTCCCCAATCTCTTTTTCAAGCAAACCATTTTCAAACCAAAAGTGGTAGATATTTCAAAGGGTTCCTATAGGGTACTATAGACGTTTTGGGTGCTAACACCTTCCCATTGCGTAACCAACCCCCCTTACCCATTCTCTATTTGTTCTTGTTTTTTTAGAACTCCTTAGGTTTTATTCGCTCTTTTTTCCTTTTCCTTTGTGGAATAAATAAAAGCGCGGTGGCGACTCTGTTTTCCTTGATTTAAGTTAACCAATGGCTTACACTCACTATTTTTACCACTACACCTACCATCTCGGTGAAGTCACTGGGTGCACTGGCGACCATTCTGTCGTAGTAAAATGAGCTCAAGGTTTTCAAGAAGATCTTTGTCATCTCTTTTTCCTCAAGAGGTGGACAAATTTGGGCGGCAATCTCACGCCATCTTTGAGCATATTCCTTGAAGGTTTCCTTATCCTTCTGCGACATGGATCTGAGTTGATCTCTGTCCGGTGCCATGTCTAGATTATACTTATATTGTTGAGCAAAGGCAGCACCAAGATCTCTGAAAGTGACGATCTCAGTGCAGTTTAATCCCATGTACCATTTAAGTGCGGCACCAGTTAAACTATCTTGGAAATAGTGGATCAGTAGCTGTTGATTCTTTGTCTGAGTTGACATCCTCCGAGCGTACATCACCAAATGACTCTGAGGGCAAGAGTTACCCTTGTATTTCTCAAATTTGGGCACCTTGAATTTGTGCGGAACTTTCACATTGGGGACCAAACAAAGGTCTGCGGCGTCCTTTCCAAATAGATCCTGACCACGAAGGGCATGCAGTTCCTTCTGCATCTCCAGGAATTGCTCCTAGAATTCCTTCATTCTGTCGTCCATACTTTCATTTCCACCAAAAGGTATCTGTGGAATATGTCCTTCCGGGACAGTGTGTACCACGGGTGGTGGTATAGTCATTACGACAGTGACTCTTGGTGCTTCCCTTTCCCGAAGTTTGTAACATTCAGGAGTTGCTGTCATGCCCCTTGCATCTTCGCTTTCCCGAAGTTTGTGACCTTCAGGCCCAGCGGTTCCTGCTGCAGTTTCCGGATCCTCCATGATCGGCAGAATATATCCTTCCGGGATATAGTTGGGTGGCATGCCCCAGGGACGATCTTTAGGCATGTTGTACCGAGGATCATACTTTTCCACTATGGGCGTCGATGTGATCTCTGAGATCACAGTCCTTTGTTGTTGCATCTGGGTTGCTGCCAGAAATTTCATCTCATCGTGAAGTTTTCTCAGATATTCTTTCTGAGCGTCGAATTCTTCTCTCAACTCCCTGTTCTCTTCCTCGAGATCATCCATTTTCTTTTGTTGATTGGCACGAGTATTCTACGAATGAGACAGTTTGGCACTAGAATCGAGACACAAACGTGAGATTCGTAGGGAAGAAGAATGCGTTATGTGAGAATGATGAATGATATGCAATAATTTAATTAATTTTTTTTTGTTAATCAAAAGAAACTTCGACAATTGGATTGCAAATATCATACAGTGGGGAAACCCCATTTTATTGAATTCAAAGATTGCGGAAATGAAAATACAGTAATTTACAAAGTGTTGTAAAAGGAAATGTCTAAACTTATGGATCCTGAGTTCTCTCTGAAGAGGGCTCAGGTGCTGGTTCTGGTATTTTCCTTTTCTTTGACCGGGGCTCTTGAGCCATTGTCGGGTTGTCATTCCTTTGCCAAGTGAAAGGAGTGAGCAAATTCCTTTGGTCTTCTTGATTTTCTACAGCATGTTGCTCTAAAATCTCGATCAGGGCATCCTTTTCTTTTAACAGTTACTGTATTTTGTTACACTCCATATTGAGAATACCATACTTGTTTTTCCAAGACTTCTTCTCTTGTTGAACTTTTTTGAGAGTAACCTGAAGCGTTTCCGTATCAGACATAAAATAAAGGACAAATTCCTTTAACAGAAGAACTTCTTGACGAGGGTATGACATCCTCAGCTTGAGAGCTCTAGTTTGTACCCAGTGGAGATAAGGTTCTATAGAGATACAGTCTGGTTTTCCTAGAGACTCTCTTCCTTTCCTATGAACATGTTTCCATGCATGCACTATTTTTGTCTTTAGTGCCCTGTCATTGTCTCCTCCCTTAAAGAAAAGACATTCCAGATGGACATTATGCGGGACATATCTCATCGGGTATCCGAATTGATGATGAATTAAAACTGGATAATAGTTGATTCCTCCTTTAGTTCCTATGAGGGGTACATTAGGGAAGTTTCCACAACGGTCAATGATTCTGAACCCGTCATAGATTCGATTGTACCAATCTATGTCAGAGTTGGTAAGAGTCATGATTCTCTGTGACCAACATAAAGTACTCTTATGATCCCAAAAAGAAGCAGACTTTGGTAAATGTGAAGTGAACCATTTGTATAGCAAGGGTACACATCATGTGATCATTCCGACGCTGTACAAATTCCTTAAGTGTACAGAATGATAAGCATCTGCGAGCAAGGTCGGCACAGGGTTTCCAATTAGAAAAATCTTAATGGCATTGATATCAACGAAGTCATCAATGTTGGGAAACAGAAATAACTCATAGGTGAGCAGAACAAAGACGCTCTCGAAAGCAGTCACGTTCCCTATACTAGCAAAGTACATAGCCTTTTTTACCAAAAACTTGGCTGGTAAACCCTGGATTCCACCCTTAATGGTCATGTGAGTCCTAACTTTTGACTCGTCTAAATGGATTGCTCTTGCAATGGTTTGATCCTTTGGAATTTCTTCCAGTCCAGAAAAGGGAGCTTGGTCAGTGATGGGTAAATCAGTCAGGTGAGAGTACTCCTTTAGTATTGGTGCCAGTTGGTAATCCGGGAATGTGAAACAGTGATAGACCGGATCGTAGAACTGAATTAGTGTAGCTAGGATTCCCTCAATTATATGGACCCTTAACAGAGACAGCAGTCCTCTGTACTTAGCTCTGAATGCATCGGGGTTGGTGATCATCCTTGCCAACCCTCTTAAATCCTCTAGTTTTGGAACCTTGAAGGTGTACTTGTGAGTCCTCCTTCTACCGAAATCTATAACTCAATCTTTCTCTATGACATTTGCAATCATTGTCTTAGTTTAATTTGAAAAAGAGAGACTAGAAGAGAAATTTTTTCTTTGTTTGAGATTTTTTTAGATGAAATGAATGCCTGAATGCAGCACACAAAAACATAGAAAAAACATGGGGTCAAAGGTTCGGTGTCATGAAGTCATGGCTCTACCCATCCCCAAAGGTTGTACTGGTGATTTTTCTACCTGTCCACAAAATCATTGACCCCTCTTGGGATAACACCAGCAGGCTGGTTCACCCGAGCGAACTGCAGTATCTTAGAGTAATCTCAAATGAGGGTAGTATCGTGTGACAACTATTTCTATAGCTTCTGCACTACAAAATAGTAACAAGGTCTCAGCCTACTAAATCCTCAGTTTCACGGACACCACAATCGAATAATCTGCTTTCAACAACCGAAGTCATATAGGCATTGAATACGCAAAGGGTATCTTCACTGATTTGATGGTCTACCGAGGTCTCTTATTTGGGAGTCACTCCCTGTAAGATTACCCGTCTAATGCCATCACTTATCTTAGGTGTCACTCAAACTTTCCAGATGCGGCATCACCCGCAGTCCCATTAGCAGAAAAATAAACACGGATATCAATTAGGAAAAACGATATATATATTTATTCCTAAAACTAACATCCTAGACCTCTTAAGAGCTATAATCCTATAATCCTAACAGATCAAAGACGTCCCCAGCAGAGTCACCATTTTCCTGTAGCGAGCGATTTTTGTCGGTGACGCGACCACCTTATTGTTGGGCTTTCCTCACCGCAATGGTAGGAGGGGGTGCTACTTTCTGATTTCTTATTTATCCTATGAAGCTGGACGGGAAATGGAAGCTATCTAAAACTAACCTTGCACGTGGATGTTTAACTGAACAAACGCTTAAAATAGATTGGGGGGTCCGGCGTCAGGTTATACAATGGGGAGTTGTCAATTACCCATCCTATATGTGGTTATCCACAGGATATTAGCTTTAGGTTTTGCTTTTTACTTGATGGTGTTTATATGTTAATGGGTTGGGAAAGTATGAGTGAGTGAGTTTTTGTTGATGTTTTTGGTAAGGTTTTGGACCTAAGTTTTGATTGGTGTATGAAGGTACTGGACCTAGAGTTTTTTATTAGTATGCTCGCTAAGATTTCGCAATCTTATGCCTACGTATTCCCGTTTAAACGAAACAGAGAAATCAGAGCAATCGTAGTTCCTCCTATTCTAAGGGAGGAAAAAGATGTTTTGGTGTCTCGTTCACAGCCCAAGACAAAGGCTAAAAGGAGTATTTGTGTCTTGTTCAAAGCCCAAGATTGAAGCTAAAAGGTTTGACTGAGAGATAATTTGTTATCTCTAAAGAGGTATTGTTGATTTTTGTGTGCCTTGATTAAAGCCCAAGGTTGAAGCTAAGAGGCTGATGGACTCCACTAGGGAAATCCTTACCCAAAGCCTAAGAGGAGGCTGGGTAAAACCAACTCAACAAGAGAGTGTGTATATTGATGTCTTGTACAAGGCCCAAGATTGAGGCAAAAAAGAGACTGACTATTTTGGGGATATCGTTATACAAAGCCTAAGAGGAGGCTGAAAGTTTGACTTTTCCGGGGAAAATATTCTGTCTGTCTTGTACAAGGCCCAAGATTGAGGCTAAAAAGGGAAATTTAATTGACTCGAGTAAGGATATTTTTTATGTGTCTTATACAAAGCCCAAGGTTGAGGCTGAAATGAGTTTGACTCTGCTTGGGAAATCATTCCTCAAAGCCTAAAAGAATGCTGGGAGGAAGTGACCTCGCTGGGGAAGATATCTGTCCCAAGCTTAAGAGATAAAGATTTATGTCTTGTAGAAACCCAAGATTGAGGCTAAAAGGGTTTGACTTAACAAAAGAGTGCTTTTATCTGTCCTGTACAAAGCCCAGGATTGTGGTTGAACAAGCTGGAGAAATCATTCTTACTAAGAGTAGGATGACTTCTGCTAGGGAAAATATTTATGCCTAGCCCAGGAGGAGGCTGGGAAAGATTGACTCAACAAGAGAGTGTTTTTATCTGTCTCGTACAAAGCCCGAGATTGAGGCTAAATAGGTTGACTCAATAAGAGAGTGAAAGGTGATTGACTCAACAAGAGAGTCTGAAAAGGTGATTGACTCAACAAGAGAGTCTAAAAAGTTGATTGACTCAACAAGAGAGTCTGACAAGGTTACCGACTCAACAAGAGAGTCTAAAAGTTATTGACTCAACAAGAGAGTCTGAAAAGGTTAGCTCTGCTGGGGAGAATCATTGTACAAAGCCCAAGAGGAGGCTGGCTTCGCTGAGGGAATGTCGTTATACAAAGCCTAAGAGGAGGATAACTTTCTGGTGGGAATTATTGAGATCCCGAGGCAGGTCCAAATGGGGAATTAACTCTTGCTGAGGGTTCCAGAAGATTTGAGATATCAGATGCCTTGAGGTTCTGATACTGGGGATATATTGTCCCTGGTTTGGGGTATTTTAGGAGAGAGACTGGGTTTTAGACTTTACTGGAGATTAATCCAGAAGAACCGGGGTTTCTCCTATGTTTTGGAGGGAAGTTGAGAATGTCTTTGAGACTCAAAGGGATTAGACTGTCCAAGTCTACTGGTGTTGAATATTTTTATCTTTTGTATGATGCCCAAGAGGAGGCATGTGTATTAAGGGATGAGAATCAACCCTAAATTGGTCAGAGGTTTAACACTGGAAAGACTGCTCTAGCAAAGGATGACTAAGTTCTGTCTTATACCTTTAAGGGGTCTTCAGGGTCCTTGTATTAAGCCCAAGAGAAGGCATGAGAAATTCTAAGAAGTCTGGGGGTCCTTGTACAAAGCCCAAGAGGAGGCGGGGATGCTTTTAGGAAGGTCGTGGGTCTCAAACCAAGAAAAGTTCAAGAAATGCTATTCACCGAGAATAGATCATTTAGTGAAAATTCTGAGGTTTGAAGAAACTCAAGAGATGTTATTCACTGAGAATAGATCAACTCTGGGGAGTAGAGTTTCTTTGACAATTTCTAGGGGTGACAGCCTGAGAAGAGGTTCACGAAGAATACTGCCTTTCTCTTTGTTCCATATTGTTTAAGCCCAAGAGAAGGCAAGATTGTATCTGGAAATCCTATGGGGATCTAGTTTTGACTGTATTTTAAGAGTGACCAACATGGCTTTACCTAGTCTAGATCTAGTTACCGGGGAAAACTCTAAATAACTATACTAGTATATATACAGTTGATATATGACAAGTATTTAAAAGGATATGAAAGAAGACTTACAGTGCGTAGCTTCCCACAATACAGTTATATATATATATATATATATATATATATATATATATATATATATATATATATATATATATATATATATATATATATATATATATATATATATATATATATATGAAAGCGAGTAAATGAAAGCTGATAAAACTTACAGGTGAGCAAGCTTCCATGCTGTATTGTTAGTTGTTCAAAGAAATTAAAGAAAGTTTTGATAACAACATATATATATTTAAACCTAAATCAAAAGGAAAGTTGTTTTGAAAAGATTGTTGGGGCTTATACTCAAGGAGAGGCCCAAGGTTTAACAGTGATTGCACCGTTGTTTTGAAAATCGCATAGGGACTTATACAATGATTGAGGCCCACAGAGGTTTATTTACAAAAGGGTTGGGTCTTACAACTCAAGGAGAAACCCAAGGATGTTTTGAAAAATAAAGATGAGACTTACAACACGAGGGGAGGCCCAGATGATTTTTTTTGAAATTGCGATCGCGCTGAGATTCTTTTAACGTAGAGGGACTTATACAATACCTGAGGCCCAAAGATGGTTTTGGATAAAAGGGGATTGGGTCTTACACTCTATTAGAGGCCCAAAGTTTTTAAAAAGAAAAGAGAATGTGGCTTACAACTCAGCGAGAGGCCCATGTGGAGGACAGTGATTGCAGCGTCGTTTTGAGAATTGTATTGAGACTTATACAAGTGACCGAGGCCCAAATTGTTTGTATATGAAAAGGGATGGGTCTTACACTCTATTAGAGGCCCAAAAGTGTTTTAAAATTTAAAATCAAGAGGAAACCCTAATTTTAAACAAAAATGTTATTTTTTCAAAGGAAATTAAATGAAAAAAATGATATAAAATACCAAATATATTCAAAAATAAGTTGTACACCTTGAAACATATTTTAAAAAGTCTTGTTTAATTACATCAGAGTTTGAAATTCAATTTGTTTTGAAAGATCAAAGTGGGAATTTCATTTAAAAATGTTTAAAAACAACAAAAATGAAATTAATTACAAAAATTCTAACTATATTATATAAATAATATAAATTGGATTTTTTTGTAAAATAAAATATTTAAACATTTTAGTGAATTTTGAGAAAAAGAATCAATTCAAAAACATAAATATTCAGAGAGAAATTAATTTTTGAATCAATTAACAAAAATAACAAAATATTCAAATATTCAAAAATTTGAAAAAGGGCGCCAAGGACACCAAGTTCTTGCCCGCGCCCTCTGTCTTTCCAGATTTGCATTTTCTCACTTTTATCCATAATTTCTCAATGGTTTTGCACGATTCAAGTACCAGTTCTGCTTGTTTTTGAACAAGGATCACAACCATATAGATTAATTACATTTATTTTGAGTATTGAGTGAGAAATCAGAAAAAACTCTCAAGAACCCTAATTTCAGCATGAACACCATGAAATTTCATGCACGACTAATTCATGGCAATTGATTGAGGGTTATCACTCCATACATGACTAGGAACATATGGCAAAATTATTGTGCAGTAAACTATGCATGCATCATGGAGTTTGAAGAGCTCGTGCTTACCTCTTGCAGCTGGTGATCGAGTTTGATGATGGAGGTGTTACAGCTAGGTTCCAATGATCTGGATAGCTTCCTTAGGTGCCATGGATTGTGTTTTAATGCTTGGAATGAATGGAAATGATCTGGAACTTGAGATGGTACCCCAACTGCAAATATGTCAAGAACTTGAGCAATTGGCTGGTGATTTTGAGAATCTGATGTTCCAGATGTGATTTTGTATTATGGATCACTTCTATATGTTATATGTGAGGTGTGTGGGTGATTGGTTTGGTTGGAATTGCTCTCAAACTCAAAACCTGATAGTGACTTGAGTTAGAAGGCAAAAATTGGAGTGAAATGGAGATTTTGAGGAAAGCATCAGTTTGGGTGCTTTGGTGTACTCAAACTGATCACAATTGATGTCTTTTTATAGTACAACAAGTTTGTTCTGGCATCAATAGTGAATGACAACTGGTACATGCCTGTGGCCAATTGTGGTCAAATGGAATCTCAAGTCTCCTCTAGCCATTGACTTGAGATTAGAGCACAGGCTTTGTAGCTTTGGTTCAGAGATAAACTTGGATTGAATTTAGTTGGAATAGGCTCATTTCATGCCACCTTGGTGCATCTATTGAATGCTTGGAAACAAAATGGAGTATTGGCACTTTTTAGCTCTTTTAGGTTTGGCATGGCTACTTGTAGATTCTTGGACTTTGGAGGATTGGAGATCAGATCATTCCCCTTGGATTTGATCCTCAGATGTGTCCAAATTGATGAAAAGGCTTGGATTTATCAGATTTGGACAAATCGGGCAAAATGCACAAATTATGCCTTGTAAAAACCAGTTCATGATACCATGTTCCAAGGGTTGTATCTCCTTTCTCAAATGGAATTTGGAGATGATCTGGTACTTGTTGGAAAGCCCTCATGGCATACTTTAACTTTGATGTCCACCCCTAGACCTGGTTTGACTTGGATCAAGGTGAAAAATATCCCTACATTTTGGAAAAAGTAAGGCAGATTTTGACTTAGTGAAAATTTTCGTAAGTGTTGGAAAAGTACCAATTTCATGTTTTCAGCCATTTTGATCACTCCATAACTAAAAATCCATGAAGAATTGGAATGAGATGTAGTTGACACTTTTGAAGTGTGTAATGAGTGCTTCCCTCTGAGCTTTGAATGGGAGAGAAAGGCCTTAGGGTTTGAGAGATATGGCCTTGCAAAGTTGGTACCCTAGCCACTTTGTTCTTGAACTTAGAAAAATTCTAAGTTTTTTATGGTTACCCCTTTTACAAGTTAACTCACTTTCTTTGGTTTTTCTTGATGAATGATGATTCAAATCACATATTAACATTGTTTTAGGGTTAAAAAACGTTGGTTGACCAAAAATTCAAAAAGTCAAACTTTGGATTTTTGTACAATTGACTTTTTATCGGATGAAATCCAAACTGTGCGATCCTTTGTGAAATCAAGCCCTTGACCTAAATCAAACTTAATGGATGGATTCCATAGGTGTTATAGGGTGTATTGAATCATGTCCCAAGGTTTGGGAGCATGTCCTGGTCAAAAGTCAAAGATACAGTTGACTTTTTCTTCGAAACCCTAATTGTGGTTCAAATGAAATTGAAACTTGTGAACAAAGTTTTTTGGACCAATCCATTGTTGCAAATGGATCAATGTAGTGTATTGGAGACCCTCAAATCATGTCTTGAGGTCTTGGCTCATGTTTTGTCCCAAAAGTCAACTTAGGGGTGAATTAGGTCAATAAACCCTAATTCCTGATTTTTGGGTAAATGCATCCCCTGAGGTTAAATTGACTTGATGATTGGGTCCATGAGGTCCCTTAGAGTATCTTGGGTTATGCTTTGAAGCATTGGCTCATGCCCATATGAAAATTTCCATTTGGAGGCCTCAGTCGATAAAACCCTAATTTAGTGACACTGACGATCTTAAGGCTTGATCCACTTGGAATGCTGCAACCTTGTGCTTGATTCTTTATGTGGGAGTCCTCTTGGTCGTTTAAGGGTGTTGGAGAGGTTAGACAAGTTGAAGATCATGCCATTCCTTGATTGATCCTCTGTCTAAGTGCCCTGAGATGACTCAAAACCCTGATTCTTGTTTGCGGTGGATGCTCAAACATCTTTGAGGAGATTGATGAGGCATGATGGTTCATCCATATTGTGGTGATAATTTGCACAATGATGGGAAATCTTAGTGGTCAAAATTTGGGGTATGACAGGCCCCCCTTGAACTTCGTCTGGGCATTCTTCACCATCTGTTCGTGGGCAAAAGACATTTTACTAGCAAAAAATAATGAGCACATTAGTAAACGGAGAGGATAACAATCCAAACAAGCTAAAAAGAAATAAAAGGCTACCCAGCAGTTCTAGAGCATCATCACGTGTGTGGCACTTGAGGAGCCCCCCATCTTCTTCATAAATTGGAGCCCCGCTCTTGGTCACACACTGAGCAGGGGTAAAACCATTAATAAATCCCACCAGCTTCTGGTAGCTGGCCTTATCGTCCTCATTTAGCATGTCCAGGGTGGCGGTGTAACCATGAGTTCCCCGAGTGAAATGATCCCCGCTCCAGCAGAATGGGAACCTCAACAAGCTCTTCCCCTGTATCTTGCTGAAAGCTCTAGTGTTTTGGACAAATTTTGGTAAAACATAAATGATAGCTCAACATGGAGATTAAGCTAAATAATTCTGCTGAAGACGTGATGTCGAACGAGATGTCCTAGCATGCATCTTGACATCCTGGACTGAGTGGTTTAAATCTGTTTTAAATCTGTTGCAACAATCAAGGAAGCAATAAGTGCATGGATCAAGGACAGAAGATTGAAGCCCAAGGAAGCAGAAGCCTATAAATAGAAGACTTAGACCTAGGATTTCATATGCCTTTTGTACGCCTTTTGTAACCTTGTGTTCTTGTGTAAGAAACAAGGGTTTAAGGTTTTAAGAGTCGTTGGCTCTCTAGGTTGTAAGTCTCCCTTTGTACCAGTTGATGCATTGTGGCAGATATAGGTGTCGCACAGATCCATAAGCCTTGAGGTATTGGATTGTGTATTGTTCTTGGATGAAGCTTTTAAGCAAATCCGAGTTATCTTGTTTGTCAAGAAAGCTTGACAGATTTCTGTATTGACAGGGATAATGTAGAAATCACAGTTGGTGATTAAGGGAAGTGAGTAGGGTATCTCATATCAGAGTTGTAAATGTTTGAGTTTAACTTTGGTAAAGATGTTCATTGGGTAGATGTTAGGTATAAAGTTGTAAATGGAGGAGTTTAGCTTTGTAACAGTTCTACAGATAGTGAAGTCTTCTTCCTGGATTGGTATCCCCCAGATTTAGGTGAGTTGCACTGAATTGGGTTAACAATTGTTGTGTTCTTTATCATTCTACAGATTTACGTTTTCTGTTAGGGTTTATGATAAACATGTTCGATCAGATGTCGTGACATCTGTGAATGTGCAGTTCTGATATTCAAGGTATCAGTCTGCTGTTGCGCCTCAGAGTTTAAATGATTATGTAGCACAATGTCTTGACATGTGTTAGGACATCTGCTGTCTGCATAGGCCAGAATTTCACTTGCCCTCCTTGTTGACAATGTCCTCCCCATTCTCATCCATCGAAACCTCCCAGACAAACTTGGAGTCGGTGGCCCTCTCTGACATGGGCTTGATAATATAAAACCTTTCCTTGAAAGTCCTAATGGACTCAGAGAAAGGATTAAATAACTTCCTCCCCTACTTCAGGGAGACCCATCCGAACTTCCTCCCCGAAACATGGCGCTGGAGGTGGAAGACAGTAAAGAAGAGGGGAAGGGTAGCACCGATCTCCAGATAATCGCATGTCAGTTTGAATGCCCGTATAAAGGCAATCGAGTTAATATGTAACTGCGAGGGTGCCAGATCCAGATGCACGAAGAGTGACCTCTAAAAATACGTAAAGGGCAACCTCAGCCCTATCTCTTTGAAGATGTATTCGTACATAAGGAACATCTCCCCGTATGCTGAGCAAATACGGTCATCCTCTCTGGGGAAATAGACCTTCCAATCCCCCTCGGCCCCCACCTCGTGAAGGCGTCTTCGGTGTAAGAGGCGAAGAGGGAGGCATGCTCCCCAGGTTCCACAACAGACCACTCTTTCGTGGTAGTCCTCGAAGTAGGCGTCTCGCCAGTATCCCGGGGAGTGAAGGTATCTTCAGTATCGCTATCCTCCGAGAAGCTCTCCTCGGACAGATCTCTCAGAATTTCATCCTTGACTTCACGTGCCATCTCCTTTACCTGAAAAGCAGAGGACAAAAGTGAATTCGATGACAAAGTCAAATCCACCCTTCCACCGCTAGTCAAGTGAAAGGGCGCGCGAAGGTTCGAGGACAACGTCCCCGACCTAAGCCCTACTCAACTGGCTCAACAACGGTGTGAGGAGACGTCCAAGGAAATCCCTCTAACACACATGGGGAGATCCTCCCTGGTACGCTACCCAGAACTTCCGTTGGAGATCCACCAGAAAACTCATAGGTGCACCAGAAAATTCATGATTTCCCCCAGTTACGAACGCTTCCATTATCGCAACACCGTTAGAATCAACAAAAAAGCCTAAGCTTCTAAGGCTCTGGCGACGCCGGCAGCAGCGGAAAATGGCCAAACCACCGCCAGCCACCAACAGTCCCCGAAAACAACCCTACACTACCTAATTTCTCCCTAACCACATGCATTCTAAAGAATCAAAAAGTGAAAAAAACCTAAAACAGAGATCAGTTCAGGTACTTACGTGGTCGAGGAAGGAAGCTTGGGAGTTGAAGAACGCTGGTCGGTGCGCGTGCGGTGGCTGAACAGTGTAGAACGGTGGCAGACGGCGGAGCACAGAACAGAGAGTGAGAGAAGAAAGAGAAGCGAAAAACGTAAATGAGCAGACTCTCCCTCTATTTATAGATAACCCAAGGGCACGTGCACGAGCGTACGCGGCTAGGGGCATCATCATGACCCTAGCCTAGCCATCATTACGCAATAAATGTGACACGTGGCTCGAGGTATGCGTGTCGCGCCACCCCTTTAGATCACATCTACCGTTGGGCTCCCTACAAGTCGGGCAACGTTATAGGTCCCCCGAGCACAGACTCCCTCGGGCATCGCAGAGCAACCTCATCTCGTCGACAGGCAACAACCATTTTTGGTCCTCCCCGAGACTGCAAGCTACCCTTAAGTCATCACTCCCATGCTCGGGAGAAACGACTTGGGGGGCTACTGTTCCGGACTGGCCCAATGGCTAGCCATGGACCAATCCACTTTTACTCCCAAAACGACCCAATTACCTAAGTCCAGCCAAATTAGGGCAGCATTTACCTTTCTGCACCTCTACCGAGGAAGGCTGGTCGGTTAACCTCCAGGGTCAACTGCCCCTCCTCAGCAGTTCCTGCCCGTCACGTACAGTTCCACCATCCAGAAATAGTCATGACCCCTGTGCCCACAACTACGCCTCTCCCCGTGGCAATGACTAGTTTTGGGCACGTCTGCCCGTCTCAACGACTAGTTTCTGGCAGTTACATATTCTTTGGGGAACGATTATCTTGCCCCGAAAATAGGGATCAATGGCCAAGCGTTGGGGGAATTATAAAAACCCTCTCATTTGAGAGAGTCAGGTATTCTAAATCATCCTACGAAACACATACTTTTTACTTGCCTTCATTTCTCCCGATCCTTACTTTAGCATCAGAGTATCTTGCAGGTGCACCCCCTCCTCATCTTTCACATCCAACATCGCAGATGTCATCTCTGGTCCCCTTCAGGTTCTAATCAGCTGGTAAGATCCGATACCTAAAGCACTCTCGCTGTATTTAGGATCAATGCCCTATTTTCATTATCTGGTTCAATCCTCACACTCTCGCGTTATTAGCTCGAACCTTTATTTGTTTTCACTCTCGTGCAAAACCATTTGAATTAAAATTGAAAATTAAAGCTAAAAGAGAAATTTATGAAAAGTTAATGATAATTTTATTACCGAGTCTCGTCAGAACGAAGGTCCTTACATATCATACTCAAAGAGGTTTAGTCGGACATGTTTTGAAACTTAAACATAGAAATCATGGTAATTGAATTTAAGGCCAACATGATAAATAAATAAAAATGCAATAAACAGAAATATAAAGCAATGGTATAAGAAACCTGTAAAAACATGAATTAAATGCAGAATACTTCGAGTACAATGGACAGAAACAAAATCAACTTCAATAATACCGGCAAGATTACGATCCAAGTGCACAATAACAGAACTTAAGACTAATGGTGTGATAACCTCTCAATATAAGAGATTATCACTTTGAATGTAAATATTTGCCTAAAACTAAATCGACAGAGCTTCCGCACATAAACTTGGATTCCCAAAACCTATGAAAACGGATCTTATATAGAGGTACACTGCTACTAGCTGCCTTCAAATTCGTGAAGAAGTCATGGAGAAAATGTAAGGAAGTGGATAAGAATGGGCCAGATTCTGTTTTCACATTTTGTTGATTCTACGCATCCATGGCGAATGCCATGAGGTCCACGACGAACGCTATGGGCTTAAGTTGGATGTGACGTGGCTGAGGTGTATGGCGAACACCATAAGGTGGTGGCGAACGCCATACACCAGAAAACTATAGATTCTACCAAAAACTTCCTTTTTCTTGCTCTTTTCATTATTTTATTGCAATGACACCCTATACTCGACAAGTACCTGAAATGCAAACAAAGCACAACATAATAGTATGAAAACACGATAAAAAGACACCAAATAACATATGAATCGGGTTATAATATACAATACGTTTTCACGCTATCAAACTCCCCCACACTTAAACCTTTGCTTGTCCTTAAGTAAACTGTTACACATATGAAAAAAAAACTTTGTAAAACTTTGTAGTAGGTAATATCAAGACTCATGAAAAAAATGCATACGGATATCATGGCCCAGTAAGCATTGTAATAAATTGGAAAGCGCGCTACCTATAATGACAGTTATTTTAAATACCCGTTGTTGTATGTCTTTTAATAAAATTAAAAAAAATTGCAGCATTAGAACAAGAACAATAAGAACATCAAGAACAACAATAATAACAAGAGCAAGAACAACAAAAACATCAAGAACAACAACAACAAAAACAACAACAAGAACAAGAACAAGAACAAGAACAAGAACAAGAACAACAACAACAACAATAACAACAACAACAACAACAATAATAACAATAATAATAACAACAACAACATTAATAAAAAAGAACAACAAGAACAACAATAATAAAAAAGAACAACAAGAACAACTATAATTAAAAAAGAACACCAACAACTAACATTGTTAACTTGAGTTCTGAAATTTGTTCTGAAATTTGGTTTAATTGAGAAATAGAGTATCGTAAATGAAAGATGATGTTTGGAGGTAGAAGATGTAGTTCGTCTAAGTTTTAGATTTCACGCGGATCACTAATAGTAGTGTCTTGGCTGTTGATAATCACTAAATGGACGGCCAAGATTTGTTTAAGGATAGTGAATAAACTTAATATGCGTGCCACCTATAATGTTGGTAATGAGACTTGAAAAAATAAGTAAAAAACCAAAAATGCTGGTGTTGGGACTTGAACCCATGACAAGACGCTACTGTCATACCCTAAATTTTGACCACTAATATTCCCCATCATTGTGTAAATCATCGTCACAATATGGATGTATCATTATGCCTCATCAGTCTCCCCAAAGATGGGTGAGCATTCACCACAAATAGGAATTAGGGTTTCAAGCCCTCTCAGAGCCTTAGACAAAGGATCAATCAAGTATTGACATGATCTTCAACTTGTCTAACCTCTCAAACACCCATAAAGGATCAAGAGGACTCCCACATCAAAAATCAAGCACGAGGTTGCACTATTCCAAGTGGATCAAGCCTCAAGATTGCCAGTGTCACCAAATTAAGGTTTTGGTCGACTAGAGCCTCCAGAGGGAAATTTTCATCTGGACATGAGCCAATGCTTCAAAGCATAACCCTAGATACTCCATGGGACCTCATGGACCCAATCATCAAGTCAATTTAGCCTCAAGGGATGCATTTATCAAAAATCAGGAATTAGGGTTTCTTGACCTAATTCACCCCTAAGTTGACTTTTGGGACAAATCATGAGCCAAGACCTCAAGACATGATTTGAGGGTCTCCAATACACCATATTGATCCATTTGCAACAATGGATTGATCCAAGAAGCTTGATTCACAAGTTTCAATTTCATCTGAACCACAATTAGGGTTTTGAAGAAAAAGTCAACTGTATCTTTTACTTTTGACCAGGACATGCTCCCAAACCTTGGGATTGGATTCAATACACCCTATATCACCTATGGAGTCCATCCATTAGGTTTGATTTAGGTTAAGGACTTGATTTCATAGAGGATCGCACAGTTTAGATTTCATCTGCTGAAAAAGTCAACTGTACAAAAAGTCAAAGTTTGCCTTTTTGATTTTTTGGTCAACCAAGGTTCCTTAACCCTAAAATGATGTTAATGTGTGATTGGAATCATCATTCATCAAGAAAAACAAAAAAAAAAGTGAGATAACTTGTAAAAGGGGTAACCATAAAAAACTTAGAATTTTTCTAAGTTATGAAACAAAGTGGCTAGGGTACCAACTTCCAAGGATCATAACTTGAGATCCAAGCAACCATTTTGGATGGTCCAAAGATGGATTTGTAGCTCTCATGGCATACTTTAAAAGTGTCAACTACATCTCATTCCAATTCTTCATGGATTTTTAGTTATGGAGTGATCAAAATGGCTGAAAACATGAAAATCACATTTTTTCCAACACTTAGTGAAATTTTCACTAAGTCAAAATCTGCCTTACTTTTTCCAAAATGTAGGGACATTTTTCACCTTGATCCAAGTCAAACCAGGTCTTGGGTTGGACATCAAAGTTAAAGTATGCCATGAGGGCTTTCTAACAAGTACCATATCATCTCCAAATTCCATTTGAGCAAGGAGATACAACCTTTGAAACAATGCATCATGAACTAATTTTTTCAAAACAGATTTGGCAGATTTTGTGTATTTTGCTCAATTTGTCCAAATCTGATAAATCCAAGCCTTTTCATCATTTTGGACACATCTAAGGATCAAATCCAAGGGGGATGATCTGATCTCCAAGCCTCCAAAGTCCATGAATCTACAAATAGCATGCCAAACCTAAAAAGGCTAAAGATGCTTCAAGACTCCAATTTTGTTTTCAAGCATTCAATGGATGCACCAAGGTGGCATGAACTGAGCCAATTCCAACTGAATTCAGTCAAGGTTTATCTCTGAACCAAAGCTACAAAGCTTGTGCTCTAACCTCTAGTCAATGGCTAGAGGAGACTAAAGATTCCAAAGTGATCCAATTGGCCAAATGCCTGCTGTAGTTGCCACACACTATTGCTTGCAAAACAAACTTGCTCTACTATAAATAGAGCTCATTTGTGCTCAGTTTGAGTACACCAAAGCACTACAACACTTGCTTGAAGGTGCGATAAAGACACAAGAAAGGGGGGTTTGAATTGTGTATTTACTCTTTTAACAACTTTTCGCTTCTTGTCAATAAGACAATTTACGTTACATCAGAGTTCGTTGAGAGACTCTAACTTGCGAAGTTATATTTAGACTTGGCAATGCCTAGAGCATGAGAACCAATAAGAGTCTGAACACTGTGTACATCATTTAGAACTTGCAGAGCGGAAGCTTATCGAAGTTGCAAGGTTCTGACTTGCTTATGTAAGGTTCTGATCCTCAATATAGAAACATAAACAAAGACATTAAGCATAAGAGTAAAGAACAAATGATATATCCTGGTTCACCACAAAGGCTAATCTAGTCCACCCTCCTCAGGTGATTTCGCCTTGAACACAAGGTCTTAATCTACTATAATCAATCTCGATTACAGATGCACGGGCAACAACTGGTGACTAACAACATGCACAACCGCAGCTGTGACTAACCCACAATGAACCGTTCAGGGATTCAACTTAATGAATATAACGAACATTGACCTGCAGGTTCCAATCTCTCAAGATCTACTGCTAGGATTTCAATAGCTAGACATTCAGGGATTCATCGCAATGAATATAACGCTACTGACCCTATTTCAGGCTTTTCCACAATGACACCCAGCCATATCATAACCAATACGTAATCAAAATACATGCTAAATCCAAGTTAGGTAGGAAGTGAAGATCAAATTCTCACGCGGTATCAAGATTAGGATTAAAAGGGCTAAGATGTGTCTTCCAAGTTATAATGTAAGTTAATTCAAAGCTATGATTAAAATGTATGCAAGCCTTGTTTAGTTCAATTTCAAGTCATGTTTTGAAATAAGTTCCAAGCCTATTTTCAAGCAATGTCTTAAAATGAACCAAGGTCATGGTTTTAAATCAAGTCTTGTTCTCAAGGTTTTTTAGGCCGTATGGAAGGTGCTTCGACCCTTAATGTGGATTACTAGTGAGGTTGTCCTATTTGTTCAAGATAAAAGTCATTATTTCAAGACATGGCCAATTCATTAAGCCATGAGCACAAGAGTACTAAACGATGAGAAAAGCTTGCTATGCATACTTGAAAGGTCACAACTTCATTTGGATTTATGCAAGTCATGAAGATATTATTTTCAGGTGCATTATTTCTTTTGAGCACGTAAGTCTACGGAATTGTTGTGCTATCATGAGCCATTCGTAGATCATTATGCTAGGCCTGGACAATGTTAATACCATTTTGAGTCAAGCATTTTAAAATATAACAAACCGTGGGAAGTTATTCATGTTCTATTCACATCCAATCCATACATGGGAACTTCAAAATGAAAATGATGGGTCATATTACAAGACACCTTAGAGGTGCTAACAAGGTTACAAATTTGATTATGTATTTGATTGAACAATTTTAAACTACCAGCAGTCTCAAAAGAGTAGAGTTCAGCCTCACATACCCCCGGTTCCTGTAGTGAGCAACAACAGGGCAATGACCGTGGATGTTGATAACCACCAAGGGGATGCCTCAGCTGAGCAAATTAAATCAGACAATGCTACTACTTCTGGTGTTAAGTTTCAATTTAAATCATCCGGTGGTAAAAATATAGCTTCTGAAAACCCTCTTGGAAAAAATTTTTTTGGTGAAGCACCCATCCCTTCTACTTCATACTCTTTCGAGGCATCAAGAAAAAAACTCCTTGAGGCCTTCCCTGTCCCCTGAAGCTGCAAACCATAGACATGGGCAAGTGAGCAATAAAATTGGTCCTTCAAGTAGTCAGATGAATGTTCTGCACTTAAATTCTGCCAAGTGAATGTCCAATATGGTGTGAATGTGATCAAGATGCCCTGCATACAAACATGGAGACTACAAATGTGCTACAAGGTTGATAAATTTTATTAGCTCATCTTTTGAGGCCAATTTATGTTGTTCATTCCTCCCTAAAGTGACTGCACAGTTCAAAAAAAAAAATAAAGATGTACAGTTACATTTTGGAGTCTTGATAAGCCTTCATTTTGGAGCCTTACCATCACCCCAACTTTGTCCTCCACGCATCAGCTACATTCCACAAAACCATAAAATGAATCTGCAGCAAATACGCAGTAACAAGAGACCATGAAATGAGAATGTCAAATTCAAATTCAAATTCATGAGAAAGAATTCAAATTAAACCAAATATTATTTCCAGGCTAAAGATCATATGAGTTTACCAAGCCAAGATATGAGTCCTTTCGTCAAAATCTCTCAAAATATCCATCTTCAACATCAAGGCACCAAGCTCCAGGCATGACATCAAATTGGTCCCAAAATGCACATGAAAAGAAATAAAACAAGGGATTAATACACAGGCAGGACATGTATAATTCAAAATTAAGCCAATTTAAGGATAAGGAGTATTTAACAGCAGAAAGGCAAGGTACTTGACGCAAGATACACAAACTAATTCTAGTTAAGTAAATGCAAGCGGTTCACAAGCCAAGACGCATGATGCAGCAGTGGAATTCAATACGGTATCAACAACAACATTGTCATAAGGCCACAACCTCATGTTAAACAAGAAAATTCATTCGTAAAAAGAAGGTAAAACGCAGCCAAAGGGGGAATCATACCAAACAAGATTATGCACCTCATGACCTATTCCTTTTACCCAAGCCACGACCCTCATGCTTCAACTTCCCCTAAGTAGCTGAGCTGCCTCAGAGCAAATGTTAGTGAGAGTTACGAGTTAATCTTCAAACATGAGTGATGCTCTATATTTAGTTGGCACTCTTGAAGGGATGAAGTAGATAATTCCTATCCTGTATGCGATAAGACACTATCAAGAGCTTGTGTAGTTTTGATCAGTCCTAAAGGAAAAATTCAAGTAAACATTGAATGTTGGATCTTACCAAGATGTTTCTAAAGCCAAAGTCAGAAACTATATTGACTAGTTCAATCCAATCTGCACCATATTCAAAGTCTTGCCACCAAATACTAACTACTCTAAGGATAATATCCTCCAACCATCAGACCATGATCAGGGACTCAGCTGCATCACACCTGTCAATGTAACGAATACACATCATGTCATAGTGTAATTGAAGACGTCAAGAGAAGATTGAAAGTGCAAAGAAATGGTAATACCTTCAAACATCCTCAGACGCAGTTTAGGCAGTAACAATTGGATGTGATTCTAAACATTCCATCCTCAAGCTAAAATTCACTCTAGACATAAAAACTCCATACAAACTCTACCATTAAATAAGACACAGCTGCACAAAAACAATCAAAATACACGTAAGCAGCCCTGCAGTGAGCGATGTGAAACATCATATTTCCTTGCAAAATCAGCCAGTGGTGAATATGTTAGAACATCACAAACCATTAATTAAACAGGATTGAATGCACTTGCCATTGTCACCAAGTTGATGGTTTACCTGAGTTTTTGATGGATAATATGTTCTGATGTCCAATTAAAAGGTTCTTCGAATGGAAAATTCATTAAACACCTTCAAGCAATAAACAATGCGTCAATACTAAGAATCTTAAAAGAGAATGACAGTAAATCCAAATTTATCAAAAGTGCAGCAGAATTCATAGCTCATCAGAATATTCAAAATAACAAGAGTCAACCTGAGTCAAATGAAGCCACATCAGTAAAATTCAAAATTAGTAAAAGAGCAGTGAAAATCATACATTCACGCAGTAAAAAAAATCAATCAAACAAAGTTCTAGAAGATGTACAGCTCACACTACAAACAAAATCAGAGAAGGAGTCACTATCACCATGGACCCACAAAATCCCACTATAGAATTCCTCATAATGGTATGGAAATTGACAGCTAAAAGGCTCACACACTTGAAGGAATATTCTTCACATTTTTACCCTAATCCCACACGTATCAGAAAGCTACGAATCTCCTATAAATAGGAACCCAATCATTGGCCAATGATACCGAGAAAACCCTATTGTTACTCTGCAGAAATTTACCCTCAAACTCTCCTAAAGCTCTCTATTTTCATACCTTTGCAGAGCTCACATCAGAGCTCTGTGTAAGGTGAGCACAACCACACACTCACCCGTTCGCAGAACACCACATTCCCAACAAGGCACAGTCGAAACACGAAAGAGAAAAGAAACGAACGAAGACAAAAGAAAGGCATTTGAAGAGAAAAGAAGAATTAGAAGCGAACGAAGTAGAGAGGAAAGAGATGATTCGAACTCACCAGAGGTAAAATCACGAAACCTTTTTCTCCGTTTTAAGCGTTCCATCGCAAGACGTTGTGTTTGCTGCTGAATGTTGATTTTTAGTCGTCGATTGTTGTTGATATTCCGTTGTTGATAGTTCTCAATATTTAGGTTTTGAGATGTGAAATTTATAGAGTTAGGGTTTCTCTGTGTGGTTTCGGAGTTGAGAGTGAGAAGTTTTTTTTTGGTAAAAATAAGCTCGGATTTGGATTTAGGAAGGTTTTTTAGTTGGGGTAGTGTATTTAGATTGAGGGTGGCCGAAAAAGGGAGCGGCACCGCCGTCAACCACCTCTTCCTCCGTTGGATTTTTAGGTTTCCGGTGAGAGCTTTAGAGAGAGAGAGGGAGCTGGTTAGAGAGAGGAAGGGTTGGAGAGAATGAGGGTGAAGATAACTCTTTTCTTTTTTTACTTTCCTTCTGCCACGCGTGTTAAGTGAGAATGATGGTGGCTGAGTGTCTATTCTTCCATCCCGTGTGTGTCTTGATGGCGTCCCACATCGTGCACAATCATTGATGGCCATGCAATGTTTGATTCATGGATAATCAACGGTACAGATTTAGTGGCTAGTCAACGGATTGACTAAAGGTCCACGAGGGACCCTCACCCTAGCGTGGGCTGCCAAACCATGGGCCTGGAAATTCCTTAATCACACCCCCCAGTTTTACTTTATTTCTGGCCGACTTGTTTTTTTTATTATTTGTTTTTTTAGTTTTAATTTCAAAACTTAATTTCTTATTAATACTTAATAATAAAAATCCAAAACAAAACTTTTTATTGACTTATTTCTTAAAAACCAAAATACTAGAGATTTATTTATTTGATTTTAACTTAATTAATATTTTAATTAATCCAATTTCTCTACCTTTAAAATTATCATAAAATACTTTCTTAATTAAATTAAAATTCATAATTCATTCTAATTGATATTCTTAACATTTTCTTAATTAATTATGGAAGTAGTGGGCTTTTGGAGTCTAGCACTCCTTGGGTCCTTGGACGATCGCTCTTGGGGCGCACGCCTTGGGTTGTGGTCATTCCATCTTTCATTTCTAAAATACTTAAAGACATTTTAATCAAACTAAGACTTTCAACCTTAATAAAACATTTTTTTGACTTATAAATCTTAATTCAAATTTTAAAACAATTACCTAATCTTTTACAAAATTTATTTTAACTTAAAATCATAATCAACTTTGACATACCTAAATTATTTTCTTATATAAAACATTTAATTAATCTTTCTAAACCTTCTCCAAATTAATCTTTGGAAGTAATGGGCTTTTAGAGTCTCGCACTCTTTGGGTCCTTGCACGATCGCTCTTGGGGCGCACGCCTTGGGTTGTGATCGTTCCATCTTTCATTCTAAAACACTTAATTCACTTAAACTCTCATACTTAAGACATCCAATTCAATTAAAACATTCAATCTTTTAAAAACACTTTCTTAAGATCATAATCAACGTTTTAATACTTGAATTATTTTCTTATAAAATATTTAAATCAATCTTCTTAAACGTTTTCCTAATTAATTATTGGAAGTAATGGGCTTTTGGGGTTTAGCACTCCTTGGGTCCTTGAATGAACGCTCTTAGGGCGCACGCCTTGGGTTGTGTTCGTTTCGGTCTTCCATTTCAAGACTTAAAAAACTTACAACCCAATTAAAATACTTAATCATTTTTAAAATCTTAGCAACTCCAAACCCTAATTCAATTAATGCATTTAAAATACTCTAATCAAATCAAAATCTTTTTCTTAATTAAATTACGAAAGTAGTGGACTCTTGAGGTCTAGCACTTCTTGGGCCGTTGAATGAATGCTCTTGAGGCGCACGCTTTGGGTTGTGTTCATTCTGAACTTTCTTCCTCAAAACACTCACCCTAATTATATGGACAAGTAAGCCAATTGTCCAACAAATATAATTTCATAATTAATAGAATGAAAAAGGTGTCGTTGAGATCTAGCATCTCAGTAATGCCCCGATTAATTGGTTGCGAGGCCGACGTCTCGTTTATCGAATAATCGTCATTCTCGCTCAAAACACTTAACAAACTAAATGCTTCTTACGCAACCGAAACCCTAATATACTTAATCCACAACTTAAACACCTTTCCCAAAGAACATTGTTTAAGTCATTCTTTCGCGCATATGAACTCATGCTTCAGCCTCCCCTAGCGAGCAGACAAGCCAACGTTTAGCAGTTAGAATGCAACCTAAACTCTCGTTCGCCTAAAAGACATACGCAAATCAAACTTTTTTTCTCAATCAAATCTTAACATACTTAATCCAAATCAAACAACTTTCACAAAAAGAACATTGTTTAGTCCATTCTTCCGCGCATATAAACTCGTGCTTCAGCCTCCCTTGACGAGCAGACAAGCTAACGTTTAGTAGTTAGAATGCGAGTTAAACACTCATTCGTTTAAAAAACACCAACCAACCGTAGTCCCACGAACTACGAATGCTCTGACTTTCCCATTGCACGAGGGAATACGTAGGCCTAAGGGTTCTCAATCCTTGCCGAGCACACTAATAAAAAACCACCCATTTTCCCCTTAGAAAGCAATACCTACCTTAGAAGAAAACAAACAAACCTTAGCTAACCTTTCTCTCGAATCGAATCAAGAGGATTCGCGTTGAGTACAACGGACGTAGAGGGTGCTAATACCTTCCCTCTGCGTAATCGACTCCCGAACCCGTAATTTGGTTGCGATGACCAAGTTCTTGTCTCCCTTTAAAGGTTTTATCGATATTTTCCTTTCCCTCCTTTGGGATAAATAAAGTTCGGTGGCGACTCTGTTTCAAACAGTTTTTTCCGCGTCCATCGCGAGGATCGTATTTTTCGAGGTACGACAGATGGCGACTCTGCTGGGGATCTGCATTGCCCTATGCTAGAGAGAGTCAAGCCTAACTTGACTCGATTCGAGAGTGTTAGATTCGCTTGTTGGATTTCTTGTTTGGTTTCTCCTATTATTTCTTTATTTGCTTTGTGTTACTTTATTTTTATTACGTGCTTTATGTCATATTTACCTGTTGGATTTGGGTTGATATCACAAGTAAGGCTCTATACCCGAGTCTTGGAAAAAGAAGAGAGAACACTTAGTTAGATTTTGGAAGTCATTAGTGTTAGTCCCCAAGGACCCGCTCCTTGTGTTCCTAGCATGAAAGCTTCCCCTAGAGTAGGCCTTTTCGTAGATCTTATTGTAAAACAGCTAGCCTGTTGCGCGACTTGATTCATGAAGGGTCCTTGACTCTGGGAACCACTCTTAGCACTAGTTTTTATCTTAGTGGTTGTTAGTGTTAGTCTCCGAGGACTCGCTTCTCGTGGGCCTAGCATGAAGACTACACTCAAGATAGACCTTTTCGTATCCCCGTCACAATGCAGCTAGCCTGTTGCGTGGTGTTGATGCGACTAGTGTCCGAGACCCTGGGAACCCTATCCATCAACATAAGAGCTATCCCGTGAGTGGGTTTATGGGTAAAGAATCTAGAACTGTCCTTATAAGGCCTACCTATTAGGAGGGCTGGGAAGTTACTTGCATTATCCTGGATCCTGGCTATCTACATTGCATTCATTTGCATACAATTGCATCTGCATCCATCGGCATTGCATATCATTTTTCAACACCAAAAAAAAACACAAACTTATTCATCCTTTGTCTGTAACCCAGAGTTGATTTCCCGACACGTGTATTGGACTTAAGATTACTCTGGGAGAACCATGGAACGCTTAAGGCAGAATCAAGTTGAGTTGAGAAAAGACGAGAACAGCATGAAAGGCAAGATGAAGCGGATGACAGCTATGGGGAGAAGAAAAGAAAAGATGCAAGAAGGCTCCACAACTAGGAGTGTTGCTCCCACAGTTCCTTCTACTCCACAAGCTATACTGAATAACCCATTAGGTGTTGTCCCTCCTGGGTCTTGTCCCCGACCAATCCGTGCACAGCCTCTGAATCAGTGGTCAGCACCCATTCTGTCCCAAGGGCATGAGAATCTAAACCAGAAAAGCCATAAGAAGCCTAAGTCGCGCCCTATTCTCGACCCTATTCCTATACCATGTGGACAACTGCTATCATACCTGATTCAGAATTCTTTAGTGGTACCCACAACCCTCGGGCCGGTTCGTACCCTTCCTCCACCTGGATATGATCCTAATACACAGTGTGAATACCATAAAGAGGCGCCAGGGCACTTTATTGAAGGTTGTTGGTCATTCAAGAACAAAGTTCAAGAACTTATTAACAAGAAACGTCTAGTCTTTGAGGAAGACAACTCAGGGGTAGAATGTGAGTACCACACTAGAGCCATAGGGCATGCTGTCAAAGAATGTGAAAGCTTCCGAAACAAACTGCAAAAACTAACCAGAAAGGAAGACCCTAGCATGAATGGTTTAACCCAAAGATCTGGCAAAGAGAAGATACAAGAGTCTTGTGGACCACTCAGAATCATATACCACAAGGAAAAGGCCGAGTTTATAGAAGATGAAACGTCTTTTAATCACGTTGAAACCATGGTCTGGGATGAAACCTCAAAAAGAGGAAAGCTAGTAGAGAAGTCCAAAGATGCTGTATTATCTGAGGGGGCTCTGAAAAGGGACTTTGGAGAGCATTCCAGTGGTATTGATGACGATGATGACATCAACCTTTGGGTCCTAAAAAGGAAATCAACGGTGCCTAGGGCACCGTACCAAAAACCTTGGGCTGCTCCCAATGTAGATCAACGAGCTCATAACCAAGGAAATCAGAATCCACGCCAGAATCAGATAAGGCCTCGTAATAACCTGGAAAGAAGGAATGCTCCTCTTCATCCAGTTCCTATGTCGTACAGTCAACTTCTGCCGCATCTGGTCCGAAGGTCACTGATAGAGCCCAAAGCTATCAAGCCTTTGCCAAAACCATACCCGCCTGGGTACGACCCCAATGCGCATTGTGGATATCATGTTGGATCAATGGGGCATTCGACTGAAGATTGCCAAGCTTTTCAAGCCAAGGTGCAACACTTGATTAACAAGAAGTGCATATCCTTTCAAGAAGGGTATTTGGTTGTGCGTATCAGCATCTCAAATGTTCAAAGTCAGCAATCCTATGAGCCTCCCTGTGCATTCCCATTCTCTCCACATGGTCAATATACTCCAATCAATAGAGGTCCCCCTCGTCAATAACAGGTTGCACAACAATATTCTTCACAACCCCGACACTACTATAGTCAAAGACCAAAAAGGCATTTTGATCATTTGTCATTGCCACTCAGTCATATATTGCCACGATTGATTAGTAGCGGACTAATAGTGCCAAAGGGCTTGGATCCTGTGATTCCTCCATACCCACCAGGATTTGACGCCAACGCACGATGTGGATACCATGCTGGCGCTATGGGGCATTCAACTAAGGATTGCAAACAGCTCAGAAACAAGGTCCAAGACCTAATTGAGTCCAAGCAAATATCGTTTACACCTCAAGGTCTTCAAATCCATGTCAGTCCTTCATTTGATCAGGGGGGTCCATCTGCCCATGTTATGGAAGAAGTTGTTGAGAGTAGGTGTGAAGAAGGCTATCATACTGGTTTGGATGAACAAGAATGCTAGACCAACAGTGGGTCAAGGAAGAAAAGCTCAGTTCCCAATGCTGGAAACTTTTAAATCATATAATCTTGCATTTGTAATTTTCTTTGTGTTAAATGCTACTTGTTTTAGACATCGTTGTTTTGAATGGTAATATTAATGAAATGATCATGTATTTTCTGAATTAATCACGTCGCATTCGCTCATTTTTTTCACTTATATAAAAAAAAACAAAAAATATACATCCATATACCTCTCGTCCACTTTCTTTACCAAGTTGTTGTTTAGTAAATATTGGAGGGAGGATGACGAAAATGAAATACCCATAATTGCCGATGGTATGCTTTCGGATAAAATCCTGCCAAGGATGTACAGGCATTGTTTCAAATTCCCCAACACTGGAGAAATAAGGAGTTAATCCCTAGTCAGCCACTTCGAGCCTAGAAGTAGGAGTTTCCTTCGGATTTTTTTTGAAAAAAAACCTTATACTTAACCTGGGGCAGGGTAGTGTTCAGTTAACCGGATTACACACTCAAATCTCTGTACAAAAGCGTCAATAAGACCCATGACTTGGCAGTCACAAGCTGTACTAAAAAAAAAAAAAAAGCCTGCTAAGTCAAGCACCTCAAAGGAGACTTAGGCAAAAATCAAGGCAACCCTGATGGACTCGAAAAGCAAAATCAGTCCATGCAAAAGATAGGGATCAAAAAAGCAAAAGAGGTCCTCAAATCCTCAGCAAAAACAAAATAAGATTCAGTGACACCATATCAAAAACCAAAAGGTCGCTGACATCCACCAAAAGCAAATAAAGTGACTGCCATTTCAAGAAGACCTTGAATCCTCATCTTCACTATTATACCGTCAAGATCTCTTAGGAGATGAATGTGTGTGTCAGCTTAACTGAACGTAGGACTGGAGAGCATCACAAAGAAAGGGTGGGTACAAAACACACTTTGAGCCTTATATCATTTGTTTCTATAACCATGAACCAGACCACGTTATAACCCTCAAAAGACCTTATTGAGGCGGGGTTTATTCTGAAAGCATACTACAGCAAGGTTGCGTAAACTGACTCCTAGAGATTTGCTAATCTTCTGAATTGGTGTCATATTCTGGCTATATCTTTCACACCAGCTAAATCAGCACCACGTTTGGACTAATGGTTCATCCGTCACACACTATCACATCATTCTAAGAATGACTGATTTTCAAAACTTGCATGAGCATCGCATTAAAATTACCATTTGTGAATGAACAATTTTGACTGCAAGTCAGTACTTGGCATCAAGGAAATTCCAAACAATAGTCAGAGGAACTTGATCATTCAACAATGTTGATCCAAATTCAGTTCACTTCATAACCCTATGGGACAGGGGCACGACGTCCGATGACTATGATGGAACTGGTCAGGATGAAACAAATCTCCAAGTATCATTAGATCAAGGAGGAAAGACCACTTCAGTGTTCAGCCCGTCTGGGGAAAACCCCTGTACTCAGTACGTCCAGTTCATCTGGGGAAAATCCCTCTAAAGCTTGATGAAGGACAAATCACTGTAAGATTCAAATAATGGGGCAAATTGTCTCCAATCGTATCCTGATATAATCACTTTCAAGGAGTATCCCTACAAAAACCCCACGGATTGGGGTAAACAAGTTGGAAAGGGGCAGTTTCCCTCCATACTTTCAAGTTCATCAAACAGACTGTGCATAATGATAGCAATGGTTGAGTCGACAAGTGTCAAAAACCTTGGGGCAGAGCAAAAGCACAATCAACATGCATTGGTTAAGTCGCTATGCTCATACGGTCAACATGCATTGATCACGTCGCTACGCTTATAGAAAGCCATCACGATTAAGGCCCTCTCAAGAATGAATACACATCTTGTCAAAAAAGTATCAAACTTAGGGCACCAAGCTCATCCACATCTATTTGGTGACAATCAAATAGTCAAAATCCAACTGTCGGGAAATCAAACCCCATAAAACCCAAAGTCCAATCCTTTATTGGCAACTAATCAAAAGTTCACACTCGTTGGTAACTTCAAAAATACCCTTTAAAGTCCAGTCTTTATTGGAAATCACTAAAAATCCACCGTTGATGGCATCCTCAATATACCTCAAAGTCCAATTTATTGGCAAACGCTAAAACAACCAAAGTCCAATTTCATTTGGCAATTACCAAATTCAATCCCTGGTGATACCCTCTACAAGGAAACTTATCCCCAGCGCACCCGATCATTTGCATTGTCATATGCATGGCATGCTAGAATCATAATCATATCTGGCATTAACATATTAGTCTTGTAAATTCGTGTGCATTAGATTCCATAGCAGTTGCATTTTAGTATATGTTTCAGTGCATCATGTAATGCATGGCATATCCATCCCCAACATAGCATGAAAGGATCCAGGATCAGTTCATAAGCATCTTGGCCAGTCTTCCATCAAAGTCGGCAGTATTCTTCAAAAGAGAAGTTGATACCCCGCACGTGCTCAAGGAATTCTATTCCCCAGCAAGTTCTTCAACCATGCAATTGATAATGACAATCCCCAGCAAATGTTGTCAGTATTCCCCAAGCAAAGGATATCCAGAAAGCTTCTTGTGAGTTTCCCCTACAAAGCCAACACATTTCCTCCAACAGGAATCTTGCTCAACTATTCCCTCAGCAAATTTACTTCAGAGATTATGCTTTGGTATCATCGAGGAACCTTAATGGATAAGGGACTGCTTCGACGACCCAGAGAATCGTCTGCCTTCAGAGATACTGCTTTGGTATCATCGAGGAACCTTAATGGATAAGGGACTGCTTTGACGACCCAGAGAATCATCTGCCTTTCAGAGATACTGCTTTGGTATCATCGAGGAACCTTAATGGATAAGGGACTGCTTCGACGATCCAGAGAATCGTCTGCCTTTCAGAGATACTGCTTTGGTATCATCGAGGAGCCTTAATGGATAAGGGACTGCTTCGACGACCCAGAGAATCTTCTGCCTTTCAGAGATACTGCTTTGGTATCATCGAGGAACCTTAATGGATAAGGGACTGCTTCGACGACCCAGAGAATCGTCTTCCTTTCAGAGATACTGCTTTGGTATCATCGAGGAACCTTAATGGATAAGGGACTGCTTCGACGACCCAGAGAATCGTCTGCCTTTCAGAGATACTGCTTTGGTATCATCGAGGAACCTTAATGGATAAGGGGCTGCTTCGACGACCCAGAGAATTGTCTGCCTTTCAGAGATACTACTTTGGTATCGTTGAGGAACCTTAATGGATAAGGGACTGCTTCGACGACCCAGAGAATCGTCTGCCTTTCAGAGATACTGCTTTGGTATCATCGAGGAACTTTAATGGATAAGGGACTGCTTTGACGACCCAGAGAATCGTCTGCCTTTCAAAGATACTGCTTTGGTATCATCGAGGAACCTTAATGGATAAGGGACTGCTTCGACGACCCAGAGAATCATCTGCCTTTCAGAGATACTGCTTTGGTATCATCGAGGAACCTTAATGGATAAGGGACCGCTTCGACGACCCAGAGAATCGTCTGCCTTTCAGAGATACTGCTTTGGTATCGTTGAGGAGCCTTAACGGATAAGGTGCTTCTTCAATGCTCCAGAGAATCTTCTGCTTCCAAAGATACTGCTTTGGTATCGTTGAGGAACCTTAATGGATAAGGTACTGCTTCAACATTCCAGAGAATCTTATGCTTCAGAGATACTGCTTTGGCATCGTTGAAGAACCTTAACAGATAAGGTACTGCTTCAATGTTCCAGAGAATCTTATGCTTCAGAGACACTGCTTTGGTATCGTCGAGAAACATTAATGGATAAGGGACTGTTTCGACGACCCATAGAATCTCAAGTTATTTTGTTCGGTTTGGACCCAGCTACCTCATTGCACCAGTTCTTACTCCATAGTACATTACCTTTTGGCAGACAAACTTTGGGGTCTTCTTATATCTAATTGACTTTTACCCTAAAAAATGAACGCCATGCAGCAGTTCATTCTCTCGGGTTCAAGATAATTAGATAGGGGCATCTGTCATACCCCAAATTTGTCCTACCTATTATATGTTTTCTACACCAAATGTTCATGTTGACTCTAAAATTTAGTTCATAAGGGTTTGGCATGCGTTTGATATGCTTACTAGCTTGTGTTGGGTTTGCTATGATTTCAAGAAGAGATAAAGAGGATTGAGCACTCATCTTTATGACTATTCAGTCAAGACATGATCAATTGGCTTCAAACTAATTTTAAGCTATAATCAAGAAGATGTTTAACCATATTCCAAGTGCGACACTGAGGCTGTATGGTTAACACAAGCTAAGAAAAAAAGCTATCTTCGATTCAAGGAAAAGATGATTGATCTTTAGGTCATGTTCTCCTCTAATCCAAGTTTGAAGTGATTCCAAGATTTATGGGAGATTTTAGGTCATATGCAAGTTATAGTTTCAAGGATCTCATATCATAACCAATACATAATCAAAATACATGCTCAATCCAAGTTAGGTAGGAAGTGAAGATCAAATTCTCACGCGGTATCAAGATTAGGATTAAAAGGGCTAAGATGTGTCTTCCAAGTTATAATGTAAGTTAATTCAAAGCTATGATTAAAATGTATGCAAGCCTTGTTTAGTTCAATTTCAAGTCATGTTTTGAAATAAGTTCCAAGCCTATTTTCAAGCAATGTCTTAAAATGAACCAAGGTCGTGGTTTTAAATCAAGTCTTGTTCTCAAGGTTTTTTAGGCCGTATGGAAGGTGCTTCGACCCTTAATGTGGATTACTAGTGAGGTTGTCCTATTTGTTCAAGATAAAAGACATTATTTCAAGACATGGCCAATTCATTAAGCCATGAGCACAAGAGTACTAAACGATGAGAAAAGCTTGCTATGCATACTTGAAAGTTCACAACTTCATTTCGATTTATGCAAGTCATGGAGATATTATTTTCAGGTGCATTATTTCTTTTGAGCACGTAAGTCTACGAAATTGTTGTGCTATCATGAGCCATTCGTAGATCATTATGCTAGGCCTGGACAATGTTAATACCATTTTGAGTCAAGCATTTTAAAATATAACAAACCGTGGGAAGTTATTCATGTTCTATTCACATCCAATCCATACATGGGAACTTCAAAATGAAAATGACGGGTCATATTACAAGACACCTTACAGGTGCTAACAAGGTTACAAATTTGATTATGTATTTGATTGAACAATTTTAAACTACCAGCAGTCTCAAAAGAGTATAGTCCAGCCTCACATACCCCCGGTTCCTGTAGTGAGCAACAACAGGGCAATGACCGTGGATGTTGATAACCACCAAGGGGATGCCTCAGCTGAGCAAATTAAATCAGACAATGCTACTACTTCTGGTGTTAAGTTTCAATTTAAATCATCCGGTGGTAAAAATATAGCTTCTGAAAACCCTCTTGGAAAAAATATTTTTGGTAAAGCACTCATCCCTTCTACTTCATACTCTGTCGAGGCATCAAGAAAAAAACTCCTTGAGGCCTTCCCTGTCCCCTGAAGCTGCAAACCATACACATGGGCAAGTAAGCAATAAAATTGGTCCTTCAAGTAGTCGGATGAATGTTCTGCACTGAAATTCTGCCAAGTGAATGTCCAATATGGTGTGAATGTGATCAAGATGCCCTGCATACAAACATGGAGACTACAAATGTGCTACAAGGTTGATAAATTGTATTAGCTCATCTTTTGAGGCCAATTTATGTTGCTCATTCCTCCCTAAAGTGACTGCACAGTTCAAAAAAAATAAAGATGTACAGCTACATTTTGGAGCCTTGATAAGCCTTCATTTTGGACCCTTACCATCACCCCAACTTTGTCCTCCACGCATCAGCTACATTCCACAAAACCATAAAATGAATCTGCAGCAAATACGCAGTAACAAGAGACCATGAAATGAGAATGTCAAATTCAAATTCAAATTCATGAGAAAGAATTCAAATTAAACCAAATATTATTTCCAGGCTAAAGATCATATGAGTTTACCAAGCCAAGATATGAGTCCTTTCGTCAAAATTTCTCAAAATATCCATCTTCAACATCAAGGCACCAAGCTCCAGGCATGACATCAAATTGGTCCCAAAATGCACATGAAAAGAAATAAAACAAGGGATTAATACACAGGCAGGACATGTATAATTCAAAATTAAGCCAATTTAAGGATAAGGAGTATTTAACAGCAGAAAGGCAAGGTACTTGACGCAAGATACACAAACTAATTCTAGTTAAGTAAATGCAAGCGGTTCACAAGCTAGGACGCATGGTGCAGCAGTGGAATTCAATAGGGTATCAACAACAACATTGTCATAAGGCCACAACCTCATGTTAAACAAGAAAATCCATTCGTAAAAAGAAGGTAAACGCAGCCAAAGGGGGAGTCATACCAAACAAGATTATGCACCTCATGACCTATTCCTTTTACCCAAGCCACGACCCTCATGCTTCAACTTCCCCTAAGTAGCTGAGCTGCCTCAGAGCAAATGTTAGTGAGAGTTACGAGTTAATCTTCAAACATGAGTGATGCTCTATATTTAGTTGGCACTCTTGAAGGGATGAAGTAGATAATTCCTATCCTGTATGCGATAAGACACTATCAAGAGCTTGTGTAGTTTTGATCAGTCCTAAAGGAAAAATTCAAGTAAACATTGAATGTTGGATCTTACCAAGATGTTTCTAAAGCCAAAGTCAGAAACTATATTGACTAGTTCAATCCAATCTGCACCATATTCAAAGTCTTGCCACCAAATACTAACTACTCTAAGGATAATATCCTCCAACCATCAGACCATGATCAGGGACTCAGCTGCATCACACCTGTCAATGTAATGAATACACATCATGTCATAGTGTAATTGAAGACGTCAAGAGAAGATTGAAAGTGCAAAGAAATGGTAATACCTTCAAACATCCTCAGACGCAGTTTAGGCAGTAACAATTGGATATGATTCTAAACATTCCATCCTCAAGCTAAAATGCACTCTAGACAGAAAAACTCCATACAAACTCTACCATTGAATAATACACAACTGCACAAAAACAATCAAAATACACGTAAGCAGCCCTGCAGTGAGCGATGTGCAACATCATATTTCCTTGCAAAATCAGCCAGTGATGAATATGTTAGAACATCACAAACCATTAATTAAACGGGATTGAATGCACTTGCCATTGTCACCAAGTTGATGGTTTACCTGAGTTTTTGACGGATAATATGTTCTGATGTCCAATTAAAAGGTTCTTCGAATGGAAAATTCATTAAACACCTTCAAGCAATAAACAATGCGTCAATACTAAGAATCTTAAAAGAGAATGACAGTAAATCCAAATTTATCAAAAGTGCAGCAGAATTCATAGCTCATCAGAATATTCAAAATAACAAGAGTCAACCTGAGTCAAATGAAGCCACATCAGCAAAATTCAAAATTAGTAAAAGAGCAATGAAAATCATACATTCACGCAGTAAAAAAATCAATCAAACAAAGTTCTAGAAGATGTACAGCTCACACTACAAACAAAATCATAGAAGGAGTCACTATCACCCTGGACCCACAAAATCCCACTACAGAATTCCTCATAACGGTATGGAAATTGACAGCTAAAAGGCTCACACACTTGAAGGAATATTCTTCACATTTTTACCCTAATCCCACACGTATCAGAAAGCTACGAATCTCCTATAAATAGGAACCCAATCATTGGCCAATGATACCGAGAAAACCCTATTGTTACTCTGCAGAAATTTACCCTCAAACTCTCCTAAAGCTCTCTATTTTCATACCTTTGCAGAGCTCACATCAGAGCTCTGTGTAAGGTGAGCTCGACCACACACTCACCCGCTCGCAGAACACCACATTCCCAACAAGGCACAGTCGAAACACGAAAGAGAAAAGAAACGAACGAAGACAAAAGAAAGGCATTTGAAGAGAAAAGAAGAATCAGAAGCGAACGAAGTAGAGAGGAAAGAGATGATTCGAACTCACCAGAGGTAAAATCACGAAACCTTTTTCTCCGTTTTAAGCGTTCCATCGCAAGACGTTGTGTTTGCTGCTGAATGTTGATTTTTAGTCGTCGATTGTTGTTGATATTCCGTTGTTAATAGTTCTCAATATTTAGGTTTTGAGATGTGAAATTTGTAGAGTTAGGGTTTCTCTGTGTGGTTTCGGAGTTGAGAGTGAGAAGTTTTTTTTTTGGTAAAAATAAGCTCGGATTTGGATTTAGGAAGGTTTTTTAGTTGGGGTGGTGTATTTAGATTGAGGGTGGTCGAAAAAGGGAGCGGCACCGCCGTCAACCACCTCTTCCTCCTTTGGATTTTTAGGTTTCCGGTGAGAGCTTTAGAGAGAGAGAGGGAGCTGGTTAGAGAGAGGAAGGGTTGGAGAGAATGAGGGTGAAGATAACTCTTTTCTTTTTTTACTTTCCTTCTGCCATGCGTGTTAAGTGAGAATGATGGTGGCTGAGTGTTTATTCTTCCATCCCGTGTGTGTCTTGATGGCGTCCCACATCGTGCACAATCATTGTCGGCCATGCGATGTTTGATTCATGGATAATCAACGGTACAGATTTAGTGGCTAGTCAATGGATTGACTGAAGGTCCACGAGGGACCCTCACCCTAGTGTGGGCTGCCATACCATGGGCCTGGAAATTCCTTAATCACACCCCCCAGTTTTACTTTATTTCTGGCCCACTTGTTTTTTTAATTATTTGGTTTTTTAGTTTTAATTTTAAAACTTAATTTCTTATTAATACTTAATAATAAAAATCCAAAACAAAACTTTTTATTGACTTATTTCTTAAAAACCAAAATACTAGAGATTTATTTATTTGATTTTAACTTAATTAATATTTTAATTAATCCAATTTCTCTACCTTTAAAATTATCATAAAATACTTTCTTAATTAAATTAAAATTCATAATTCATTCTAATTGATATTCTTAACATTTTCTTAATTAATTATGGAAGTAGTGGGCTTTTGGAGTCTAGCACTCCTTGGGTCCTTGGACGATCGTTCTTGGGGCGCACGCCTTGGGTTGTGGTCGTTCCATCTTTCATTTCTAAAATACTTAAAGATATTTTAATCAAACTAAGACTTTCAACCTTAATAAAACTTTTTTTGACTTATAAATCTTAATTCAAATTTTAAAACAATTACCTAATCTTTTACAAAATTTATTTTAACTTAAAATCATAATCAACTTTGACATACCTAAATTATTTTCTTATATAAAACATTTAATTAATCTTTCTAAACCTTCTCCTAATTAATCATTGGAAGTAATGGGCTTTTGAAGTCTCGCACTCTTTGGGTCCTTGCACGATCGCTCTTGGGGCGCACGCCTTGGGTTGTGATCGTTCCATCTTTCATTCTAAAACACTTAATTCACTTAAACTCTCATACTTAAGACATCCAATTCAATTAAAACATTCAATCTTTTAAAAACACTTTCTTAAGATCATAATCAACGTTTTAATACTTGAATTATTTTCTTATAAAATATTTAAATCAATCTTCTTAAACGTTTTCCTAATTAATTATTGGAAGTAATGGGCTTTTGGGGTTTAGCACTCCTTGGGTCCTTGAATGAACGCTCTTAGGGCGCACGCCTTGGGTTGTGTTCGTTTTGGTCTTCCATTTCAAGACTTAAAAAACTTACAACCCAATAAAAATACTTAATCATTTTTAAAATCTTAGCAACTCCAAACCCTAATTCAATTAATGCGTTTAAAATACTCTAATCAAATCAAAATCTTTTTCTTAATTAAATTACGAAAGTAGTGGACTCTTGAGGTCTAGCACTTCTTGGGCCCTTGAATGAATGCTCTTAAGGCACACGCTTAGGGTTGTGTTCATTCCGAACTTTCTTCCTCAAAACACTCGCCCTAATTATATGGACAAGTAAGCCAATTGTCCAACAAATATAATTTCATAATTAATATAATGAAAACGGTGTCGTTGAGATCTAGCATCTCAGTAATGCCCAGATTAATTGGTTGCGAGGCCGACATCTCGTTTATCGAATAATCGTCATTCTCGCTCAAAACACTTAACAAACTAAATGCTTCTTACGCAACCGAAACCCTAATATACTTAATCCACAACTTAAACACCTTTCCCAAAGAACATTGTTTAAGTCATTCTTTCGCGCATATGAACTCATGCTTCAGCCTCCCCTAGCGAGCAGACAAGCCAACGTTTAGCAGTTAGAATGCAACCTAAACTCTCGTTCGCCTAAAAGACATACGCAAATCAAACTTTTATTCTCAATCAAATCTTAACATACTTAATCCAAATCAAACAACTTTCACAAAAAGAACATTGTTTAGTCCATTCTTCCGCGCATATAAACTCGTGCTTCAGCCTCCCTTGACGAGCAGACAAGCCAACGTTTAGCAGTTAGAATGCGAATTAAACACTCATTCGTTTAAAAACACCAACCAACCGTAGTCCCACGAACTATGAATGCTCTGACTTTCCCATTGCACGAGGGAATATGTAGGCCCAAGGGTCCTCAATCCTTGCCGAGCACACTAATAAAAAACCACCCATTTTCCCCTTAGAAAGCAATACCTACCTTAGAAGAAAATAAACAAACCTTAGCTAACTTTTCTCTCGAATCGAATCAAGAGGTTCCCGTTGAGTACAACGGACGTAGAGGGTGCTAATACCTTCCCTCTGCGTAATCGACTCCCGAACCCGTAATTTGGTTGCGATGACCAAGTTCTTGTCTCCGTTTAAAGGTTTTATCGATATTTTCCTTTCCCTCCTTTGGGATAAATAAAGTTCGGTGGCGACTCTGTTTCGAACAGTTTTTTTCGCGTCCATAGCGAGGATCGTATTTTTCGAGGTACGACAATAAGTCTTCAGAGTCTTTCTGCACTTGGTCTTCAGAGCCTTCAGCCTTCAGAACTTCAAGTCATTGGAATCTTCAGCACTTTGTTTCTCTATAACATTGCCTTCTTCAGAAGCTTTGTAATCTTCAGAATCACAACCACTTTCAGAGAGCATCCACAAGAGCATTGCAACAACAATATCAGCATCCTTGGATCTGACTGATCATGATCAGATACAGAAGTGTTCTTGCTTCTTGCGACTTGTTTCACACATAGTAACTTCGCATATAATCATTTACGCGCATCTGGCTGGTGCTTGTTGGATCAGATATCTTCCATAATTATGATTTGCACATAACACACATTAGAACATTAAATAGTTCTTTCACAAATACGTATTGTTATCATCAAAACATAGATTGACTTGTAGAGACAACTCTTGCTCTCACAATCTCCCCCTTTTTGATGATGACAAAACCAAGTATTTTGATTGAACATTTTATACAAGGTAATCACCAAACAAACATATTCAGAGTCTGGAACAACAGTTCCCCCTGAATGTGTTATCCTCAAAGTTTTATCTGAGATCATCTAGAATCTTATATGATCCAAAGATATACATAATAACAACTTGAGTTGCCATAACAAAGAATAGAAAAGGATTACTTCTCTATCTTGTCTATAAGAAAACAGAGAGCCTTTAGCATCTGGACTAGTTCATCAGAACTTACATCTTCAGATCTTCAGAACTCAGTTCCTTTGTAGTCATAATAGAGCTTATAATCTTCAGAGACATCTGAAGCATTTCTACTTTTCAGCAGATCCATTTAAGCACAAACTAAAAAATTCTTATCTAATAACATAACATCGTTATTCATCAGAGACAGATACTGTCTTTTGAGAAACTCCCCCTGAGTTTCAGACTTTGTGAAGATTTTAGATTTTGCAATTGAATCTTCTGGGTAGTCTCCCCCTAATTTCCATAAGTCAGATATTGGGATCTTCAGAATCATAATTCAGGAATATGAGTTTTTAATCACCAATATGGATCATGACTTTTTCAGAGTTTGACTTTTGAACACAGATCTTCATCTCAGAACCTTGTTACTGTCATAACTCAGTGGTTCATCAAAGCTTGATTTTTGATCAGATACCAGTTGAAGGTTAATTATTGTGATCAATCAACGCTTGACTCTGAAACTGATACACATGTTTTAATCTTAGTCTGATACTGAGTTATACCAGAGTATGTTGTGTCTGATTCCAACTAAAGGAATTCTTTTCATACCACTTGAAGGGTATTTCCTTAGTTGAAGGGTATTTCCTTAGTGTGCTGAGATTGATACCAATGAAGGTATAGAAAACATTTCACAACTTAGTTCTGATTGATATTATTGCAGACTGAGTCTGATACCAATCTTTGTGTATACTGAGTCTGATTACCATTTGTTGATTTAGTCTGATACCAAATCATTTTATTCTTAATTGGTTCTTGGTAGACATCAGAACTACTTGTTATTGGATCTTCAATCCGGATCTTCAGACAGTTCTTGACTTCTGATTTGTACAGTTCTTCTGAATAAGCATCTTGAGATGTAGACTTTGTCTTGACTGCTTTCAGAGTTTTCTTCTTTTGATTCTTACGTTCTGGATCTCATATTCTTAGACAGCTTACATCTTCTAAACTAAGTAAGACAGAGATCAAGATAAACTTTAACTTTCAGAAAGTTCTCAACTTCTGAACAGTACTGGGTAGATCTGATTCTGAACACATGTTTACGAAGTGTACAACTTCAATCATATGAGCAACAGTTCATAAAAACTTTTTAACAAATTTCTTCTTTCTTTCTTAAACCTGTTCTGAGAATGCCTAGTGAACTTGTTCAGAGTTCCTCGGTTAAACATCAAACAAACGTTAGTGGTAAGTGCATTTTATATCATTGATTTACTTTGTTTGAGTTTGCATTCTTCTTAAGATTCTTCTTTTTAATCAAAATCATATTTCTATTTCTCCCCCTTTTTGACATCATCAAAAAGTTTTAGAGCATTTAAGCTTTTAAGCATTGTTAGATTAATATGATAATGAACAATCTAACATAAATATTATCAAGAGGAAACTTCGTTCATAATGCAAGAGTTAAGGTAACAAAACATAGAGAAAAATAATCATAATTCTATCCTATTATCCTTTAGGGAATTCCAGAGAATTCCTCATAATTCATGGGTGAACATTTTTCAGTTGCTCCAATGTGTTCTAATCTAGAGATTACATCCTGAATCTCAAGAACACGAGATATAACCCTTCCATATGGAATACAAAAGAAAGACTTGTCTTTAGACAAGAGGATTTGTTCCTGCAAGTGATTGAACATGGTTTGAGGAAGGTTTATTTTTCTTCTATAGATTAGAAAGAAAATAAATAGCCAGCCTGAGTGAGTCAGCACTCTTGTTCCTATTTCTCTAATTCTTAAATTAGTTTCCATGATCTTGTGCCAGATTTTTGCAGAGGGGATGAGTGTGGAGGCATAGTTGGAGGAACCATTTCCACAATGAATCTTATAGATGAGATCATTGAAGATTTTTCTTTCCTTGTAGTCTTCAATGGTGTCACCGTTTTCATCGCACTTGATTGCTTGTGCGATGACAAAGGGTTTAATTACTACGGGAATTCCGGAGACAAATGACTGAATGATGTGTTGGTTGTACATGTTAGAAAACACATTAGCATTTTCTCAGAATTCTTTGACAAGATCTGTGTAAATGAGACCTGGAAGCATCTCAAGATAACCTTCCCATTTCTGACATTTTAATTCGGACGAAATTCTTGTCAAGCCAAGTTCTTTGAGAGAACTGGTGTTCACAGAGAATTCATTTAGGATTCTTAACTTAGAGATTTCATTTTTAGTAGGTTTTGGATGAGAGGTGGAAATTTTAGAGGAAATACTAAAGAGAGACACTGACTGAGATGGTTTGGAATAATGGATAGGGGAGTGAACAAGGTGCCTTAAATAGACAACGAATAGAGAGAGTTAATAAAAGCTTGTGACTCCTATCGTTAGGTTCATCATTTCCTAGATATTTTAGGCTAGCTATGAATAGGTAAGAGACCGGCGCTAAGTTTAACAGATTGTCAATCTTTGGAAAGACCAAGAGATCACGCATAGAATTCTCTAATTAATTTTTGACAGAAGTCAAGGATTCGCGATAAGTGCATAGTAAGAGTGGTAATGATTAATTCGGAGTGGAAGCAGAGAGATACGTTTTTCTTCTTTCATGAATATTTATCTTATCTGTCTAATAAGTGCTCAAACACAGATGTAAGCATAAAGACAACACATACTTCATTGAATTAGTTAGTAATTACATATGTGGTCTTAATGAACTATTGCAAACTGATAACTTAGCCTAATTGTAACAAGTAACCGTTTAATTTTGTGAGAACTATCTGCTGTCAAAGGTCTCACAAAACTTCCTATCCAGAGCAGTATCTTGACCACATCGAACTCTGCAGATCTTTTGCACGATTCCTGCTCTAAAGAGTACTTCTGATAAGACTCTCCCATAAGGAATGAATGATTGGTTCATGGTTCTTGACGTGACGATTGACTCTTTAAGATAGTCAAAGATTACTTAGGAAAGATCTATAGGTATTGGCCTAAGAAGACACATGATGAGGAGCTTATCATCATGATACAGAAAGTCCTTAGTTATACTGCGAGGTTTAATATTTGTCAGGATGAACTTGAACCATCCTTTTGCTGTAGGCAGGAGTTTTTCAGGGTTTGTGGATTCAAAGGCAGATTCTTCATAAAAAATATGATGCATTTTAGCATCAGAGGTGCATCGAATATATGCATGATTAGGTGTGACCCCACCTGGGGGACAGTCAATGGCTTCAGCAATGTTTGCGGAGTTGAGTGTAACAGGAAAACCATAGATGTCAGAAGAGATAGTCAGACCATTGCTGCTAATAGAGGCGTTGATCCAAAAGGTCTTTAAGATGTTAGGATAAATCGATCCCCTTAGCATGGATAGGTACTCATTCCAGTTTTGAAAATGAATCCCAAGATAAAAGCTTCGACTAATATATCATGGATTTGGTAGTTTCTCAATGATGATTTCTAGAAGATCATCGTTCCCATGAAAAGTTCTTGGAGACATTTTCTGAAGTGTTTTTAGAGTACTAAGATGATTGAGGAAAAGAGATAATGAAGGATTTTAGAAGAGTGGTATGACCCTAAATAGGCAAGGGAAGAGACTTTGAACTGAATGGGTTAATGACTGAGGATAACTTAGAAGTACTGGTTCATGATTACCTAGACTCTAGAGTAGGTAGGAATAGTCTGGAACAATTATGCGATGTAACAGTCTGTTAGCCTAGGGAAGACCAAAACTTTACTCATACGATTCTTCTTAATTAATTCTTGGCAGAAAATAACTTTTTGTGATGAGTGGTGTTATAAAAACGAAGAGACATATTTCCTAGTCCCAAGAATTTATATTTTTTTCCTTAATGAGCGCGTAACCACAGACGCAAGCATGAGAATTTTTATTTCTTCCAACACGAAATCAAGTCCTAAATTGGCAGAAAATTATCATGCTGGCTTAGTAGCTGTAGAACTAGGTTACATGCTATTACTGACAAGGAAGCACGCTCCCCAAATTCGTACTTAAACGTACAAGCATATGTCATTTAATATGTGTATTTTAAGGGGAATTGAATGGTTGAGATATTCCTAATTAGAGAACAGGGTAAGGCAGTTGGGAATAGGTTCTCCTATCTGAGATGATTCGAGGGATGTTGAATTTATGTAATTTATCATTATTATTTTCAAGACTAACTAAATGGATGGGAAGACTCTAAGAGAGAGAGAGAGAGAGATTAGTATAAAAATACTGGTTAGAGTATACTCATAGACTATAGGAGGTAGCCGACACAGAGTGATTTGTTAGATGCGGATAATCTTACATATGAGACAGATTTACTCTAACTATTCATTAGCCATACACAGATGCGTATAGAGAAGAACCTAAGAGATTCTAATTACTTTTCTAACTTATTCTCTCGAGACTTGACATGACATGACAATCGTTTTGGATTTTTAAAAACATGTTCAAGTAGATTTAACAAAAGGCCATAGGTGGAATGAAAAAAAAACGTACCTGCAAGATGCTAAGATCTTTACAAACTATCTGATTGTTATCCATTCTACTCTGATCTTTCTTTCTTAGAAGGTCTGAAGTCTTAATCGTATACTGCACATGCATACATTCCGTTCTGAGCTTTTGATCATCACCTTTTAGCTACAGCTTCCTTCAGAGTGATCTGTTGATAGTTCCCTCATTCTATAAAGGTTCATTTGTATTCTGACTTCTGAAGAGTACAATTTATTTTCTGAATTTCTGATCTCGGTTTAAGAGCTAGAATCAATCTATTCAAAAATCCTTTCCTTTTCCCGTTCAGACATATTCATCTGATTTCTGAGAACATCCAATCAGAATAACTGTCTTTCAACAAATTTCAAATTTTCAGAAAGTCAATAAAAACTTAGCTTGATCATAAACTGCTTGGGAGGTTATGAGCTAAAGTGAATTTATTGACATCTCCTAACATCTTCTGACTATGTTTCTTCAACAGATGCAGATTATGTTCAGAAACAAGTATCATCAAACATGTGTGTAGCACAACATATAATTTGCATGACACCTCTTGATCTCACAATGCTGATTTAACTTGATTATTGAAATAGCCCATCAAAGATCAACAACATATCTTCTTCTAAAAGAATGTCGACTGATTTCTTCATTTTGAAAACATCAGCAACTTAAATCCTTTTGACTTCAAGAGATGACTTTAGTTAATGCATCAAATTGAACATCTTCTGATTTCGGATTAATGAGGTTTTGAGAAACTTATCAGATAGAGTCTGACCAATAACATTTGTCTTAACTGCATAGAATCTAGAACTTTAATCATCTGAGTTTGTTCAACCAACATTTAGGATTTATTCTGATCAAGTACTTAAATTTCTTCTTCCTGAATATTCTTTCAGTTTATACTTTCCAAGAAAATAATATTCAGTTCTTCATTGAATCTTTTAACTTCTTGATCAGTCAAGATTCAGATGTTGAATAATTTCTAAGAGTTTGAATTCTTCAGTTTTCTAAATTTAATAGACTTCATTTTGAAATTCAAAATCATAGAACAACAATCTTTCTTCTTTACATGAAGAAGTTCTGAATGAGTTTCAAACAAGAAAGTCAAGGGTGGACCTAATCCATTTCTTGAAAACATCTCAAAAACTTATAAAGAATTAATCTTCAGCAAACAAGACTTCTTGTTTTCTGATGATTTAATCCTTGAGCAAAATACGTGGTTCATTTACACGTATCTTCTGAGATAAGCATTCAACAAATACTACTTCTTATTTGATGAATCTATCATATCAGCTGATTCTTCAAACTTCATCAAACCTTAAGAGAGGAAGATTTAGTTGTTGACAACTGCAAAAACTTCCAGAATCAGTAACTTGCTCAAGTAATCCAGTTGATTACAATTTTGTACACAGTCATCTTCTGAGTTGTTACAGAAATTGTAAGTGGATTGAAATCTCACCCAGAGTATTTCCACGCACCGCTTCTGGATCTTTTTCTGACACTGTTAAGTGTTTGATATCCAATCAATAATAGAACCGGAGCTCTGATACCAATTGATGGTGCGAGAAAGACACAAGAAAGGTGGGGTTTGAATTGTGTATTTACTTTTTTAACAACTTTTCGCTTCTTGTCAATAAGACACTTTACGTTACATCAGTGTTCATTGAGAGACTCTGACTTACGAATTTATATTCAGACTTGGCAATGCCTAGAGCGTGAGAACCTATAAGAGTCTGAACGCTGTGTACATCATTCAGAACTTGCAAAGCGGAAGCTTATCGGAGTTGCAAGGTTCTGACTTGCTTAAGTAAGGTTATGATCCTCAATATTGAAACATAAACAAAGACATTAAGCATAAGAGTAAAGAACACGTGATATATCCTGGTTCACCACAAAGGCTAATCCAGTCTATCCTCCTTAGGTGATTTCTCCTTGAACACAAGGTCTTAATCCACTATAATCAATCTCGATTACATATGAACGAGCAACAGTCGGTGACTAACAACATGCACAACCGCAGCTATGACTAACCCACAATGAACCGTTCAGGGATTCAACTTAATGAATTTAACGAACATTAACCTGCAGGTTCCAATCTCGCAAGATCTACTACTAGGATTTCAACAGCTAGACTTTCAGGGATTCATCGCAATGAATATAACGCTACTGACCCTATTTCAGGATTTTCCACAATGACACCCAGCCATTGTCTTCTCGAGTCTCCGGTCACACTGACCACTCAAGGAATCCTAATTCACCAAGAATTAGTTTAACATGAGATTACAATAATGCTTCTTAACAAGCAGATTACTCCTAAGTTTAAGTACAAAGAACACACAAGTGTTCAAGCAAGATATGAGCAACAACTCCTTGCTATTCTAAGAAACCAGAGAAATGTATAATGATTTGACAGTTGTTGACATCTTGTAGATCTTCTTCTTCTTCGTCTTCTTGGTTGAGCAAGCTTTGAGCAACAACTCCTTGCTTTAGGTCTTCAATGTAGCGCTAACGAGAAGGTGGTTGATGACTTGACTGATTTTCAATGTTGTCTTCTTCATCAACAGCTTCTGTACCAATTCATTGTTGTTGTGTTAAATGATGATCTTAAGCTCCAACAACAATGGCCATGTGTAAATGGTGATACCTTTGGATATTCTAAGTGTTACAACGAGAACTCATCGTTGTTGCTATCTTCACACAATGACTTTGATCAATTCTCCATTCATGGACTGAATCGATACCGTCAGAAGCATTTACTCCTTTCTTTAAATAGCCCAGCCAAATATAGTCGTTGAAATACTGTTGGCTATTAGAAAAGAGACATTGTGTAATAATTAGCTGTACTGACACATCTCCTTTTTGCTGTGGGAGAAGTGACGGGATATATCTTTCTTGGGCATTGTGTACAGTCGTTCACAACGGTGACATTTAACTTCCAAACTTCAGAGGCTTCTGATGGTAATTTATTGAAGCATGAGTAGAGCCTTCTTAACAGGATATCTGATACGTCAAGTCTTCAGTCTTTTGAAGAAGTCCATTAGGAATCAGACTTCAGAACTTCAGCACTTGTCTTTAAGAACATTATCCTTTGCTACTTCAAGTCTTCCGAAACTTCAGAACTCGTCCATTAGGAATCTGTCTTCAGAGTCTTCAGGACTTGACCTTTGGTACCATGATCTTCAGAACACATAAGTCTTCAGAGTCTTTCTGCACTTGGTCTTCAGAGCCTTCAGCCTTCAAAACTTCAAGTCATTGGAATCTTCAGCACTTTGGTTCTCTATAACATTGTCTTCTTCAGAAGCTTCGCAATCTTCAGAATCACAACCACTTTTAGAGAGCATCCACAAGAGCATTGTAACAGCAATATCAGCATCCTTGGATTTGACTGATCATGATCAGATACAGAAGCGTTCTTGCTTCTTGCGACTTGTGTCACACATAGTAACTTCACATATAATCATTTACGCGCATCAGGCTGGTGCTTGTTGGATCAGATATCTTCCATAATTATGATCTGCACACAACACACGTTAGAACATAAAATAGTTCTTTCACAAATACGTATTGTTATCATCAAAACATAGATTGACTTGTAGAGACAACTCTTGCTCTCACATTCTTTCCTCAAAATCCCTTTCTCTAGGCCAAAATTCCTTCTTTTGCAAGGTAACTCTGAGTTTTTGAGTTAGAGAGAAATTCCATCATAGCTCACGATCCAAACACATCCAATATGTCATATCTAAGCTGTCCAAACTCTCACATGTGACCTGTAACACCAAAATCACAAAGTCCCCTCTCAAAACCTCAAAATTGGACTTTTTTTCATTTTTCAAGCCATGTCTTGATTCAGTTAATTTCAAAACCAGATAAAACCTCAAACACACTCCAAATATCATCCTTGAACTGTCCCAAATGGTTCCCCACATCTGGAACACCATTTGAGAGAGTTGCCATATTGGTCACTTTTGCCCTTTTTGCAAGAAAGAGCTCAAACTTGTTCCTGAGGATTCCAGCTGGTTCCAACCATTCTAAAAGCTTCTAAGGGGTCAATTGAGAGTGTCCAAAGCATCAAATTACTTCTGACATAAGAAGCTTGGTAGATTGCACAACAAGCTCCTAAAGAGGTAAGCATCACAACTTGAACTCTTTGAAATATGCATTGCTTTGAAGTCCACTGATCATGCATATCTCATACATGTTATATATGTTGTGTTTGAACCAATTCATCATGTAATTCATGCCCGTAACAAGAGGTAGCATAGAAAATGCAATTATAGGCGTATTTCAAGAACACTATCGGGTTTTGAAATAGGAGCCTCATCTGAAAAAACCACCACCACCATTGGATTCCTTGTGAAATTCTAGGCAAGATAGACCTAAATTTTGTCCCAATCCATGGAGAAAGGAAAAAGTTACAAGCTTCACATTTTTGGCCAAAACCTTACCTTGCCTTGCCTTGGCCAGGCCAAAAACAAGGCATGCCTCATGTATTGATGGGGTGGTTTTGATACACGGATGTATCACCACCCCAGTGGTGGAAGGCGCGCGCTGCACCCTAGAGGTCTGGGGTTCGAATCCCCCTCTCCCCAGATCCTCTTTTTACTATTTTTTCCATTTTTTAATATTTGTTATATTATTTTAAATAATTTGGAAAATTAATAACTCTCTCATTTTAATTATTTTTTATTGGTTCTTTCTGCAAAAAATCACAAAAATGCTAAAATATTTTATTCCATAAAAAAATCAGATTTATATTAATTATTTAATATAGTTGATAATTTTGTAAATAAATTCATTTTTAATTGTTTTAAACACTTTTAAAAGTGGATTTTTATCTTGAAAATCAAAACCAAATGAGTTTTAATTCATCTTGTGATCAAAGCATCATTTTTCAAGTATCAACCAAAAATCAAAAGTTATTTATTCAAGCTTATTTGGTATTTTATCATTATTTATTGATTTTCTTTAAGAATTTACTTTTAAAAATGATAAAATTAGGGTTTCTTTGATTTTCACCCTCACAAATCTTTTTCAAACACTCATGGGCCTCTAATAGAGTGTAAGAGACAATTCCCTTTAACCAAAACCATTTTGGGCCTCAGATATTGTATAAGTCCCGACACGATAAAAAATCTCTGCGCGATCGCCAGTTTAAAAACCACTTGGGCCTCTCCTCGAGTTGTAAGCCCCATCACTTGTACAAAAACTCTTTTGGGCCTCTAATAGAGTGTAAGACCCATTCCTTGTAAATAAGATACCCTGTTGGGCCTCAGACATTGTATAAGACCCACTATGTTTTCAAAAACCTCGGCGCGATCTCCATTTTCAAACAAACCATCTGGGCCAACCCTCGTGTTGTAAGTCCCATCTTTCTTTTCCAAAATAATCTTTTGGCCTCTCCTTGAGTTGTAAGACCCATACCTTTGTACAGAAAACCTTGTTGGGCCTCGGTTGTTGTATAAGTCCCGATACGATATTCAAAACAACGGTGCGATCAAAGTTAAACCTTGGGCCTCTCTTTAAGTATAAGCCCCAACAATCTTTTCAAAACAATTTCCCTTTTGATTTAGATTCAAATATACAGTTTCTTTAATTTCTTTGAACAACTAACAAAACAGGATGGAAGCTTACTCACTTGTAAGTTTTTATCCGCTTTCATTTACTCGCTTTAATATATTTAAATGTATTGTGGGAAGCTGCGCATGGTTAGTCTTCTTTAATTCTTTTAAATACATGTCCAATATATATAACTGTATTGTGGGAAGCTGCGCATGGTTAGTCTTTTTTTATACTCCTTTAAATACTTGTCATATATCAACTGTATATATACTAGTATGGTTATTTAGGGTTTTCCCCGGCAACTAGGTCTAGAACTAGGTAAAGCCATGTTGGTCACTCTTACATACAAATAAAACTAAATCCCCATAGGATTTCCAGATACAGTATTCTCTTCTCTTGGGGTTAATCAATATGGACCAAAGAGAAATGCAGTATTCCCAGTGAACCTTTTCTCAGACTGCCACCCTTAGAAATTGTCAAAGAAATTCTACTTCCCGGAATTAATCTATTCTCCGTGAATAGCATCTCTTGAGTTTCTTCCAAATACTCGAACTTTCCTGGAATGATCTCTTCTCTGTGAATTGCATTTCTTGAACTTCTCTTGGTTTGGGGACCCATAGGCTTCCTAAAAGCATCCCCGCCTCCTCTTGGGCTTTGTATAAGGACCCGTCGGCTTCTTAAAAGTTCTCATGCCTTCTCTTGGGCTTCATACAAGGACCCTCACGACCTCTTAGAGGTATAGGACAGAACTTAGTCATCCTTTGCTAGAGTTGTCTTTCTAAAAAGAGTCACAAAAGCCCTCAGACCAATTTTAGGGTTGATACTCATCACTTAAAAGAGTCGGCCTCCTCTTGGGCATTGTACAAAGATATACCACACTAATAGACTTGGACAGTCTAAATCCCTCTGAGTCTCAAAGACATTCTCAAGTTCCCTACAAATATAGGAAGAAACCCCGGATTCTGGATTAATCTCCAGCAAGAGTTAAACTTTTGGGTTCTAAAACCCAGTCTCTCTCCTAAAAACCCCAGCCAGGGTCAGTTTATCATCAGTATAACACTATCCAAAATCAGATCCTCAAGGCATCTGATCTATCAATTCTTCTGTATTCCCCTGTAAGAGTTTATTCCCCACTTGGACCTGCCTAGGGATCTCAATAATTCCCAGCAGAAGTTAGCCTCCTCTTAGGCTTTGTATAATGATCATTTCCTCCGAAAAGTCAGCCTCCTCTTGGGCTTTGTACAATGATTCTCCCCAGTGGAGCTAACCTTGTCAGACTCTCTTGTTGAGTCAATAATCTTTTCAGACTCTCTTGTTGACTCAACCACTTTTTAGACTCTCTTGTTGAGTCAATCACGTTCCAGACTCTCTTGTTGAGTCCACCATTTTAGCCTCAATATCGGGCTTCGTACGAGATAGATAAAAGCACTCTCTTGTTGAGTCAACCCTTTTTAGCCTCAATCTCGGGCTTCGTACGAGACAGATAAAAGCACTCTCTTGTTGAGTCAAACCCTTTTCGCCTTAATCTTGGGCTTTATACAAGACAGATAAATACCTCCCCGGTGGAGTTAGCCTCCTATTAGGCTTCATATAATGATATCCCCAAAGATTTAGTCTCTTTGAGCCTCCCTCTTGGGCTTTGTACAAAACACTAATATATCCACTCTCTTGTTGAGTCAGTCTCATGCAGACTCCTCTTAGGCTTTGTATGAGGACTTCCCCAGTGGATTCAATCAACCTATTATCTTCAACCTTGGGCTTTGATCAAGGCACACAGAAATCAACAATCCCTCTTTAGAGATGACAAATTCTCTTTCAGTCAACCTTTTAGCTTCAATCTTGGGCTTTGAACAAGACACAAATACTCCTTTTAGCCTCTGTCTTGGGCTTTGAACGAGACACTAAAACATCTTTTTCCTCCCTTAGAATAGGAGGAACTACGATTGCTCTGATTTCCCTGTTTCGTTTAAACGGGAATACGTAGGCATAAGATTACGAAATCTTAGTGAGCATACTAATAAAAAACTCTAGGTCCAGTATCTTCATACACCAATCAAAACTTAGGTCCAGCAGCTTACCAAAAACATCAACAAAAACTCACTCACTCATACTTTCCCAACCCATTAACAGATAAACACCATCAAGTACAAAGCAAGACCTAAAGCTAATATCATGTGGATAACCACATATAGGATGGGTAACTGACAACTGCCCATTCTATAATCTGACCTCGAACTCCCCGAATCTCTTTAAGCGTTTGTCATGTTAAACATTCGCGTGCAAGGTTAGTTTTAGATACCTTCCCTTTCCCTTCCAGCTTCATGGGATAAATAAGAAATCAGAAAGTAGCACCCCCTCCTACCATTACGGTGAGGAAAATCCCAGCGATAAGGTGGTCGTGTCACCGACAAAAATCGCTCGCTACAGTAAAATGGCGACTTCACTGGGGAACGCATTTTATTGTTTAGGACTAGGATTATTATAGCTCCTAAGAGGTCTAGGATGTTAGCTTTAGGAATGAATATATATATATATATATATATATATATATATATATTGCTTTTCCTACTTGATATCCGTGTTTATTTTTCTGCTAATGGGACTGCGGGTGATGTCGCATCTGGAAATATTGAGTATACACCTAAGATAGGTGATGGCACGAGACGGGTAATCATACAAGGAGTGACTCCCAAATAAGAGGTCCCGGTAGACCATCGAATTAGTGGAGATACCCTTTGCGGATTCAATGCATATACGACTTCGGTTGTTGAAAGCAGATTGTTCGATTGGGTTATTTGAGAAGCTGAGGATTTTAGTAGACTAAGACCATGTTACTATTTTGTAGTGCGGAAGCTATCAGAAATAGTTGTCACACAATACTACCCTCATTTGAGATTACTCTAGGATACATCAGCTTGCTCGGGTGATTCCAGCCTGTTGTTGTTATCCCAGGAGGGGTTAATGATTTTGAGGACAGGTATAAAAAATCACCATTACAGCCTTTGGGGGTGGGTAGAGCCTTGACTTCATGACACCGAACCTTTGACCCCATGTTTTTTCTATGTTTTTGTGTGCTGCATTCATGCATTCATTTCATTAAAAAACTTTAAACAAAGAAAAATTTTCTCTTCTAGTCTCTCTTTTTCAAATTAAACTAAGACAATGATTGCAAATATCGGAGAGAAAGATTGCGTTATGGATTTCGGTAGAAGGAAGACTCACAAGTATACCTTCAAGGTTCCAAAACTAGAGGATTTAAGAGGTTTGGCGAGGATGATCACCAAACCTGATGCTTTCAGAACTAAGTACGGAGGACTGCTATCTCTGTTAAGGGTCCATGTAATTGAAGGAATCTTGTCCATACTCATCCAGTTCTACGATCCGGTCTACCACTGATTCACATTCCCGGATTATCAGCTAACACCAACACTAGAGGAGTACTTTCACCTGACTGATTTACCTATCACTGACAAAGCTCCCTTTTCTGGACTGGAAGAAACTCCAAAAGATTAGACCATTGCAAGAGCAATTCATTTGGACGAGTCACAAGTCAGGACTCACATGATCATTAAGGGTGAAATCCAGGGTCTGCCAGCCCAGTTTTTGATAAAGAAAGCCCTGTACTTTGCTAGTATAGGGAATGTGCCTGCTTTCGAGAGCATCTTTGTACTACTCGCTTACGGGTTATTTCTGTTTCCCAACATTGATAGTTTCGCTGATATCAATGCCATTAAGATTTTTCTAATTGGAAACCCTGTACCAACCTTGCTCGCAGATGCTTATCATTCTGTACACTTAAGGAATTTGTACAGCGGAGGAATAATCACATGTTGTGTGCCCCTACTATACAAAAGGTTCACTTCCCATTTACCCAAGTCTGCTGCATTTTGGGATCAAAAGAGTACTTTACATTGGTCGTAGAGAATCATGTCTCTTACCAACTCTGACATCGATTGGTACAATCGAATCTATGATGGGATCAGTATCATTGACCGTTGTGGAAACTTCCCTAATGTACCCCTCATAGGAATTAAAGGAGGAATCAATTATCATCCAGTTTTAGTTCGTCGTAAATTCGGATACCCGATGAGACATATCCCGCGTAATGTTCATCTGGAAGGTCTTTTCTTCAAGGAAGGAGAAAATGACAGGGCGCTAAAGACTGAAATAGTGCATGCTTGGAAACATGTTCACATGAAAGGAAGAGAGTCTCTAGGAAAACCATATTGTATCTCTGTGGAGCCTTATCTCCGCTGGGTACAAACTAGAGCTCTCAAACTGAGGATGCCTTACCCTCGTCAAGAAGTTCTTCCATTAAGGGAATCTGTCCTTTATTTTATGTCTGATACAGAAAAACTTCAGGTTACTTTCGCCAAAGTTCAACAGGAGAAGAGATCTTGGAGGAACAAGTACCGCATTCTCAACGTGGAGTGTAACAAAATACAGTAACTGTTAAAAGAAAAAGATGCTCTGATCGAGATTTTAGAGCAACATGCTGTATAGAATCAAGATGACCAAAGGAATTTGCTCGCTCCTTTCACTTGGCAAAGGAATGACAACCTGACAACGGCTCAAGAGCCCCGGTCAAAGAAAAGGAAAATACCAAAACCAGCACCTCTCCTCAGAGAGGACTCAGGATCCATTAGTTTAGACATTTCCTTTTACAGTACTTTGTAAATTACTGTATTTCCATTTCCGCAATCTTTTAATTCAATAAAACGGGGTTTCGCCACTATATGATATTTGCAATCTAATTGTCGAAGTTTCTTTTGATTAAAAATTTTTTTAATTAATATAATCATTACATATCATTCATCATTCTCACCTAACGCATTCTTCTTCCCTACGAATCTCATGTTTGTGTCTCGATTCTAGAGTCAAACTATCTCATTCATACAATACTCAGGCCAATCGACAAAAGAAAATGGATGATCTCGAGGAAGAGAACAGAGAGTTGAGAGAAGAAATAGACACTCTGAAAGAAGATCTGAGGAAAATTCACAATGACATGTAATCTCTGGCAGCAGCCCAGATGCAACAACAAAGGATTGTGATCTCGGAGATTACATCGACGCCCATGATGGAAAAGTATGATCCTCGGTACAAAATGCCTAAGGATTGTCCCTGGGGCATGCCACTCAACTATATCCCGGAAGGATATATTTCGCCGATCATGAAAGATCCGGAAACTGCAGCAGGAGCCGCTCGGCCTGAAGGTTGCAAACTTTGGGAAAGCGAAGATGCAAGGGGCATGACAACAACTCCTGAAGGTTACAAACTTCGGGAGAGGGAAGCACCAAGAATCACTACCGTAATGACTGTACCACCATCTGTGGTACACACTGTCCCGAAAGGACAGATTCCATAGATACCTTCTGGTGGAAATGAGAGTATGAATGATAAAATGAAGGAATTCCAGGAACAATTTCTGGAGATACAGAAAGAACTGCAAGCCATTTGCAGTCAGGATCTATTCAGAAAGGACACCGCGCACCTTTGTTTAGTCCCCAATGTGAATGTTCCGCACAAGTTCAAGGTGCTCGAATTTGAAAAGTACAAGGGTAACTCTTGCCCTCAAAGTCACTTGTTGATGTACGCTCAGAGGATGTCAACACAGACAGAGAACCAACAGCTATTGATCCATTACTTCCAGGATAGTTTAACCGGTGCCGCATTAAAATGGTACATGGGTTTAAACCGCACTAAGATTGTCACTTTCAAAGATCTTGGCACTGCCTTCGTTCAACAATATAAGTATAACCTGGACATGGCACCGAACAGAGATCAACTCAGAGCCATGTCGCAGAAAGATAAGGAAACCTTTAAGGAGTATGCTCAGAGATGGCGTGAAATTTCCGCTCAGATTTGTCCACCTCTTGAGGAATAAGAGATGACAAAGATCTTTCTGAAAACCTTGAGCTCATTTTACTACGACATAATGGTCGCCAGTGCGCCCAGTGACTTCACCGAGGTGGTGGGCATGGGAGTTCGTCTTGAGGAAGCTGTCCGAGAAGGACGTTTAGTTAAAGATGCTGGATCATCAAGCAATACCAAAAGATACGGTAGTACTTTCCCTAAGAAAAGAGAGCAATATTGGCAATATCTCTCTCAGAAAGCAAAGGCGACGGTACCAACCAGTAGCAGCTGTAACTCCTGCTATCAACCCTACGCTTGTTCCTACGTAGCAACCTCAGGTTGCTCAGAGCCAACCGAATCAACAACAATATCAGCAAAGGACACAACAGCTTCTTCAGCAGGCTCGTCCTCAGTATAACAACAACTGTACAACGCGACCACCAGGGTTTGACCCTATACCAATGTTGTACGCAGAACTGTTTCCACTATTACTGGTCAAGAGGCACGTCTAAACCAGGTCACCCCTTACAATATCGGAGAATCCGCCTTTTTAGTTCAAGGCGGATCAGACTTGTCCTTACCATCAAGGAAGACCGGGGCATAACATAGAAAACTGTCTCAGTTTCAAATCCGATGTGTAAAAGCTTGTCAGGAGCTGGGTCTTATCCTTCAAGGATACAAATCCGAATGTTTAGACAAACCCTTTGCCTCAACACGAGAAAGCTGCAGTCAATTTGATAGAGGGAGAGTCTAACCACGGCTATCAAATTCATTATGTACTCTTATTAAGGGCTAATCTGGTCAAGATGCATCGCAGACTGAGCGGATACGGTCATGTACCACCTCATAACTATCACCAGTGTGATATCTGCTCTAAAGACAATCAAGGATGTTCTATGGTGCAATCAGCTCTACAGGAATAGTTGGATCTCGGTTGGATCCAGGATCACCGAATTTGTGGGGTCAACATGACTTATGCGAATTCCAACATCATTCAAAACCACGACATCCGTGCGATGAATGTCAACTTGGTGACAATGCACTCAAGGAAAAGCCAACATCATGATCTGCCTCGGCATGATTATGAATCATGTCTGATTTGCTCGGTAAATAATCAGGGATGCTCTTTTGTACAAGAGGCCCTCCAGCGTCAGATGGATCTTGGATGGATCTAGGATTACCGTGATAAGAATCCCTGTCAGGTCAACATGATTCAAAATTTTGATATTCGTTTGATGAATACCAGCTTGGTGGAGTTACACGCTAAGCAAGTCCAGCTTGGTTTTCTGACTTCGCATGAGTATCAGAACTGTAAAGTGTGTCGTGAGAGTAACCAAGGTTGTGCACTCGTTCAAAGGACACTTCAACACTTGTTAAACCACTGGTGGCTTCCGATCTATCTAGATGAAGACACACAACAAGTCAATATGATTAACAGGAACCTTACTAGGCATCAAAGTCAGGATGTTCGATCAATGGGAACCGATCTAGTGAAGTTGCACTACATTCAAAGCGGACGTGGTCGGGTGCCGCCACAAAACTACGAGCGCTGTAGAGTCTGTTCGGAAAATAATCACGGATGCTACCTCGTGCGAGTAGCCCTTCAAAGTCAATTGGACCATAAGGAAATTCAACCATGGTCAAGCTCTGATTCAATGTCAAACTATCATCCTGATCAAAGCAAGGATGTTATCTTGATCCCTAAGCGAGAAGTGGCCAAAGATGTGTGCACCATAATCCCTTTACTCCATGAATCAAGAATTCCTCTTGATAGTGGAAGGGTTCTTAACCTCGAACCAATTGAGGCTGGTTATGATGGTCAGAAAAATCATAAGGCTCCTGTAGTTATCTATCTGCTAGGACGAGTACCGTACAAATCCGATAAGGTTATCCCTTACAAATACGGTGCAACAACAATTGAGAATGGAAAGGAAACTCCATTACCCTCCGTCATGAATATTGCAGACATCAGTCGACTAACACGGAGCGGTCGAATCTTCAACCGAGGAGTTACAGAACCTACCAGAGAAAAGGAACCTCAAACAGAAGTTCCCAATCAACCAGTCGCTCAATCCAGTGATCCCGACCTTTCAACAAACAACGATGAGATGCTAAAGCTCGTCCAAAAGAGTGAATACAACATAGTAGATCAGCTGTTACAAACTCCTTCAAAAATCTCTGTGTTATCTCTATTACTCAGTTCCGAAGCTCACAGAGAAGCTCTACAGAAAGTATTAGAGCAAGCCTTTGCAGAATAAGATGTGACAATAGGACAATTCGATAGCATCATCTCCAACATCACTTCCTGCAACAACTTGGGGTTCAGTGATGCGGAACTGCCAGAAGAAGGAAAAAGTCACAACATGGCACTCAATATTACAGTCAACTGTCAGGACGATACTTTAGCCAGCGTACTGGTAGACACAGGATCGGCTCTGAATGTTATGCCAAAGTCCACGTTAATGCGACTATCATTCAAAGGATCCCCGATGAGGGGCAGTGAGGTTATCGTCAAAGTATTTGAGGGATCCCGGAAAGTAGTTATTGGCGAAGTCGATCTTCCCATAACTATCGGTCATCACACTTTCCTAGTCACTTTCCAGGTCATGGACGTCCGGGCAGCGTATAGCTGTTTATTAGGAAGACCTTGGATACACCAGGCTGGGGCAGTCACTTCGACACTGCACCAGAAACTGAAGTTCGTCAAGAACGACCAACTAGTCACAGTATGCGGGGAGCAAGCCTTGATCATGAGTAACTTATCACCGTCTATTTGTGTAGAACTAGAGGAGGTTATTTGAACTCAGTTCCAAGCACTGTCGGTGAGCAATGAGAATCAATCAGAAAAAGGAACATCGATTTCCTCATACAAAGATGCTCTCGAAGTGATCAAAAGTAACAACTCAAAAGGATGGGGACAACTTGTCATTCCTACTGATAACAAAACAAAGAAGGGTCTTGGTTTTTCTTCAACCTGTACCCAGACTGCTACTAACGATGAAAGTTTTCATCCCATTCAAGATTTCTTCCACAGTGGAGGTTTCCTTCACCTAGTGCCTCAGGAAGTCTATACCATCAACGAGGGAGATTCCTCTGATACAGATGAAGAATGGAAGTCCTATCTTAACGAGGACGGTTATATGTCTCAGGAAGAGGTGCCTACGCCATTTTGCTATCCCGCACAGAGTCCGAGATTTATACCAAGGTCAAATGTCAAGATGATATACGGAGATTGTGATCCTGAAGGATGTCGTGCTCCGCCAAACTCATTAGAGGAGGACACTCTAATGAAAGACAACTTTGACCATGACTATTATGGCCCAAAGGATGGCCTGCCTATCTGGCAGCCGTACCCGATAGACTTGGGGCAAAAGAGTCAGCCGAACGATGTTTATCAACTAAGCATCATTGAAAAGAATACTTGCGTCCCCACCATGTCATGGGATCATTACTCTGGGCATTCAGAAAATATCCAGCACGACGATGAATTTGCAAAGATTGCAGGACAGTAGTTCATCAACTACGCTTTTCCAGAGGTCAACGTCATCGAAAGGGATGACTCCTCCAGTTCCAAAGAAGTGTAAGACACCTTAGGACAACCGAGTGGCAAGTTCGACTACTTGGTCAAGTACACCGCTCCTGAGAGCTCTCGTATCAGGCTCGAAGACATCTAGCCAACTGGATGGGGAGGTTTACCTGAGAGTACAAATACTATGCAAGATACAACAGAAGAGTTCGTCTACGACAACTCTACTTGGGAAACAAATTCCAATGATCCCACTCCACCAGAAATCAGCGTCATTTCTAAAGACAAGTCAAGAAAGAAGGTGCCAGACTTTGTGATTCACCGAGGAGTTCACCGCCAATGGGTTGTTGTCGATGTTCCGAAAGTCATTCATAAGTCTAAGTAATCACTGTCTTTATCTTAACCTTTCACCCTGCCCAGGTGAAACGGCTGTTTTGATAGGGCTCACTTTCTGTAAATTTCTCTCTTCGCTTCGCCCAAAGCGACTGAGTTTTGTTTTATAGGGCTGTAATTTCAAGAATCGACTAAATCATAAATAAAATGTCATTATGTAATTCCCGCATTAATTACTGTTTTCTCTTTTTGCTTTTTTGAAAATGGTAATTCTAAAACAAACTCAATAATAAAAAACAAGCATTTTTTTCAATACACTGCACACACGCTTGCATTCTCTCTATCTCTTCTAAAAAACAAATCATCACGCCTTGCAGATTGCTTGTTTTAAACCCCGTTAAAACATACGATCCCATGCCTTCTCCCAACTTTGAATTCCCGGTATTTAAAGCTAAAGAAAAAGAGGACGCCGAAATTCCAGAAGAGATCTCCCGATTACTCAAACAAGAGGAAAGTTCTATCGAGCCTCACAAGGAGCCGTTGGAAACGGTAAATTTGGGTTCAGAGGAAGAGAGAAAAAAAGTCACGATTGGGGCACTACTCGATCCAACAGTAAAAGAAGACTTGATAAAGCTTCTCAAAGAGTTTCCCGATGTATTTGCTTGGTCCTATTAGGACATGTCAAGGTTGGATACCAGCATCGTGGAACATCATTTACCATTAAAGTCAGAATGTTTGCCAGTAAAGCAAAGGTTGAGAAGGACTCACCCGGACATGGCTATCAAAATCAAAGAGGAAGTGCAGAAACAGATAGACGCTAGTTTCCTTGCCACCTCAGAACATCCTCAATGGTTAGCTAACATAGTGCCAGTTCCGAAAAAGGACGGAAAAGTCAGAATATGTGTAGATTACAGAGATTTGAATATGGCTAGTCCAAAGGACGACTTCCCGTACCACACATTGACATGCTGGTAGACAATACAGCCAAATTCAAAATATTCTCCTTTATGGACGGATTCTCGGGCTATAATCAAATCAAAATGGCGCCGAAAGACATGGAGAAAACTTCCTTTATCACCCCATGGGGCAACTTTTGTTACAAGGTGATGCTGTTCGGTTTGAAGAACGCCGGGGCAACCTATCAAAGGGCCATGACAACTCTGTTTCATGACATGATGCACAAGGAAATCGAGGTGTATGTCAATGATATGATTGCCAAATTAAAAACAGAGGGGGAACACATTGAACATTTGTCAAAATTATTCGAACGTCTAAGAAAATACAAACTACGCTTGAATCCTAACAAGTGTACATTCGGTGTTCACTCAGGAAAGCTCCTAGGGTTCATCGTCAGCCAAAAAGGGATTGAAGTCGATCCTGACAAGGTCAAGGCCATTCAAGAGATGCCTTCACTTATAACAGAGAAATAAGTCAGAGGATTTTTGGGACGTCTAAATTACATCTCGAGATTTATATCCCTCATGACCGCGACATGTGCGCCAATCTTTAAGCTACTCAGAAAGAATCAAAGCTATGAGTGGACTGAAGATTGTCAAAAAGCTTTCGACAGTATTAAGGAATATCTGTTGAACCCACCAATTTTATCACCTCCAGTAGAAAGAAGACCACTGATCGTTTACCTGACAGTCTTGGAAGACTCAATGGGTTGTGTACTTGGCCAACAGGACGAAACCAAAAGGAAAGAGTCTGCCATTTACTATGTGAGTAAGAAATTTACCGACTGTGAAACTCGGTACACTATGATTGAGAAAACTTGATGCGCTTTAGCTTGGGCAGCTAAACGCCTTCGCCAGTACATGATTTGCCACACTACTTGGTTGGTCTCCGAGATGGATCCAATCAAGTATGCCTTTGAGAAACTTGCTCTCACGGGAAGGATTGCCCGTTGGTAGATGTTAATATCAGAATATGATATTGAGTACCATGCTCAGAAAGTCGTTAAAGGAAGTATTTTAGCCGATCATTTGGCTCATCAACCGATTGACGATCAGGAATCAGTCGGGTTTGACTTCCTAGACGAAGATGTCATGTATCTAAAAATGAAAAATTGTGATGAACTGCTACCTAGTGAAGGGCCAGAACCAGATTCCCAGTGGGGACTAATTTTTGACAGAGCTGTCAATAATTATGGAAATGGAATTGGGGCAATCATTGTTACCCCTGAGGGTACCCACAATCCTTTCACTATTAGATTAACATTCAAGGGTATAAATAATGAGGCTGAATACGAAGCATGTATCATGGGTCTCGAAGAAGCGATCGATTTAAGGATCAAAAACTTGGATGTTTACGGCGACTCAGCCCTGTTTATCAATCAGATCAAAGGAGATTAGAACACTTACCAATCCAGGCTGATTCCTTACAAAGATTACGTGAGAAGGTTGTTACCATTCTTCAACAGAATCGAGTTTCACCACATCCCCCGTGAAGAAAATCACATGGCTGATGCATTAGCCACTCTCTCTTCCATGATTAGTGTAGGTCAATGGGACGACGTACCTAAAATTGACGTAATGCGCCTGGAAAGGCATGCCTATATCTTCACAATTGAAGCTGTCATAGACAACAAGCCTTGGTACCACGATATCAAGTGCTTCCTTCAGAAATAGGAATACCCACCTGGGGCATCGAGAAAAGATAGGAAAACTCTCAGTAGACTATCTGGAAACTTCTTCCTGAACGGTGATACACTCTATAAGAGAAACTTCGACATGGTTCTGCTTTGCTGCGTAGACAAACCCGAAGCAAACATATTGATGAAAGAGATTCACGAAGGATCCTTTGGCACTCATGCCAACAGACACATAATGGCGAGAAAAATTCTAAGAGCAGGATACTATTGGTTGACCATGGAATCCGATTGCTACAAGTACATGAGGAATTGTCACAAGTGTCAGATATATTCCGACAAAATCCATGTACCGCCAACGCATCTCAAAGTTCTGTCTTCCCCATGGCCTTTTTCTATATGGGGAATCGACATGATTGACATGATCGAAGCCAAGGCTTCAAACGAATATCGGTTCATCCTGGTAGCCATTGACTACTTCACCAAGTGGGTCGAAGCAACATCGTACGCCAATGTAACCCGACAAGTGGTGGTCCGATTTATCAAAAATAATATCAATTGCCGTTATGGTGTTCCGAGCCAGATCATTACGGATAATGGATCTAACTTGAACAACAAGATGATGAAAGAGTTGTGCGCTGAATTTAAGATCGAACACCATAAATCATCTCCCTACCGACCTAAGATGAACGGAGCGGTAGAAGCGGCTAACAAGAACATCCAGAGGATTTTTCAAAAGATGATTGTAACCTACAAAGACTGGCACGAGATGTTACCCTATGCTCTTCACGGTTATCGAACATATGTCCACACTTCAACAAGGGCAAACCCTTTCTCTCTAGTATATGGCTTGGAGGCAGTTCTCCCCATAGAAGTAGAGATCCCATCAATCAGGGTATTTATGGAAGCTAAGCTAATAGAGGCTGAATGGTGTCAGAGTCGACACGATGAACTAAATCTGATCGAAGAAAAGAGAATAACGACACTATGCCACGGTCAGTTGTATCAACAAAGAATGAAGAAGGCGTTTGACAAAAAGGTCCGACCTCGCATCTTTAGGAAAGGAGACCTCGTGCTCAAAAAGATACAATCATTCCTCACAGATTCCCCGGGCAAATGGACTCCGAATTACGACGACCCCTATGTGGTCAAGAAAGCTTTCTTAGGCGGCGCCTTGAGACTCGCAACCATGGACGGAGAGGAGTTTTCCTACCCCACAAATGTTGACGTAGTCAAGAAATACTTCGCCTAAATAAAAAAAACGTCTCAGTGGATCGAAAACCCGAAAGGGCGGTCCAGGCAAAAATTAGAGACCTAATCAAAAATCATCCCGGTGGATTTGAAATCTCAAAGTACAATCTAAGCAAAAGTTAGGGATTAATGGAAAGTAATTACATTCAACAGGGGCAAATTCCCCAGCGGCAGTCATGCCATCCATCGGAAAACTCCAGTAAAGGTCATCTTCGACAGAAGCTCGGGATGCCCAGAATTCAAAGTTGGTAGAAGGATAGCGGTCGTCATGTTTCAATGTAGCCCTTTTCCCTTAAAATTACCATTTTCTAACTTTGTAAATACTCTATGGAATCACGCGTTTGGATGACTTCCATCCTATCAATAAAATTTGAGCCCTAGTGCGTTTGTTTGCAATTCTTATTTGTTTTAACTTTACAGAACGACATTTTAACATGATTAACGATTCTTGAAATAAAACAAAAAATGAATTTTACTTGTCAAATTTTTCTGCTTTTAAAATAAAGACGGCAATTCTTTTGACCGTGGAACATCGAAAGAACATCGATTGCTTCTCCAAAAGTGTTTGAGCTTCAAAGTGCAGAATCAAAGTACTCCTTCTAAACCATTACGCCTGAACGAAGGATCAACTGTATCAGATATGATTTTCCCATCTGATATCCCCGGCAGAGTTCTTACCTCCTAAGCCCGACCAAGGTTGTTCCCCACAGGGACTATCTCTCCTAAGCAAGGCATAATTGCTACCATGAACGAATGGTGCTTCTTCGTCCTCCGCAGTGGCCGAGTATCCAGTCGTGTTCTTCTGTTAGTTTATATGTCGTGTCAGTTTTGTCAGCATATACATACATACATCATGCATTATTGATTTACATTCATATTCATATTGCATCACTATCAATCCAGTCGGTCTTATCCCCTAGTGATAAAAGTCCTCTTGTCAATCGAGTCGTCAGTTCTTTCCTCGTCAAAAGGCAAATCAGCTAAGCAATCTCTCCCCAGTTTATTTCTGGGATGAAGTTGGCCCTTGACCACTTTGATAACTTGAACCTCTAAAAGACAAGAAAACCTTCAACAAACATCACTCTTCATCATTGAAGATGATATCTTCGCTTTCCCAGATTAAGCAAAATCCCCAGAGAAAGCCTCACAGGTAAAAGACTCTCAGCAACACATTGATTTTTTTCTCCAATAGAGTCGATGTTAATGACGTCATCAGCACCTCAAAATTGGGGTACATTGTATGGCATTTCTCCGAGAAGATCTCGAAGAAAAGTATGATGTAATACCCCCAGGCCGAAAGCAGTCTCTCAAGAGACTCATTTTCCCCAGTAGAGTCGACAAATGGCGTCTCCAAACATAGAATTTTGTGCACCTCTACAACTCAGACGAATGGGTTCCCCAGCAAGTCTGACATCAAAAGTTTTTCCCATCAAATGGCATCTCCCTAGGAAAATTCGGCGAGAAGTTTGAGGAAAACCGCTACACATAGCATCCCTTGTCAAGAAAGTTTATTGACAAAAGAAACTAAGACCAGTTCCTTGGTAGGAAACCAGGATCGAGGGGAGTTTATTTCAGAAACTTAGACCAGTTCCTTGGTAGGAAACCAGGATCGAGGGGAAGTTTATTTCAGAAACTGAGACCAGTTCCATGGTAGGAAACCAGGATCGAGGGAAAGTTTATATCAGAAACTGAGACCAGTTCCTTGGTAGAAAATCAGGATCGAGGGGAAGTTTATTTCAAAAGAAAACTTAGACCAGTTCCTTGGCTGAAGACCAGGATTGAGGGGAAGTTTACCTTTTCTAATCATCATTGCTTAGCGAAGGAAGATGGATGAGCAAACTGCCATTCATAACCACCGTCAAAATTGTGTATTCCTATATTTAATCATCTTGCACCCCGAATGCCCGAATACCTTTTCCATTCACACCTTCGGGTCCAAGAAGATTAAATAGGGGCATCTGTCATACCCCAAATTTTGACCACTAAGATTCCCCATCATTGTGTAAATCATCATCACAATATGGATGTATCATTATGCCTCATCAGTCTCCCTAAAGATGGGTGAGCATTCACCACAAATAGGAATTAGGGTTTCAAGCCCTCTCAGAGCCTTAGACAAAGGATCAATCAAGTATTGACATGATCTTCAACTTGTCTAACCTCTCAAACACCCATAAAGGATCAAGAGGCCTCCCACATCAAAAATCAAGCACAAGGTTGCAGCATTCCAAGTGGATCAAGCCTCAAGATCGCCAGTGTCACCAAACTAGGGTTTTGGTTGACCAGAGCCTCCAGAGGGAAATTTTCATCTGGACATGAGCCAATGCTTCAAAGCATAACCCTAGATACTCCACAAGACCTCATGGACCCAATCATCAAGTCAATTTAGCCTCAAGGGATGCATTTATCAAAAATCAGGAATTAGGGTTTCTTGACCTAATTCACCCCTAAGTTGACTTTTGGGACAAAGCATGAGCCAAGACCTCAAGACATGATTTGAGGGTCTCCAATACACCATATTGATCCATTTGCAACAATGGATTGATCCAAGAATCTTGATTCACAAGTTTCAATTTCATCTGAACCACAATTAGGGTTTTGAAGAAAAAGTCAACTGTATCTTTGACTTTTGACCAGGACATGCTCCCAAACCTTGGGACATGATTCAATACACCCTATATCACCTATGGAGTCCATCCATTAGGTTTGATTTAGGTCAAGGACTTGATTTCATAGAGGATCGCACAGTTTAGATTTCATCTGTTGAAAAAGTCAACTGTACAAAAAGTCAAAGTTTGACTTTTTGATTTTTTGGTCAACCAAGGTTCCTTAACCCTAAAATGATGTTAATGTGTGATTGGAATCATCATTCATCAAGAAAAACTAAAAAAAAAGTGAGATAACTTGGAAAAGGGGTAACCATAAAAAACTTAGAATTTTTCTAAGTTATGAAACAAAATGGCTAGGGTACCAACTTCCGAGGATCATAACTTGAGATCCAAGCAACCATTTTGGATGGTCCAAAGATGGATTTATAGCTCTCATGGCATACTTTAAAAGTGTCAGCTATATCTCATTCCAATTCTTCATGGATCTTTAGTTATGGAGTGATCAAAATGGCTGAAAACATGAAAATCACATTTTTCCAACACTTAGTGAAATTTTCACTAAGTCAAAATATGCCTTACTTTTTCCAAAATGTAGGGACAGTTTTCACCTTGATCCAAGTCAAACCAGGTCTTGGGTTGGACATCAAAGTTAAAGTATGCCATGAGGGATTTCTAACAAGTACCAGATCATCTCCAAATTCCATTTGAGCAAGGAGATACAACCCTTGAAACATGGCATCATGAACTGATTTTTTCAAAACAGATTTGGCATATTTTGTGTATTTTTCTTGATTTGTCCAAATCTGATAAATCCAAGCCTTGTCATCATTTTGGACACATCTGAGGATCAAATCCAAGGGGGGTGATCTGATCTCGAAGCCTCCAAAGTCCATGAATCTACAAATAGCATGCCAAACCTAAAAAGGCTAAAGATGCTTCAAGACTCCAATTTTATTTTCAAGCATTCAATGGATGCACCAAGGTGACATGTACTGAGCCAATTCCAACTGAATTCAGTCAAGGTTTATCTCTGAACCAAAGCTACAAAGCATGTGCTCTAACTTCTAGTCAATGGCTAAAGGAGACTAAAGATTCCAAAGTGATCCAATTGTCCAAAGGCCTGCTGTAGTTGCCACATATTATTGATTGCAAAACAAACTTTCTCTACTATAAATAGAGCTCATTTGTGCTCAGTTTGAGTACACCAAAGCACTACAACACTTGCTTTCCTCAAAATCCCTTTCTCTAGGCCAAAATTGCCTTCTTTTGCAAGGTAACTGAGTTTTTGAGTTAGAGAGCAATTCCATCACAGCTCATGATCCAAACACATCCAATATGTCATATCTAAGTTGTCCAAACTCTCACATGTGACCTGTAACACCAAAATCACAAAGTCCCCTCTCAAAACCTCAAAATTGGGCTTTTTTTTACATTTTTCAAGCCATGTCTTGATTCAGTCACTTTCAAAAGCAGATAAAACCTCAAACACACTCCAAATACCATCCTTGAACTGTCCCAAATGGTTCCCCACATATGGAACACCATTTGAGAGAGTTGCCATATTGGTCACTTTTGCCCTTTTTGCAAGAAAGAGCTCAAACTTGTTTCTGAGGATTCCAGCTGGTTCCAACCATTCTAAAAGCTTCTAAGGGATCAATTGAGAGGGTCCAAAGCATCAAATTACTTCTGGCACAAGAAGCTTGGCAGATTGCACAACAAGCTCCTAAAGAGGTAAGCATCACAACTTGAACTCTTTGAAATATGCATTGCTTTAAAGTCCACTAATCATGCACATCTCATACATGTTATATATGTTGTGTTTGAACCAATTCATCATGTAATTTATGTCTGTAACAAGAGGTAGCATAGAAAATACAATTATAGGCCTATTTCAAGAACACTATCGGGTTTTGAAATAGGAGGCTCATCTGAAAAAAACCACCACCACCATTGGATTCCTTGTGAAATTCTAGGCAAGATAAACCTAAATTTTGTTCCAATCAATGGAGAAATGAGAAAATTACAAGCTTCACGTTTTTGGCCAAAACCTTGCCTTGCCTTGCCTTGGCCAGGTCAAAAACAAGGCATGCCTCATGAATTCATGGGGTGGTTTTGATACACGGATGTATCACCACCCCAGTGGTAGAAGGCGTGTGCTGCACCCTAGAGGTCTGGGGTTCGAATCCCCCTCGCCCCAGATCCTTTTTTTACTATTTTTTCCATTTTTATAATATTTGTTATATTATTTTAAATAATTTGGAAAATTTAATAACTCTCTCATTTTAATTATTTTTTATTAGTTCTTTTTTTAAAAAATCACAAAAATGTTAAAATATTTTATTCCACAAAAAAAGCATATTTATATTAATTATTTAATATAGTTGATATTTTTGTAAATAAATTCTTTTTTAATTGTTTTAAACACTTTTAAAAGTGGATTTTTATCTTGAAAATCAAAACCAAATGAGTTTTAATTCATCTTGTGATTAAAACATCATTTTTCAAGTCTCAACCAAAAATCACAAGTTGTTTATTCAAGCTTATTTGGTATTTTATCATTATTTATTGATTTTCTTTAAGAATTTACTTTTAAAAATAATAAAATTAGGGTTTCTTTGATTTTCACCCTCACAAATCTTTTTCAAACACTCATGGGCCTCTAACAGAGTGTAAGACCCAATCCCCTTGAACCAAAACCATTTTGGGCCTCAGATATTGTATAAGTCCCGACACGATAAAAAATCTCGGCGCGATCGCCAGTTTAAAAACCACTTGGGCCTCTCCTCAAGTTGTAAGCCCCATCACTTGTACAAAAACACTTTTGGGCCTCTAATAGAGTGTAAGACCCATTCCTTGTAAATAAGATACCCTGTTGGGCCGCAGACATTGTATAAGACTCACTGTGTTTTCAAAAACCTCGCGCGCGATCGTCATTTTCAAACAAACCATCTGGGCCAACCCTCGTGTTGTAAGTCCCATCTTTCTTTTCCAAAATAATCTTTGGGCCTCTCCTTGAGTTATAAGACCCATACCTTTCTACAGAAAACCTTGTTGGGCCTCAGTTATTATATAAGTCCCGATACCATATTCAAAACAACGGTGTGATCACTGTTAAACCTTGGGCCTCTCTTTAAGTATAAGCCCCAACAATCTTTTCAAAACAATTTCCCTTTTGATTTAGATTCAAATATACAGTTGTTATCAAAACTTTCTTTAATTTCTTTGAACAACTAACAAAACAGCATGAAAGCTTGCTCACCTGTAAGTTTTTATCCGCTTTCATTTACTCACTTTAATATATATAAATGTATTGTGGGAAGCTGCGCATGGTTAGTCTTCTTTCATTCTTTTAAATACATGTCCAATATATATAACTATATTGTGGGAAGTAGTGCATGGTTAGTCTTCTTTCATACTCCTTTAAATACTTGTCATATATCAACTGTATATATACTAGTATAGTTATTTAGAGTTTTCCCCGACAACTAGGTCTAGAACTTGGTAAAGCCATGTTGGTCACTCTTACATACAAACAAAACTAGATCCCCATAGGATTTCTAGATACAATCTTCCCTTCTCTTGGGGTTAATCAATATGGAACAAAGAGAAAGACAGTATTCTGGGTGAACCTTTTCTCAGACTATCACCCATAGAAATTGTCAAAGAAATTCTACTCCCCGGAGTTGATCTATTCTTCATGAATAGCATCTCTTGAGTTTCTTCCAAATACTCGAACTTTCCTGGAATGATCTCTTCTCTGTGAATTGCATTTCTTGAACTTCTCTTGGTTTAGGGACCCACAGGCTTCCTAAAAGCATCCCCGCCTCCTCTTGGGCTTTGTACAAGGACCCGTCGGCTTCTTAAAAGTCCTCATGCCTTCTCTTGGGCTTCATACAATGACTCTCATGACCTCTTAGAAGTATAGGACATAACTTAGTCATTCTTTGCTAGAGCTGTCTTTCTAAAAAGAGTCACAAAAGCCCTCAGACCAATTTTAGGGTTGATACTCATCCCTTAAACGAGTCGGCCTCCTCTTGGGCATTGTACAAAGATAGACCACACTAATAGACTTGGACAGTCTAAATCCCCTTGAGTCTCAAAGACATTCTCAAGTTCCCTACAAATATAGAAAGAAACCCCAGATTCTGGATTAATCTCCAGCAAGAGTTAAACTTATGGGTTCCAAAACCCAGTCTCTCTCCTAAAAACCCCAGCCAGGGTCAGTTTATCATCAGTATAACACTATCCAAAATCAGAACCTTAAGGCATCTGATCTATCAATTCTTCTGTATTCCCTTGTAAGAGTTGATTCCCCACTTGGACCTGCCTAGGGATCTCAATAATTCCCAGCAGAAGTTAGCCTCCTCTTAGGGTTTGTATAATGATCCTTTCCTCCGGAAAGTCAGCCTCCTCTTGGGCTTTGTACAATGATTCTCCCCAGCGGAGCTAACCTTGTCAGACTCTCTTGTTGAGTCAATCACCTTTTCAGACTCTCTTGTTGAGTCAACCACTTTTTAGACTCTCTTGTTGAGTCAATCACGTTCCAGACTCTCTTGTTGAGTTCACCATTTTAGTCTCAATCTTGGGCTTCGTACGAGACAGATAAAAGCACTCTCTTGTTAAATCAACTCTTTTTAGCCTCAATCTCGGGCTTCGTACGAGACAGATAAAAGCATTCTCTTGTTGAGTCAAACCCTTTTCGCCTCAATCTTGGGCTTTATACAAGACAGATAAATACCTCCTCGGTGGAGTTAGCCTCCTCTTAGGCTTCATATAATGATATCCCCAAAGAGTTAGTCTCTTTGAGCCTCCGTCTTGGGCTTTGTACAAGACACCAATATATCCACTCTCTTGTTGAGTCGGTCTCATGTAGCCTACTCTTAAGCTTTGTATAAGGACTTCCCCAGTGGAGTCAATCAACCTCTTAGCTTCAACCTTGGGCTTTGATCAAGGCACACAAAAATCAACAATCCCTCTTTAGAGATGGAAAATTCTCTTCTAGTCAACCTTTTAGCTTCAATCTTGGGCTTTGAACAAGACACAAATACTCCTTTTAGCCTCTGTCTTGGGCTTTGAACGAGACACCAAAACATCTTTTTCCTCCCTTAGAATAGGAGGAACTACGATTGCTCTGATTTCTCTGTTTCGTTTAAATGGGAATACGTAGGCATAAGATTATGAAATCTTAGTGAGCATACTAATAAAAAACTCTAGGTCCAGTACCTTCATACACCAATCAAAGCTTAGGTCCAGAACCTTACCAAAAACATCAACCAAAACTCACTCACTCATACTTTCCCAACCCATTAACATATAAACACCATCAAGTACAAAGCAAAACCTAAAGCTAATATCTTGTGGATAACCACATATAGGATGGGTAACTAACAACTGCCCATTGTATAACCTGACCCCGAACTCCCCGAATCTCTTTAAGCGTTTGTCCTATTAAACATTCGCGTGCAAGGTTAGTTTTAGATACCTTCCCTTTCCCTTCTAGCTTCATGGGATAAATAAGAAATCAGAAAGTAGCACCCCCTCCTACCATTGCGGTGAGGAAAACCCCAACGATAAGGTGGTCGCGTCACCGACAAAAATCGCTCGCTACCGCTACCTATAATGACAGTTGTTTTTAAATACCCGTGGTGAATGGTCTGTCAACATTTTGAAAAAATAAGTAAAATACGCTACCTATAATGACAGTTGTTTAAATACCCGTGGTAAAAGCCCTGTCAGCATTTTGAAAAAATAAGAGTGAAGTAACATGATTAAAATAAATTTAGAAAAATTTAAAAACACGAAATTTAATCTAATTAGGTAAAATAAGAATCTTGAGAATTTTTTTGGAATTTTTTGAGACTATGAAAATAGTAAAAAAATCATTAAAAATAGAAAAAAGAGGAATTTGGGGTTTTTAAACACATGTGGTGAAAGGCTGTCAGCATTTTGAAAAAATATGTAAAAAAAAATAAATGATGGTGTTGGGACTTAAACCCATGACCAGACGCTACCTATAATGACGGTTGTTTAAATACCTGTGGTGAAAAGTCTCACATTTCACCATGTTTGGGGTTCTAACCGTCATTAAAAGCATTTTAATAAGATTTAGAAAAATGCGCGCATCTAGTACGCACTATTACAATGGTGTATATGATGCCATTGTAAACATGTTGTTGTTGTTTGCGCGTTTTGTAGTAGTGACAAGTACTCGAATCGATCTCCATAATCGGGAGACTTAAGGTGTTAAAACGATATCGATTTTGTGGATTTTTCCCAAGTCTCCACAATCTATCCTAAACTTCATCTATAGCTTAAAACTTTCAAAAGGTGCACTGAATTTCAGAGTAAAATTTTTTGTTATGGCTCAAGTAAAGGGAAAAATTAATAAACAATGAAAACCACGCATAACGACTCGACAACACATGTAAATCACTCGACAAATTACTAAAAACAAATGAAATTCTAAAAAAACATACTGAACTAAGAAATAGTAAACCTAACTAGAAAGAAAAAAAATAAAAAGATAAAACTCCTCCCTCACACTTGAACCAAACATTGTCCCCAATGTTTTGATACAAGGTGGAAAATGAGTAAAGGAACCTGAATGGCGAGCTTAGTGTCATACCCCAAATTTTGAACACCAAGATTTCCCATCATTATCACCACAATATGGATGTACCTTCATGCCTCATCAATCTCCCAGAGATAGTTGAGCATCCATCATAATCAAGAATCAGGGTTTTGAGCCTTCCCAGAACACTTAGACAAAAGATCAATCAAGAAATGACATGATCTTCAACTTGTATAACCTCTTAAACATCCAAAAAGGAGAAAGAGGACCCTCACATCAAAAATCAAGCACAAAAGTTTCCACATTCCAAGTGGTTTGATCCTCGAAACACCCGATATCGCCAAATTAGGGTTTTGGACGACTGGGACCCCCAGAGTGAGATTTTCACAAGAGGATGAGCCAAGACTTCAACATGTGACTCAACATGCTCAAAATAACCCTAAGAATCCATTTACAAAGCTAAATTACCCTTAGAGGATGCATTCCCCAAAAATCAGGAATGAGGGTTTTTACGCTCCGGTGCCAAAAGTCAAAACATGACTTTTTTGGCAAAAATGATCCTTATGACTCATATTTTCATAAAATATGACTTATAATGTCATTTGAACAAGAATTGATCAAGAAACCAAGATAACTTGTAAAATGGGTAATCTTGAAAAATTGAAAATTTTTCTAAGTTACTAAATTTGGATGGTTTTGGTGCCAACCTTCAAGGATCATAACTTTTGATCCAAGCAACCATTTTGAGTGATCCAAGGCCTGATTTGTAGGTCTTCCTACACTCTACAAATGCTTCAACTACATCAAACTCTAATTCTTCATGGATTTTTAGTTAGAAGTGGATCAAAGTGGTGAAAAAACCAAAATATGTAAAAAAACACTTAGTGAAAATTCTGCCTTGTAATTTCAGCATGAAACATCAAACTTCCAAGGTATTTTTCACATTGATCCAAGATGAATCAATGAAAACACTAAACCTCAATGTTTTAGTACATCATTTAAGATTTTTAAAAAGTACAAGAAGTCATTATAATTCAACTTGAGCTAAGAGATACATCCATGGGAAGTTGGCCTCCAAAATTTATTTTTCACAAATCAGATTATAGGTCATTGGTCGAATTTCTTGTTTTTGTGCAATAACAAGCATAGTTATCCATCTGCACACCTCAAGGGGGAACAACCAAGGGACAAAGACTGATCCACAAACCTCACAAGTCCATGGATCTATGTTTAGGCATGACACCCCTAAAATTCAAGATGCTTCAAATGGTCAATTTTGTTCAAAGCATTTAACTGATGCATAGAGGTGGCATTCATCAAGACAATGTTATCCAAGTTCAGTCAAGCCTTATTCCTACCACATAAGACTCATAGTCTGTGCTCTAACCTCAAGTCAATGGCTAGAGGAGACTTGAGATTCCATTGGATCACCATTTGCCACAGACCTGCTGCAATAGCCATTCACTATTGCAGCCAAAACAAACTTGCTCTACTATAAATAGAGCTCATTTGTGATCAGTTTGAGTACACCAAAGCACCCAAATTGATGCTTTACTCAAAATATCTCTTTCACTCTAAATTTGCCTTCTAACTCAAATCACTATCGGGATTTTGAAATTGAGAGTGATTCAAACCAAACCAATCATACCAACACCTCATAAACATCATATGTAGGTGATCTAAACACTAAAACAACATCTGGAACATCTAATTCACAAAATCACCAGGCAATTGCTCAAGTTCTTGAGAGAGTTGAAGTTGAGGTGCCACATCAAGTTCTAGCTCATTTCAATCCACTCTAAGCATTCAAACACACTCCTTGGCACCTAAGGAAGCTGTCTAGATCATTGGAACACATCTGTAGCACCTCCATCATTAAGCTCGATCACCAGCTGCAAGAGGTAAACCTTAAACTTTGAAACTCAATGAATCATGCATCATAAACATGTTTTCAAATTACCATTATGTTTCTGAATGTTTGTAGATCATTAACCCTTAATTAATTGATGTTTATGATTCGTGTATAGGATTTCACATAGCTCTTGCAAATTTTAGGGTTCATCTGATTTTACCATGTTAACTATTGATTCACTTAATTTAAACAAAATTGAATATTGCCATTGTGTTCCTTGTTTAAAAATGCACGATTTTCATCTTTACATCGTGTGAATTGGTTGAGAAATGAGTGAGATAGGAGGCTACACGTAGCTTGCCCAAGGAAGAAGATGGCCATGGCGTCATTCTTCAGAAAATCAACTAGTTTTGATATATATTATACACTTGCCATATTATGTTTGAATTGGCATTGCGCCCTAGTGAAAACACTAGTATTTGTGTGTGTGTAGCGAGCGAGAGGTCTGTGTTAGACGATGGCTAGGATCTAGAAGGGGGGTTGAATAGATCCCACAATTTTATACACGCAAATGGTGTTCCAAAATTGGTTTTAAAATATTTTTACGGAAGCGACCACTGAATCACACGTCTACAACAAACCTCTACTAAAAGGATCGGATATGCATGATGATATTGGGAATGATACGACATAAGAGAAAATTACAGATCAATCAACAAAAACTAAATGCAATCAACCAAGTTTCGCTTACTTGATGTTTATCCAACTACCAACAAGATAGGTCGACAAAAATTAATTGCTAATAACCTTCAATTTTGCGCTTAATCAATTTATCGAACACTCGACGTGCGCGAACACACCAAGTACAGATTTCCAAATAATGTGAATGTAAAGCTGATTCCAAATATAATCCAAGGGATCGTATCAATTTACAAAGTACTTTTTCAGCTCTAAATTACACTATGTCAGAAATTTTAGATTAATTGATACTTCACAAATTCGATTAATATCAAAACGTAAAAGAGTAGGGAAAGAGAGAACAAGCACGATTTGATTAGGCAGTTCCCCAATCGTCCTCGCTATGGGTACCTCTGCCCCCAATTCCGAACATGGAATTGAGATATATATATATATATATATATATATATATATATATATATATATATATATATATATATATATATATATATATATATATATATATATATATATATATATATATTTCTGTTTGCAAATTTTGTACAAGAGAAAAATGAACAATCAAACCCTCAAACGTCTTTGATGTCAATGCAAAGTCTTCTCTCCCCTTGATTCAAGATGAATAAAGTGCTCCAAATTTGGTCAAAAAAATCACTGTCTCACGCTACTAGATTGAAAGAACCCACCTCTCTTCAATCACCTTCACTCGGTCGATTTTGATCTTCCACAATTCGAACCCAAATATTTCTCATACGATCCTCTGATTGTAGCTACTAAACTGAACCGAACACCCCGTTCTTCAGTTACCTTCGCACGACTGTAGAGAAACGGATTTGTGCAAAAACCCCCAAAATCACCCGGATTCTTGGAGGACAAAACCTGAGGTTTTATTCAAGAAACACCTACTGATTCTCAACCCAGAACAAAGGATACAACACACCTAAGTCTAAACGTTATCACTTCACACAATGCAAGACATTAACAAAAATGATAATGTGTAATTTCTAGAGATCACAAGGTTGAAGATGAATATGAAGAGAAAAATCAGTATATATTTTCACATTTCTTTTTATTTGTGAAAATGAGATGAACCAACTATATATAATGCAAGAATAACCAACCAAATGAAATAACAGCAAAAACAAAAATAACAGAATGCAGAAAAATGACTCAGACCAGCGATGAGTCTACCGCTCGCTGGATGGGGGTCGGCAGGAGCTAACCCGTGGAAATGTCTATGCAGAAAAACTAAGCAAGCATCGACCGCTCATGACCTTGCGTCGACCGCTCGCTGGATGACGGTCGGCGGGAGCTAACCCGCTGGTTTCACAGAAAATTATCAGCAATGCATGAGTCGACTCATGCATAGTTTAGGTTGACTCAAGACCTGCAAAAACTCAGAATTTGATTTTTCTGCACATTTTGACCAACTAATACACGAGCCATGCACACTAAACACTAGAACCATGATTATGCACATGTAGAAATTGTATAGAACCCTTCCTATATGTTTGGACACATGATTTATCAATGGTTGTATTCAATGCGACCAACAACGAAGTGATACCGTCCAAATTACAAACTAAAGACTATCCTACTTGTTGACATCATTAAAACAGAACTAGATGAAAAGCACTTAGCCCTCACATACTCCCCCTTTTTGATGATGGTAAAATTTTCTGTCTTTCTCTTGATTTGTAATTTGAAGACTCCCCCTATCTTTGTGAAGTCTTTAAACATTCAATTTAGATCAATTTCTGCTACTAGTAGATGTATCTTTCTCCCCCTTTGACAACATCAAAAAGAGAAATAGAAGGTGGTCAAAAATAGAGCATCATAATATGGAAAGATTCACTCAACAATTTGCAAAACAGATACACTAACATTCATCCACATATAATGAAGTTAATGCTAGGATAAGAATGGATAAATACGGCACACTAGATGCAAACAGAATACATTCCATAGTAGTAGAGAGAGTAACATAGTCCAGAAATAAAGCTAAACAAAACAGCATGCACGGAATCCTCCCCCTAAATTGATGGCCTCTTCCTTTGAAGGATTTTCCTTGTGGTGGAGGAAGTGGTTTTTCCTCTAGGTACTGATTAAGGTTAACTTGAGAAAATGGACCATTCTTGAGTCAACCAAGTATAAAATGAAAAAATCATGTCTTTATCTACTTATGCACCAATATATGATAAATAAACATGCTAACACAAAAAATCAAAATTCAAATAAATAAGGTGTGCTTAAATGTGTAATAAACATCATTTTCAACATTCAACATGGTACATATATTAAAGAAAACTTATGAAGCGGAACGATATTACCTTGATCATGATTGACGATGAGAGCCCTCACATATAGCTAAATAACTCTTTGCATTGTTAGTCAAAAACATAAACAAGCATATATATATATATATAGTCAAAAACATAAACAAGCATATATATATATATATATATATATATATATATATATATATATATATATATATATATATATATATATATATATATATATATATATATATATATATATATATATATATATATGTGAAGAGCTAATATGTTAAAGAATTATCAAACACGATCCGAGATGTCGAGAACGCCTAGTTCCCTACGGATGTGAAAGAAAGGCACTGTAGCTAGTGGTTTTGTAAAGATGTCAGCAAGTTGATTTTTAGTATCAACATGCTCAAAGACTACATCACCTTTCTCTACATGATCCCTAAGGAAGTGATGACGTATTTCAATATGCTTGGTGCGTGAATGTAATACGGGGTTCTTAGTTAGGTTAATAGCACTAGTGTTATCGCACAAAATAGGAATACACACAAGTTTTAAATTGAAATCAAACAATTGTTGCTTAAGCCATATGATTTGAGCACAACAACTGCCGATGGCAACGTATTCCGCCTCGGCTGTTGACAAGGCAACAGAAACATGTTTCTTTGTATGCCAACTCACCAAGGAATTTGCGGAAAAGTGACACGTGCCACTAGTGCTTTTCCTATCCGATTTGCACCCGGCAAAGTCGGAATCGGAATAGCCAACTAAGGAACAAACACTACCTTTAGAATACCACAACCCATACTTTGGAGTACCGGAAAGGTATCGAAGTATGCGCATAATTGCTTTTAAGTGGGATTCCTTGGGACGTGCTTGATACCTCGCACACATGCATACACTGAACATAATTTCGGGTCGTGATGCGGTAAGATAAAGAAGAGATCCAACCATACTTATATACTTCTTTACCTCTACATCCTTACCATTTTCGTCACGATCAAGATTAGCACAAGTAGGCATCGGAGTATCTATTGCCTTGAAGTTTACCTTGTCAAAACGTTTGAGAAGCTCAAGACAATATTTTGTTTGACTCACAAACGTGCCCTCTTCGAGTTGTTTGATTTGCAATCTGAGGAAATAGTTGAGCTCCCCCATCATGCTCATTTCAAACTCCCCCTGCATCAAACTAGAAAACTCCTTGACCAAGGTCATGTTAGTAGACCCGAAGATAATATCGTCAACATAAATTTGTACCAAAATTAAATATTTTCCTTGACGTTTAATAAAGAGGATTGTGTAAACCTTCCCTCTTGAATACCCTTGATCAAGTAAAAATTTGCTTAGACGTTCGTACCAAGCCCTAGGGGCTTGTTTAAGTCCGTTCAAAGCACATTTAAGTTTATAAACATGATCGGGATATTCATGGGATTCGAAACCCGGAGGTTGGGCTACATAAACCTCTTCATTTCTATATCCATTAAGGAAAGCAATTCATCCATCTGAAATAATTTGAAGTTTTTAGTGCAAGCATAAGCAAGTAAAAGGTGTATAGCCTCGAGTCGGGCAACCGGTGCATAATTTTCCTCATAGTCGATTCCTTCCTCTTGGTTATAGCCTTGCGCTACAAGGCACGCTTTGTTTCGTGTTATAAATCCATTTTCATCAAGTTTATTCCTAAACACCCATCGAGTGCCGATTACTCGATGACCTCGCAGAAGGGGGACAAAGTACCAAACCTCATTTCTCCTGAATTGATTTAGTTCATCTTGCATTGATAAAAACCAATGCTCATCGAGTAATGTCTCCTTTGCGTTTTTAGGTTCAACTTCTGACACAAAAGCGGAGTAATAATAGAAGTTACTAAGTTTAGAGCGGGTGGTTACTCCCTTAGAGATGTCATCGATGATATTGTTGATTGGATGGTCTTTGGAAGACTTCCATGCTGGAGGAAGGTCATCTTAATTAGTTGGATGATCATCCTCACTCTTCATAGGTTGGTGATCCTTTTCCTCCTCAATACGCACGACTTCGGGCTGATCAGTTCCTTTATCAGTTTCCTTGAGTATGTCTTCTGAAGATACACCTGCACTATGAAAAGAACTACCTTCTCCGATATTTTTTGGATAAGACTCATCAAAAGTAACGTGTACCGACTCTTCAACAATTCGTAACCTTTTATTATAAATTCTATAAGCTTTACTTGACTGAGAGTATCCAAGAAAAATACCCTCGTCGGCCTTGGCATCAAACTTACCAAGTGTCTCTTTCCCATTGTTTAATACGAAACACTTGCAACCAAAGACATGAAGGTGAGAGATATTTGGCTTAGGCCCTTTTAAAATCTCATACGGTGTCTTGTTTAGAATAGGCCGGATGGGCACCCTATTCAAAACGTAACAAGCCGTACTGATGGCGTCGGCCCAAAAGTATTTTGGAAGTCCACTTTCATTGATCATAGTCCTTCCAAGTTCCTCCAAAATTCTATTTTTATGTTCCACCACCCCATTTTGTTGAGGGGTACGTGGTGCGGAAAAATTATGATCAATTCCATGGGATTCACAAAATGCTTCAAACAAATGATTTTCAAACTCACCCCCATGATCACTTCTAATTGACACAATGTTCATGTTTAACTTGTTTTGAGATAACTTAGCAAATTTTTCAAAGGCCGAAAAGGTATCACTCTTATTTGCTAAGAAAATAGTCCAGCAAAACCTAAAAAAGTCATCGACTATTACAAAACCATAATAGTTACCACCTCGGCTTTTAACTCTAGATGGTCCAAAGAGGTCCATATGGAGGAGCTCAAGAGGTCTCATAGTTGAAATGATGTTTTTAGATTTGAATGAGATCCTTGTTTGCTTCCCCATTTGACAAGCATCACAAAGGCGATCCTTTGTGAATTTTATTTTGGGCAAACCAATGACTAGGTCTTTAGAGACTATTTTGTTAAGCAAATCAAAATTGATATGAGCCAACCATCTATGCCACAACCATGAATCTTCATTCATAGTGACTAGACACTTGTCTCCATTCAACGATACCTCATTTAAGTCTAGAATATAGACATTGTTCACCCTCAAACCCTTAAACACATCCTTCTTGTCACTATCTTCAACTATGCAACAATCCTTTGAAAAAGATACTTTATAATTCTTGTCACATAGTTGACTAATACTTAAAAGGTTGTGTCTAAGGCCTTCCACAAGAAGCACATCAGAGATAGTAGTAGATGAGGGGTTACCTACACTACCTTTGCCGAGAATATGTCCCTTGTTGTTATCTCTGTAGGTGACAAACCCCTTTTTCTTCGCCACAAAGTTGATGAAAAGAGATATGTCTCCTGCCATATGTCTTGAGCAGCCACTATTCAGAACCCATCTTCTTTCGGTGGTCTCAAGACTTTGTACCTACAAAACAATTAAGGGAGAATAGGTACCCAATTCTCATTGGGTCCTTTACGGTGAGTGAAACCAAGATCGCACTTGGGAAACCATTGATAAATTCCTTTTGGAACAAGAAATCTTCTAAAACGACATTTAGCAATAGTATGACCAGGCTTGCTACAATATAAGCAATTACGGTTCATTTGGAATTTACCTTTGCTATCTCTATCTCGAATCACATACATATACTTTTGATAGGGATTATTCATACTTTCTCAATAATGTGATCGATCAATAGCAAACATAACTTTAGGCTTGAGAGCCTTGTCTAATTTGGCCTTAAGGGTTCTCACCTCTTTTTGCCAAATATGACAAGTATCACAGCCCCAATTGAACCATGGATACTTATTCTCATCAATCTTAGCTTTTGATGTATCCACCATGTAGTTTTTAAGAGCTTCCAATTCCTTTTCGGAATCGAAAACCTTTTTCTCCAAGTGTGAAAAAATCTTTTTGTTCGAGGCTAAGCGTTGAAAAGCTTCCTTAGCCTCATGGTGCAACATATCAAAAGCCTTTTGTAATTCTAAATGAGACATACTATTAGAATGATCATATTTAGAGTGTTTTACCTCTTTCTTCTTGTTTTGACGTGCCATAAGACATAGATTAACGGATTAACTTTAGTCACTTGAGTTGTCACCTTTTTCCGACTCGCTATCGCTCTCCCAAGCGATGTATGCTCGTCTAGATTTGATTAAATTTTTGTGTTGACGACTCTTATCCTTATCCTTATACTTGTCTTTCTTAAATGATGGACAATCCGACTTGTAGTGCCCGGATTTTCCACAGTTGTAACACGATCCTTTCACCTTGCCATTCTTGTTGCCTTCATTTCTAGATTGCCTCCTAAATTTGACTAGATTTTTATCCGAGTGTAGAATCTCATTCTTCCGAACATATCTATTGTATCTCTTCACAAATAGACCCATGTCATCATCGGAGTCATTATCTTCATCATTGTTGGTTTCATTATCACTTTGCTCTTGAGATGTGGACTTTGACCAAGAAGCCTTAAGAGCAATCGACTTTTTTTCCGTATCTTTTGTTTTCTCCTTCTTTATACTCTTCTCATGTTTTTCCAAGATGATGAGCACTTGCTCATGTTCATCGAGTTTTCCAAATAATGTTGTGAGGTCTAGAGTAGCTACATTATTGGCCTCCTTGATCGCGGTGACCTTCAGCTGCCATTCCTTGTTAAGACACCTCAAAATCTTATTAGTAGCAACCTCGTTGGGAATCGGTTTACCAAGTACATGCAATTTGTTGATTATATGAGTGAATCGTTTTTGCATATCCGCAATGGTTTCCCCTTGCTTCATGTAAAAAAGATCGAACTCTTGCGTTAATGTGTTGATTCGGGCCATTTTAACATTATTAGTGCCTTCGTGGGCTACTTGTCAAGCATCCCATATGGCTTTGGCCGTTTCACAATGAGAGACTCGATAATATTCGTCAACTCCCAAAGAGGAGATCAAAATATTTCGAGCCTTCCAGTCATAGCTGTACTTTTTCTCGTCCTCCTCATTCCATTGTGCTTCGGGTTTGGGAATAACAACACCTTATGCATTGGTTATGGCAATTTCCATAGGACCATTTAAAATGACATTCCAAACCTTCCGATCAATGGAATTTATATGGACGCGCATACAATCCTTCCAGTAGCTGTAATTCTGGCCTGTAAAAACTGGAGCTCTATTATAAGCCCCTTTAGGTTCGTTCGCCATATTCCAAGAAGTTTTACCGAAGCACCAGATAAACTGGAGATCGTGATACCACTTGTTAGACGATGGCTAGGATCTAGAAAGGGGGGGGGGGGGGGGGGGGGGGTTGAATAGATCCCACAATTTTATACACGCAAATGGTGTTCCAAAATTGGTTTTAAAATATTTTTATGGAAGCGACCACTGAATCACACGTCTACAACGAACCTCTACTAAAAGGATCGGATATGCACGACGATATTGGGAATGATACGACGGAAGAGAAAATTACAGATCAATCAACAAAAACTAAACTCAATCAACCAAGTTTCGCTTACTTGATGTTTATCCAATTACCAACAAGATAGGTCGACAAAATTTAATTGCTAATAACCTTCGATTATGAGCTTAATCAATTTATTGAACACTCGACGTGCGCGAACACACCAAGTGCATATTTCCAAATAATGTGAATGTAAAGCTGATTCCAAATACAATCCAAGGGATTGTATCAGTTTACAAAGTACCTTTTCAGCTCTAGATTACATTATGTCAGAAATTTTTGATTAATTGATACTTCACAAATTCAATTAATATCAAAACGTAAAAGAGTAGGGAAAGAGAGAACAAACACGATTTGATTAGGCAGTTCCCCAATCGTCCTCGCTATGGGTACCTTTGCCCCCAATTCCGAACATGGAATTGATATATATATATATATATATATATATATATATATATATATATATATATATATATATATATATTTCTGTTTGCAAATTTTGTACAAGAGAAAACTGAATAATCAAACCCTCAAACGTCTTTGATGTCGATGCAAAGTTTTCTCTCCCCTTGATTCAAGATGAATTAAGTGCTCCAAATTTGGTCGAACAAATCACCCTCTCACGGTACTAGATCGAAAGAACCACTGCTCTTCAATCACCTTCACTTGGTCGATTTCGATCTTCCATAATTCGAACCCAAATCTTTCTCATACGATCCTCCGACTGTAGCTACTAAACTGAACCGAACACCCCATTCTTCAGTTACCTTCGCACGGCTGAATCCTTGTAGAGAAACCGATTTGTGCAAAAACCCCCAAAATCACCCGGATTCTTGGAGGATAAAACCTGAGGTTTTATTCAAGAAAATCCTACTGATTCTCAACCCAGAACAAAGAATACAACACACCTAAGTCTGAACGTTATCACTTCAGACAATGCAAGACACTAACAAAAATGATTATGTGTAATTGCCAGAGATCACAAGATTGAAGATGAAGATGAAGAGAAAAATCAGTATATATTTTCACGTTTCTTGTTATTTGTGAAAATGAGATGAACCAACTATATATAATGCAAGAATAACCAACAAAATGAAAAAACGGCAAAAACAGAAATAACAGAATGCAGAAAAATGACTCAGACCAGCGATGTGTCGACCGCTCGCTGGATGGGGGTCGGCGGGAGCTAACCCGTGGAAATGTCTATGCAGAAAAACTAAGCATGCGTCGACCGCTCATGACCTTGCGTCGACCGCTCGCTGGATAAGGGTCGACGGGAGCTAACCCGGTGGTTTCACAGAAAATTGTCAGCAATGCATAAGTTGACTCATGCATAGTTTAGGTTGACTCAAGACTTGTAAAAACTCAGAATTTGATTTTTCTGCACATTTTGACCAACTAATACACGAGCCATGCACACCAAACACTAGAACCATGATTATGCACATGTAGAAATTGTATAGAACCCTTCCTATATGTTTGTACACATGATTTATCAATGGTTGTATACGATGCGACCGACAACGAAGTGATACCGTCCAAATTACAAACTAAAGACTATCCTACTTGTTGACATCATTAAAACAGAACTAGATGAAAAGCACTTAGCTCTCACAGTCTGAGGTTCGAATCCCCCTCGCCCCAGACCTTTTGGTTTTATTTTTTTAACCATTTTCAAAGGTTGCTTTCACATATTATTCATTGTTGTCACTCTCTATCAGCCCACGCACATGGCTCAGATGGTAGAATTTTAAACTCTCCACCCCAAGGGCGTGAGTTCAAGCCTTGGGGGGGACCATTCCTAATTTTTTTATCACTTATTTTCTTTCACTTTTCTTCACAAATTCTTTAATAACTTTAAAAATTAATTTCTCACTCATTTTTTTTATCACTTTTGATTGATTCTTTTTTCAAAAAAGTCACAAAAATGTTAAAATATGTTATTCTACAAAAATTTCACAAAAAATATTATTTATTTTATATATTTAATATTTTCATGTAGAACTTATTTTATTTGTTTTTTTTTTTAACATTTGAGAATATTTCTTTTCTCTTGATCTTTTCAAAACCAAGTGAGTTTTAAGTCATCTTGTGATTAAAACATCATTTTTCAAACCTTAACAAAAAATCACAAGTGGTTTATTTAAACTTATTTGATGTTTATATCATTTTTTTAAAATTAATTTTCTTTGAAAAATTACTTTTGGAAATGAAATTAGGGTTTCTTTGATTTTGATCTTTTTCAAACATTTCATAAACACTTTTTGGGCCTCTAATAGAGTGCAAGTCCCAACCCTTTTTGTAAATAAATACCTTTTTGGGCCTCAGTCATTGTATAAGTCTCGATAAAATCTCAGCGTGATCACCAATTTTAAAACAATTTTCAACTGGATCTCCCCTCGTGTTGTAAGTCCCATTCTCTTTTCTTTTAACATTTTTGGGCCTCTAATAGAGTGTAAGACCCAACCCTCTTTTGTACATAAATAATTTTGGGCCTCTCTTTGAGTTGTAAGACCCATCCATTTGTAAATAAACAATTTTTTGGACCTCTCCTTAAGTGTAAGCCCCAATCTTTTCAAAACAACTTTCCCTTTTGATTTAGGTTTAAACTCATAATTGTTATCAAAACTTTCTTTAATTTCCTGAACAACTAATCATACAGCTGTTACAATGGAAGCTTGCACACCTGTAAGTTTTAAATAGCTTTCTTTTACATACTTGCACACACACACACACACACACATATATATATATATATATATATATATATATATATATATATATATATACTCCCTCCGTTCCATATTATAAGCAAATTGTACTTTTTAGATACATTGAATAATTAATGTATCTGGTCTATATATAGACCAGATACATTAATTATTTAATGTATCTAAGAAGTAAAATTTGTTTATAATATGGAACGGAGGGAGTATATATATATATATATATATATATATATATATATATATATATATACTTGTTTGTGTTGGAAGCTTGCTCATCTGTAAGTCCTCCTACCCTCTTTTACATACTTGTATATATTTCATCTGTATATATATGCTTGTATATATCTGCTTAGAGTTTTCCCCGGCAATTAGGTCTAGGATTAGATAAAGCCAGTGGTCACTCTTTTAACACAGTCAAAACTAGTTCCCCATAGGAATTCCAGATACAGTCTTGCCTCCTCTTGGGCTTATACAATATGGAACAAAGAAAAAGACATTATTCCTGGTGAAACTTTTCTCAGACTGTCACTATTAAAAAATTGTCAAAGAAATTCACTTCCCCAGAGAGGATTAATTCCCGGTGAAACCTCCCTTGAATTTCTTCAAACCCTAGAACTGTTCACTAAAGAATTAATTCCCGGTGAAACCTTTCTTGAACTTTTCTTAGGTTTGGACCCACAGGCTTCCTAAAAGCATCCCCAGCCTCCTCTTGGGCTTTGTACAAGGACCCTCAGGCTTCTTAGAAGTTCTCATGCCTCCTCTTGGGCTTAGTACAAGGACCCAAAGACCTCTTACAGGTATAGGACAGAACTTAGTCATCCTTTGTTAGAGCAGCCTTTCCAAAGAGTCATAACCTCAGACCAATTTAGGGTTGATTCTCATCCCTTAAAGCGCCAGCCTCCTCTTGGGCATCATACAAAGCAAAAACCTTTCATACCAGTAGACTTGGACAATCTAATCTCCTTTAGGATCTTAAGAAATCTTCAAGCACCTTATAAACACAAGAGAAACCCTGGTCATTTAATCAATCTCCAGCAGAGTTAAAACCCCCATAGGTTCTAAAACTCAACCTTCCATCCTAAACTTCCCTAGCTAAGGGTCAGCTTATCATCAATACAACACTAGCCAATCAGAACCTCAAGGCATCAGATACCTCAACTCTTCTGTAATCCCCAGCAAGAGTTGATTCCCCACTTTGGACCTGCCTCTGGATCTCAATAATTCTCAGCAGAAGATAGCCTCCTCTTAGGCTTTGTATAAGAAATTCCCCAGCCAGCCTCCTCTTAGGCTTTGTATAATGATTCTTTCTTCTTCCTCATGACCTTTCAGCACTCTCTTGTTGAGTCAATCATCTCCTTTTAGCCTCAATCTTGGGCTTTGTACAAGACATAGATAAACTTTCTCCAGCAAGGTCAAATCCTTCTAACCTCCTCTTAAGCTCTGTATAAATATCTCTCCAACGGAGTTAATTCCTCCCAGACTTCTTTTAAGCTTTGTGAATTAATCTCCCTAAAGCAGAGTCAATCACTTTTTAGCCTCCTCTTAGGCTTTGCATAAAGATCTTTCTTTACTCTCTTGTTGAGTCAATTCTCTTTCAGCCTCAATCTTGGGCTTTGTACAAGACAAAAAACACTCTCTTGTTGAGTCAATTCTCTTTCAGCCTCAATATTGGGCTTTGTACAAGACAGATAAGCATACTCTCTTGTTGAGTCAACCTTTTTCAGTCTCCTCTTAGGCTTTGTATAATGATTTTCCTCAGTAGAGTCAGCCTCAATCTTGGGCTTTGTAAAAGACAAATAAAAAACACTCTCTTGTTAAGTCAGTCTTTTAGCCTTAATCTTGGGTTTTGTACAAGACACCCCAAATATATCCCCAGTGGAGTCAATAAGTCTTTTTCGCCTCAATCTAGGGTTTTGTACAAGACAGATAAAATCCTTCCCCAAGAGTCAATGTCCATACTCCTCTTAGGCTTTATATAAATGATATTCCCCAAAAGAGTCAGTCTCTTTCTAGCCTCAATCTTGGGCTTTGTGCAAGACAGATATAAAACTCCCTAATAGAGTCAACCTTTCAGTTTCAACCTTTGGCTTTGATCAAGCCACATAAAAAAACCAAAATCCCCTCAGAGGAAATCAAAAACCTCTCTGAAGGAGGATATTTCTCTGTACATCACACATACATTCAAAACAAACCCTAATTCCAGATAACTGCTATAAGTGGCACACTTGTTGATTCAAATATCCAAGTTGTGGTCCATCTCTTATCCTGGTAAACCTCTTTCATCTAATTGATGTAAGCGGCAAGCCTCTGGATTACAAATATCCACGCCACTGTCCCTCTCTTAGCATGAAAGATTCCTAAGGAAAAATGGCATTGCTCAACACTGAGTTAAAGTTTTCTCCTTCAGGATAAGTCCCCATAAAGGAAATTATAGCATTGCTGGATTCACACATCCCAATTAAAGTAATCCTCCTTTATAATCAGTCACCCAACAGTTGTGATAAACAGACGAGATATCTCCATTTAGAGATGACAAATTCTATCTCAGTCAAACCTTTAGCTTCAATCTTAGGCTTTGAACAAGACACAAATACTCCTTTAGCATCAATCTTGGGCTTTGAACAAGACACAAATACCCTCATCTAGCTTCAATCTTGGGCTTTGAACAAGACACCAAACATATCTTTCCTCCCTTAGAATAGGAGGGAACTACGATTGCTCTGATTTCCCTGTTTCTCTTATTTAACGGGAATACATAGGCATAAGATTGCGAAATCTTAGCGAGCACACCAAACAAAAACATTAGGTCCAGTACCTTACCAAAAACATCGGAAAGCCCGAAATCAATAAAAACTCTCTTTCTCAAACCCTCCCAAAGAAGAAACTTTCCCAATCAACAGGCAAACACCAGTAAATAGAAAACAATATAATTGCTAACGATCTGTGGATAACCACATATAGGGTGGGTAATTGACAACTCCCCATTGTATAACCTGGCCCTGGACCCCCCAATCTCTTATGCATTTGTTAAAGAAAACATTTGCGTGCAAGGTTAGTTTGAGATAACTTCCCTTTCCTTTCCAGCTTCATAGGATAAATAAGAAATCAAAAAGTAGCACCCAATTCCTACCATTGCGGTGAGGAAAAACCCAATGGCGATAAGGTGGTCGCGTCACTGACATAAATCGCACGCTACACTTAGTAGTGGCCTCGGCCTCGTCCTCGACCTCGTCCATATCTGCCTCTACGATGCTGAGGATGTGGCACACCCACGTGTTGCACATACTCTAACAAATCCGTCATCCCTACACACAATCCTGACATCTCCTCGATCAAGTCTGCCATGTTATGCTCTGTGCGTCCAGCGTAATCGTGTTGTTGCTCCTGTATCTGGTGGATAGTAGTCATCATGTCGGCCTATTACCTCTGTATGTCTCTAAGGAACTGGTCGCGCTTGGCGTCTACATCATTCCAGTGTCACAGCTTGCTAAGGACATCATCAAGTGCGGTCTTAATCGCAGTGTGGTCATATTCCTCATGAGACTGGTGTCTGGAGGAGGTACCTTCTAAAGCATCAGAAAAACCATGTGCAGTGTGTGTGCTTCTGAAAGGGTCGGTCGAATGGGTGGGAGCGTCTCGCTTCATATGGTCGAACTCATAGTCAGAAGAAGCACCCTCGTTATCCTGCTTGGAAATGTCAGTGTGGGTAGGATGACCAGGCTCTGGGGTGGTCAAATCATAAAGCCAATTATTCCGACGTTGCACATCAGTGTGTGTGGAACAAGGTAAAATAACGCTTTATATGGCATGGTTGTTAATCATTAAACAATACCTACCATCTTGCCTAGCCTTAACCAATCGCATGGATCGGTAGGTCTCTAAATCCAGGAGGGTGCAAATGGGGTCGGACCCTCTAGTAGTAACAGACTGCATGTGTATAAGCATAAACAGAATCGGGTTGATCGTGTCTGTGTAAGTGCACTATACATAAAGAAGAGCTCCTTAGAATTTACTTTTCCATTATTCACCCGGCCAAATAAAGTGTTTACTAAAATGAGGTGTAAGTAACGAATGGTCGAGTTGTGAATCACAGTGGATTTGAGGCCTTCCCAATCGGTGGTGGCCTCACCAGTTATTTGTTCCCAAAAGCGGAATGCTTCAATTTGCCAATATCCCTCCAAGGGTCCATCGCATGCTAAATCGTCCCCATGAGGGAAGTTCATCAAATCGGCAATGTGATCTTGGCCAAATTTTTAATCTCTATTAAACATTCTAAACTTCAATGTGCCTACAGTGTGTTGGCTCACTATCGGCGTGTAGTAACCGAACGAGCTTAAGAACTCAAGTTTAAGCCTAACGTAGGTGGGGCTGCCTAAAGTACAGAAGTCTGTCATTCCTAAGTTCCATATCATCCAATTGACACTATCTATCAGACCCAAACTACGTAAAGTAAAATCATCGGCATACCTTGTCGGATTTACCGCACGTCGAAAAAACTTGCCATACCTCTCTCACTATTTCTTGCCGTCTTCACCTTCTCTAAATGTAATGCCCATAAAATCTATTTTTGTCCTTGTTGCCCTTGCTGCTCTAGGAGGCAAGGTGGAGAGTTTTGGAAGTGATAGTGGATTTTGGAAAGGAATGTGAGAAGTGGAAAAAAATGTGAGATAAATGTGGTAGTGAATGAGTGTTTATAAATGGATTAATGGTAGTGGAATGCAAGTTTGGAGGTTATTAGATAGTGGAAATTTGGGAAGTTAAAAGAGAAAGTTCATGCAGTGGATTTGGATGGGAGAAGTTCAAAAATCGTGAGAAACAGTTTAAAAAATGTGTCTGCCATTGATATGCAGATGGCAGACACCATTAGGTCTGTAGCAAATGCCACGAACTTTAAATTGCGTTGTTTCAAAAGTTATGCCCATGGCGAACACCATTAGCCTTGTGGCGAACACCACGAGCTTTGGACATGTGATTTTTTTAGAATATGGAGGTATTGTAATTTTAAAAATAAAAAGCAATAGCAAAAATAAAAATAAAAGTAATAAAAATGAGCATTAAAGCAATAATAAAAATGAATAACTAAGGATAACTAAAAAAATTGCATTACGAAAAATGAAAAACTGAGGGTTGCCTCCCACGCAGCGCTATGTTTTACGTCGTTGACTCGACAAAAATTAAAAAATTAACTGCTAAAATCAAAGGAAGCAGGGAAATACTAAACTTAGAAAAAAAACAGTAAAAGTGCTTTTCCTCCCCCACACTTAAATAAAGTAGTGTCCTCACTATTCAAGTTTAAGGAAGGAATGCAGTAAGATTCAACAACAAATCAGTCACTTCGATGTACATCAGGCTTGAAGAGTCTTCTGATGGAATGCACCTCTTGATAGATGTAGTCAAACTGCTCGTTTGCCACGTCCATAAAGTCATAAAAATCTCGCCGAATGGTGGTAATATCATCCCTAAGGGTAGCAACTTCAGTCCGAAAGGTATCTAATGCATCAGTATGGTCTACGAGAGGTGTGGTTGGGGCACACTACTAAAAAAATGTAATTTAGAGACGGAAATTAGTGAGGGAATTAAATCCCTCACTAATTGCGATGAATTTTGTGAGGGAAAACCGTGTACATAATTATTTAATAATGAGTAAAAATTAGCGAAGACATTTGTGAGATAATTATTCCGTCACAAAAAATCCCTCACAAATTGATAACTGTACATTTGGTGAGGGAATTTGAGAAGAATTTTATTTCTCACTAATATTTCCCTCACAAATTCCCTCATAAATGCGTTAGATGTTTTTGTGAGGGAAATATTTCCTCCCTAATATAATTTTTTATAAAAAATAATTTAAGTTAAAATTTTGTTGATGACAATGTAGTTTAAATTTTAATAAAATAATAGTAAAATGTTTTCTAAAATAAATTATCATTCTATATTAAAATAAATTTTGATATCTCTTTAAATTTTAAATTAAAACATAAATATAAAAATTAAAATTAAAATATGATTTTATCTTGAATTGGCTTCCCACTCAAATAAATTTTAATATTTAGTCACTAGTGTAAAAAACAATTTTTAAATCAAACATTTTAAATCAGATGATATCCACTTGATTTAAAATCCTAAAAAGCTAGAACACGGCGGATGCATTTTTACTAAATAGAATTTAAATCAATTAATCTTATTTAAAAACAATTTTTTTTTATAATTTTTTTATAATTGAAAAGAAAATAGTTCCACTCTTCTCCGTGAAAGCATAACCGATTCCTTCTAAACCTTTTTCCTTCTCTCACTCGCTGGAAAAACAAACCCTAAGCTCACATTTCCTTCACACTTTCTCTCTCGGCCGGCGAAAAAACCCATTACTTCCGTCTCACCTTCTCTCTCTGCAAATCACCACCACCGTCTCTCTTCACTATTTCAATCCCTCCTCAACTATCTTCCACAAATCATTTCTTCCTGGTCTTGCTACTTTACCATCTCTTTCTCTCAATAGATTCGTCTTTTCCACTAAAAAAATCTCGAACAACAACCACTACTACCACCCGTGCTTCTTTGCTTGAAACTCCCGTTCTATGGGTTGGTAGAATCTGGAATCTACGTCTTCTATGCTCTTCTCAAGACCGGATTCGTTGGATCTCCATCAAACCCCTTTCTCTCATATTTGGAAATTGGTAGTAATGGTGATAGAAATGATTATGGTGACTTAGGGTTCTCTAAATGGACACAGGCCATACTTTGAAAACCAGGTATACCATTCTAACTTGTTTATCTATAACTGTTTCTTATTTTTATATTTTTGGGTTTCTGTTTTTGTATCCATTATACTTGTTATTTATCTATGCCTTGGAGTACTGTCAGTGGGTTTGTGTTTTTGGGATTCTCTTATAGAAGACAAGTTATAGCGTAAAGCCTAACATTAGCTCCTATATTAAGCTCAAGGACCTTACTAATGTATCTTTTTGTTACAATATGTATTGATTATTTCTAGTTATTTTGTTTGGTCAGCAAAGGAAGGAGCTAACGGAGGGAACCTTACGAGCAAATGGCATCCTACAACAAAGGGTACACTCAAAAGGAACTACAGAATCCCATCCAAGTCTGTTAGGTACTTTTCTTCTTCAATTTCATACACAATCACTTATTTCAGAATTTTAACTTCACTTTTTCATAATCACTTTTTTCAGGTAAAACCCGTTTTGCAGTGCGTGATAGGTTACTGTGTCGGGTTTCGGGGCTCCGATTCTTCAATGTTTCCCCAGAAGAGTATTCCAAGAGGAATTACGCTAACAATGTTGCTGAATACAACACTGTTTTGGGTTCTCTCAATGCTCAAAGAAGGTTCCTCTTTCTCTTGAGTTTTTTTTTTGTTTTTAAGATTAATTTAGGTTGGTTCTTCATGGTTAAATTTACACAGTGTTGTGTGTTGTTACATTATATGATGTTTAATTTTGTAAAATGTGTTACTTTATTGCTATGATTTCATTTGGAAATTCTTATGAACAAGAGAAGAGGGAATTTACATTGCCAAAATTTGTTTGATGTTGTTTATAGCTGTCAATATGTTGAGAGTTGTTTGTGGGTTGTGGGTGCTATAACTTACATTAAAAACTTTGTTAACTCACCTCTGTTTGTGTAGTTTTGTTTCTTGTGTGGTGGTGTATTTGTTTGAGGATATTAGTTGAGCTAGTTGAATTCTTTCAGCTATTAAAAGTTTAGTGTGATATACATTAAAGTCATGCCGTAGAGATGCAGAGCAGAAGGTTGATACCAGTCTTACGCAGCCAGAAATTGTAATAGAAGATTCAAGTGATAAACCAATTCCCGTGCAAGACATTTCTGATATTGCTGAAGATCGTAATGCTGGTGCCAAAGAAAACCAGTTTCTTGAATATCCTCAAAGTAGTCTAACATCGGATGATCCTAGTAAAGAGTCTGTGGTGCAATCTGATGTGATTGTTGGCATAAAAAGCACAGAAACAGATGTTTCCCTAAAACCGGAAGAGGAAATCCAACATACATCGACGTCTACTGAGAACAATGCATTTCTAAACGAGAATGGGATAGAGAATATTCAATCGAAGCAAAATGAAGAAATAGAGGAAAGAAGTGAGGTACGTGTGAGTTAGTCATGATATACAGTTTGTATTTTGTTGAAATTTGTTCACGTTTATATCATTATTCTCTTTCTTTTATATTTATTTTCTAATAACATATATGTTTCTGTTGATCAACAATTTTAATTAGGAATTGTCTTGCCAAACCGTAGGATTAAATTATGTTCTACCTTCAAAAGAAAAGATGTTACAGACGGATTTACCATCGGTAATGTCATCTCAAAACTCACAAAATTTCTTGATTTTGTTTTCACGTGTCTTATAAAATTTCTGCAGTGTTTAGCTAAATTGACCTTTGCTAATTTTCTTAACTCTGGAGGTTTGGCATCAATAAACTGTTAATAAGATAGAGGTTATGGGCTGTAGCCATAGATAAAGCTAATGGAAATTGACATTAAGATATCATTGCTAAAACAAATATGAAACTTTTTATACAGAGGCAATATATAGAGCCTTTATTTGCATGCAGAAAGGGCACATTGTGCTTTACATCTAAAGAGTTTATAATACAACAATTTTGAGTTATCTAAAACTTAAAACTCAAAACTATGGTATTATTTGGATAAACAATTTGACTCAGTGTTTATAACATAACTATTTATAAGATATTTTTACAACAAGATAAAATAAAGGCGAACTATTTTTATATTAACTATAAATTTTTTTATTGTTGAGTGTGTATTCAAATTGAAAATTATTTATGAACTTGGAATATGGTTCTTTTTATAAACTCTTACAATTTGTCGACATGTATCAAAACCTATCTTGGATTTGTTATTTGGCTGAGGCCATCCATGTTTAATGTAGGCATGATAGTTATAAAAAACTAGTGTTCATAAATCGGTGTTATAATTTAAACTCTTTAGAAATGATTTATATTCTGAATTGGTTTTAAAACCAATTTTTCTTTAAATTATTTTTAAAAATGATTTTAAAAATATCTCTCTTAATATGAATTCCTTTTGGAACTGGTTTATAATATTATTATGGAATGATTTATATTAGTTCACCTAGCTTAGTTTGTCAAGATTAAAGCTTTATTTCCTTCTTGATAAATGTTCAGATATTGGATTTATCAAAATGATTTTTTTATTTCCTTCTTGTCAAAATATAACTTCATAGGTTATAAGGTTGAAGTTTTTCATATAATAAATATACGATAACTCTATTGGCTCATTGTTTTGATGTTGGTTATTGGCTTACTATAAATTACAGGGACTTGGCTTGTTAACATTATCGGCCAAGCTTCATTCCCTCACCAAATCTAAATGCCAAGTTCATAGTAAATTTTTATTATGCTCCCACCATTCACAAGTAATCTTATTCTTCATCCCACTCTATCTAGTTGTCATTGGACAAGGTGGACCTAAACCTTGTGTTCAGGTCAGAGGAATGCTAGAAAGAGAATATGTTACCAGCTTCTATTAAAAAAAATAGGCTGCTTCACATGAGGAGGTGCATGGAAGAGTGGGCGATGGTACACATGTGGTAGGGGTGAGTTCTCATAAGGCGGTTTGTACACTGGTGGTGGATTCTCATGTGGCAGTTTCACGTGAGGTGGTGGATATTTTGGCGACAGATGTTCATGAGGTGGTTGATACTCTGGGGGTGGGTTCACATGAAGTGGTTTCTCATGAGGCTTATGATATTTTGGAGGTGTATGCTCATGTGGTGGTTTTTCATGTGGTGGTGGGTAATATGATGGTGAATTTTCATGAGGTGGTTTCTCACGAGGGGCTTGGTATTCTGGTGATGGATTTTCATGTGGTGGTTTCTCGTGCAGAGGTTGGTACTCTGGTGATCCTATTTGTTTTTGTGCTTCTATTGTAGGCTTTCATAGTTTGTTTAGCTTTGCTTAGACAAGCTAGTGTTATGTTATGGTAGTACCATAGTTTGATTTTGGTAAGAGGTACTGAGTTTCATGGTACTGTTTGTAACATAATTTTATGAATATTTTATAACTGATCGAATTTATTTAAAACTTTGTTCTATGGTATTTTGTATTAATGGTTGTGTATGAAATATTTGATTAGTATTTGGTTGTGATGAAATTTTGTATTATTTATAATTTTTTGTACAATATTGTGGTAGAAATAAAAGAAAAATGACAATTAGGAAAAAAATGACATTGTACTTTTAAATTGAATGAACCGATTTAAAATAACATTATGATATTCACAAAAACAATTTAGTGTTTCATATTCTGATTGATACAATTTAATTATGATGATATAGTAAATTCAGTTGTAGTATTAATTAAATTTGACAGAAAATTTACAATTTCAATAGTTTCATGCAGGTTTTGATTGTTTAGTGACGGAAAAGAAATGTCACTACATCATTATCACTTAATTTAATGACGGAATATAATCGTCAGTAATTTAGTGACGGAAAATATCCCTCACAAATAATGATTCATTCATTAATTTTCAATAATTAGTGACGGAATATATACGTCACTAAAGTAAAATTACTGAGGTATTTAGAAATCTCTCACAAATTATTGGCGGATTTTTTTCAATTTTTAGTGACGGAATTGTTAATTTAGTGACGGATTAGTTCCGTAACTATTTATGACGGAATTCAAAATCTCTCACGAATTTTTTGCGACATTGAAATTCGGTAGGAATTTTGGCACGTCGCTAAATCCGTCACTAAAGGTTTTTGTGACGGATTTTAGTGAATTAGTGACGGAATAATTCCCTCTCTAAATTCAATTTTTTTTAGTAGTGGCAGCAGATGAAAGTGAAGGAACATCAAGGAGAGGATAAGAGCGGTACTCATAAGCTTGAGGGGTCTCGTGTGGTGTAGGTGACTCAATGGAATATCTATGCTCCAAGATCCAATTGAGAATTTGTTTCAAGATTTTTCAAGATCCATGGTAGATTTTACCAAGGGAAGTGTCATCTTTGAAGTTTTTTACACCATCAGGGAGACCAACTTGAAGTGAATAAGATGAGTTTTGATGGAGTATTCTGAATTGAAGTTACTGTCTATGGTTTTTTGGAAGGTTGAAGCATTGACATGTGTGGCGATGATGGTAACATTAACATCATGGATATGGAAGAAAATTACATAAAGTGTGATATGGGATTGTTGAGATTCTATTGTTGCTTTTGAAATCTTTGAAGCAATGGTAAATTGTTTCTTCAATGAACGTAAAATTGTTAAGGAGCTTGTCGCATACAAGCATCAATGTATGACTTTTCCATGTTTATGTATGACTTTGGATACGACCAGTTAAGGGATTATTACTTGGTAGTTTTGGAGTAATACTAACACAATGATTCTAGTTCCTGTGACTTGGAGATTTTCTCATTGAAGGATAATAAATGGAGACAAGTTGTGATTGATTCTCTTTTTTCTAAAGTTGGGTTATTTTTAATAATTATAGTGCCATGTAGTTTCTTCATTATATGTTTGATTGGCTGAAAATTAATATAGAACATTATCATCAATCTTAGTGACTGAATAATAATTTCACCCATTAATAGAACTTCAATTCACCTTATACTTGTTCTCGCTACTGCTGATAATAGTTTGTTCATAAATGAAAAGTCTTAATCAATTTACGGCTAAGAAGCGCGACTCAGTTGATTGAATACGTCATCTCTCAGACAAAGGACAAGAGTTTTAGCCCTAACTTTTGGTTTTATGTCTATTATAATTCTATAATTCTAATAAAATAATTTTATTATAATTCTATAATTCCAATAAAATATATTTATATTAAATACCTTAAAATAATAAATAAATAAAATATATTTAAACTTAATAAGTTATAAAAAATTAAAAAAAAAAATATTTTTTTTAAAAAGTAATATTTTTAAAAAATTAAAATAAAATCTACGTGGATTTTAAAAAAATAATAAAATAATAAAATTAATTGACACATTAACAACCCATGTCAACAAATAATACACTCGGAGGTCATAGACAAGAAATCTTGACATTAAAAATAAGAATTAAATTTTTCTTTTACAGAAGCGTAAACTAAATATCGCTTATACTATTGTAGGGCTGTCATATAATTAACTCAAAAAAATAATTTAACTAACTATTGTATACAAATACTTATTGTGTGTATAATATTTAGAATAAATTATATATAATAAATATATTATAATTATTTTTATTTTAAATTATAAGATATAAAATATTAAATTTAATTAAAGTTAATTAATTGATCACTGACAAACAAATATTTGTCTTGTGTATGAGTTATATGCTCCGACGACTTCTTTAATAATTCATTTCTAATAAAAATGTGTTAAAAATTTCAAGTGTATGAAAAATATTATTAACATATTATAATTATTTTCATTTTTATGTGTATTTTATGAAAAAAAGCGATTAAATTTCTTTTTTATTAACAGATAATTACCTCATCATATAGTATTTTTCCTATAGTAAAACATGCCCAGTTTGGCACCCCTCAGCCTATAGTATTTTTCCAATACCACAACTATGTATATGTTTGGATTAGTTTTTAGAAGATCTAGAATCAATTCTAAAGGTATAAAATTAATTCTAGATGATTTTGAGGTATTTGTTTTATCAAATGTACAATTGATTCTATCCATCAGAATTAATTCTATTTGAAATTAGAATATGTAGCTGTTAACTCCAAAATTGATTCTGATAATTTTTATACTAAAATTTAGTATTTAACTCATTTTTACATAAATGTATTCAAACATAAATATGTTAAACTCAATTCTATTAAAATCAATTAAACTAAACTCAATTCTACTAGAATCAATTCTATTTACCTTCGATTCAAACATATACCACCTTCACTATTTAAACCATATCATTCAAATTCAAACAAAGTTCCACAAGATTATATCAAATCAATATTAAAAAAACATATTGATTCATTTCATACATTGCAAATTTTTTACAAAAAGTGTTGCTGAGGAATAAATAAATGAAAAGTAAGAATCAAATGTAGAAGAAATTCTTTCCAGATCTAGCTCTAAACACGTTCATACAGAAACATGAGCTTTCGAGAATTTTGAAATTCTCATTTCGAAGCAATACAAGGACCATTCCTCAGTTGAAACACAAGCATTCATGGTTTCAACATCCATTTTCAAGGTATATTTTGCCTCTGCCGCCGCCGACACCACCATAGGAACCACCGCTTAGTCCACTGCAACCACCGCCTAGTCCACCTGAACCGCCGCCTAGTCAACCAGAATTGCCTCCGTCGCCTCGGAAACATCATTTTCATATAGCTCCACGCCCTCCTTCAAAACCACTGGACATTGGTCAATCGGAGACCGTACCACCACTATAAACGACTAGATTTAAGTATTTAGGATTGAGCACCAAATGTTAGACTCCAAAATTGATAAACTATAAAAGCTGGAAATTCAAAAAGAGAGAAAATTGTTAGAAAAATAAAGACATTTTTATTTATTTATTAATGATTCTAAATCTCTTAATGAGTATATATATATAGTGAATAATAACTAAAAGGCCCAAATATGAGCCCAACCAAATAAATGGTATTAGAAACCCCATGTAAAAAAAAAGATGCAAACCCCTTGAGAGTATGCCAACCTTTCAGATTTGTCAAATTTTCCCATTTAAATGTACAAGTTATATGACTATTTTATCTTTTACTTAATATATAAATAAATATTATATATAAATAAATTATATTAAAGTGAATTACTTTAATAATACATTATTATAAACATTTTATTCTAAAAATATAAAAAATTATAAAAAGAAAGTATATTTTTAAAAATAAAAAAGTTTTTTGTTTTAAAAAGAAAATTTGAAAAATATTCAAATATATATATATATATATATATATATATATATATATATATATATATATATATATATATAGGAAACGTATCATATGAGAATGTCATTTTTATGTGAGAACATGAGAATGATTCTGAATCATTAGATTTTAAAATAAATTGTGGAGATTATGTGTGGTTTTTGTTTTTCTCTCTCCTCCATTATTAAAATAAATGATGGAGGAGAGAGAAAAAAAAACTAACACATAATCTTTACCATTTATTTTAAAATCTAATGGTTCAGATTCATTCTCATGTTCTCACATAAAAATATTATTCTTATATGATATGTTCCCTATATATATATATATATATAGCCTATGAGAATGTCATTTTTATGTAAGAATATGAGAATGAATCTGAATCATTATAGTATAAAATAATATGAAGTAAATATTTAATTTTTTAAACTATTTAAGTATTTGGAATATTTATTAAACTATTTAATCAATTATTTAATAATTATTTTATATTATTTAATAATTGTTTAATATTTAATACTATATTTTGTAATTGACTGATTATACAATATTTAATACTATATTTAATTGGTTAATATTTAATAATTGCTTAATATTTAATACTATATTTTATAATTGTTTAATATTTAATACTATATTTAATAATATTTTATTATTGAATAATACATATTTTATACTATATATTTAAATGGTTATTCAAAAAGAAAAAAATTAATATATATTTATATGTCTACATAACCTTGTCCATACAACGCCTATTTAACGAGCCAATTGTGTTAGCATGTCAAGTTGTTCCTCGAAATATGAATATAATGTATACAATTCGTAATATTTTAAAAAATTGATTGAATTTTTTTAAATTTGTTTAACATTTTAAGTAATTATGTGTTTTAAGAAACTTATATATATATATATATATATATATATATATATATATATATATGATCGTACCTGGATCAGACAGTTACAGGTGGCCAATGACGTCCGTTGAGCTCCGGCTCCGGTGAGGTTGAAGGACGGCGGGGGGGGTGTACCTGCAAGGTACTCCGACGCTCAAGTAAGGTGACTGTCAGAGAATAGCAAGTACAGAGATGAGAAAAGTGACTTAACCTGACCCTCTCAAGTGGAGGGTATTTATAGAGAGCCCTCAGCGCGGGGCCAACGGTTACTTGCATTGGACTGGATTGTCAGGCCCAATCCAAGTAACTGCCAGGGCTTACGTGGCGTAGTGAAGACCAGCACGTGGTCTTCGCCCTGGGGTAACCGCTCCTAGATCTCCGGAATTAGGGCAGATCGATTCCGTCGGGAGTGGGCGGTTACATGAGAAAGTATCCACGTAGTACGGACCGTTAGACACTCCTCGCGGGGGAGGAGCCTTCTGTGTCGAGGACCCATCAAGTCGTACGACGGACATGGCCTCGCGGGGGAGAAGCCATGTCTGTCGAGGAGTGATATGTGGCATTCTCGCGGGGAGAAGGCGCGTCCTCAAAAAGGGGAAGGACTTGCTGCTCGGAGGGGGGATGGCTCCTCGCAAGGGGCCATCTCCCCCTAGTGTCGAGGAGAGGGGAAGTCCGGGGGAGGACTCAATGCTTCAGCCCGAAGCTATACGCCTATTTGCCCGACAGGGTGGTGGGACACTTGCCCGACACAGGTTTGACCAAGTCCCTCGTATGGGCCACCCAATGTGGGATGGGCCTGTTCGGCTGTGGGGCAAGTCCCCGGCCCAGTCCAAAACAGGAGCCCCCCAAGTCGTTGCTCTGAGGCGTCAGAGTGATGACTTAAGGGTCGAGGCTACGTCGAAGGGGAGCAGCTGACGGAGTGGGCAGACGTAGCGGGCATGCTCGAGCGAGACTGGCCGTGGAGGGGGAAGTCACGGGGATACGAGGAGTCACAGCCGAGGTGAATGAAGAGACGTGTGTGAGGGAATGAACAGACGTGCCTGGGGAAGCGTGCGCCACGTGTCGCACCTCATTATTGCATAGGGCGGCTACCCTAGGGCGGCGTACTCGATTGCCTAGGGACGCCTCGAAGTTCGTGAGGGGCTTATAAAGGGGGCGAGTTCGTGCCATTTGCACGTTCCCACCTTTTTCGCTCTGCATCTCTTCTAGTCACCGTTGCTGCTCCGCCGCCGTCCGCCGCCGTGCACTGCCATCTCCGTCGTTCCACTCCGCTCTCCACTGTTCAAGTAAGTTCTTCACCTTTTGTGGTCCATTTTGCTTCATTATTTAGTAGTTTTCCGGCGAGTAGAGGGTATTCCTGGCGCTCCGTTAGGGTTCTGCCGGGACCGGCGGGACGTTCCTAGGGTTCCGGCAGTCTTAAACGGCGGTTTGGGATGAACGTACCGAGGGCGAGATGAATGTCCCGAGGACCCCTATGAATGCGCCGGGGACGTGCGATGAATGTCGCGGGGGAGTGAGACGGGGAGATATGGGAGCGAAGAGAGAGGACGGGTTGACGGCCTCGGGCAGCTTGCCGTGTCCCTGAATATTTTCTTGCTCGCTGCCCTTTCACTTGATCTGCGGTGGAAGGGTGGACTTGGTCGCGACCGACAAATTCACCTGTTTCCTCTGCTTTTCAGGTAAAAATGGCCGCGAGGATTCCGGGAATTCTCTACGTAGACACTGATCCCGACGTAGATGGACCTGCCCAGATCCCCGGGGAGGCGCCTTTACGTCCGGCGAGCGAATGGGCCGGGGAAGAGCCCCTGCGTCTCGGGTCGTGTTTCTCGGTTGACGACACAGATGCGTTCGCCTTTGTCGAGGACGTACCTGAAAGAGGGGAGGCCACGTGGACGGTTTTCCAGCCCCGGGTTCATCATCGCATCTGCTCGAACTATCGCGGGCTGCGGTTCCCCATGTATGAGTTCGCCTTCAAAGAGGCTGGTATCCGCCTCCCCTTCAATAGTTTCCAAATAGGGGTTTTCAACCGTCTGCACCTGGCGCCATCGCAGCTACACCCCAACGCTCTAGCCTTCATGCGGGCGTTTGAGATCGTCTGCGACTATCTCCAGATCAGGAACACCCTCGAGCTCTTCTTCCGCGTCTTCCACTTGCAGCTCTCGACAGATAAAGGGCGACATAGTTGGGTTTCTCTTAAGCAGCCCAGGAAGTTGTTCAAGGCGTACGCGGATTCGATAAGGGGCTTCAAGAGGAGGTTCTACTATGTCATGCCCGCGACGCACTCAGCCGTGGGCACGCTTTTTGACATTGTGCCCGACGGATCCGGGGGAGAGAGGTTCTTGTCGAAGTGTCCCCTAGAGTGGGAGGACGCCCACTTCGCGCTTGGCACGGAGGATTACGTCGTGAAGCATAGTGCGCTGTCGGAGGACGACAGGAGGGCGTACGCTACGTTGGTCGCCTTCGTCCACGGCTTCAACCGGGCCGAGTGCGTTAGTAGGGATGGAAGCTTGCTCCTCGACTCCCAGGGGAGGGTCGTGCGAGAGGCTCGCTACATAAATACCCGGGGACTCCTCAAATGCAAATCTCCCGACGAGGCCAAGAGGTTCTTAGGTGGGATTTCCTCGCCCTGTCTGGGCCTTTCTTTAGAATTGTCCGTTTGTGCTAACTTTTTCCATGTTTTCTGCTGCAGCTCAAATGTCTAACGCCACCGAGCGTATCATGAAGCTGGCCGCTGAGCGGGCACCCAAACGTTCCAAAAGCCGGGTCCGAGAGATTATCCAGACTGCGGTGCCCGTTGGTGCGACGAGTGGCTCTTCCTCACCACAGTGCAGTCAGTCCCCCCCCCGGAGAGCACCCCTGCCAAGAAAGCAAGGACCGAGGGGCCTGTCCTTGTTGACCTCGTGGGATCTGCCTCACCAGGGAAGTTTCAGATGCCCGCTTGTCATCTCCAGCTGAACTACTTCGGAGGAAACCCCCCTGTTATCGCTGATGCCGAAGTGAGGGAGGTTCTAGGCATGGACGGGGAGGCGAGGAGAGAAGCGCTCGTCGGGGACCTTGCGGCAATGATGCGGGTCTTTGAGACTGCCTTGATACTGAACGATGCGGTCCCCTCTTCCTCCGAGTTACGGAAGCTGAAAGACGACTACACTGCCCTTGAGAAGGAGAAGGACAAGGTTGCGGCTGATCTGCTGAAGGCCCAGGCTGAGTGCGAGGGCCACGCCAATACCCTCCGCGAGCTGAACGAGGTCAAATCTGCCCTGAAGGCGACCCAAGAGGAGCTTGCTCGCTCTAGGAAGAAGGTCGAGGATTTGGAGGCCGCTGCCCGTCCCGCGGAGAATGAGTCCCCCGTGGAAAAGAACCTTGCTGACCGCGCCGCTTTGATTGGCAAAATTCGGGAGCTTCAAGCAGATAGTCTGGAAGCTCTGGAGATAGGTTTCAAGAACGCCGTGGAGCAGATCGGTGCCGAGAATCCAGGGGTTCTGCTGGTGCTCGACAGGATTAACCCGTTCCTTAGCGTGGTCGACGGCAAACTCAATCTTCCCGAGGAGGAGCAGGAAGAGGATGGAGGGCGGGTCGAAGACGATATTGTTGTGTAGTTCTTCTGGTTGTCTGGCCTGCGCGCCGTTTCCTTTGTAATGATTTGTGCCCGGCGTATGTGCCAGGGGCTTTTTGACGTTTTTGTACTACTTGTTTTGTAATATTCGTACACTGGGCTTCTGCCCGTTTTAATGTGCTCTTGTTTAATTGTGTGTTATTTGTTATACTTTATTTTTGCCTAAGTAGTAAGGCTATGGGATTTGCTCGACCTTGATAGTCCCTGACCGCGTGGAGAGCTGGTCGGGCGGCCGGAAGCGTATTCCGACCCTCAACGAGGCTAAGAGTTCGCTTGAGGTCCTAGCTTCGTGGCATGAACTTCCCATCGCGAGCTGGGTGTTATGCTTGGTTGGTACGACGACGGTGGGCCTCGGTCGAGGTATCCCCGCCGGATCAAAGGTCCTCGCGCACACACAACGCGGTCTCTGATCGTCGTGATCTTATAGGGGTGTCGCGTTTGTACCCTGGCGCGTCCCCGTAATCGCGGTGCTAGTTAGCCGTGGGCAGTGTTTAACTGTAATATTGTTTTAGCTTTTCAGCGTTCCACGGTCGAGCAAGTTCTTCCCCATGCAGGTTTTCGAGGAAGTAGGCTCCTGTCCCCGTTTTTCCGCGGACGCGGTACGGGTCCTCCCAGTTCGCGGCGAGTTTGCCTTCTCGCGAGTCCTTCTGGTTCCTGGCAGGACGAGGGTGCCTACTTGAAACTCACGTTTGATAACTTTGTCATTATAACGTAGTGTTATTTTTTGTTTAAGTGACGCCTCTCGGAGGGATGCGCCCGAGCGTGTTTCCTCGACGAAGTCGAGTTCTTCCCTCAAGGCTTCCTCGTTCGCGTCCCCGTCGAGGGGGGTTTCTGTCCTCCTCGAGGGTTCCCTGATCTCCACGGGGATTACCGCCTCCGTTCCATAGGTCAAATGGAAAGGGGTCTCCCCGGTCGTAGAGTGTGGGGTTGTCCGGTAGGCCCAGAGGACGCTGTGTAGCTCCTCGACCCACCGTTGTTTGGCGTCGCCCAGTCGTCGTCTTAATCCGCGAAGGATCACTCTATTCGCCGCCTCGGCCTGCCCGTTCGTTTGAGGGTGTTCGACCGACGTGAAGTGCTGCTTCGTGCCTAGTTTTGCGACGAAGTCTTGGAAGTTCCTGTCGGTGAACTGGGTTCCGTTGTCGGTGACAATGGCTTGGGGCACTCCGAACCGGGCGAGGACGTTTCGTTTGTAGAAACGTAGTATGTTGAAGGCAGTGATTTTGGCCAATGCTTCTGCTTCAATCCACTTCGTGAAATAATCCACCCCGACGATGAGGTATTTGTTTTGGTATGATCCTTGGACGAAAGGTCCGAGGATGTTCATCCCCCACCATGCGAACGGCCATGGGGAGGATAGCGAGGTGAGCTCGCTGGGAGGAGCGAGGTGCATGTCCCCGTGTCGTTGGCATCTATCACACTTCTTGACGTGCTCCTTGGCGTCCTGTTGCATGGTGGACCAGTAATATCCTGCCCGGAGTGCTTTACGGGCTAGCGATCGCCCGCCGGGGTGCTGTGCGTTGATTCCCTCATGGATTTCCTGGAGTATACCGGGGACCTTGGTCTCCTCGACGCATCTGAGGAGGGGAATAGAGAACCCTCGGCGGTACAGTTTGTCCTCGACTATGGTGTACGAGCATGCCCGCCTCTTGACCATTCCTGCCTCTTTGGGATCGTCGGGTAGTTTGCCTGTCGTGAGGTATTCGTATACCGGGGTCATCCAGCAGTTGCTGTCCCCTATGGCATTGATGTCCGACACCATGCCTGGTTTATCAATGCTCGGGCGGGAAAGCACCTCTTGTATGACGGACTTGTTCCCGCCTTTCTTTTTAGTGCTCGCCAATTTTGACAGGACATCCGCTCGGGCATTATGCTCCCGGGGAATGTGAGTCACTTCTGCCGAGGTGAACTTTTTCATCTTTTCTTTTACTAAGGCCAAGTATTCGATGAGGCTGTCGTTTTTAGCTTGGTACTCTCCTCGGACTTGTGAGGCCACGAGCTGAGAATCGGTGAAGAGTTTGACCTCTTTGGCGCCAAGGTCCTCGGCAAGCCGGAGTCCTGCGAGGAAGGCCTCGTATTCGGCTTGGTTGTTCGAAGTTGGGAAGGACAGTTCGAGGGACACCTCGATAAGGATGCCTTCCTCGTTCTCGAGGATGATTCCCGCCCCGCTCCCCTTCGGGCTGGATGCTCCGTCGACATAGATCGTCCATTTCTGTGACCCGTTGGTCGAGGGTTCGGGGATGGTCATTTCTGCTACAAAGTCGGCCAGTACCTGTGCTTTCAGAGCTTTCCTCCCTTCATATCGGATGTCGAATTCGGCTAGCTCGAGCGACCACCTGAGCAGTCTCCCCGCCATGTCCGGTCGTCCGAGGAGCTGCCTGATGGGTTGTTCTGTCCTTACGATGACGGTATGGGCGAGGAAGTAGTGGCGTAGTCGCCTGGCCGCGGTGACGAGACCCAGCGCGACTTTCTCGATCTGCTGGTATCTGAGCTCGGGGTCTTGGAGAGCTTTGCTCGTGAAGTAAACTGGCTTCTGTCCGTCCGAGGTTTCTCGAATGAGGACGGCGCTGACCGCTTCGCTCGTGATCGCAAGATATAAGAAGAGTGTTTCCCCGTTCTCGGGTCGCGAGAGGAGCGGGGGTTGCGATAGGACTTGTTTCAAGTGTGCGAGTGCTTGCTCGCATTCCTCGCTCCACTCAAACTCCGCTTTTTTCCGGAGAAGTTTGAAAAAGAGGAGTGCGTACTGTGCGGATTTGGCGACGAACCGGGAAAAGGCGGTGAGCATCCCGTTCAATGATTGTATCGACTTCTTCGAGTCTGGAGTGGGGAGCTCAGAGAAGGCCCTACACTTGTCGGGGTTTGCCTCGATCCTAGTTCCGTGAGGTAAAATCCAAGGAACTTCCCTGCCCGAACGCCAAAGGTGCATTTGTCGGGGTTAAACCTCATACGGCACCTCCTCGCCGTGTCGAACACCTTCTTGAGGTGCGCGGCGTGGTTGACTTCATCTGCAGACTTGACGATCATGTCGTCCATGTAAACTTCGAGCATGTCGCCGATTTCAGTTCGGAAGACCCTGTTCATCATCCGTTGGTAGGTCGCACCGGCATTCTTCAGACCGAAGGGCATTACGTTATAATAGTAGTTGCCTGATGCGGTCATGAAGGCCGTGTGTTGCTTGTCGACCTTGTCCATGGGAATTTGGTTGTACCCTGAATAGGCGTCCAAGAAGGATAATAGTTTATAACCTGCAGAATTGTCGACCAGCTGGTCGATGTTAGGCAAGGGATAACAATCTTTCGGGCAAGCCCGGTTGAGATCAGTATAGTCAACGCACATTCTCCATTTTCCATTATTTTTCTTAACGAGTACAACGTTGGACAACCATGTCGTGTATTTGGCTTCCGAAATAAAATTTGCCTCTAGGAGGTCTTTTACAGCTTTCTCAGCAGCCTCCGCTTTCTCGGGAGACTGCTTACGCCTACGTTGTGCTATGGCCCTAGCGGCCGGATCTACTGCGAGCTGATGGCAAGCCACCTCGGGGTCGAGGCCAGGCATCTCGGACGAGCTCCTCGCGAAGAGGTCAGCGTTCTCCCTCAGACATGCTTTCAGCTGCTCTTTGGCTAGGTCGGGGATCTCGGTGCCGATCTTCACGTTGCGATCTGGGTCGTCTCCGAGGGCCACGAGCTCGAAATCCCCATCTGGGATGGGGCGCGCTGGGTGGAAAGGCTGCCCGTTGCTTTCCGCCTGGTGGTCGTGGTCTTCAACTCTGTCTTCATCGGGCTCGCCGGAGAACCTGCTGTCGAGGTCGACCGCGTTGACGCGCGGGAGAGGTACCTGTCCGACGTCCTGGGGTGGTTTGGCCACGGCCTTAGGTTTGGGACCAATGGAACTTAGGCCCTTGACGGCGGCGTCGAAGCATCTCCTAGCCGCGTCGATGTCCCCGTGCATCGTCACTACCCGTCCCCTCCTCGTGTAGTACTTCATTTTGAGGTGGACCGTTGACGGGACCGCCGTGAGTTCAGCAAGGGTGGTCCTTCCGAGGATGCAGTTGTAAAGGGATGGGCATTCAACCACTAGGAAACGGGTCTTCACCTGTCGGGCCGTGTCTTCGGCCCCGAACGTAACCATTAGCTCCACGTAACCCCATGGTCTGGTGGTGGTTCCATTGAACCCCTGTAGGTCTGACCCGACGTACGGGGTCAGATGCCTCTCGTCCAGCTGAAGGGTTCCGAACAGATGGGAATACATGATGTCGACCGAGCTCCCCTGGTCGACTATAATTCTTCGGACGTCAAAGTTCGTCATTTGGGCCCTGACCAGGAGGGGAATAGTGGCGTTTGGTGCTCCCCCGGGGAGTTCCTCGAGGTAGAAGGTGATGGGGTTGGAGTTTCCTTGCACTTTCTCGAGGGTGGTCGCCTTGGACGATGTCGCGGATTCTAGCTCGTCAAACTTCTGTTTGATCGACCCAACCGATATTTTCCCGGGGTCGCCTCCGGAGATAACCATTGCTTTGGGGAAGCCTTCCCAGGTACTTCGGCCCGTGACGGGGCCTTCGTCGGGGAAAGTCGCCCACATGTTGCGGATTGCCTCTTCGCCCTCGATGATTGGGGGGATGAAGAAGTCCTCGGGTCGAGTGACGCTGAGGGCGACCTGAAGCTGGCTGTCGCCGGGAGGGGGTGTCGCCTCCTCGACGTTCTGTGATTCCTTTGAGCTGGGACGAGGAGGGTTATTCTGTTGGGCATACTTCTTCAAGTGCCCTTCTTTGATGAGAATCTCAATGGCATCCTTGAGGTGGATGCAATCCTCGGTGACGTGCCCGTGGCTTCTATGGAACCTGCAGTACTTAGATTTGTCAACGTTTGGTTTGGGAGCCGCAAGCTTCGGGAAGCGAACTCCCCCTTTCACAAACTCGGAATTTTGGCAGTCTGAGAGGATCCGAGACCGGGAAGTGTTGAGCGGCGTGTACTCCGTGAATCGGCCAGCTGGCCCGCGTTGTTCCCGGGGATCTCGATTGCGGTTTTCCTTCTTCTTTTCTCCTCCCCGTCAGGGAGAAGCGTCATCGTCTTTGTGGCCGCGGGGGCCTTCTCTGCGTCTTGTCTCAAGAGCGATCTGGGATGCTTCCGTCTCTTCGAGCTCGATGTACTTCTGGGCTCGAGCGAGAAGGTCCTCGAGACGCCGGGGTCTTCGGAGGCCAATGGATTTGGCAAAGTCCGACCCGGCGCGTAGTCCGTGAATAATTAAGTACTTCTTCATGTCGTCGGTCGTGTGGACCTCGACGACTTCCTTGTTAAACCTCTCAATGTAATTTCGGAGGGATTCGTTCCTCCCTTGGAAGATTTTTTCTAGGGCACCCTCTGTCTTTGGGTGTCGACGAGATGCGGTGAAGTGTTTGGTGAAGCGTTGTTTCAGCTGCTTCCACGACGTGATCGAACCAGGTTCCAGACCCTTGTACCACGTCACGGCTCCCTTCCGCAAGGTAGTGGGGAACAACCTACACCTGATGGCTCCCCTGACGTTTCGAAAGTCGAGCATCGCTTCGAAATTCTCCACGTGATCGTCGGGGTCGGTCAGCCCGTCATAGGTCCCCAAGTGTGGAGGTTTCTCCATGCCTGGAGGGATTGGGGCGTCCATGATTTCCCACGACAAGGGGGTCCTTTGGTCCTCGTCGTCGCTATCAGCCGGGGACCTCAAAGGTGATCTATGGTGCCATGGAGGAGAGTTCCTCGAACGGTTCTTTGGTCTCTCTTCGGTCTGCTTGGACTTCTTAGAGGTGGTGGAGGCCCTGGGTTCCTTCCGAGGCGGGGAACGAGGGCGTTTCTGGGTGATTGCCGGCTGGGGACTCTCGAGACGCGGTCGACGACCATGGCGTACGGGCGACGGTGTCCGAGAGTCTTCGGAAGGGGTCCTTCGCGGGGAAGGAGAGCGACGAGGTGACTGGGGGCGACGATGTCTTCGCGGGGAGGATCGACGTGCCCGTCCCTGCTCCAAGGCTTCAATTCTGGTGTTCTGCTGCGCGATCAGCTGATTGGTCTGGTTGATCAACGCAAATAGGGCCACGGTGCTTGGGTCCGCGTTGGGCGGCGGAGCAACGGGCTGGAGAGTGGTTTGCTGGTCGCCCGTGCGGACGACATGGATAGTCGCATCCTGGGAGTCTGGGGAGGCGGTATGTCCGTCTCTTATGTCGCCTTCGTCGCCGTGGAGGATGGTGGCGTCCTCCCGGTGGTTCCCGTTCTCCAGTTGCGCGAGCACGGTGTCCAGAGCCTGGTTGACGGTCGGATTGGCCATGTCGGTGATGAATAGAGGAAGCTTTGGTTTATCGAGGAGAAAACGGGGAAGCTTATAGAAGTTCCCACAGACGGCGCCACTGATCGTACCTGGATCAGACAGTTACAGGTGGCCAACGACGTCCGTTGAGCTCCGGCTCCGGTGAGGTTGAAGGAGGGTCGGGGGGGTGTACCTGCAAGGTACTCCGACGCTCAAGTAAGGTGACTGTCAGAGAATAGCAAGTATAGAGATGAGAAAAGTGACTTAACCTGACCCTCTCAAGTGGAGGGTATTTATAGAGAGCCCCCAGCGCGGGGCCAATGGTTACTTGCATTGGACTGGATTGTCAGGCCCAATCCAAGTAACTGCCAGGGCTTACGTGGCGTAGTTAAGACCAGCACGTGGTCTTCGCCCTGGGGTAACCGCTCCTAGATCTCCGGAATTAGGGCAGACCGATTCCGTCGGGAGTGGGCGGTTACATGAGAAAGTATCCACGTAGTACGGACCGTTAGACACTCCTCGCGGGGGAGGAGCCTTCTGTGTCGAGGACCCATCAAGTCGTACGACGGACATGGTCTCGCGGGGGAGGAGCCATGTCTGTCGAGGAGTGATATGTGGCATTCTCGCGGGGAGAATGCGCGTCCTCAAAAAGGGGAAGGACTTGCTGCTCGGAGGGGGGATGGCTCCTCGCAGGGGGCCATCTCCCCCTAGTGTCGAGGAGAGGGGAAGTCCGGGGGAGGACTCAATGCTTCAGCCCGAAGCTATACGCCTATTTGCCCGACAGGGTGGTGGGACACTTGCCCGACACAGGTTTGACCAAGTCCCTCGTATGGGCCACCCAATGTGGGATGGGCCTGTTCGGCTGTGGGGCAAGTCCCCGGCCCAGTCCAGAACAATATATATATATATATATATATATATATATATATATATATATATATATAGGGTTCATATCTTATGAGAATGCCATTTTTATATAAGAACATGAGAATGAATCTGAATCATTAGATTTTAAAATAAATGGTGGAGATTATGTGTGATTTTTATTTTTCTCTCTCCTCCATTATTAAAATAAATGATGGAGGAAAGAGAAAAAAAAACTGACACATAATCTCCACCATTTATTTTAAAATCTAATGGTTGAGATTCATTCTTATGTTCTCACATAAAAATGACATTCTCATATGATACGTTCCCTATATATATATATATATATATATATATATATATATATATATATATATATATATATATATATATATATTTGAATGATAATACAGAGGGCGTTATGGCCTGCCCGTAAGGGACAATAAGATCATAATGATTTCGAGGTAAATATTAGAGGTTATTGTATGTAAAAATATAAATTTATATTTCAAAATATAATGGATTTTACATCAGTTAAACTCCATAACCGGTGTTAAAAACTCATTACAAGAAATTTGATATTTATTAATGGGAAACAATTCATTGGTAAATGTCCAATAACATATATACCATCGAATGTCAACTCTATTTCTCTATACCAACGAAAAATTTGTCGTCCCATTATATTATATCAATGACAATTATTAGAGGTTGGACAAAATTTCAGGGCTATAACAACGACTAATTATACTATTTAATCATTTTATGTACTAGTACTTTCGTTGGGATTAGATAAAATTAGTCGTTGGTATATGTCTTTTTTTTTTTTACAAATATTTCTTTCATATAATTAATATTTTTATGGAAAATTTACACCAGAGGTCCTTTAAGATTTTTCATTAGGTTGGTCCTTTAAGATTTTTTTGTAACAACTTGGCCCTTTAAGTTACCAAACGTGGGTAGCGCTATCTTCTTTTAAAAGCGTGAATGTGCTAATTGTATATGCAATTATTTTGAGTTGTATGAAAATGATGAAGGACAACCAGAAATATAATAGTTACACATTTCTACATGTTTAAAATGTGAGAAACAAAATGTAGAAATCAATCTAAAGAAAGTACTTAAAGGACCAACCAATTATAAAAATAAAAAAAATTTAAAGGACCTCTGGTGTAATTTTGCCTTTTTTTAATAATTAAATTTTGACAATACATTCTATATGCATCACACAAAATTTTAAGCAACATCAAAGAAAATTTCAATTATATTGTCAAAATAGTAAATCGTACAAACATATAATAATAACAAAGTAATGTCAATTATATAAAAGCAACCACCCAATATAGATGCTACGACAAAAAAAACACAAAAACATATCATAGATAAAAGCAGTTTCTAATCTTCCTCTCTTCCATCTTCATCAATGCATGGACTTCAAGAATTTATCTGATTTGAGGCACTAGAAGCATCTGTAGGCTATTGAAAATAAAATAAAATAAGTTGCAAACTCAATGTAATAAATGTTTTCATAATATTCGAAATATGGACTCTAAGTAAAATATGATATACTTGTCTTGCAGCTTGTAAAATAACATCCAAATCTTCTTGAGATAATTGGTTTTGTATCACTGACATCATATTTGCTATAAACATATTTGTCCTCTGTTGAATTTCTCACATGTTCTTAAGTTCATCCCTGAACTCTTGATTTTCATACAAAGACGCTTTTTATTTTTAGGTTTGGGAATATTGCGCCTATACAACGCACATGTCCCCTCTTTTTAGGTCCTTTTACTTGGGAATAAATATCATCCTTCCAAGACATATGACTTTGTGTCTTTTGGTCCGATTGACAAGTTTTAGCCTCATTATTATATTTGTTTAAGTAAAAATAACATAGTATATAATATGAAAGTTTAGTGATGCAAATGAATTCTAATGTACAAGCAACAAAATTTTGAAAGCATACAATATCCAATTCACGTAAGATAGCCTTTCCATCATTTGTCACCACAATTCCTGATATAGTTTATAGGGGGGATAGGTGTTTAAGAACATGGAAACACAAGACATAAACTAAACCTTTATGATAAATACTATTTCATTAACAATTCCTTACTTAAAACCTAAAAGTTAAATATCATATTTAAAAAAACACAAACAGTTCAAAATTCATACAAAAACTGTGACCAAAATTACCACTGCTTGCAATTAGAAAAAAAACCATGTACATCTTAGACACTAACCCTAGAAATAGGAAAATATTTTCCCTCAGTGAATGACTATTGCAAACAACATGATTCACAGCAGTCCTTAACAAGCTATAAGTTGATTTAAGATATGAAAACACTAACCTCTAAAAGCATCAAGAAGCATATTTAGCATGGACCCGAGTCCCAAGGCTATACAAATTTGAAATTCTGGCACGCAGACACCAGATGTCGAGACAAATGTCACAACACTGGGATCAAAAACCAGATTAATCACACACACAAAGATGCAGAAACTTAAATGACAGAAAACAAAAATCAACACCAAAATTGTTAACCCAGTTCGGTGCAACTCACCTACATCTGGGGGCTACCAAACCAAGAAGGAAATCCACTAATAGTATTATTTAAGTTAAACTCCCCTGTTTACAACTTATTACCTAATCACTACCTGTGTAAACTTTTACCTAGAAATCACCATCTAGATATGAGAATCCCCTCTCACTTCCAAATCTCCTCAGAAAAATCAAACAGTCCCAATCCCAGTGACTGTATAAACAACAACAAACAATAAAAGTAGTACACTTCCAAGACAATACTCGGTTTTGCTTAAAAGCTTCAACCAAGAACAATACACTCTTGCTTAAAAGATTTAGAATGGACAATGAACAGTCAGTCAACCTCAATGCATTAGAAGATACATGAGCGACTTACAATTAACAAACAGAAAAACCTAATGACCAACCAAAACAACGGCTAATCCTTATTCCCTAAATTCTCACATTTTTTCTCTCTTCTTTCAATAGGTTTTTCTTCACTTTAAATAGCCTTCAGACCCATTGGATTTGAGCTTCATGAGGCGCACAAATAGCAGCAATCGGTATAACCTGGCTGCAAATCATCTTGCATAATAATAGGAACAAAATACAAACTTTACTAAAAAGGCTCAAGGATCCTTTTTATGAAAAGTAACATAATCTGTCATAACAGAAAATCCCACAATATATTCCTATGAAAAACGTATGTGTGTGAATTAGAACAAACTAAAAAATCACACTAAAAATACCAAAATAGACATGTCCTAGCTATCTGCTATAACATATCCTTGAACATGTCACAACATCATGCAGAACATGATGTCTGACTGTCATGGCAGAACATCTACTTTAACATCTTGCTAACAACATGTTGTTTTACCAAAATGCAGCCAATCCAAAAACCTTAGAACTTACAATCTATCCCTTTGGCAAATTTTGGCTAAAACAACCTTAGCACACACCAGAGGTACACATCAAAAACAAAACAGAAGCACCAAACCTCACGAACCACAATGTTGTCAAACCAATAGAGACAACACAATGCCAAGACATTAGATCTGTCATCACAAACCAACACAAGCTACATGAGAGCATGTAAGCTTTGTACAGTCTGCAACCTTGCAGCAGCAACAATAGACATGTACATCACTCCCCCTGTCACACATAATCAGTTCTCCCTTGAAGAGAAAAACCAAAAACACAAAACAAACACAAACACATGAACTCCCATGGAACCACACTACATAAACACTAGCACAAGCACTCTCCCCCTGAACACCACAACCTGCTGCAGAGAATAAAGTATTCTCCCAGACATAGCAAAAGGTTCCACATCAGCAGCAGTAGCAAGCAAGACAAATTATCATGCTCCCCAAAAAAACTGCATACAGTCCAGCAAGTCCAGCAACAAAACAACTACTCTTCCTAAGCAGTAGTACAAACATAACATAAAGTCATGACATCTGATCTAACATCAGAACCTTCAACCAAAACAACACTTTACTCCCCCTTTTTAGCCAAAAATTGACAAAAATAAAATAGAGTAAATGTATAAAGCACAAAAACAAGCACAATGTATAAAGCATAAGTTCATATGGAAACACAACAAAAACCAGTTGGAAACACAAACAAACAGATGGAAACAAAAAATCAGATCACTTTTAGCTGTTCCTCCAACTTTTACCTCTATCAAAGATCCTTCTGCACTCCTTGAAGTTGTCAACTGTCTTAGGAGTGTTGATTTTAAACTTTCTCACCACAGTTCTTGTATCCTGCATGAACAAGGATAATTGCTATAATTCTTCAACAATGCAAATTCCAAGTTCTCCTCTTAATTTCTCAAATTGGTTTGCATCCAAAGCTTTAGTGAAAATATCAGCCAATTGCTTCTTAGTGGCTACATGCTCAAGACTAACCACTTTTTCTTTAATAAGATCTCTGATAAAGTGATGACGGGTGTCAATATGCTTTGTCCTACTATGTTGAACATGATTCTTGGATATGTTGATAGCACTCAAGTTGTCACAGTACAAAGTCATGACATCTTGCTTGATATTATACTCCTGCAAGATTTGCTTCATCCAAAGTAGCTGAGAACAGCTGCTTCCTGCTGCAATATACTCAACCTCAGCAGTGGATAGAGACACACAATTTTGTTTCTTATTGAACCAAGATATAAGGTTGTTTCCAAAGAAGAAACATCCACCATAGGTGCTTTTCCTATCACCTGCACTTCCTGCCCAGTCAACATCACAATATCCAACCAACATGGCATCAGAACCATGTGAATACAACATTCAATAGTCACAAGTACCGTTCACATACTTTAAAATCCTCTTTACTTGATTGATGTGACTAACTTTTGGCTCAACTTGATATCTGGCATAAACTCCAATAGCAAATATGATATCAGATCTACTAGCAGTCAAATATAGTAAACTTCCTATCTTGCTTCTGTAAAGACTTTGGTCCACACTAGCCCCATTTTCATCCTTAGAAAACCTCAAATGAGTAGGTGCATGAGTCCTTTTATGACTTGCATTTTCCATGCCAAGCTTCTTTACTAGGTTCTTGGCATACTTGCTTTGGGATATGAAAATAGAATCCTCCATTTTACTAACTTGAAGTCTAAGAAAATAGGTCAATTCCCCCACTAGGCACATCTCAAATTCATACTACATTTGTTTGACAAAATGTTCGACCATTTGGTCTGACATTCCACCAAAAACAATGTAATCAACATATATTTGAGCAATCATGAGTTTGCCATCCTTTTCTTTAACAAACAATGTCTTGTCTGTCCCTTATTTTCTGTAGCCATTTCTGATCAGAAATTCTGCCAATCTTTCATACCAAGCCCTAGGAGCTTGCTTTAGACCATAAAGATACTTCTTCAGCTTGTAAACATGATTTGGAAAAGTGGAATCCACAAATCCTTTTGGTTGTTCAACATAAACTTCTTCATGTAAAATCCCATTCAGAAAGGCACTTTTTACATCCATCTGATACAACTTAAATCTAAGCAAACATGTTACCCCTAGTAAGAGTCTTATAGATTCAAGACGGGCAACTGGTGAAAAGGTCTCATTAAAGCTAACTCAGCAAACATGTTACCCCTATTTTATGGGAGGAAAGATATTTGGTGTCTTGTTTAAAGCCCAAGATTGAAGCTAACCAGGTATTTATATCTTGTTCAAAGCCCAAGATTGAAGCTAAAGAGTGTTTGTGTCTTGTTTAAAGCCCAAGATTGAAGCTAAATTTTGAGAGAGAATTTGTCATCTCTAAAGGGAGATATCTCATCTGTTCATCACAAAATGTTGAGTAATTGGTTATAAGGGAAATTACTTTAACTGGGATATGGGATCCAGCAATGCCATAATTTCCTTTATAAGAGAGATGTCATGAAGGAAGAAGCTTTAACTCAGTGTAGAGCAATGCCACTTTTCCTTTTATGAATCTTTCATGCTAAGAGAGGGACATTGGCTTAGATGTATGGAATCCAGAGGCTTGCCACTTATAGCTGTTAGATGAAAGAGAGATTTTAGCCAGGATAAAGGAGGGACTCCGGCTTGGATTTTGAATCAACAAGTGTGCCACTTACAGCAATTATCTGGAAAAAGGTTTTGATTGTTTGTTTTGATATGTGAATTATAGAGGGTATATCTTCCAACAGAGAGGACTCATGGTCTCATCTGAGGGGATGTTGTTTTTTTATGTGCCTTGTTCAAAGCCCAAGGTTGAAGCTGAAAGAAAATGACTCCTCTGGGGAGTGTTATATTTGTCTTTTACAAAGCCCAAGATTGAGGCTAACTGGGGAAATTCTTATATGAAGCCTAAGAGGAGGTTGTCTCTTGCTGAGGACTTATTGAAATCCAGGAGAACTAAACTGTATTGGGGAATCCAAAGGGAAACTAACTCTTGCTGGGTATTGGAGAAAAGTTGAAGTACCAGATGCCATGAGGCTCTGATTCTTTTAGAGATTTGTTGATGGTAAATTGACCATGGCTAGAATTTTCAAGGTGAAAGTTATGCTTGGTTAGGGTTCAAAGAAGTTTAGAGGTGAGTTTGAAAACCTTGGAGGTTTTAACTCTCCTGGGAATTAATGTATTGATAAAGTGATCAGGATCTATCATATGCTTTTAAGAAGCCTGAGGGTCCTTTGTATGAAGTCCAAGAGGAGACTATGATAATGAGACTTTCCAAGTCTACTTGTATGAAGCCTAAGAGGAGGCTGAGACTATCCAAGTCTCTTAAGAAGGGGTAGACTCTGATTGGAGAGAGATTTTTGTATGATGCCCAAGAGGAGGTTGTGGGTTCTAGGGATGAAGATCAACCCTTGAATGATTGGATGTTTTGGAATTTTGACTCTCCTGGGGATTGAACTAGTAGAGATGACTAAATTATATCCTATGCTTTTAGGAAGCCTTTGGATCCTTGTACTAAGCCCAAGAGGAGGCTGGGGGAACTTTTAAGAAACCTGTTGGTCCTTGTACTAAGCCTAAGAGGAGGTTGAGGATGCTTCGAGGAAGCCTGTAGGTCCAAGCCTAAGAAAAGTTCAAGAAAGTTTTCACCGGGAATAATCCATTCTTTGTTGAACAGTTCTAAGGTTTGAAGAAATTCAAAAGATGTTTCACCGGGAATTAATCCTCTCTGGGGAAATGAATTTCTTGTATATATTTCTAAGTTTTGACAGTCTTGAGAAAAGTTTCACTGGGAATAATGCGTTTCTCTATTCCATATTGAATAAAGCCCAAGAGGAGGCAGACTGTATTAAGGGGAGTTTCCTATGGGGAAACTAGTTTTGACTAAGTTAGAAGTAACCTCTGGTTTGACCTAAGTGTAGATCTGACTGCTAGGGAAACTTTAGACAGATATGCACAAGTATATACAGATAAGTGTATTAAAAGGTATATCAACAAGTATGCACTGAATTAAAAAGTTGTTGGGTCTTACATTCTGAAAAGAAGCCCAAGTGTATTGTGATTGATTATATTGACCACAACTTTATAATTAGGGCTTTAAGAAATTGAAGAAAGTTTTGATAAAACTTTGAGTTTGAATTTAAAAGAAAGTTATTTAAAAGAAAATAATGTTTGGGGCTTATAACTCAAAGAGAGGCCCAAGTGGTCTAAGAGCAGTTTCACTGGGAATAATGCTCCTCTTAGTACCAGTTAAAATAGACAGATGATTTTGAAAACAGAGATATGGGGCTTAAAACTCAAGGATAGGCCCATGGAGGTTATTTATTATTTAAAGCCTAAGTTTATGTACAAAAGATTGGGGCTTATACTCAAGGAGAGGCCCAGATGATTTATTTGAAAATAGTGATCGCACTGCGATACTAAAAGACGTTGTGGGACTTATACTATAGAAGAGGCCCAAAATTTATTTTTGTACAAAGAGGTTTGGGTCTTACACTCTATTAGAGGCCCAAAAATGTTTTAAAGAAAGAAAAGTGGTGCTTATACTCAAGGAGATGCCCAAATGAAAAATAATGAACGTGTCGTTATGTTGAAAATCGCACCGGGACTTATACTATGGCAGAGGCCCATGAATTATTTATTTACAAAAGAGGTTGGGTCTTACACTCTATTAGAGGCCCAAAAATGTTTAAAATGAAGTTTGAAAATTTAAAATCAAGGGAAAACCCTAATTTTAAATAAAAAATGTTATAAAATATCAAATATATTCAAAAGCATATTGTGAACTTTGAAAAATATTTGAAAATAGATGTTTTAATCCACACAATGATTTGAACTCAATTGATTTTGAAAAATCAAGAAAAAGAATTTATTTAAAAATATTTAAAACAATTAAAAAGAAATTCTTTGAAAAATTCAAAAATATATCAAATATAAATGTTTTTTTTTATTTTTTTGTGGAATTAAATATTAAAATGTATAAATGATTTATGTTTAAAAAATCATTTGAAAAAGATTAAATATGAGAGAGATATGAATTTTTTGAAATTAAATAAGAAAATATCAAAATATTTAAAAATTCAAACTTTTGAAAAAGGCGCCAAGAACACTTGTTCTTCCTCGCGCCACTCTGTTTTTTCCAGATTTGCAAAACCCTCTCAATCTCACTCCAAACGTAATGAAATCAAATGAAATAAGCATCAAACCTGCTCGATTCTGAACAAAGAACACGATGGTACCATTTAATTTCATTTATTTTAAATGTGGAGTGAGATATTTCGTATGAACACAGAAACCCTAGTTTTTGCAAAAACCATAGGTAAATCTAATACATGAAAGGTAACATGCAATTGATTGAGGGTTATCACTCTATGAACTAACAGAAACATGTTGATAACTTGAAAATAAATTTATGATGCATGGAGTATAGAGTTTGAGAGCTTCAGGCTTACTTGTGCAAGAGGAATTCGAATTTTGATGTAGAGGTGTTACAAATGTTGTGTGATGATCTGAATAGCTTCAATGGACCTTGTGTAGTGTGTTGAGAAGCTTGAAATGTACTGAAAACACCTGGATCTTGTTATGGCACCCCGACTGCAATTTGGTCCAATTTGGATTTTGAGGTTGTTGATCCTAGTGCTACAGATGATGGAGAAGTGTTTGGACAGCTTCTATATGATACATGTGTGGTGTTAGGATCATTGGTTGTGGTGGAATGGCTCTCTATTGAAAAAATCGCATGTTACTTGCTAAAGAAGCATTTTTTGGTTTTGAATAGTGAATTGGAGGAAAACACGAGTAGAGATGTTTTGGTGTATGTTAATCAGTCACAAATGACCTCTATTTATAGTAGAGGAAGTCTGTTTTGCATGGAATAGTGAATGGAGGCTGATCACTATGTGTAGCTATGTAGCCATTGACATGGATGTTTCAAAGTGCCAAGTCTCATCTAGCTTGACTCAATTCAATTTATGTAGGTTTGAACACTCAGAACATTGGACTGAATCTTGAGTGGTTTGGATTGATATGGCTTGGTTCATGACACCTCAATGCATTGCATTAATGTAACCTTGCCAAAATTGAATTTCAAAGTTCATGTCAAGATGGATTTGCACATGCTAAGTGGAAATCTTGCCCCTTTGATCAAGTAACAAGTGAGTTATCAGATGTTTTGTGTTTTTGGAATATGACAAAGTTGGCAAAGTGACAAAATTTGAATGAGGAAATCGTGTGGCACAAGTCATGCATTCATGCTGTCTTGAAAAACAGAATTGTATGCCATGTTGCAAGGCTTGTAACTTCTTGCTAAAATTGAATTAGGATGAGTTCTTGTACTTTTTGGAAAACCCATATATCATACTTCAACTTTGATGTTTAACTTTGATCTTGATTCATCTTGGATCATGATGTAAAATGCCTCAAAAGTTGGACAAAACATGAGACAAATTCAGTCTCAAATTTTTCTAAGTGTTTAGAAAATGTCCATTTCTTAATTTTTGTGATTTGGATCAATTCATAACTCAAAATCCATGAAGATTTGGAATATGGTGTAGTAGACAATCTTGTAGTATGTAATGAGAGCTTTCATTTGATCTTTGGATGGAAGAAAAAGGTTGCTTGGATCACAAGTTATGGTCTTGCAAAGTTGGGTAAAAATCACTTTTTTTTATAACTTAGTGAAATTATAAGTTTCTTAAGGTTGCCCCTTTTGCAAGTAACCTCACTTTTCTTGATTTTTCTTGATGGATGATGATCCAAACCATAAGTTAACATTGTTTTTGACTTAAAGAAGCCATGTTTGTCAAAAAATCTCAAAATTCAGACTTGGTTTTGGGTACAGTTGACTTTTTTATCAGATGAATTTCATACTTTGTGATCCTTCATGAAATCAAGTTCTTGGGCTAACTCAAACCTAATGGATGGATTCCATAGGTGTTTTAGAGTTTCTTGAATAATTTCCCAAGGTTTGAGACCATGTCTTGGTCAAAAGTCAAAGGTATGGTTGACTTTTTCTCATAAACCCTAGTTTGTGGTCCAGATGAATTTGAATCTTTACATTGCTCATGAACCAAGTTCTTTGTATCAATTTAAACTTGTAAGAGGATCAATATAAGATATTTGAGGTCCTCAAAACATTTCTTGAGGTCTTGGCTCATGTCTTGTTCCAAAAATCAACTTAGGGGTGAATTAGGTCAAGAAACCCTAATTCCTGATTTTTTATGAATGCATCCCATGAGGCTATTTTGAACTTATGATTGGATCCACGAGGTCCTTTTGAGCTTCTTGAATCATGTTTTGAGGTATTGGCTCATTCCCAGATGAAAATATTTCTCTAGAGGCCTTGGTCGACCAAAACCCTAATTTGGTGACATTGGTGATCTTGAGGCTTGATCAAATAGAAGTGTTGTAATCATGTACTTGATTCTTGATGTGGGAGACCTCTTGATCCTTCATGGATGTTTGAGTGGCTTGACAAGTTGAAGATCATGTCAATTCTTGATTTATCATTTGCCTGAGTGCCTTGAGAGGGATCAAAACCCTAATTCTTGATTGAGGTGAATGCTCAACAATCTTTGAGAGGATTGATGAGGCATGAAGGTACATCCATATTGTGATGATGATTTACACAATGATGGTAAATCTTGTGGTCAAAATTTGGGGTATGACAGATGCCCCTATTTAATCTTCTTGGACCTGAAGGTGTGATTGGCAAAGACGTTCGTACATTCAAGGTAAAAGAGGATTAAATATCGGAATTCCTGAAATTTTGATGGTGGTTGTGTATGGTAGCTGATTTGCTCGTCCATCTTATTTTACTAAGTAATGCTACTTAGAAAAGGGTAAAAACTTCCCCTCAATCTTAGTCTTCAGCCACAGAACTGGACTCAGTTTTCTTTTGAAACAAACTTCCTCTTGATCCTGGTCTTCAGCCATGGAACTGGTCTCAATTTCTTCTTGTCGAGTTCTTCTCTTGACAATGAATGCTATCTCTGATGGGTTTTACCAAACTTCTCGTTGGGGAGATGCCATTTTGATGGAAAAACGTGTTTCATCATACTTCTCTTTGAAATTTCTTCGGAGGGATGCCATAGATGAGTAAAGTTCTGATGCCAGACTTGTTGGTGGGGACCGTTTGTCTGAATTGCAGAAGTGTGCAAACTTCTCTTGTGGGAGATGCCATTTGTTGGGGAAATTACATTATACTTCCTCTTTTTGGAGAGACTCCATGAGATGTAATCCAATTTTGAGGTGCTGATGACTCCATTGAAAGAAAAATTTCTTGGGGAGAAACAACCGTATTGCCAAGAGTCTTCTGTTGAGAGGTTTTCTCTGGGGATTTTCTTTAATCTGAGAAAACAAAATATCGTCTTTATTGGTGAAGAGTAAAGTTCCAAAGGTGTACTACCAAATGGCTTCTTGTCTTTCAGAAGTTCAAGTTATCAAAGTGGTCGTGGAATGATTTCAATCCAGGAATACACTAGAGAGAGATTGTTTAGACGATACATTTCCCAACGAGACAAGAACTTAAACCGGAATTTTGTCTTATCTGACATGGTAAGGAAGACTGACAACTCTATCGGAGAGAGGACACTTATCACTCGGGGGTGAGTATGACCAAAGCGATATTAATGCAATATGAATATGAATATAAATCAATTATGCATGATGTATGTATGAAATGCTTATGCTGACAAGACAGACATGACATACAGATTGACGACGAGTTCAACTGGATACTCGGCCACCCTGGGAGATAGGGGTATATTTGGATATTTTGAAGGTAGTACTTTTGTTCGGGAACAGGGATTCCTGTGTTTGTTCCAGTTACTGGAGGTACAAACCTGCTAGGGATAGAAACCCGTTCTTATTTTTCAGGGGTACACCCTACTGGGGAGAAAAACCAATCATTGGTTCTTAGAAGTAAGAACTCCACCGGGGATGTCAGATGGGATATTCCGTCTGAAACAAATGAACCTTTGTTCAGGGTGTACAGATCATAAAGAGTATTTTGATTATGCATTTTGAGGTTTAATCACTTCCGGAGAAGCCGTCGATATTCTCTTTTTGTGTTCAGTAATCGAAAGGAAATTTCCATCTTTATTTCAAAAGCAGAAGTAAATTTGAAACCAAAAGTAAATTCATTTTTTGTTTCAAGAATGTTAATCAAATAAATATGTCATTTTGCAAAGCAGAATTAATGGGAATTGCAAACAAAAGGCACAAAGGCTCAAATTTTTATTGATAGAATGGTAATCAGCCGAGCGCATGATCCCATAGAGCATTACAAAGTTTATAAAATGGTAAATTAAAGGAAAAGGGGCTACATTGAAATATAACGACCATTATCCTTCCACCAACTTTGAATTCTGGATATTTTGAGTTTCTGTCGAAGGTGACCTTGGCTGAAGTTTTCCTGACGGATGACATTGCCACTGAGGAGCCAATCTTGTCAGATGCAGTTACTTGCCATGAATCCCTAACTTTTGCCTAGATTTCCCTTTCAGGTTTTCAATCTATAGGGATGATTATTGTTTATGTCCCTAATTTTTGCCTGGACCGCCCTTTCGGGTTTTCAGTCCAACGAGACGATTTTTTTTAGGCGAAGTATTTCTTGACTACATCAACATTCGTGGGGTAGGTAAACTCTTCTCCATCCATGGTTGCGAGTCTTAAGGCACCGCCTGAAAAGGCTTTATTAATAACATAGGGGCCATCGTAATTCAGAGTCTATTTTCCCCTAGAATCAGTGAAAAATGATTGTATCTTCTTGAGCATGTGGTCTCCTTCTCTAAAGACACGGGGTCGGACCTTTTTATCAAACGCCTTATTCATTCTTTGCTGATATAACTGACCATGGCATAAAGCTGTCATTCTCTTTTCTTCGATTAGGTTCAGTTCATCGTGTCTACTTTGACACCATTCAGCTTCCATTATCTTGGCTTCCATCAATACTCTTATTGACGGGATTTCTACTTCTATGGGGAGCACTGCTTCCATGCCATATACTAGAGAGAAAGGGGTCGCCCTTGTTGAAGTGCGGACAGATGTGCGATAACCGTGAAGAGCAAATGGTAGAATCTCATGCCAATCTTTGTAGGTTACAACCATCTTCTGAATGATCTTCTTGATATTTTTGTTGGCTGCTTCTACCGCTCCATTCATCTTAGGCCAGTAGGGATATGAGTTATGGTGTTCAATTTTAAACTCAGCACATAATTTTTTCATCATTTTGTTGTTCAGGTTGGATCCATTGTCCGTAATGATCTGGCCTGGAACACTATATTAGCAGACGAGATTGTTCTTAATAAATCAGACCACCACTTGTCTGGTCACATTGGTGCATGATGCTGCTTTAACCCATTTGGTGAAGTAATCAATGGCTACCAGAATGAACCGATATCCGTTTAAGGCTTTGGGTTCAATCATGCCAATCATGTCAATTCCCCATATAGAAAAAGTCCATGGAGAAAAAATAACTTTGAGATGCGTCGGAGGCACATGAATTTTGTCAGCGTATATCTGACACTTGTGACACTTCCTCATGTATTTGTAACAATCAGATTCTATTGTCATCCAATAATATCCTGCTCTCGGAATTTTTCTTGCCATTGTATGCCCATTGGCATGAGTGCCAAAGGATCCTTCGTGAATCTCCTTTATTAACATGTTTGCTTCGTGTCTGTCTACGCATCTGAGTAAAACCATGTCAAAGTTTCTCTTGTAGAGTATATCATTGTTCAGGAAGAAGTTTCTAGCCAATCTTCTAAGAGTCTTCCTATCTTTTCTTGATGCCCCAGGCGGGTACTCTTGTCTTTGAATGAAGCATTTGATATCGTGATACCATGGTTTGTCATCTATGACTGCTTCAACTGCAAATATGTAGGCAGGCATATCAAGGTATATTATATCGATCTTGGGTACATTGTTCCATCAACTCACACTAATCATGGAGGATAGAGTAGCCAATGCATCAACCATGTGATTTTCTTCACGAGGAATGTGATGAAACTCAATCTTGTTGAAGAAGGGCAATAACCTTCTCGCATAGTATTTGTAAGGAATTAATCCTGGTTGATATGTGTTCCACTCTCCTTTGATCTGATTTATAACCAGGGATGAGTCCCCAAACACATCCAAGTTCTTTATCCTTAAGTCGATAGCTTCTTCGAGACCCATGATACAAGCTTCGTATTCGGCCACATTGTTTGTACATTTAAATGCCAATCTGGCAGTGAAGGGAATATGGGTACCCTGAAGTGTTACGATGATTGCCCCAATTCCATTTCCATAAGTGTTGACAGCTCCATCGAAATTTAGTGCCCATTGGGAACCTGGCTCTGGCCCTTCGCTTAGTAGCGGTTCATTGCAGTCTTTCATTTTTAGGTACATTACATCTTCGTCTCGGAAGTCGAATTTGACTGATTCCTGATCGTCAATCGGTTGATGAGCCAAATGACCGGCTAGAATACTTCCTTTGACGACTTTCTGAGCATGGCATTCGTTGTCGTATTCTAATAACAACATTTGCCAACGGGCAATCCTTCCTGTTAAGGCAGGCTTTTCAAAGACGTACTTGACCGGGTCTATTTTTGAGATTAACCAAGTAGTGTGACAAATCATGTACTGGCGAAGACGCTTAGCTTCCCAAGCCAGAGCATAGCAAGTTTTCTCGAGCAAAGTGTATCGAGTTTCGCAGTCTGTGAAATTCTTGCTTAAGTAATAAATGGCAGATTCTTTCCTTTTTGTTTCATCTTGTTGGCCAAGTACACAACCCATGGAGTCTTCCAAGACTGTTAAATAGATGTTCAATGGTCTTACTTCCACTGGAGGAGACAAAATATGCGGATTTAGCATATATTATTTAATGTTATCAAAAGCTTTTTGGCAATCCTCTTTCCATACACAACTTTGATTCTTTTTTAGTAGTTTGAATATTTACGTGCATGTCGCGGTCATGAGGGATATGAATCTTGAAATGTAATTCATACGTCCCAAAAATCCTCTTACTTGTTTTTCAGTCTTTGGTGAAGGCATTTCTTGAATGGCCTTAACTTTGTCGGGATCAACCTCAATTCCTTTTTGGCTGACGATGAATCCCAAAAGTTTTCCTGAACGAACACCGAATGTGCATTTATTGGGATTCAAGCGGAGTTTGTATTTTCTCAGACGCTGGAATAATTTTGACAGGTGTTCCACATGTTCTTCTTCTGTTTTAGATTTGGCAATCATGTCATTGACGCACACTTCAATTTCTTTATGCATCATGTCATGAAGCAGAGTTGTCATGGTCCTTTGATAAGTTAGCCCTCCGTTCTTTAGACCGAATGACATTACTTTGTAACCAAAGGTACCCCAAGGGGTGATGGATGAAGTTTTCTCCATGTCTTTTGGCGCCATTCTAATTTGATTATAGCCCAAGAATCCTGTGAGAGCAAGGTGCTTCTCACTTGGTTTCTATTTTAATGATGTCAATAATACAGGCTAGTTCATAGTTTGTAATCTGAACAGTATCATGTCTTTGTCGTTCGCATTGCATACAAAGATTGATAATCATGTGTCTAAATATTTAGGAAGAGTCCTACACATTTCCGATATGTGTATCATCATGGTATTATTGTTAGGTATGCATCATTAGTGATTAAGTTGGTGAAAACTTATAGAAAAATCAACTTTTGGGATCTCTTATGTCTTGCGTCGACCAGACTTATGCATGAGTCGACTTATGCACTCTTGACCAATTTTATGAAACGACCGGGTAAGCGCACGCTGACCCCTTTTTATGCATGCGGTCGACGCATGGTTCTGGGTTTTCTTATTCTGCATTTTCAGCATCCATACGTCGACACATGGTCTTGTAGCGGTCGACGTATGCTTGATTCTTTTGCATAGACACTTCACCAGATAAGCACCCGCCGACCCTCATCCAACGAGCGGTCGAATCTTCGCTGGTTTGGGTCATTTTTTCTGCATTCTGTTATGTTATTTTTGCTGCTACTTGATTCAGTTAGTTATTGCATCATATTTATAGTTGGTTCCTCATATTTTCAAAAGAACAAGAAACGTGAAATAGGTACTAATTTTTCTCTTCATCTTCATCTTCAACCATGTGTTCTCTAACAACTACACATAACTATTTTTGTTAGTGTTGTGCATTGTGTGAAGTGATAACGTTCAGACTTAGATGTGTTATATCCTTCGTGCTGGGTTGAGAATCAGTAGGTGTTTCTTGAATAAAACCCTAGGTTTTGTCCTCCAAGAATCTGGGTGATCTTAGGGGTTTTTGCACAAATCGTTTCTCTACAGGGATTCAGCCGTGCGAAGGTGATTGAAGAACGGAGTGTTCTGTGAGTCTAGTAGCAACAATCGGAGGATCGTACGAGAAAGATTTGGGATCAAATTGTGGGGATCGAAATCGACCGAGTGAAGGGGATTGAAGAGCTGCAGGTTCTTGCAATCGAGTAGCGTGAGACGGTGATTTGTTCAACCAAATTCGAGGCACTTGATTCATCTTGAATCATGGGGAGAGAAGAATTTGCATCGACATCAAATACGTTTGAGGGTTTGATTGTTCAGTTTTCTCTTGTAAAAATAATTTGCAACAGTAATATATACATATCTCAATTCCATGTTTGTTCTCTCTTTCCTTAACCTTTTACATTTTGATATTGCTTAAACTTGTGAATTATCAATTGATTGAAAATTTATGGTGTAGTGTAGTATAGAGCTGAATAATTGATTTATAGAAACACTACAATCCCTTGGATTGTATTTGGATTAGCTCTACTTGGAGTGCCTTGCACGACAAGTGTTTGATAAATTGATTAAGCACAAGTTTACAAAGCACTTTGTGAATTGAGTTTGTTAAATTCACCCGTTGTTGATTGGATAATATCAAGTGAATATATTTCAGTTGATTACATTGTGTATTGTTGATTCTGTTTAGTTTTTCTCATCCGTCGCATCATTCGTAGTGGCTTAACGCATATCCTATTTTTCTAGTAGCGGTTCGTTGTAGACGAATTGATTCAGTGGCTGCTTCCGTATTAAATTTTTAAAACCAATTTTTGGAAGACCATAAGCGTGTATTAAATTGTGGGATCTATTCAACCCCCCTTCTAAATCCAAGCCATCATCTAACAAGTGGTATCACGAGCTCCGGTTTATCTGGTGCTTCGATATAATTTCTTAGAAAATGGCGAACGAACCTAAAAGGGCTTATAGTAGAGCTCCAGTTTTTACAGGCGAGAATTATAGCTACTGGAAAGATTGTATGCGCGTGCATATAAATTCCATTGATCGGAAGGTTTGGAATGTTATTTTAAACGGTCCTATGGAAATAACCATGGCCAATGAAAATGGTGTTGTCATTACCAAGCCCGAAGCACAATGGAATGATGAGGATGAGAAAAAGTACAGCTATGACTGGAATGCTCGGAATATTTTGATCTCCTCTTTGGGAGTTGACGAATATTATCGAGTCTCTCATTGTGAAACGGCCAAAGCCATGTGGGATGCTTTACAAGTAGCCCACGAAGGCACTAATGATGTGAAATTGGCCTGAATCAACACATTAACGCAAGAGTTCGATCTTTTTTACATGAAGCAAGGGGAAACCATTGCTGACATGCAAAAACGATTCACTCATATAATCAACAAATTACATACACTTGATAAACTGGTTCCCAACGAGGTTGCTACTAATAAAATCTTGAGGTGTCTCAACCGGGAATGGCAGCCGAAGGTCACCGCGATCTGTAACGCCCCGGTTTTTGTAAGGTTTATTTAATTGAGTCGATTTAATTATTTTTGGTCTTTATATTATTTTATTCTTGGTTATTATGTTTTATCGCGTTTCGAGAACGTTTGCGAGAAAATTGAGTGTAGCGGTATTTTGGTCTTTTTGGCTTGGTGGGTTATTGTTTTTCATAAAATAGGAAATATAGAGAAAAATAGAGAGAATAGAAAGAAAAGAAGGAAAAGAGAAAGGAAAGAAGAAAAAGAGGAAAAACTTGGAGTGTAAGAAATCGAATCAACCAACACTTCGAGGCACGATTAATCGGGTAAGGGTGTGAAACTCGATTATCTTATCATTGTGTATGAATATGTATGTGTGTGTTTGAAGTCTACTTGTCTTTCCATAGTTTTCAAATCTAGGATGGAAATGAGAAAATGATTGGGAATCGATGTTTTCGCGGTTGGAATGTGATATAAATGTTGTAGGATACTTGTTGTTATGATTGTGGTATGTTTTAGTGGTTATGTTATGGTTTGGAAGTGATTTTGGTTGAAGGAATATGGTTTTTGGACCCATAACAGCGCTGCAGAATTTCTGAGTTTTCCTTGGTTCGCCTAGCGAACCTGGGGCGAAGCGAAAGCGAATGATTTTCGAGGGTTCGCCTAGCGAGCCCGTCAGCGAGGGTCAGCGAATGTTCGCCTAGCGAACTTTGTGTCTGTTTTGGTCTGGTTTTGGTTTCGCCTGGACATTGGCCTAGCGAAGGTGGTAGCGAATGCTCGCTAGAAGGTTCGCCTAGCGAACATGACAGTTTGTGCAGTTTTGTTTCCTTCATAACTTTTGATCCGTAGCTCGGATCGAGGCACGGTCGGATGCGTTGGGAAGCTAATGAAATGTTATTTCTTATAAAAAATGGTTGAGATTAGTGGCCGATTTAAATGTGTCGGGAATTTGGAAATGTATCATTTTGTCGACTTTTACCGTCGTAATTGTGTGTGATTGATGTGTTATCATGCAATATGTTTTGATATATATAACGTATAGCTTGTGTGCTGTGATATGATGTGAATGCATGTCATGCAATGTTATGATGATGGTTTGTAGCCTTATGGCAAATAAATGCATTGTTTTGGGTTTGATTTCAATGCATGACTATTGATGTTGAGATGGTTCACATGGTTGTATATATGTATGCATTTGATTGTCATGAGTCATTGTATGCCAAGCATCATGATATGCATTCTTGTGATGTCGTGTGCCCTAGTGGATGTGAGCGACAAAACGATTCCAGAGGGAATCTGCTATAACGGTCGTGAGCCTTATAAAAAGAGGACCTAAAGCGGCGTTATAGACGATCGTGAGCCTTATACAAAGAGGACCTATAGTGATAGGATCGTGAGCCTTATACAAAGAGGACCTAAAGAGATCCATAAACGTCGTGAGCCTTATACCAAGAGGACCTAAAGCGACGGGGAACATCGTTTGCCCGACGGGGAGTTACACTAAGTAACAAGCGATGATTCCAATAATTCCTGAGTGAACTAATGATGAGATGATGGATGGAACGGTACCGCATTGCATTGCATAGAGTCATTGTGTCGGTCTCTGCATTTGCATAAATCATGAATGGATTGATTATGTGTGGAATTGTGAATGGAATTGATGAGTTGATATATATATATATATATATATATATATATATATATATATATATATATATATATATATATATATATATGTTGGTGATAAATGCATTGAGCATGATTGATTTGCCGTTGTGATGGATGTATGAGATATGGATTGTGGTGTTTTGTATTTGAATTATGGTGTAATTTGTGGTGAGAATGTTTTACATGTGTATTTTGTGTCATTATATATTTGTATGCAACTATATTATAATTATGTTTATCACCCTTCTGCTGTTTTGAATGCTCTATGAGGCATTGCAGATTAGATGCTGGAGGTCTTTTTGTGAAGATTATTTCTTCATTCTTTTGTCGGTCGGCTCTGATATGTAGCACCGGGAAGTTGGGGAGATCGTTATGTGATTTATGTGTATATGTATATATATCTTTTTGGATTGTACATGTATGATTCTGTGTATGACAGACAAACTTCCATGTTTATATATATATGAGATTTCAGTTGCAGATTTTTCCGCTTTTATTCTGTATCTGAATAGTGAGTGATAGGAACTGAGTTCCTCTGCTTATGTTGTTACCTGATTGTTGCATATCTATTTGAGCTTGTTATTTTATTTTATCATTTTGATGTGACGCTCCCGTCTATGCCATGAATGTTTTAATTATACTCTGATTATCTGTTATCGCCTTTAATTGCTCGGGTTATAGATTGGGGGTGTTACATTAAGTAGTATCAGAGCCAGTTTGTGTCAGTTTGTGTCTGTGTCAGTCCGTGTCGGTCGTTGTGACCAAGTTGTTTGTTGTGCGGCATTTGTGTTGGGTGAGCTGTTTGTTTAATCATAGTTACTGTTATTGGATGAACAGAATATGGCTGGTAGGAATGATGCTGCTCTTACTACTGCTATGCAAGCTATGGCTCAGGCTGTGCGGGGTGCACCTAATGCTGGTGGGAATGATGAGTTCAGGAAGAACAAACCGCCTATCTTCAAAGGAAGACATGACCCTGATGGTGCTCAGATTTGGCTTAAGGAGATTAAAAGAATCTTTTGAGTGATGGACTGTGCTGAGGAACATAAGGTGAGACTGGGTACTCACATGTTGCAGGAGGAGGCTGACGATTGATAGGTTAGTGCGCGTCATGTGTAGGAAGCTACAGGTGAAGAGGTCACTTGGGCTTTATTTAGCAGGGAGTTTTTGAGGAAGTATTTTTCGGAAGATGTTAGAGGAAAGAAAGAAATAGAATTATTGGAGTTGAAATAGGGTAATATGTCTGTTATTGATTACACTGCTAAGTTTGTGGAGCTTGTTTAGTTTTATCCACATTATGCTGAAGCAACTGCGGACTTTTCCAAATGTGTGAAGTTTGAGAACGGGTTGCGTCCCGAGATCAAGCAGGCAATTGGTTATCAAAGAATTAGGAGGTTTCCAGATTTGGTGGATTGTTGTAGAATTTATGAGGAGGATAGCAAAGCTCGTTCTATTCATTATAAGAGTGTGAACGAAAGGAAAGGAAATCAACCGTTTCGTGGGGGTCCTTATGTGTCACCAGCTGACAAGGGTAAGCAAAGGGCTAATTTTGATAAAAGGCCAAGTGGGGGAGGTATGAATAATCCTCTGAGATGTTTTAGGTGTGGTGACTTAGGACATCGTCAGTTCGAATGTAGAAAGGATACGAGGAAGTGTTCCAATTATGGAGGTATAGGACATGTAACAGCTGAGTGCAAGAAGAGTGTGGTGAAGTGTTTCAACTGTGGTGAACCTGGTTATATTAGTACGAAGTGTCTGAAACCAAAGCAATCTCAAGCTGGTGGGAAAGTATTTGCATTGGCAGGAACTCAGACTACTAGTGCGGATCGTCTGATCAGAGGTACTTGTTTTATTAATAGTACGCCTTTAGTTGCTATGATTGATACTGGAGCGACTCATTCGTTTATTTCGTCTGAGTGTGCGCAGCGTTTGAATCTTTTGTTGTCATCGATGGATGGAGAGATGGTTATCGATAGTCCAGCAATGGGGTTGGTAACTACTTCTTTGGTTTGATTAAGTTGTCCTTTGACCATTTATGGTAAAGATTTTGAGATGGATTTGGTGTGTCTGCCGTTGGAGGGTTTAGATGTGGTTCTGGGAATGAATTGGTTGCAGTTCAATCGAGTTCATATCGATTGTTATCATAAGTTGGTAAGATTTCCTTCTCTTGAAGTAGACGAGGATTTGAGTTTCTTATCTACCAAAGAGTTGAAGAAACTTTTGGCGGATGAAGCTCAGTTGTTCGGGTTGTTTGCATCGTTGATCGTGGATAGTCAAGTTGTAATTGATGTGGTTCCAGTCGTGTATGATTTTCTAGAGGTGTTTCCGGAGGATATTTCAGATGTGCCTCCAGAGAGAGAGAGAGGTGGAGTTTTCTATAGATCTAGTTCCTGGTACTAAGCCTGTATCTATGGCACTATATTGTATATCGGCATCTGAGTTGGTTGAGTTGAAGAAGCAGTTGAATGAATTGTTAGAAAAGAGGTTTGTGAGGCCGAGTGTATTGCCTTGGGGTGCTCCAGTTTTATTGGTGAAGAAGAAAGATGGAAGTATGCGATTGTGTATTGATTATCGCCAGCTGAATAAGGTGACGATTAAGAATAAGTATCCTCTTTCGAGAATTGATGATCTGATGGACCAGTTGGTAGGTGCGTGTGTGTTTAGTAAGATTGATTTGAGGTCAGGTTATCATCAGATTAGAGTGAAAGAGTAAGATATTCAAAAGACGGCTTTTAGGACACGATATGGACATTACGAATATTCCGTGATGGCGTTCGGGGTTTCTAATGCGTCAGGAGTGTTTATGGAGTATATGAATCGTATTTTCCATATGCAATTGGATCAATTTGTTGTTGTGTTTATTGATGACATCTTGATTTATTCTAAGTCTTGGGAGGAACATGCGGAGCATTTGCGTATTGTATTGCAAATTTTGAAGGAAAAGAGACTTTATGCCAAGTTGTCCAAGTGTGAGTTCTGGTTGTCAGAAGTGAGTTTTCTTGGGCATGTGATTTCAGGTAATGGTATTGTTGTGGATCCATCTAAAGTAGATGCAGTTCTACAATGGGAGGCTCCTAGATCTGTTACTAAAATTAGAAGCTTTTTGGGTTTAGCTGGATATTATCGAAGATTCATTGAAGGCTTTTCCAAGTTAGCACTTCCTTTGACCCAGTTGACTTGTAAAGGTAAATCGTTTATTTGGGATATTCAGTGTGAGGAAAGTTTTAGTGTGCTGAAGAGAAGATTGACTACAGCTCCGATTTTGATCTTACCGAATCCTAGTGAACCGTTTGTGGTGTATTGCGATGCGTCTTTGATTGGGTTAGGTGGAGTGTTGATGCAAGAAGGTAAGGTTGTGGCTTATGCTTCGAGGCAATTGAGGGTTCATGAGAAGAATTACCCTACGCATGATTTGGAATTAGCGACAGTGGTTTTTGTATTAAAAATTTGGAGGCATTATCTCTACAGTGCAAGATTCGAAGTCTTTAGTGATCATAAAAGTTTGAGATACTTGTTTGATCAGAAAGAGTTGAATATGAGGCAACGGAGATGGTTGGAATTTTTGAAGGACTACGATTTTAGCTTGAATTACCATCCTGGTAAAGCTAATGTGGTAGCCGGTGCGTTAAGCCGGAAATCGTTGCATATATCTGCTTTGATGGTTAAAGAGTGGGAACTTTTGGAAGAATTTAGAGATTTGAGTTTGGTGTGTGAATTGACATCTGATGGCGTGAGGCTTGGTATGTTAAAGGTAACTAATGATTTTCTGTTGACTGTTAGCGAGAAACAGAAGCTGGATGTGAAATTTGTTGATTTGATGACGGTTGGAGATGAAGGTGTGAATGGTGACTTTAAAGTGGATGATCAGGGTGTTTTGAGATTCTGTGGTAGAATTTGTATTCCTGATGATTCGGAATTGAAAAAGATGATTTTAGAGGAAGGACACCGGAGTAATTTGAGTATACATCCGGGAGCTAATAAGATGTATCAAGATTTGAAGAAGATCTTTTGGTGGTCCGGATTGAAGAGGGATGTGGCTCAGTTTGTTTATGCGTGTTTGACGTGTCAGAAGTCAAAGGTAGAACATCAGAAGCCTAGTGGATTTTTGCAACCGTTGGATATTCCCGAGTGGAAATGGGACAACATTTCTATGGATTTTGTGACAGGGTTGCCGAATACACAGAGCGGACATAATGCCATTTGGGTGACTATGGATAGGCTGACTAAATCGGCACATTTCATTCTGATTGACATCAGTTTTTCTCTAGAGAAGTTGGCTGAGATTTATATCCGTGTGATTGTGAAGCTACATGGTGTTCCGTTGTGTATTGTTTCAGATCGAGATCCGAGGTTTACTTCCAGATTTTGAGAAAGTTTGCAATAGGCGTTTGGTTCCAAGTTGAGATTGAGTTCGGCTTATCATCCGCAGACGGATGGTCAGACCGAGAGAACTATCCAGTCGTTGGAAGATTTGCTGAGAGCATGTGTTCTTGAGCAAGGTGGTGCTTGGGATAGTTATCTTTCGTTGGTGGAATTTACGTATAACAACAGTTTCCATTCGAGTATTGGAATGGCACCTTTTGAAGCGTTGTATGGAAGAAGATGTCGAACACCTTTGTGTTGGCATGAATCTGGTGAGAGTTCGGTGGTTGGACCGGAGTTAATTCAACAAACTACAGAAAAGGTGAAAATTATTCGTGAGAAAATGAAGGCTTCTCAGAGTAGGCAGAAGAGTTATCATGATCGAAGGAGGAAAGATCTGGAGTTTCAAGAAGGCGATCATGTATTTTTGAGAGTTACACCGGTGATGGGTGTTGGTCGTGCATTGAAGTCGAAGAAGCTTACTTCTCGGTTTATTGGTCCTTACCAGATATCCGCGAGAGTGGGTGCTGTGGCTTATAGGGTGGCGTTGCCACCGAATCTTTCGAATTTGCATGATGTGTTCCATGTTTCATAGCTTCGGAAGTATGTTCCGGATCCGTCGCATGTGATTCCGATGGATGAGGTTGAGGTAAGGGAGAACCTTATGGTTGAGGCATTACCGGTGAGAGTTTTGGATCGCGAGTTGAAGCGGTTAAGAGGCAAGGACATTGCACTTGTGAAAGTAGAGTGGGGAGGCGTTGCTGAGGGCAATTTGACTTGGGAGTTGGAGAGTCGGATGCGAGAATCGTATCCGGAGTTGTTCGTCTCAGGTAATATTTTCGAGGACGAAAATTTCTAAGTGGGGGAGAGTTGAAACGCCCCGGTTTTTGTTAGATTTATTTAATCGAGTCGATTTAATTATTTTTGGTCTTTATATTATTTTATTCTTGGTTATTATGTTTTATCGCGTTTCGAGAACGTTTGTGAGAAAATTGAGTGTAGGGGTATTTTGGTCTTTTTGGCTTGGTGGGTTATTGTTTTTGATAAAATAGGAAATAGAGAGAAAAATAGAGAGAATAGAAAGAAAAGAAGGAAAGGAGAAAGGAAAGAAGAAAAAGAGGAAAAACTTGGAGTGTAAGAAATCGAATCAACCGACACTTCGAGGCACGATTAATCGGGTAAGGGTGTGAAACTCGATTATCTTATCATTGTGTATGAATATGTATGTGTGTGTTTGAAGTCTACTTGTCTTTCCATAGTTTTCAAATCTAGGTTGGAACTGAGAAAATGATTGGGAATCGATGTTTTCGCAGTTGGAATGTGATATAAATGTTGTAGGATACTTGTTGTTATGATTGTGGTATGTTTTAGTGGTTATGTTATGGTTTGGAAGTGATTTTGGTTGAAGGAATATGGTTTTTGGACCCATAACAGTGCTGTAGAATTTCTGAGTTTTCCTTGGTTCGCCTAGCGAACCTGGGGCGAAGCGAAAGCGAATGATTTTCGAGGGTTCGCCTAGCGAGCCCGTCAGCGAGGGTCTTCGAATGTTCTCCTAGCGAACTTTGTGTCTGTTTTGGTCTGGTTGTGGTTTCGCCTGGACATTCGCCTAGCGAAGGTGGTAGCGAATGCTCGCTAGAAGGTTCGCCTAGCGAACATGACAGTTTGTGCAGTTTTGTTTCCTTCATAACTTTTGATCCGTAGCTCGGATCGAGGCGCGGTCAGATGCGTTGGGAAGCTAATGAAATGTTATTTCTTATAAAAAATGGTTGAGATTAGTGGCCGATTTAAATGTGTCGGGAATTTGGAAATGTGTCATTTTGTCGACTTTTACCGTCGTAATTGTGTGCGATTGATGTGTTATCATGCAATATGTTTTGATATATATAACGTATAGCTTGCGTGCTGTTATATGATGTGAATGCATGTCATGCAATGTTATGATGATGGTTTGTGGCCTTATGGCAAATAAATGCATTGTTTTGGGTTTGATTTCAATGCATGACTATTGATGTTCAGATGGTTCACATGGTTGTATATATGTATGCAATTGATTGTCATGAGTCATTGTATGCCAAGCATCATGATATGCATTCTTGTGATGTCGTGTGCCCTAGTGGGTGTGAGCGACAAAACGATTCCAGAGGGAATCTGCTATAACGGTCGTGAGCCTTATACAAAGAGGATCTAAAGCGACGTTATAGATGATCGTGAGCCTTACAGAAAGAGGGCCTAAAGCGATCGGATCGTGAGCCTTATACAAAGAGGACCTAAAGCGATCCATAAACGTCGTGAACCTTATACCAAGAGGACCTAAAGCGACGGGGAACATCGTTTTTTCGATGGGGAGTTACACTAAGTAACAAGCGATGATTCCAATAATTCCTGAGTGAATTAATGATGAGATGATGGATGGAACGATACCACATTGCATTGTATAGAGTCGTTGTGTCGGTCTCTGTGCATTTGCATAAATCATGAATGGATTGATTATGTGTGGAATTGTGAATGGAATTGATGAGTTGATATATATATATATATATATATATATATATATATATATATATATATATATATATATATATATATATATATATATATATATATATATATATATATATATATGTTGGTGATAAATGCATTGAGCATGATTGATATGCCGTTGTGATGGATGTATGAGATATGGATTGTGGTGTTTTGTATTTGAATTATGGTGTAATTTGTGGTGAGAATGTTTTACATGTGTATTTTGTGTCATTATATATTTGTATGCAACTATATTATAATTGTGTTTCTCACCCTTCTTCTGTTTTGAATGCTCTATGAGGCATTGCAGATTAGATGTTGGAGGTCTTTTTGTGAAGATTATGTCTTCATTCTTTTGTCGGTCGACTCTGATATGTAGCACCGGGAAGTCGGGGAGATCGTTATGTGATTTATGTGTATATGTATATATATGTTTTTGGATTATACATGTATTATTCTGTGTATGACAGACAATCTTCCATGTTTATATATATGAGATTTCAGTTGCAGATTTTTCCGCTTTTATTCTGTATTTGAATAGTGGGTGATAGGAACTGAGTTCCTCTGCTTATGTTGCTACCTGATTATTGCATATCTATTTGAGCATGTTATTTTATTTCATCATTTTAATGTGACGCTTCCGTCTATGCCATGAATGTTTTAATTATACTCTGATTATCTGTTATCGCCTTTAATTGCTCGGGTTATAGATTGGGGGTGTTACACGATCAAGGAGACCAATGATTTAACTACTCTAGACCTCACGACATTATTTGGCAAACTCGATGAACATGAGCAAGTGCTCATCAACTTGGAAAAACATGAGAAGAGTATAAAGAAAGAGAAAATAAAGGAAACATAAAAGAAGTCGATCGCTCTTAAGGCTTCTTGTTCAAAGTCCACATCTCAAGAGCAAAATGACAATGAAACCCACAATGATGAAAATGATGATTCGAGTGATGACATGGGGCTATTTGTGAAAAGATACAATACTTACATTCGAAAGAATAAAATTCAGCACTCGGATAAAAATCTCGTCAAATTTAGAAGGCAATCAAATACTGAAGGCAACAAGAGTGGCAAGTCGAGAGGACCTTGTTACAATTATGGAAAGTCCGTGCACTACAAGCCGGATTGTCCATTCCTCAAGAAAGACAAGGATAAGGATAAGAGGTGTCAACACAAGAAGTCAAATAAATCTAGGAGCATACATCGCTTGGGAAAGCGATAGTGAGTCGGAAAAAGGTGACAACTCAAGTGACGAAAGTGAATCCGTCAATCTATGTCTTATGGCACATCGAAATAAGAAGAAAGAGGTAAAACACTCTAAATACGATCACTCGTAAAGGATGCGTCACTTCCGTTCTACCGCAAACAGGTAAATGCCTAAGACTCCGTACAACGAGCTGCGACACCTAACTACTGGAACGCGAACCTTGGCGTCTTCCGTTAAAAAACACAAACAAAGCAAAGCCATCCCTAGTGAGGGGAACTACGTCACTCTGATTCTCGCGTGCGAGCGAGATACGTAGGCAGGAGACCATGTAAGATCTCTCTGAGCACCATCCTTCTCTTTTCCCCCAAACCGCAGTCCGAACTACGTTGACTCTGACTTTCCCATTGCACGAGGGAATACGTAGGCCTAGGACGCGACGTCCTATCGAGTCACTTCTTTTTCTTTTCTTCCTCGTTTCTTCGTTCTTTCCTGTACCTGTTCCTTCTCGTGTCTAGTAGCAGTGGAGCTCCAGACGACGACACCCTTTGATCGAGACAACAAGCGTGGATCCCATCGAGTACGATGTATGCAAGGGGGTGCTAATACCTTCCCCTCGCGTAACCGACTCCCTTACCCATTTCTCTTGGTCGCGAGACCATGCTCTTTTCCTTCCCCTCAGGTTTACGCAGTGTTTCCTTTCCCTCTCTTGGGATAAATACACATTGTTGGCGACTCTGTTTCCGCGCCACTTTCGCGTTTGTACTTGGATGAAAATCCCGGGAGTGACAGTGGGGACGCAGGTATTCTTTTCAATATTGCTCAGCTGATAAGCATCATTGGGCTGACTCTTTTTCCCCAAGTCTTCTGGGTACGGTTGCAAGATAGGCAAGTCATCCAGGGGATCAAAATAGTCATAGACGAAGTTGTCTTTCATCAGAGTGTCCTCCTCTAATGAGTTGGGCGGAGCACGACATCCTTCTGGATCACAATCTCCGTATCTCATCCTGACATCTGATCTTGGTATATATCTCAAACTCTGTGTGGGAAAGCAAAATGGCGTATGTGCCTCTCCCTGAGTCATATAACCGTCCTCGTTGAGATAGGACTTACACTCTTCATCTCTATCAGAGGAGTCATCCTCATTGATGGTGTGTACTTCTTGAGACACTGGGTGAAGGAAACCACCACTGTGGAAGAAGTCCTGAATGGGATGAAAACTTTCATCGTTAGTAGCAGTCTGGGTACAGGTTGGGGAAAAACCAAGACCTTTCTTTGTCTTGTTATCCATAGGAATGACAAGTTGTCCCCATCCTTTTGCGTTGTAACTTTCGATCACTTTGAGAGCATCTTTGTATGAGGAAATCGATGTGCCTCTCTCTGGTCGATTCTTATTGCTCACCGAGAGTGCTTGGAACTGGGTTCCAACCACCTCCTCTGGTTCTACATAGGAAAATGATGATAAATTTCTCACGATCAAGGCCTTGTCTCCGCAGACTGTGACTAACTTGTCATTCTTGACGAACTTCAGCTTCTGGTGAAGTGTCGAAGTGACTACCCCGACTTCGTGTATCCAAGGTCTTCCTAACGAACAACTGTATGCTGCCCGGATGTCCATGACCTGGAAAGTGACTTGGAAAGTGTGAGAACCGATATTTATGGGAAGGTCGACTTCACTGATAACTGTTTTTCTGGATCCGTCAAATGCTTTGACGATGACCTCACTGCCTCTCATCGGTGATCCTTGAAATGATAGTCGCATCAGAGTAGATTTTGGCATAACATTTAGAGTTGATCTGGTATCTACCAGTATGCTGGTTAAAGCATCATCCTGACAGTTGATTGTAATGTTAAGCGCCATGTTATGATTTTTGCCTTCTTTCGGCAGTTCTTCATCACTGAATCCTAAGTTGTTGCAGGAAGTGATATTGGAGATGATGCTATCAAATTGTCTTATCGTCACATCTTGTTCCACAAAGGCTTGGTCTAAGACTCTCTGTAGAGCTTCTCTGTAAGCTTCGGAACTAAGCAGGAGAGATAACACAGAGATTCTTGAAGGAGTTTGCAACAGTTGGTCTACAATGTTGTACTCGCTCTTCTGGATGAGCTTCAGCATCTCATCGTTGTTTTTTGAAAGGTCGGGGTTACTGGATTGACCGACTGGTTGATTGGGAACTTCTGTTTGAGGTTCATTTTCTCTGGTGGGTTCTCCAACTCCTCTGTTGAAGATCCGACCGCTCAGTGTTACTCGACTGATGTCGACAATGTTTATGACGGAGGGTAATGGAGTTTCCTTTCCATTCTCGATTATTGTTGCACCATATTTGTAAGAGATAACCTTATCAGATTTGTACGGTATTGATCCTGGCAGATAGATAACCACAGGGGCCTTTTGATTTTTCTGACCATCGTAGCCGGCCTCAATTGGTTCGAGGTTGAGATTCTTTCTACTATCAAGAGGAACTCTTGATTCATGGAGTAGAGGGATTATGGCGCATACGTCTTTGGCCATTTCATGTTTAGAGATTAAGACAACATCTTTGCTTTGATCAGGAAGATAATTTTGCATTACGTTGACCGAACTAGAACTTGAACATGGTCGAATCTCTTTTCGGTCCAACTGATTTTGAAGAGCTGACCGTACAAGGTAGCATCCTTGGTTGTTCTCTGAGCAAACTCTATAGCGCTCATAGTTGTGTGGTGGCACCCGGCCACGTCCGCTTTGGATGCAGTGTAACCTTACTAGATCTATTTCCATCGAGCAAACATCCTGATTTTGATGCCTAGTAGGATTCCCGTCAGTCATACTGATCTATTGTGTAGCTTCATCTAAGTAGATTAGAAGCCACCAGTGGTCCAACGAGTGTTGAAGTGTTCTTTGGACAAGTGCACATCCTTGGTCGTCTTTAAGACACACTTTACAGTCCTGATAATTATGTGAATCCAGAAAGCCAAGCCTGACTTGCTTAGCATGTAATCCTACCAGACTGGTATTCATCAAGCGAATATCAAAGATTTGAATCATATTAACTTAATGGCTACTTCTATCACGGTAATCCTAGATCCATCCGAGATCCATCTGACGCTGGAGGGTCTCTTGTACAAAAGAGCATCCCTGATTGTTTATTGAGCATATCGGGCAGGAATTGTAATCGTTCCGTGTTAGATCATGATGTTGACTTTGCCTTGAGTGCATTGCTACCAAGTTGACATTCATCGCCAGAATGTTGTGGTTCTGGACGATGTTGGGATTTGCGAGAGCCATATTGACCTCACGGATTCGATGATCTTGGATCCATCAGAGATCCATCTGTTCTTGTAGAGATGATTGCACTACGGAACATCCTTGATTATTCTTCGAGTAGATATCACACTAGTGATAGTTGTGAAACGGTACATGACCGTACCCGCTCTGTCTGCAATGCATCCTGACCAGATCGATTCCTAATAGGAGTACATCGTGAATTTGATAACTGCGGTTAACTTCTTCCTCTATCAAATTTACTGCAGTTTTCTCATGTTGAGGCAACGGATTCGTCTGAACATTTGGATTTGTATCCTTGAAGGATAATACCCCATTCCTGACAAGCTTCTGTACATCGGACTTGAAGTTGAGACAGTTTTCTATGTTGTGCCCCGGTCCTCCTTGATGGTAAGGGCAAGTTTGATCCGCTTTGAACCAAAAAAGTGGATTTTCTGGTACTATAAGAGGAGACATAGTTTAGACGTGCCCCTTGACCAGTAGTAATGGAAACAGTTATGCGTACAACATTAGTATAGGGTCGAACCCTGGTGGTAGTGTCGTACGATTGTTGTTGTACTGAGGACGAGCCTGCTGAAGAGGTTGTTGTGTCCTTTGTTGATACTGTTGTTGATTCGGTTGGCTCTGAGCAACCTGAGGTTGATATGTTGGAGCTGGCGCAGGGTTGATAGCAGGAGTTACCGCTGCTACTGGTAGATACCTTCACCTTTGCTTTCAAAAAGAGAGATATTACCAATATCTTGCTCTTTTTTCTTTTGGGAAAGCACTACTGTATCTTTTGGTACTGCCTCTTCAAGGCGTACTCCCATGTTCGCAATCTCAGTGAAGTCACTGGGTGCACTGGCGACCATTCGGCCATAACAGAATGAGCTTAAGGTTTTCAAAAAGATCTTTGTCATCTCTTTTTCCTCAAGAGGGGGACAGATTTTGGCGGCAATTTCACGCCATCTCTGAGTATATTCCTTAAAAGTTTCCTTGTCCTTCTACGACATTGCTCTGAGTTGATCTCTGTCTGGTGCCATGTCCAGGTTATATTTATATTGCTGAACGAAGGTAGCGCCAAGATCTCTGAAAGTGACGATCTTTGTGTAGTTTAAACCCATGTACCATTTGAGTGCGACACCGGTTAAACTGTCTTGGAAATAATGGATCAGTAGTTGTTGATTCTCTGTCTGAGTTGACATCTTTCGAGCGTACATCACCAAATGACTTTGAGGGCAATAGTTGCCCTTGTATTTTTCAAAGTCAGGCACCTTGAATTTGTGTGGGATTTTCACGTTAGGGACCAGACAAAGGTCTGCAACGTCTTTTCCAAATAAATCCTAGCCACAAATGGCATGCAGTTCCTTCTGCATCTCCAGGAATTGCTCCTGGAACTCATTCATCCTGTCGTACATGTTTTTATTTCCACTAGGAATTACCTGTGGAATCTGTCCTTCCGGGATAATGTGTACCACTGGTTGTGGTATAGCCATTACAGCGGTGACTCTTGGTGCTTCCCTATCCCGAAGTTTGTAACCTTCAGGAGTTGCTGTCTTGCCTCTTGCATCTTTGATTTCTCGAAGTTTGTAACCTTCAGGCCTAGCGGTTCCTGCTGCAGTTTCTGGGTCTTCAGTGACCGGTGGGATGTATCCTTCAGGGATAAAGTTGATAGGTATGCCCCAGAGATGATCTTTAGGCATGTTGTACCGAGGATCATACGTCTCCACTATGGGCGTAGATGTGATCTCCGAGATCACAGTCCTCTGTTGTTGTCTCTGAGCTGTTGCCAGGGATTGCATATCACTGTGAAGTTTTTTTAGATCTTCCTTCAGAGCATCGATTTCTTCTATCAGCTCTTTGTTCTCTTCCTCGAGATCGTCCATTTTCTTTTGTGGATTGGCCAGAGTATTATACGAATGAGACAGTTTGACTCTAGAATCATGACACATACATGAGATTCGAAGGTAAGAAGAATGCGTTATGTGAGAATGATGAATGATATGCAATGATATATATTAATTTTTTTGTTTTTTAATCAAAAAGAAACTTCAACAAATAGATTCCAAATATCGTACAGTGGAGAGACCCCGTTTTATTAAATTTGAAAGATTGCAGAAAGGGAAATACAGTATTTTACAAAGTGCCGTAAAAGAAATGCCTGAACTTATAGATTCTGAGTCCTCTCTGAAGAGAGCTCAGATGCTGGTTATGGTATTTTCCTTTTCTTTAATCGGGGTTCTTCAGCCGTTGTCGGGTTGTCAGCCGTTGTCGGGTTGTTAGTCCTTTGCCAAGTGAAAGGAGCGAGCAAGCGTCTTCGGTTGTCTTGATTCTCTATAACATGCTGCTCTAGTATCTTAATCAGAGCATCCTTTTCTTTTAACAGTTCCTGGATTTTGGTACACTCTACATTGAGAATTTGGTACTTGTTTTTCCAAGAGTTATTTTCCCGTTGAACTTTGTTGAGAGCGGCCTGGAGTTTTTCTGTACCAGACATAAAATAAAGGACAGATTCCTTTAACGGAAGAACTTCTTGACGAGGGTAAGGCATCATCAGCTTGAGGGCTCTAGTTTGTACCCAGTGGAGATAAGGTTCCACAGAGATACACTTCGGTCTTCCTATATACTTTCTTCCTTTCCTTTGAATATGTTGTCAGACATGCACTATTTCTTTCTTTAGTGTCCTGTCATTTTCTCCTTCCTTGAGGAAAAGACCTTCCAGATGAACATTTTGCGGGATATGTCTCATCGGGTATCCGAGTTGACGGCGAACTAAAATTGGATGATAATTGATTCCTCCTTTAGTTCCTATGAGGGGTACATTAGGGAAGTTTCCACAACGGTCGATGATCCTTATCCCGTCATAGATCCAATTGTACCAATCTATGTCAGAGTTGGTAAGAGACATGATTCTCTGTGACCAACGTAGAGTACTCTTATGATCCCAAAAAGCAGCAGACTTAGGTAAATGGGAAGCGAACCACTTGTAAAGCAGGGGTACACAACATGTGATCATTCCTCCGCTGTACAAATTCCTTAAGTGTACAGAATGATAAGCATCTGCGAGCAAGGTCGGTACGGGGTTTCCAATCAGAAATATCTTAATGGCATTGGTATCGACGAAGTTATCGATGTTGGGAAAAATGAGCAACCCATATGTGAGTAGAACAAAGATATCTTCGACAGCAGTAACATTTCCTACACTGGCAAAGTGCGGGGCTTTCTCTACCAAAAACTCGGCCGGTAAACCTTGGATTTCTTCCTTAGTGGTCATGTGAGTCCTGACTTCTGACTCGTCCAAATAGATTTCTCTTGCAATGGTTTGATCCTTTGGAATTTCTTCCAGTCCAGAAAAGGGAGCTTGGTCTGTGATGGGTAAATCAGTCAGGTGAGAGTACTCTTTTAGCGTCGGTGCTAGTTGATAATCCGAGAATGTGAAACAGTGATAAACTGGATTGTAGAACTGAATCAGTGTAGACAGGATTCCTTCAACTACATGGACCCTTAACAAAGACAGCAGCCCTCCGTACTTAGCTCTGAAAGCATCAGGGTTGGTGATCATCCTTGCCAACCCCCTTAAATCCTCTAGTTTTGGAGTCTTGAAGGTGTACTTGTGCGTCTTCCTTCTACCGAAATCCATAATGCAATCTTTCTCTCTGATATTTGCAATCATTGTTTTAGTTTAATTTGAAAAGAGAGAGAAGAGAAAAGAAGATTTTTTCTTTGTTTAAGAGTTTTTTAGATGAATGCATGAATGCAGCACACAAAAACATTGAAAAAAGCATGGGTTCAAGGGTTCAACGTCACGATCATGGAGTCATGGCTCTACCCATCCCCAAAGGTTGTATTCTGGTGAATTTTGTACCTGTAGAACGGGTTAAAAGTTCCCAAAATCATTGACCCCCTAGGGATAATAACAGTAAGCTGGTTCACCCGAGCGAGCTGTAGCATCCTAGGGTAATCTCAATTGAGTGTAGTATCGCGTGTCAACTATTTCCGATAGCTAACGCACTACCAAATGGCCACATGGTTAATGTCTACTAAATCCTCAGTTTCACAGATACCACATTGGGACAATCTACCTTCACGACGGAGTCGTTAAGCATTGAATCCGCAACGAGTATCTCCACTAATTTGATGGTCTACCAGGATCGCTTATTCGGGAATCACTCCCTATAAGACCACCCGTCTATGCCATCACCTATCATAGGGTTCTCTCAAACTTTCCACATGCGACATCACTCGCATTCCCATTGACAGAAAAATAAACACGGATATCAAGTAGGAAAAGCAGTATATATATATTATGTAGAAAATTTCTAACAACCTAGACCTCTTAGAAATTCTAGTCTTAATTTGGCTCCCCAGCATAGTCGCCATTTTACTTTAGCGTGCGATTTTTGTCAGTGACGCGACCACCTTAGCGCCATGGGTTTCTCCTCACCACAATGGTAGGAGTGGGGTGCTACTTTTTGATTTCCTATTTATCCCGTGAAGCTGGAAGGGAAAAGGAAGCTATCTAAAACTAACCTTGCACGCGAATGTTTAACTGAACAAACGCTTAAGAGATTCGGGGAGTTCGGGGTCAGGTTATACAATGGGGAGTTGTCAATTCCCCATCCTATATGTGGTTATCCACAGGTTGTTAGCAATAAGTTCTGCTTTTATACTTGATGGTGTTTATCTGTTGTGGGTTGGGAAAGTTTATCCTTTGGGAATGTTTGAGAGAGAGAGAGAGTTTTTGTTTGATTTTGGGTTTTTCGATGTTTCTGATGAGTGAAGGTACTGGACCTAAAGTTTTGATTGGTATGTTCACTAAGATTTCACAATTTTATGCCTATGTATTCCCGTTTTAAAGAAACATGGAAATCAGAGCAATCGTAGTTCCTCCTATTCTATGGGAGGAAAAATATATTTGGTGTCTTGTTCAAAGCCCAAGATTGAAGCTAAAGGGGTATTTGTGTCTTGTTCAAAGCCCAAGATTGAAGCTAAAAGGTTTGACTTAGAGAGAATTTGTCATCTCTAAAGGGATACATCTTGTCTGTTTATCACAACTGTTGGGTGACTGATTATAAAGGAAAATTACTTTAACTGGGATATGAGAATCTAGTAATGTCGTAATTTCCTTTATGAGGAATTTGTCCTGAAGGAGAAAACTTTAACTCAATGTTGAGCAATGCCATTTTTCCTTAGGAATTTTCATGCTAAAAGAAGGACAGTGGCGTGGATGTAAATAATCCAGAGGCTTGCCGCTTACAACAATTAGATGAAAAAGAGTATTTTTACCAGGATAAGAGAAGAACGACAGCTTGGATTTTTGAATCAACCAGTGTGCCACTTACAGCGGTTATCTGGGATTAGGGTTTGTTTTGATTTATCTATTTTGATTTGTGATAAGACAGAGGAATATCTTCCTACAGAGAGATTTAGATTTCCTCTGAGGGGATGTTGATTTTTGTGTGCCTTGATCAAAGTCCAAGGTTGAAGCTAAGAGATTGTTTGACTCTACTGGGGAAGTCCTTATACAAAGCCTAAGAGGAGGCTGGAAAAGACTGACTCAACAAGAGAGTGTTTATCTGTCTTGTACAAAGCCCAAGATTGAGGCTTGAAAGAGAATTGTCTCTTTGGGTGATATCATTATACAAAGCCTAAGAGGAGGCTAAAAGTTGACTTTCTGGGGAAATATTTTGTCTGTCTTGTACAAAGCCCAAGATTGAGGCTAAAATGAGACTGACCCTATAGGTGAGAGATTTTATTTGTCTTGTACAAAGCCCAAGATTGAGGCTAAAAAAGGGAATTGACTCTGTTGGAGAGATTTATACGGTGTCTTGTACAAAGCCCAAGATTGAGGCTAAAAAGAGGGTTAACTCTGTTCAGGGAAATTGATACGGTGTCTTGTACAAAGCCCAATATTGAGGCTGAAATGAGACTGGCTCAACAAGAGAGTGTTTTATTTGGTGTCTTGTACAAAGCCCAAGATTGAGGCTGAAATGAGACTGACTCAGCTGAGGATTTTTAGGTGTCTTGTACAAAGCCCAAGATTGAGGCTGACCTTACTGGGAAAATCATTATACAAAGCCTAAGAGGAGGCTGAAAAGAAGATTGATTCTACTTAGGGATATTATTTCTCAAAGCCTAAAAGAAGGATGGGAAGAACTGACTCCGCTGGGGAAGATATTTAACCCGAGCTTAAGAGAAGGTTATGAAGATTTTGACTTTGTTGGAGAAAGTTTATATATGTCTTGTACAAAGCCCAAGATTGAGGCAAAAAAGGAATGACTCAACAAGAGAGTGTGGAAATGTGATAGACTCAACAAGAGAGTGCTATGTTTGTCTTGTACAAAGCCCAAGATTGAGTCTAAAAAGGGTTTGACTCAACAAGAGAGACTTTTTAGGAGATTGACTCAACAAGAGAGTGCTGAAAAGGGTTAACTCAACAAGAGAGTGTTTTAAGAAAGAAGATGGACTCAACAAAAGGGTGATGTTGGGGCTAATTATTCTGAGAAAAATCATTATACAAAGCCTAAGAGGAGGCTGGATTTTGCTGAGGATTATTGAGATCCAGAGGCAGGTCCAGAATGGGGAATCAACTCTTGCTGAGGATTACAGAAGAGTTGAGGTATCAGATGCCTTGAGGTTCTGATTTAGGGTAGTGTTATACTGATGGTAAGTTGACCCTAGCTGGGGAAATTTTAGGATAAAAGACTGAGTTTTAGATCTTGTGAGGATTTTAACTCTACTGGAGATTGGTTAAATGACCAGAGTTTCTTCCGTGTTTGTAGGGAACTTGAGAATGTCTTTGAGATCCAAGAGGGGATTGGACAGTCCAAGTCTACTGGTATGGAAGATTTTATCTTTGTATGATGCCCAAGAGGAGGCTGGTGTTTTAAGGGATGAGAATCAACCCTTAATTGGTCTGAGGTTTTGACTCTTTAGAAAGACTGCTCTAACAAAGGATGACTAGGTTCTGTCCTATACCTTTAAGAGGTCTTCAGGGTCCTTGTATTAAGCCCAAGAGAACACATGAGAACTTCTAAGAAGCCGAAGGGTCCTTGTACAAAGCCCAAGAGGAGGCGGGGATGCTTTTAGGAAGCCTGTGTGTCCAAACTTAAGAAGGGTTCAAGAAAAGTTTCACCAGGAATAATCTTTTCTTTAGTGAACAATCTAGGGTTTGAAGAAATCCAGGAGAGGTTTCACCGAGAATTAATCCTCTCTGGGGAAATGAACTTCTTTGACAGATTTCTAATAGTGACAGTCTGAGAAAAGTTTCACCGAGAATAATGCCTTTCTCTTTGTTACATATTGTTTAAGCCCAAGAGAAGACAAGATTGTATCTGGAAATTCCTATGGGGAACTAGTTTTGACTGTATTTAAGAGTGACCACTGGCTTTATCTAGTTCTAGACCTAATTGTTGGGGAAAACTCTAAGCAGATATACAAGTATATATACAGTTGATATATGACAAGTATTTAAAAGGATATGAAAGAATACTTACAGGTGAGCAAGCTTCCAGAAATACAGACAAATATATATATATATATATATATATATATATATATATATATATATGAAAGCATGTAAAAAAAGCTATTTAAAACTTACAGGCGAGCAAGCTTCCATTGTAACAGGTGTATGGTTAGTTGTTCAAGAAATTAAAGAAAGTTTTGATAACAGCTATGAGTTTGAATCTAAATCAAAAGGGAAAGTTGTTTTGAAAATAAGATTGGGGCTTATACTCAAGGAGAGGCCCAGATGAGAAACAGTAAACGTACCGTTGATCTAAAAATTGTATCGGGACTTATACAATGACTGAGGTCCAAAAAGGTTTTCTGTACAAAGGGATGGGTCTTACAACTCAAGGAGAGGCCCAAAGGTTTGAAAAAGAAAATAAATGGGACTTACAACACAAGGGTAGGCCTAAATGAAAATGTTTTGAAAAGTGAAGATCGCGCTGAGATTTTGAAAACACAGTGGGACTTATACAATGAATGAGGCCCAAAATTATTTATGTACAAAGGGGGTTGGGTCTTACACTCTATTAGAGACCCAAAGTTTATTTTTATACAAGAGATGGGGCTTACAACTCAAAGAGAGGCCCAGATGATTTTTGTTTTGAAAGCGGCGATCGCGCCGAGATTTTTGAAATCGCATCGGGACTTATACAATGACTGAGGCCCAAAATTATTTATCTATAACAAGGATTGGGTCTTACACTCTATTAGAGGCCCATAGGTGTTTGAAAATTTAAAATCGAGAGGAAACCCTAATTTTAAATTAAAATGTCATTTTTCAAAGGAAATTAAATGAAAAAAGTGATATAAAATACCAAATATATTCAAAAACAAGTTGTACACTTTGAAAAATATTTTGAAAAATCATATTTAATTACATGAAAGTTTGAAATTCAATTGGTTTTGAAAGATCAAAGTGGGAATTTCATTTAAAAAATGTTTAAAAACAAATAAAATGAGATTAATTACAAAAATTCTAACTATATTAAATAAATAATATAAATTGGATTTTTTTGTAAAATAAAATATTTAAACATTTTGTGAATTTTGAGAAAAAGAATCAATTTAAAAACACAAAAATTCAGAGAGAAATTAATTTTTGAATCAATTAAACAAAATAACCAAAATTAAAAAATTCAAATAATTTGAATTATGGCGCCAACGGTCACTTTCTTCTTCCTCGTGACCGCGCCATGGGTGATTTGCGTTTTCTCACTTTTCTCTCCGATTACTCAATGGTTTTGCACGATTCAAACACAAATCTTGTTCGTTTTTGAACAAGGATCACAACCATATAGATTAATTGCATTTATATTTAGTATGGATTGAGAAATCAGAAGAAAACCTCAAGAAACCTAATTTCAGCATGAACACAATGAAATTCCATACACGATTGATTCATGGCAATTGATTGAGGGTTATTACTCTATATATATATATATATGTAGGAACAAGATGGTAACTCACAAATTCATTTATGATGCATGGAACATAGAGTTTGAAGGTGTCAGGCTTACCTCTTGCAGCTGGTGACCGAGTTTGGTGACGTACGTGTTGCAGCTGGGTTCCAATGATCTGGACAGCTTCCTTAAGTGCCAAGGAGTATGTTTGAATGCTTGGAGTGGATTGAAATGAGATGGAACTGGTTGTGGTACGTCAACTGCAACTCTATCAAGAACTTGAGCAATTGGCTGGTGATATTATGAATTTGATGTTCCAGATGTGATTTTGTGTTATGGATCACTCATACATGATGTTTATGAGGTGTGTGTGTGCGATTGGTTTGGTTGGAATCACTCTCAATCTCAAAACCCGATAGTGACTTGAGTTAGAAGGAAAAATTGGAGTGAAGAAGAGATTTTGAGGAAAGCATCAGTTTGGGTGCTTTGGTGTACTTAAACTGATCATAATTGAGGTCTATTTATAGTGTGTCAAGTTTGTTTTGGCATCAATAGTGAATGGCAGCTGCAGCAGGTCTTTGGCCAATGTTGATCAAAAGGAATTTCAAGTCTCCTCTAGCCATTGACTTGAGGTTAGGGCACATGCCTATGGTCCTTTGATTTAGAGCTTATTCTTGACTCATTCGGTTAGGAATGTGTCTGTTCATGCCACCTTGGTGCATCCATTGAATGCTTGGAAACAAAATTGGAGTCTTGGCACCTTTTAGCCTTTTTAGGTTTGTTATGGCTATGTGTAGATTCTTGGACTTGGGAGGCTTGGGGATCAGATAATTTCCCTCTTGTTTTATCCTCTGATGTGTCCAAATGGATAACAAGGCTTGGAGTTGTCCAATTTTGTCAAATCGAGCAAAACACCAAATTCTGCCTTGCTTAGGACAGTTAGAAATGGTGGTTTTGAGGTATTCATATCTCCCTGCTCAGGTTGAGTTATGGGAGGCTCTTGTGCATTTTAAAGAGCCCTTATATGATACAATACTTGTGTGATCATAGTTTGTCTTGAAACTATTTGAATCCAACTGAAAAATCCTCATGAACATTGATGTCCAAAGCTGGTAACTTAGGTAGATTTTGACTAAGTGTTGGAAAAGTGTCATTTTCTTCATTTTTGTCAATTTGATCACTCCATAACTTAAAATCCATAAAGAATTGGAGTTGGAGGTAGTTGAAGCTTTTGTAGAGTGTAACAAGACCTACAAATCCAGCTCTGGATAACCCAAAATGGTTGCTTGGATCAGAAGTTATGGTCCTTGGAAGTTTGCACCAAAATCAATTAAACTTAATAACAGAAAAATTTTCAATTTTTTTAAGGTTACCCTTTTTACAAGTTATCATGATTTCTTGATTAATCCTTGTTCAAATGTCCTTATAAGTCACATTTTATGAAAATATGAATCATAAGGATCATTTTTGCCAAAAAAGTCATGTTTTGTCTTTTGGCTCCGGAGCAGTTCCATGCGTAAAACCCTAATGCCCAACTTTTGGGGAATGCATCCTCTGAGGGTAATTTAGCTTTGCAAATGGATTCTTAGGGTTATTTTGAGCATATTGAGTCACATGTTGGAGTCTTGGCTCATCCTCTTGTGAAAATTTCACTCTGGAGGCCCCGGTCGTCCAAAACCCTAATTCGGCGACATCGGGTGTTTCGAGGCTCAATCCACTTGGAATGTGATAACACTATTTTAGTGTGTTACTTTGGCCCATTTTATGTGACATTTTTAGTTCATGATTTACTGATGTGGCATGAGTTTAATGTATTTCATCATGTTTTAAGCTTTAAGCACACTAGGTGCTTCTTTTAAGTTTTCAATGTGTTTGTGCTCTAAAAGGAAGCTAGATGATGGTGAGAGGAGGCATGACCCCGGATGACAGATTCTGGAGTAGAACGAGGAGCTTTTGGAAAGAATGTAGTTGATAGTTTAATCAACTATTTCACCAAGAGAATTAGAGATTGGTGAAGGAAGCCAAGGATGACTAGGGCTCACGTGGCAGCATTTTGAAGAGCATTGGAGCAAAAGGAATGGATAAGATCAAGGAAGCTAGAAGACAAATGGTAGTACGGTGGGGACCACAATGCAAAAAGAGCGCCCAACACCAAAACCAACAGCCGTCTGCGCTGCTCCACCACTCTGCCACTGCCGCCTGCAAAAAGCAGATTTGTCTCCCACCAACATCTGTACCAGATTGCTTGCAACAGAAGGATTGAGGGATAGCTGGTCCACCTGAGAATTTGATTTAGGCCTAACCTTATTTTTATCAAGAGACTCACGATCCCAAAAAGGAGCAACTACCACTTCCACTCATCACTATATAAAGAGAGCTTGTGCATTGAAGAGAGAGGACCGGAGATTTACACACAACAAACAGTTTTATTTCAGTTTTAAGTTTTAGTTTTATTTTCCAAGAGTTGGAAGTATTAGTAGAGAGTATTCTATTCTCATCCAGATCTGTACACTCTGCTGAGAGCTGTCGTGATTGAAGAGAGCTGTTGTTGTTTACTCAACGCAAGAGATCTCCAAGTTATTACTAGGTTGCATTTCTTTACTACACTTTGTAAGACAATGTTTCCTATTAGTTTCACTCCAGTAGTTTGTACTCAGCTCAATATGAGCTAAACCTTTGTTTGATGAGACTAATGAAGTTAGTATAAAAGTTGTTTTTATGTTGATATGATGTGTTGACAAGTGTCTTATTTTGTTATGTGTTTTTATGCTATAAACTTGGTTCTTAGAGTGATCAACTAGGAAAAAGGTAAAAGCTTGTTTTTGAGAGAGATCCAATAAACAAGCGGATTTCATAACAAAAGTGGTTAATAAAGTAGGATAGAGATATTCACTTAATTCAACTTGCTTAGAGATAAGAAGTTGAGACCATAAAGATTTTCAGAATTAAAACCAAACGTATTTTAGGGTTACAAGTGAGACTTAGAGATTTGTTCGCTTTCCCTAGTTATGCATGTTTTTGATGTTGTAGAGATACACCACTAGATCACGTTCTGATCTTTTGAGGCACGACACTTCACATCATAAAAGCATTCTAACAACAACTATACTAATGGATTTAGCTCATCAACTACTCTCTCTGATATTTTAACTCCTTTTTAGTTATAAATCTTATTTTAGTTATTTGGGTGTTGCTCCTGTTTCTTATTATTATTATTATTATTTTTTTTTTACCTTGCTCATACTTTATTTTAAACAAAGAGATTAATACTAGTATTTCAATTCCTTTATCACTTCCTTGTGGGTTCGACCTCTACTTTACCACTTGCTACATTATCAAGCATGTATACTTGCATGTGACACCATTTCTCTAAACAATCACAAGAAAAGCATTTTATAAAGTAGAGAACATCATAATGCCACAACTTTGTGCTTGATTCTTGATGTGGGATTCCTCTTGATCCTTTGTGGATGTTTGAGAAGTTAGACAAGTTGAAGATCATGTCATTTCTTGATTGATCCTTTGTCTAAGTATCCTGAGAGGGCTTAAAACCCTAATTCTTGATTGCAGTGAATGCTCAACCACGTTTGAGGAGATTGATGAGGCATGATGGTACCTCCATATTTTGATGATGATTCTCACAATGATGGGAAATCTTGGTGGTCAAAATTTGGGGTATGACAGACATATACTTGTGGTCTTCTAAATAAGGTTCCCACTCGCCTACATTGAGATCACATGATGTAGTTCCACTTTTGGGAACTCTTTTCACCTGCTCAGGCTTTTCTTTGGCTGGTAGATTAATAGAAATTGTGACAGCTCGCATAAACTTGTGCGACATGCCCCAGGGATGATTGGGCAGCTTTTGCAGAATTTTGGGAGGTTCCATGTAAGTGGATAAGTCCTTTTCAGAATTATCTTCCATTATGACATTTACTTCTGGCATGGTATAATGAATAAAATCTCTTTCAGCAATCTTTGTAGATTTGTCAAAAAGATGATCTTCAACTGCTCTCTCGATGGGTTAAGGAGTATAAAATTGTATGTAGGAATCTTCCAGTTGGCTGTCATACCAAGGGGTTTCTAGGTAGGGATCCCATACCTTTGGAAAAATATATGAATCATCTTCATAGTGACAAGTAATATCTTTCATAATTGTGTCTTCTTTTGGTGAAGAAACGGAAGTGGGATAATTCTCATCGCTGCAATCTTCTATGTCCATTTCATCAACTGGCTTGAATGCATCCTTATCTTTGTTTTGTAGAGAAGATAACGGAGTATGCGTTTCTTCTTGCGATATGTAACCAGGATCATTGAGATAGGATCTCCATTCTTCTTTAGAATCTGAGGATTCGTCTTCAGAGTCATCTCTATTAATGGCATCGACCTCTTAAGGGACAAAATAAATAAAACCTCCACTATGAAAAGTATTTTTAATGGGAGGAATTCCTTCACTCTTTTTTGTAGTTTTTGCATATGCTGGAGAAAATCGAGGTCTCTTTTGGTCTGGCTATTGGCAGGAACCACAATTTGTCCTCATCCTTTAGTGACACCACTCTCCACTACTCAGACGGCGTCTTTATAAGATGAAATGGATGCCCCTTTGCTATTTTTGCTACTTATAGAAAGTTCCTGGAACAGGGTCCCAATAACCTCTTCGGGTTCTAAGTAAGAGAATGATGATAGATTACTAACGACCAAAGCCCGTTCACCACACACAGTAACCAACTTGGCGTTTTTTATAAACTCTAGCTTTTGATGTAGTGTTGAAGTGACTGCTCCGACTTCATGAATCTAGGGACGATCCAACAAACAACTGTATGCTGCTTGGATGTCCATTACTTGGAAAGTGACGTGAAACGTATGGCTGCCAATGGTTATAGGATGATCAACTTCACCAATAACTGTCTTCTTGGATCCATCAAAAGCGTTGACAACAATTCCACTGCCCCTCATAGGAGTGCCTTGAAATGTCAATTTTTTAAGAGTTGATTTTGGCATGACATTTAGTGATGAACCAGTGTCTACAAACACACTTGACAGAGCATCCTTCATGCATTTGACTGAGATATTTAGTGCCATATTGTGATTCCTTCCCTCTTATGGGAGATCTTCATCACAAAAACTCAAGTTATTGTAGGCAGTAATGTTAGCAACAATATTGCCAAATTGACCCACTATTACATCATGGTTTACAAAGGCTTTCTCTAAGATCTTCTGTAGAGCTTCCCTGTGAGCCTTAGAGCTCATTAAAAGAGATAGCATGGATATCTTTGAAGGTGTATTTAACAGCTGGTCCACAATGTTGTATTCACTTTTCTTGATCAGCTTTAAAACTTCATCATTATCTTCCATTTGATTGGTATCACTTGTTTGACCAATTGGTTCCAAAGGATTCTCAATGTGCTTCTCCTTTCTTGCATCCATATCCTCAACTTCTTTATTGAATACCCGACCACTTCTGGTAACTCGGCTTATGTCAGCGATGTTGACAATAGATGGTAAGGGTACTTCCTTCCCATCTTCAACCATTGTAGCGTTGTACTTGTAGGGCATGGCCTTTTCTGATTTGTACAAAGGACTGGACCTGGTAAATAAATGACCAAAGGAGTCATGATGGTCTTTTGACTATCATAGATGACTTTTATAGGTTCAATGGTGGGGACATCAGGAATTCTTCTACTATTAAAATGAATTTCCATTCGTCCGGGTTCATTAAACTGAGGAATTATGGTGTACACATCCTCATCAGCTTCACCATCAATAGGTTCTCTTTCATGGAGGACCGTAATGGTCCTTCGATCTAACAACCCTTGGATCTCATTTTCAATGAGAAGGCAACCACGTTGACTTCTGCGATATTTTCTGCAAGTAGCATGATCGTGATGATTGGGACCAAAGTAATCAAGTTTACACAAGCATTTGTGAAATTTGACCAACGACTCCCTGATATATTTGATATCATAAACTGCATATTCTCCTGGACAGCCTTGTACCATATTGATTGGTTGGTGTGGTCTCATTTTGTATTCTTGAATCCAACCTTGGTCCATTTGTTCCTGCAGGGCTACTTGTACAATGTAGAGTCCTTGATTGTTTACAGAACAAACTCTGCATACGGCATAATCATGGGGATCTATGAGACCCCATCTAATATGTCCTTCATGTATTTTCACCAAATTCCTCCTAAAATTGCGGACGAGAAATACCCTATAAGTGCTCGGGCATCCATAAACCATGTTGATAGAAGCTCCTCCATGTTGAGGTAGCGAGTTCACTTGAACATTTGGGTTACTGTCTTTGAAAGATAGAATGCCGCTTTTGATAAGTCTTTGAACCTCAGCTTTGAAGCTAAAACAGTTCTCGATGCCATGTCCTGCCGCTCCCTGATGATAGGGGCAAAATTGGTCAGTTTTGAACCAATAAGGAGGGTCTTTTGGGAGAACAGGAAGGCACTTCGTTTGAATATGTCCTTTTGCCAACAATGTCGGGAACAAATCTGTGTATGAAATTGGTATAGGGTCAAACAAGGGTGACCTTTGAACACTATTGTTATTGTTATTGTATTGCGGGCGAGCCTGTTGTAGAGGTTGTTGCTGCCTTTGCTGATACTGTGGTTGTTGTTGCTGATGCTGATGCTGATTTTGATTCTGAGAATTTTGTGGCTAGTGGGCCGGAGTTGGTGTCGAATTGATAATAGGAGATACATTTGTTATCTGTTGCAGTTGATATCTTTGTCTTTACTGGCTTTGCAACATAGTGCTGACATCCTGTTGCTTTTTCTTTGGGAAACCACTTCCGTATTTTTTAGATGATTTTTCCTCTTTGGTTAACCGCCCTTCTCAGACTGCTTCTTCCAGACTTACTCCCATGTTCACCATTTTAGTAAAGTCATTAGGCGTACTGGCGATCATGCGGTCATTTCAAATATATCTTCGTCATTTCTTTTTCTTCAATAGGAGGACAGATCTGGGCGGCAACTTCTCGCCATCTCTGAGCGTATTCCTTGAAAGTTTATTTTTCTTTTTGAGACATAGCCCTGAGCTAATCCCTGTCAGGAGCCATATCTAGGTTGTACTTGTATTGTTTTACAAAAGCTTCGCCAAGATCACCGAAAGTCTGGATCTTGGCACTGTCTAATCCCATGTACCATTTGAGTGCAGCACTGGTTAGACTATCCTAAAAGTAGTTGATTAGTATCTGCTGATTGTCTGTCTACATGGACATTTTTCATGCATACATAACCAAATGGCTTTGTGGGCGAGAATTTCCCTTGTACTTTTCAACGTCAGGTACTTTGAATTTAAGCAGTATCTTGACGTTTGGAATGAGGCATAGGTCAGCTGCGTTTTTCCCAAATAGGTCTTGTCCTTTGAGAGCCTTAATCTCTTTCTGTAGATTGGAGAACTTATCTTAGAATTCATCCCATCGGTTATCTATTCCCACAGTTTCACTTGGTGGAGCATGGAAGATTTGTTCTTCAATGTATGGAGCAATGTGTATCACAGGAGGTGGCACTACTACAAAACGTGCAAACAACAACGCCAGGCTTAAAACGGCTTGCCTATACACCGTTCTAATAGATTCGCACGTTTTTTTAATTACCGTTAAAATTCCAACCATGGTGAAATGTGAGGCCTTTCACCACGGGTAATTAAAGAACCGTCATTATAGGTAGCGCCTGGTCATGGGTTCAATTCTCAGCACCAGCATTTATGGTTTTTAAATATTTATTCAAAATGCTAAAAACCTTTCACCATGGTTATGTTTTCAACCGGCATTATAGCCTATAGTTTAGTTTTAGGTCTTGCACTTCAAAAAAATCGATTTTAGGGAAAATCGTCTCCTTTTTTAGATCTGTTTCGTGCATCTGAAGCAGAAAAATCGTGCGGTCATTAGTCCTGTACTCCGGAAGATTTATGGGACTTCACCCTCAAAACCCCAAATTCATCTTTTTTCTATTTTTAATGAATTTTTTACTGTTTTCATAGTCTCAAAAAATTCCAAAAAAATTCTCAAAATTCTTATTTTACCTAATTAGATTAAATTTCATGTTTTTATATTTTTCTGAATTTATTTTAATCATGTTACTTCTTTCCTATTTTTCCAAAATGCTAACAGACCTTTAACCACGAGTATTTAAACCAACCGTCATTATAGGTGGCATTTTTTACTTATTTTTTCAAAATGCTTACAGACCTTTCACCACGGGTAATTTAAACCAACCGTCATTATAGGTATCGTCTTGTCATGGGTTAAAGTCCCAACACCATCATTTTTCAAGTCTCATTAACAACATTATAGATGGCGTGCATATTGAGTTTATTCACTATCCTTAAACAAATCTTGGCCGTCCATTTAGTGATTATCAACGGCCAAGACACTACTATTAGTGATCCGCGTGAAACCTAAAACTTAGACGATTGTCCCGGGTATTGTATGAATGAGACAATTTGGCTTCAAAGTGAGAACACGTGTAAGTTTCTTGTAAATGAAAAATGCTAAAATGATGTATGATGTGCAAAATGCAAATGACTTTGTTTTTACAAGGATCTTTTAACAATTATGTCGTAAATATTATAAGATAATTACAAGAACCACGACAATGGGAGGATATGGGTATTATGGAATTATCAACAGATCAATGTGAAAATAATAAAGACAACAGACCAATTTATCCATCTGGAAGTTTTTGGAATGGATCACTCAATGCAATACACTGTGACTGTTTTGTATGCTTACAATTAGCTTGAAAAACGCAAGCTGCTTTGGAAGGAAATTGAAAACTTAAGCATCACCGTCACGACACCTTGGATTATTATGGGAGACTACAATAACGTTCTCACAAGTAAGGATGGAATTGGAGGGAATAGTGTGACTGAAAATGAATATTGAGATCTTGCTGATATGATGCAATCCGTTGGATTATTTGAAGCTACCACGAAGGGTAATCACTACACTTGGTCCAACAAACATGTTATTGGATGCATCTACTCTAGGATTGATAGACTCATTGGTAATGTAGATTGGTTTCAAAAATATCAAGACAGTGTTGTGGAAATCTTAGCTCCTAACATCTCTGACCATGCTCCTTTAAAGGTTGGAATGCCACAAACTCAACCCAAGAGGAGGACTATGTTCAAGTTTCTTAATTGCATAACCCAAGATCCTTCTTTCATGCAGACTGTTACAAACAGTTGGGAGCCTCAAGTTCATGGTAGTGAAATGTATACAATGTGGACTAAACTCAAACGTCTTAAATATGTCACGACTCCCCTCATCAGGAAAGTTAGTGATATACAAGATCAAATTCAAAAAGCCAGACATAATCTGCATGAAGCCCGAGAATATTTAAGTCATAACCTGTTTGAAGACCAAGCCATAGCCAATGTAAAACATTATACATATCAGATTGTTCACCTTACTCAAATTGAGAATATACTGATGCAAAAATCAAAAGTCACTTGGCTCAAGCTGGGCAACGGGAATAACGCTTATTTCCACGCATCGATTAAAGAGAAAAACAAACAGCAAGGGATCCACACTCTCACATCTCTTCAAGGACAAAAACGCTACAAACATGAAGATATTAAGAAAGAGATTTTGAATTTCTATACCACTCTTGTCGAAAGCAACATAACTGATTTGAAAGGTATTGATATCACTGCTACAAGAAGAGGAAAAATAATTTATGCGGATCAAGCTCTTCGCCTTATAAGGCCCGTTGAGGAGGGGGAGATATGGAATGCATTGAAAACCATTGGTAACTCTAAGGCTCCTGGTATAGACAGTTTTAATGCATTTTTCTAAAAAAAAACATGGCCTGTCATCAAGCAGGATGTAATTGCTGCTATAACAGAATTTTTCGACACAGGAAACATGCTTAATGCAGTCAACTGCTATGTGATCACACTGATACCCAAATCAGATACAGCTACAACCATAAAAGATTTAAGGCCTATATCATGTTGCAGTGTAATATATAAGATGATATCAGAAGTCCTTACATTAAGACTTGGGGAGGTGATTAGTTCGATAGTGGCAGATAACCAGTCTGCTTTTGTTCCCGGTAGAGTTATACACGATAACATCATGATGGCGCAAGAGCTTGTAAAAGGGTATACTCGAAAGAACATTTCTCCCTGGTGTATGGTCCAAATGGACATTCAAAAAGTGTATGACATCGTCGAATGGAAATCTTTAGAACATATCATGGTGGAGTTTGGTTTCCCACATGTTTTTTATAAAATGGATTCTGTCATGTGTTACCACTGTATCTTATAGATTTGCTATTAACGAGATTCCTTCGAATATCCTTCGTGCTAAGAGAGGACTTAGACAAGGGGATCTTATCTCCCCCCTCCTCTTTGTCCTTGTTATGGAATATCTCAACCGGGTTCTTCAAGGGTTAGATGCGAATCCGAACTTCAATTATCACCCTAAATGTGATCGCTTGAAAATTATAAATCTTTGTTTTGCAGATGATATATTGCTGTTTGTGAAGGGTGATAATGAATTTATGCGGCTGATCATGGAAAAGGTGAAAGAATTCTCTGAGGCTACTGGTCTAACTATTAGCATCCCAAAGAGCAAGATATACTTTGGAGGGGTTGGTGAAGATTCCAGAAAGATCATTCAACAAACAACGGGTTTTGCAATAGGAAGTTTGCTGTTTAAGTACCTTGGAGTTCCCCTAGCCAGCAAAAAATTGACGATAAATGACTGCCAGCCTCTAATTGAGAGAATGATGGTGAAGTTAAAGCATTGGAGTACCAGACTCTTATCTTATGCAGGAAGGGTTCAGCTTGTGAAAAGTGTGATTTTTTCAATTGCTAATTATTGGATGCAGATTTTCCCGTTGCCAAAAAAGATAATTTCTCATATTGATAGCATTTGTAGAAGTTTTGTCTGGTCGAGGAAGGATACGATAACGCGAAGAGCCCCTGTTTCTTGGGAGCACATCAGTGACCCTATTTCCGCAGGTGGTCTAAATGTCATCTATTTTAGAGATTGGAACAAGGTGACCATAGGGAAATTACTATGGAATGTTTATGCAAAGAAGGACAGAATATGGATTAACTAGATCCATACGTATTACTTAAAAAAGGAAGATGTTGAAAATTTTATTCCGAAACCTCATTGTTCCTGGATTATCAAGGCAATATTCAAATATAGAGACATCCTGATGAAGTCTAGTGTCTGGGAAGAGCTCAAGGTGAACGGAAAATATGTCACCAAAACGGTTTACCAGATGTTTAGAGGGACCAAACTGAAAGTAGATTGGAAAAATCTCTTTTACGGGAATCTTGCTAGACCTAGAGCGATTTTTACTCTTTGGATGGCATGAATGTGTGTACTGCGGACTACCGGAGAGTTGTGATCATATCTTTTTCGCTTGTGAGGTGACCAAAAAAGTTTGGGTACAAATCCTAACCTGGATTAATGCATATCATATTCCAAAAGGATGGGGTTTGGAGCTTAAGACCATTTGTAGAATGACAAGCGGTATAGGTTGTAGGAAGAAACTTCTAAAGCTCGCGTTTACTGAAACTATGTATGCAATCTGGAATATAAGGAACCAGATTATTTTTCAGTAGGGGAAAAAGGAGTGTCTTTGCAGTAATGATATCATAGAGAAGATCTTGATTAGAACTGAAAATAATGAGAAATTAGGAAGACTGTGTAGTAGAGATTAATGTTTGTTGTCGTTGATCTTTTGTCGTCTAGCTGCCTGGATCCTCGGATCGGCTTTGTATTCCCATTGTTTTTTTGGCAATATAATTCTTTATTTTTTTCCAAAAAAAAAATATTATAAGATAAGATAACATTTAAGATAACTTAAAAAGATCTTATTTTATTTAATGTATTCAAAGGATTACATTAATGGAAGTACAACTTCAAAAAGATATGTAACAATGATGAGAAAGGTTAAACATGTGGGTCCTAAGGAAATCTTGTTGATGAAAATCTAGCCCGATGTTGTTGCTTCTTCTTCTGCCTCTTCTGTTGTGTGTTTCCATTGCAAGTTGATCGACGATATTTTCCAAGCACCTGAGGCAGGAGGAATATGACTAGAGAAAAATAAATTCTCATGTTCTTCTTGTCTCTCCATAGCACGTTGCTCTAAGATTTCTATCAATTCATCCTTTTCTTTCAATTGTCTCTTTAATTCTCTTCTCTCAGTCCTTGTAGTATGGAATTTGTCTTCCCAAGTGTCTCTTTCTAGCTTCATCCGGGTTAAGAGCTCTTGATATTCTTCCCTTTTCTCAATAGGGATGGAGAAGATATATCAATGAAAGGTTGTGAAGGTTTCTCAAGAGGATAAGGCATCTTGAGTTCACAGGCTCTTGTGTTGAACCACTGAGTGTAGGGTTTAAAAGCAACACATCCTTTATTCTCTAGCTGATCCTTGCCTTTTTTTTATGAATAGTGTGCAAAGCCTTTATAATTGCTTTTCTCAAATCTGGATTTCCACCCTCATTGAGGTAGAAGAAACCTTACACTAAAAGACTTCTAGGTCTGTTTTTCATGGGGTACCTAAACTGACGTCTTGCAAGAGCGGGGTTGTAGTTAATTCCCTCATGTATACCAAGAAGAGGTACATTAGGAAATTCTCTATAACTATCAATGATAACTCCTTTGTCATAAGCTGGGTCATACCAATTCATATTAGTATGAGCGAGAGACATAAGTCTTTGAGACCATTTGAGTTTGTCAGGATTTTCAACAAAGAGTCTAGTCCTTGGCAAGCGTGACTTGAACCATCTGTACAACAAAGGTGCGCAATGCATGATTGTTCCACAACCTTCATAGTCCTATCATGAATTGAATGGTAAGTGTCCCCAAGTAAAGTAGGTAATAGATTACCACTCAAAAATATTTGGATGGCAGTAAGATCAACATAGTGGTTGATATTTGGAAATAGCACAAGACCATAGATGAGTAGTGCAAAGACAGCTTCAAAGACACTCATAATATTGGCTCTAGCCATCTCTGTTGCTTTCTCTATTAGGAAATTGGAAGTTAAATATTTGATTCCTCCCTTGGAAGTGAAGTTGTCTTTTACATCTGAAGTTTCCAAATGAAAGGCCTTTGCAATAACCGAGTACTTAGGAATTTCCTCCTAGCCATTGAAAGGAATCTTGTTTAGCACTGGAAAACCAATCCAATATGAATACCCCTCCAAAGTGGGTGTAAGTTGATAATCTGGAAAGGTGAAACAATGGTAGAGAGGATCATAGAATTGTACAAGGGTGACAAGAATTCCTTTTTCAACATTGGTCTTTAGGACACCTAAGAGTCCTCCATAACTTCTTCTGAAATTATCTGGACAAGAGATCATACAACCTAACTTCCTCAATTCTGTTGTATCAGGATCCTTGAAGTTGTACCTCTTGATATTTCTTTTCCCAAAATCCATGTTTAAATCCTATGATATTTGTCATAAAGGTTTTAAGTTCCTTGCAAAATTTTGTTTAGAAAATGATGTTTAAATGAATGTATGAATGTATGGATGCACACATATAAACAAAATAACAAACATGAGTTCAAGGGTTCGACATCACGAGCATGGAGTCATGGGTTTAACCAAACCAAAAGAATATGTACTAGGGGTTTATTGTACTTGTAGAAATTCCAAAGGGGCCTCCATTGAGTGTGATTATATCATATGTCACTCATGCATAAGATTTCTCCAGACATATAGCTTTTGATTATATCAACGTCCTATCTTATTTATGTACACTCAAATCCTGGTTAGGATTTGTCTCACTCATATAGATCAACCAGAGAGCCCAAACAAGTAGGATGTATAAAACAACAAGTAAGTGATATCAACAGCAAAAATCACAAATATATATGAAAGACATGCTTAATCCTTTTAGGGGGGATGAAATCCCTAATTCCCCAGTGAAGTCGCCATTTTTCAGTAGCCGTGCGAAAAGACTCTGCCCTTTTACATGTGAAATTTTAATTTATCCTAACGGTAGGGAAGGGGAAATTTTTTGAATAAACACGCGAGTGTGTGCAATGCAAAAACAATGCACTTGAGAGATCGGGAATCGGGATTGGTTATACAAAGGCAAGGTATTAGCACCCTAAATATCGATAGTATCCTATAGGAACCTCTTACATATATTTGTATTTTTTACTGTTGATTAGTCATCTGCTGTGTATTGGGGATTTGTTGACTGTTTTGAGTGAGTGATGATAATGGGAAATGTTTCTGTTGAGATAAGCTATGACAAAAGGTGTAACGAACCTAATAGTTTTATTTATTGTTGTGCTCGTTAAGATCTCGCAATCTTATGCCTACGTATTCTTAAAAGGAAGTCGAGAAATCAAAGCGTTCGTAGTTCCACCTACTAATGGGTGGAAAAGGGTTTGTTGGGTTTTTAAGAAGAGACAAATTGTCATCTTAAGGGAGATATCTCACCTATTCACCACAAACATTTTTTTTGAGAAATAAGATAATAAAGGGAAGAAGCTTTAAACTTGGATGTAAAAATCCAGAGTAATGTCACATCTTCCTTTAACTGAGTTTTTGCATTTTAAGAGAAGGACCTTGACTTGGATATAGAATCAACAAGTGTGCCACTTACATCACTTAAATAAAAAAAGTGTTTTGTGCCATAATAAGAGAAGGACTCCAGCTTGGATTTTGAATCAACAAGTGTGCCACTTACATCACTTAAATGGTAAAAAAGTTTAAAATGTTTGATTTATGTTTGGTGAGGGAATAGAAAAGACATCTCTTCCATAGAGATGATTCATGTCTCATCTCTGGAGAGTTTTGAATTTGAAGCCAAAGGTTAGCTATGGTTGATTTTAGGACTCCAAAAGGGAATTCTCATCTCTTTGAAGAGTTTTTAGTTTAAAGTCTAACTTCCTTGTACAAAGCCCAAGGGAGGCTAAGTTGATTTTGAAGTTTCCTTGAATAAAGCCCAAGAGGAGGCTAAGGTTGATAGTTGGAACTTCAACAAGGGAAACCTAATGTTTGAACTAAGTTGTAGTTTGAAGGGAATTCTAAAGTTTTAACTAAGTTGTATTATGTAACAAGCTCTTGAATTTGATCTTTTGATCAAAGAAAATGGTTACTTCGTTTGGAAGTTATGCTTTTGCAAAGTAAGGTAAAAATCATTGAGTTTTATAACTTCGGAAAAAATCAACTTTCTCAATGTTGCCCTTTTCACAAGTAACCTCACATTTCTTGATTTTTCTTGATCATACATGATCCAAATCACATATTAACATTGTTCTTGACTTGAAGAGGCCATGTTTGACCAAAAAAATCCAAAAGTCAAACTTGGTTTTGACCACAATTGACTTTTGTATCAGAGGAACTTTGGACTTTGTGACCCTTTATGAAATTAAACCCTTGGGCTATTTAAACATCATGGATGGACTCCAAATGTGTTTTTGGGTGTCTTGAATCACGTCCCAAGGTTTGAGATTATGTCTTGGTTAAAAGTCAAAGGTACAGTTGACTTTTCATCAAAAACCCTAGTTTGTTGCCCAGATGAATTTGAATTCTTGTATTAATTATGAATCAAGTTCCTTGGATCAATCCAATCATATGAATGGACTAATATGATGCATTTGAGGTTCTTGAACCATACTTGGTGGTTTTGGATCATGCCTTGCTTCAAAAGTCAAACCAAGGATTGAATCAGGTCAAAACCCTAATTAGGGTGTACTGAGGGTCTTGAGACTTAAATAGCTTGTCATGATGCAATTTTGCACTTGATTATTGATAGATGAAAACTCTTGATCTTTATGGATGACAAAGGGACTTGTGGTGTTGAATAAGATGTCTATTCCTTGATAATTCATCTGCTTGAGCTTTAGGGGGATCACCTAACCTGAGAAGCAAGTAAGCACACACATCTTGTTCTTGTGATTGGTTAGTGATGCATAAAGACATGTATATATGTAATGATGAATGTTATGCCAATGATGCAAATGAGGTGGCATCTTGGGGGTAAAGAATTAGGTTATGACAGGAACCTTATGTAATTGGTTTGTACTTCTGTTTTTCTTGCTACCTTAAAGAGGGAGCAGTGTTAGTATCATTTAATGTGTGTTTCCATTTCAGATATGTGTGCTTCCATTTTTAGAAATTTGTGCTTCCATCTGCTATTGTTTGTTTCCATCAGTGTTTATGCTTTATGCATTGTTTTTTGTGTGCTTCCATTTGAGTGATTGCTTTATGCATGTGTGGTTCCATTTATGATTGTTTACATTTACTCTGTTTTTTTTTTATTTTTTTCAATTTTTGGCTAAAAAGGGGGAGTAAAATGTTATTATGTTTGTTGTTTATGATGTTGGATCAGATGTCATGACTTCATGTCATGTTTATACTACTGCTTAGGGAGAGTAGTTTTCATTGTTGTTGTTTGATGTATGCAGCTATTTAGGGGGAGAATGATTATCTGTTGTTTTTCTGTGCTAAAAGGTAAGATCCACTATTGTTGGTGTGCAAGAACTGGATGTTTGTCTATGAGGTTGTTTGGATGAATAAGGGTGTGTCTTGTCTGGGAGTGTCGCAACGCAAAAAACAAACGGCAGAAAATAGAGTCACCACCGAATGTTATTTATCCCAACGAGGAAAGCAAACGATCGAAGAAACCTCAAAAGGGAGAGAACATGGTCACGCAACCAAATTCTGGGTTCGGGGGTCGATTACACGAGAGGAAGATTTTAGCACCCCTCACGTTCGTTGTACTCAACGGGATCCACTCTTGTTGTTCTAATCAAAGGGTGTGTTTATCTAAAGACCTGTCTGCTAACAGAAACGAAAAGGGAAACAAAGGAGACTCGATATGATCTCACAATCCTATGCCTACATATTCCCTCGTGCAATGGGAAAGTCAGAGTTGACGTAGTTCGGAGGACTACGGGTGAGGGGAGGGTGTTCGTCAAGACTTTGCCGTCTTGTGCCTACGTATCTTCATTCGGATGAGAATGAAGAAGTTAGAGCGTTTGTAGTTCATCTGAATACGGGTGGCTAAATGTATTTTACGAGCGATGCTAAATTCGCATTCCACCAGTTAGGGTCGATGCCTGTTTGCAGTAGAACGGAAATAACATGCCCTTTCAGAAAAGGTTCGACGAAAAATCCCGAACGAAAAAATGATTTGAAGTTTTTTCAATAGTTTTAGAGAAGTAAAATGACTTTGTTTGAGATGCACATTGCACTAAAGTCTATGACATAAGATTGAATACTTCGCGCTAACAATCCAAACGTATCGCACACAAAATACCCTAAGATGAGGTTAGAAATGCATTCGTTCATCTTTTCCTTTGTGCTGAAGGCTCGTGACGCACTATGCACATCATATTTATTAAGTGTTTTGATTTTGGTTTGAGAGGGAGAGAAGAGAAAGACACATGGAAGGCCTAAGGGGAACTTAGTCCTATATGTTATCATGCAAAGTGGTCCTAAAGTTGGGATACGAAAGGAATCTCTACCCTAATGTTAGCATGCAAGAGATAGACCTAAGGTTGAGGTTGAAAGGGAGCTAACCTAATGTTATCATGCATGGATAAGCACCTAATGTCTATCCTGCTCCAAACTTAACCAAAAATGAAGTTGGACTAGGAAGCCCAAATGGAACATGCAAAAGCAAACTAAAACAAAGAAAATAAACCAAAAACATCAGCAACAACAGTGCTTCAGCTCAGTACAAAGATAAAATCCAGCAACAACATAACACAACATTTAACAGCATGCATTTTCAAAATAGAACAGGTGTAAAATGCAGCAAACAGAATGAATACATTTTACAGCACATATTCAACACATCAGCAGTGTATACAACAGCATGCAAAGCATCAAATTAGAATCAAGCATAAATGAACATGTAACATCACAACATCAAGTCAAGCACACATCAAGGATTAAACAATCAACAATTAACATGTTTAACAACCAAGCACAAACACGCGTCAAAAGAATCGAACAAAAACATGCCTCCCCATTTAAATAAATGCATATGAATTGCGAGGATCAAGTATAAGCATGCATCAAGTAAGATCAATTGATGAACATGTATCAACAATTAAGCATAAGCAAGTTTCAACACCATTGCACACTTAAACATTCAACAAGAACAACATGGATGTTCATCAACAATTAATCACCTCAAACGAACACACACTTGTGGAATCGAGAGCAAACATGAGTATGTATCATGAACCAAGTAAAAGTGAACATCCAAGGCACACAATTATGAACCAACAAACAATATGAAGGATGCATCAAGAATGCAACACAATTAGTCATGAACATGCATCATGAAAATCAATGCGTCGCGTGTCGAAGAATCACATACATGCTGTAAAATGAGGTGAAAAAGCACAAGAAAATTATACAAATATGTATCATTCAAAGCCATGAGGTTTAGAAACAGAAAGGAATCAAAACAAGCTTGAAAAAGCACAAAAAACACCTTCAACATCAGCATTAATCGACTAAACACTTTTGCCTTTAAGTTGATTAATCTATTAACACCTTCAAAAACAGCAAAAATACACACAAAACAGTTTGGTTAATCGATTAACCAGTTTTTCCTGCAAACTGGTTAATCGATTAACACTGCACCAGAAGCAGAAAATCAACATTTCAAAAGCACTTTCAGCAGCAAATCACTTATCCAATCATCCACATGTTAGGGCATGCAATTGTACACGAAAATTACACCAAATAGCAACAATCAAACACCAATTGAATCCATCAAACAATAAGACCAGCAATTAAATAAATCAATGGATCAATTCATATAACAAACCAATAGATCTACATTGTGAAAGTTGTAAATAAGCTCAAATAAGCTTGGATCTAAGACTACAAAACGGAGATTTTCTTTGGTGAGTGTTGCAAACAGAAATTGACAGATCAAGCAAAGAAAATCCAAGATCCAATGAATTCCTAGCAAGAAACTTGAAGAACAATGCAATGTGATGAACTTGCTTCAAAGTTTCTTCAAGAAAGTGCTTCCAAACTTCAGATCTAGACCCAAACTAAATTCTACTGCAGAATTTGTGTTGATGAGAGGAAATGATGAAGGTTTAGCTTTAGAATTATCAAAATCCAATGAAGAATTTGAGAATTCTAATGGAAGAGCTTTAGTGAAGTTTGAAGGTGAAAATGGAGAGTGAAAAAGTGAGAGAGAATTGAGAGAATTGGAGAATGAAAATGAAAATATGAGTGTAATTGTGTGAGGTTTGGCCTCTGAAACTTGTCATTTGACATTGCAACTGAATCATGCCTTAAATAAGTTGTGAACTCCCTTTTGCACTCAAAATACCTTGCTGGAAAAATATTGTCTGGTACCAAATCACCGAGCAAAATAAATTCAAGAGCTTTTGATGTTTACTACTCTTGACTTTGAAATAATCAAATCATTTTCTAAGCAAAATAAATGCTCGAAAACTTTGACAACTATTCGTTTAGCTCTGAATAATGCTGAAACAACCTCTGAGCTGAAGAAAGCTCTGAACTGCGAGAAACGCACCGTGATCCCATGTCCTAGAAGACCAATGCAATGTATGACCAAATGCATATGGAATGCGTATTGAACGCAAACACAAGGCAGTTAAGGTTGACAAAAAGGTAGGGAAAATTTTGGGGTGCAACAACTGCCCCTATTCAATCAACTTAAACCTGAGGGCGTGAAAAGTAACGATTTTCAGATGCTCGAGGTAGAATGGGATTGAATACCAAAAGAACCATAAATTTTGCAATATGTGGGGAGGAAAAAAAGACAATTGGATACCCGTCTGGAACTGGATTTATCAAATGGTTTATCCAGAACCAAAAGGGGTTGGTCGGGAACCAAAAACGCTAGTCAAAAGCGAACTTACAACAAAGAGATGGCCGGGAACCGAAAAGGTTGGTTGGGAATCAAGATACTAGTCTGGAACTAGATTTTGGAAAAAACGCCAATCAAAGACGAACTAACAACAAAAAGACGGCCGGGAACCCAAAAGGTTAGTCGGGAACCAAGGTACTAGTCTAGAACTAGATTTTGGAAAGAACGCCAATCAAAGTTGAAATAACAACAAAAGACAGTTAGGAACTGAAAAGGTTGGTCGGGAACCAAGTTACTAGTATGGAACTAGATTTTGGAAAGAACACCAATCAAAGGCGAACTAACAACAAAAAGACGTACGGGAGCCGAAAAGGTTGGTCGAGAACCAAGGTACTAGTCTGGAACTAGATTTTTGGAAAGAATGCCAATCAAAGGCGAACCAATAACAAAAAGAAGGTCAGGAACTGAAAAGGTTGGTAGGGAACCAAGGTACTAGTTTGGAACTAGATTTTGGAAAGAACGCCAATCAAAGGCGAACTGACAACAAAAAGACGGCCAGGAACCAAAAAGGTTTAAGGAAGTAGAACCAATAGACCTACGACCTCAAATGAAAAGAAGATAACTCCGCCGGGGAAAGAAAATATTGAATAAACAATTCTGCTGGGAAAAGTGATATGATTCCTCCGGAAGGAAATAAGGATGAGATTAACAAATCTACCGCTTGGGGGGTAAAATAATGCTTCCTCTGGGGTTACACACTTTCTGCTGAGGAAAGGTCCGGAAAGGTGTCAAACTAGCTTATGCTCCAAATGCATATGTTTAAACTTTTCTATGGCGTAATGCTCCATACGAAATGGAAATGCTACGTGTTTTGAGGATGCAATGCAATGATGCGAATGATATGCAAAAAGACACTCCACCTGGAGAAGTGATGAAAACCGAAACCAAAAATAACTCCACTGGGGATGACAAACGGAACTGTTTTTCAGGGTCATGACTTCTGATGAAGAATCCTAAGTGAACTTCCATTCTGCCGGAAAGTAGGAATAACAGATGACTGATGGGAAATATCACCAGAATTCTGATGAAAGGATTGCGCCAATGACAATTAGGCTTTGACTTGATGGGAATACCAACTATTACCAGTTTCTTCCTACTGAGGAGATTGAACAACCAACTCTGACAGGGAATGATGATTGATGGCATCAACTCTGCTAGGGGACAACACTGAGCTTACTCCTCTGCTTGGGAATTGCCCTTTACTTGTACTCTGATGGGGATAAGGAAGCACCATTGTCGGAGATGCAAACATGCTCGGGAAGCACAAACAAACCACCATTATCCTATCTAGGGATATGACCTCTCGTTGGAGAACCATAAACAACACCAAACCTGCCTAGGGAAAGCAAACTTCTGGAATCTCGCTGGGGAAAACAATCAGAAACTTCATAGTGCTCTGCTAAGGACGATAAGACTTCAGCAATCTTTGTCGGGGAGAGAAGCTCTACTGGGGAAGAGAAGTCAAACAATTCCTGGAAGTATATAACAGACAAAAATAATGTCCCAGGTGTGACATGGTAACCTCGGTTACCACCCAAGACACTCAAAGTTTCAAGCAATTTCCAATGTTTTAACATGATCTACAAAGCTTCAATGTTTTCACATGCAATGTTTACCAAAATATCGGACATTTTTGCAAACAAAACAGTAAAAGTAAAACAAGAGGACAACTTTTGAATGAATGGAAATTTTATTGATTGAAATTGGCCTGTAAATAGGAATTTATAACAGGAGGCAATTCCTAGAAACCGGTAATTGCGTAAAAATGAAAAGATCTATACACATATTGGCAATGTGGAAACAGATTTCCATCAGGTTCTGATTCGCCTATGACTTGTATGTCTTCGACGCTCTCAAATACTTTGCCTTCTGAAGGGACTAATTGGGCCGATCCCTATCCCTCGAAATTCCCATGTATTGAGGTGAGCTCAGAGATCGAACGCAGATCACAGTCTCTCGCTTTCAAATCCCTAACTTTTGCCGGGATCTCCCTTTCGGGTTTTCAATCCACCGGGATACCTATTTTTGCTGAAGTTGCCTTTTTAGGTTTTCAACTTCGAAGGTTTGTTCAATTATTTTCTTTTTTATATCCCTAATTTTTGCCCAAACCTTTTCTTTTTATGGTTCACCAGGATGCCCATTTTTGCCTAGACCTTTTCTTTTTGTGGTCCAGCAGGTCTCTTCTTATGCGAAGTATTTTTTTGACTGCGTCTGCATTCACGGGGGATGTAAAATCTTCACCATCCATATTTGAGAGCAACAAGTCTCCACCATAGAAAATCTTTCTCACAACATATGGTCCTTCATAATTCGGGGTCCATTTGCCCATGTGATCTGTCCAAGGAGGAAGGACCCTTTTCAATACCAGGTTGTGTAGCGTACGATTTTTGTCGATGACGCGACCACCTTATCGCAGAAGGGTCTTCTCCTCACAATGAGGAGGCGTGGGGTGCTACTTTCTGATTTCTTATTTATCCCGTGAAGCTGAAAGGGAAAGGGAAGCTATCTAAAACTAACCTTGCACGTGAATGTTTAACTGACCAAACGCTTAAAGAGATTGGGGGTCCGGGGTCAGGTTATACAATGGGGAGTTGTCAATTACCCATCCTATATGTGGTTATCCACAGGATGTTATTTTTAGGTTTTGCTTTTGTACTTGATGGTGTTTATCTGTTGATGGGTTGGGAAAGTTTGAGAGAGAGAGAGAGAGAGAGTTTTTGATGATTTTGGTGAGGTATTGGACCTCAGTTTTGAAAGGTATGTGTGAAGGTACTGGACCTAAAGTTTTTGGTTGGTATGCTCGCTAATATTTCGCAATCTTATGCCTACGTATTCTCGTTTAAATAAACTTGGAAATCAGAGCAATCGTAGTTCCTCCTATTCTATGGAAGAAAAAAGATGATGTTTTGGTGTCTTGTTCAAAGCCCAAGATTGAAGCTCAAAAAGTATAGTTGTGTCTTGTTCAAAGCTCAAGATTGAAGCTAGAGGAGTATTTGTGTCTTGTTTCAAAGCCCAAGATTGAAGCTAAATAGGTTTGACTGATAGAGAATTTGTCATCTCTAAAGGAGATATCTGGTCTGTTTATCATAACTGTTGGGCGACTGATTATAAAGGAATGTTACTTTAACTGGGATATGAGAATCCAGCAATGCCATAATTTCCTTTATTGGGGGTTTGTCCTGAAGGAGAAAACTTTAACTCAATGTAGAGCAATGCCATTTTTCCTTAGGAATCTTTCATGCTAAGGGAGGGACATTGGCGTGGATGTAAATAATCCAGAGGCTTACCACGTGCAGCAAATAAATGGAAGAAAGGGTTTTCACCAAGATAAGAGATGGTCGACAGCTTGGATATTTGAATCAATAAGTGTGCCACATACAGCAGTTATCTGGGATTAAGGTTTGTTTTGAATGTTCTGTTTTGATATGTGATAACACAGAGAAATGTTTTCCTACAAAGATTTTGATTTCCTCTGAGGGGATGTTGATTTTTGTGTGCCTTGATCAAAGGCCAAGGTTGAAGCTAAGAGATTAATTGACTCCACTAGGGAAGTCCTTATACAAAGCCTAAGAGGAGGCTAGAAAAGACTGACTTAACAAGAGAGTGCTTATATATATCCTGTACAAAGCCCAAGATTGAGGCTAAAAAGAGACTGACTCTTTTGGGGATATCATTATACAAAGCCTAAGAGGACGCTGAAAGTTTGACTTTTCCGGGGAAATATTTTGTCCGTCTTGTACAAAGCCCAAGATTGAGGCTAAAAGGGATTTTGACTCCGCTAATGAGGATTTGTATGTGTCTTGTACAAAGCCCAAGATTGAGGCTAAAAAAGGTTGACTATACTAGTGAGAGGTTTTATCTGTCTTGTACAAAGCCCAAGATTGAGGCTGAAAGGGTTGACTCAACAAGAGAGTGTGAAAAGGTGATTGACACAACAAGAGAGTATGAAGAGGTTAGCTCAGCTGGGGAAAATCATTGTACAAAGCCCAAAAGGAGGGTAACTTTACTAGGGGAAAGTAAGGATCATTATACAAAGCCTAAGAGGAGGCTGTCTTTGCTGGGGAAGAATAAAGAAAGAAATCTTTATACAAAGCCTAAGAGGAGGCTGACTTCTGCTGAGGATTATTGAGATCTAGAGGCAGGTCCAAATGGGGAATCAACTCTTGCTGAGGATTACAGAAGAGTTGAGGTATCAGATACCTTGAGGTTCTGATTTGGGATAGTGTTATACTGATGACCCTGGCTAGGGATTTTTAGGAGAAAGACTGGGTTTCAGAACCCATGGGTTTTATCTCTGCTGGAGATTAAATAACCAGGGTTTCTCCTATGTTTGTAAGGAACTTGAGAATGTATTTGAGATCCAAGAGGAAATTAGACTGTCCAAGTCTACTGGTATGGAAGAGTTTATCTTTGTATGATGCCCAAGAGGCGGCATGTGTTTTAAGGGATGAGAATCAACCCTAAATTGGTCTGAGGTTTTGACTCAAGAAAGACTACTCTAGGAAAGATGAATAAGTTTGTCCTTTACTATTAAGAGGTCTTCTGGGTCCTTGTATTAAGCCCAAGAGAAGGCATGAGAACTATAAGATGTCAGAGGGTCCATGTACAAAGCCCAAGAGGAGGCGGGGATGCTTTTAGGAAGCCTGTGGGTCCAAACTTAAGAAGAGTTCAAGAAAAGTTTCACCGGGAATAATCTTTTCTTTAGTGAACAGTTCTAGGGTTTGAAGAAATTCAAGGGAGGTTTCACCGAGAATTAATCCTCTTTGGGGAATGAATTTCTTTGACAATTTCTAATAGTAACAGTCTGAGAAAAGTTTCACCAGGAATAATGCCTTTCTCTTTGTTCCATATTGTTTAAGCCCAAGAGAAGGCAAGACTGTATCTGGAAATCCTATCGGGATCTAGTTTTGACTGTATTAAAGAGTGACCAACTGGCTTTACCTAGTTCTAGACCTAGTTTCCGGGGTAAACTCTAAGTAAATATACTAGTATATAACAGTTGATATATGACAAGTATTTAAAAGGATATGAAAGAAGGACTTACAAGTGAGCAAGCTTCCAGCACAACAATTATATATATATGAAAGCATGTAAATGAAAGCTGATAAACTTACGGGCGAGCAAGCTTCCATTGGAACAGCTGTATGGTTAGTTGTTCAAGAAATCAAAGAAAGTTTTGATAACAACTATGGATTTGAACCTTAATCAAAAGGAAAGTTGTTTTTGAATAGACTGAGGCTTATACCCAAGGAGAGGCCTAGATGAAAAACAGTAATTGTACCATTGTTTTGTAAACTGTATTGGGGCTTATATAATGACTGAGGCCCAAATAGGTTTTCTGTACAAAGGGATGGGTCTTACAACTCAAGGAGAGGCCCAAAAGTTTGAAAAAAAGAAAAGAAATGGGACTTACAACACAAGGGTAGGCCCAGATGGTTTTCGTTTAAAAAACGACGACCGCGCCGAGATTTTAAAATCGCAATGGGACTTATACAATGGCTAAGGCCCAAAAAGGTTTTGGTTAAAAAGGGATTGGGTCTTACACTCTAATAGAGGCCCAAAGATGTTTGAAAAGATTTGTTAGGGTGATAGAGATCAAAACCCTAATTTTTGGTTTTAAAATGTATTTTATTTGAATAAAAATTCAATTAAAATAATCAAATATGGGAAAAAGGGTTATGATCTTAGACTTATATTTGGAAAATCATGTTTCATTCATGGGATGATTTAAAAATCATTTGAATTTTGCAAAACCAAGAGAAAGAAATATTTTTAATGTTTAAAAACAAATAAAAATATAATTCTTTACAAAAATAACAAATATATGAAATAAATAATATTTTTGTGAAATTTTCATGGAATAATTTTTTTTAATGTTTTTGTGAATTTTTAAAAAAAGAATCAATAAAAAATAATTAAAATTGAGAGAGAAATTAATTTTTCAATTAATTAACAAAAACATGAAAATAATAGAAAATAGCAAAAATAATGGAAATGGCAAAATGGTCTGGGTGGGGTTTGAACCCACGACCTTGGCAACAAACACACATGCGCACTACCACAGGGGTGGTGATACATCAATGTATCAAAACCACCCTACAAATACATAAGGCATGCCTTGTTTCTAGGCCTGGGTAAGGCAAGGCAAGGCAAGCTTTTGGGCAATTTACGTGAAGCCTCTAACTTTCTCATTTCTCCATGGATTGGGACAAAATTTAGGTGCATCTGACCTAGAATTTCATGAGGAATCCAATGGTGTCCTTGGAATTTTCAGAAATTGTTTCCTCCTCAAAATCCGATAGTGGTTTTGAAATAGGCCTATTTTTGCATATTATATGCTATCTCATGGTACAAGTAAGAATTACATGGAAAATTGGTTCAAACACAACATATACAACATGTATGAGATGTTTATGATCAATGGACATCAAAGGAATGCATAATTCAAAGAGTTCAAGTTGTCATGCACTTACCTCTTGGAGCTTTTTGTGCTATCTACCAAGTTCCTTTTGCCAGAAGTAATTTGATGCTTTGGACACTCTCAATTTATCCCTTAGAAGCTTTTAGAATGATTAGAACCATCTGGAATCCTCAGGAACAAGTTGTGGCACTTTCTTGCAAAAGGGGCAAAAGTGACCAATATGGAAACTCTCTCAAATTGTGTTCCAGATGTGGGGAACCATTTGGGACAGTTTGAGGATGATATTTAGAGTGTGTTTGAGGCTTTGTTTGGTTTTGGAAGTGACTAAATCAAGGCATGGCTTAGAAAATGCAGAAAAGTCAATTTTTGAGGTTTTGGAGGTTGACTTTGTGATTTTGGTGTTTCAGGTCACAAGTGATTGGTTGGACAACTTATATACAACATTTTAGAGGTGTTTAGATCATGAGTTGTGGTGGAATTGCTTTCTAACACAAAAACTCATAGTTACCTTGCAAAAGAAGGCATTTTGGCCTAAAGAAATAGATTTTCAGGAAAGCAAGTGTTGTAGTGCTTTGGTGTACTCAAACTGAGCACAAATGAGCTCTATTTATAGTAGAACAAGTTTGTTTTGCAAGCAATAGTGAATGGCAGCTGCAGCAGGCCTTTGGCCAATGTTGAGCAAAAGGAATCTCAAGTCTCCTCTAGCCATTGACTTGAGGTTAGGGCACGGGCCTATGGTCCTATGAATCAGTGCTGATCCTTGACTCATTCAGTTAGGAATGTGTCAGTCTATGCCACCTTGGTGTATCCATTAAATGCATTGAAACAAAATTGGAGTCTTGGCACCTTTTTAGCCTTTTTAGGTTTGTTATGGCTAAGGTAGATTCTTGGACTTCTGAGGCTTGGGGATTAGATCATTCTCCTTTTGTTTTATCCTCAGATGTGTCCAAAATGATGACAAGGCTTGGAGTTGTTCAAAATTCTCAAATCGAGCAAAACAACAAAATCTGCCAAAATCTGCCTTGCCTAGGACAGTTGGAAATGGTGATTTTGAGGGATTCATATCTCCCTGCTCAGGTTGAGTTATGGGAGGATCTTGTGCTTTTTAGAAATCCCTCACATGATACAAAACATGTGTGATCATAGTTTGTTTTGAAACTATTTGGATCCAACTGAAAAAACCTCATGAACATTGATGTTCAAGGCTGCTAACTTAGGCAGATTTTCACTAAGTGTTGGAAAAAGTGTTATTTTCATGTTTTTGTCATTTTGATCACTCCATAACCTAAAATCCATAAAGAATTGGAGTCTGAGGTAGTTGAAGCTTTTGTAGAGTGTAGCAATACCTATAAATCCAGCTTTGGATCACCCAAAATGGTTGCTTGGATCTCAAGTTTTGGTCCTCGGAAGTTGGTACCAAAACCACTTTTATTCCATAACTTAGAAAAATTTTGGTTTCTCAAGGTTGCCCCTTTTGCAAGAAATCTCACTTTTCTTGATTTTTCTTGATGGATGATGATCAATGTCACACATTAACATTGTTTTAGACTTAGGGGAACCATATTTGTGAAAAATTACAAAAAGTCAAACTTGATTTTATGCACAATTGACTTTTTATCGGATGAAATCCAAATTGTGTGATCCTTTGCGAAATCAAGTCCTTGACCTAAATCAAACCTAATGGATAGATTC